>CM024669.1:33069-1233069 GCA_014182725.1 Eucalyptus brandiana
GTTGGAAATCCGATGAGAATCATGGCTTCCAAAAGCATTCGATCAGTCCGTCCCATCATTTTGCACACCACAAAGAGCCTCGAACGCCCGCCGAAACAAGAACACGAAGGCTCCACAGAGAAAATTCCCTCTTTTTCCATAGAAAATTCCCTTTCCGCCATTTTTTGGCTGAAAAACACGAGTGTTGGAAATCCGATGAGAATCATGGCTTCCAAAAGCATTCGATCAATCCGTCCCATCATTTTGCACACCACAAAGAACCCGAACGCCCGCTGAAACAAGAACACGAAGGCTCCACAGAGAAAATTCCCCGTTTTTCCATAGAAAATTCCCTTTCCGCCATTTTTTGGCTGAAAAACACGAGTGTTGGAAATCCGATGAGAATCATGGCTTCCAAAAGCATTCGATCAATCCGTCCCATCATTTTGCACCCACAAGAACCCGAACGCCCCGCTGAAACAAGAACACGAAGGCTCCACAGAGAAAATTCCCTCGTTTTTCCATAGAAAATTCCCTTTCCGGCCATTTTTTGGCTGAAAAACACGAGTGTTGGAAATCCGATGAGAATCATGGCTTCCAAAAGCATTCGATCAATCCGTCCCATCATTTTGCACACCACAAAGAACCCGAACGCCCGCCGAAACAAGAACACGAAGGCTCCACAGAAAATTCCCTCGTTTTTCCATAGAAAATTCCCTTTCCGCCATTTTTTGGCTGAAAAACACGAGTGTTGGAAATCCGATGAGAATCATGGCTTCCAAAAGCATTCGATCAGTCCGTCCCATCATTTTGCACACCACAAAGCCCCGAACGCCCGCCGAAACAAGAACACGAAGGCTCCACGAGAAAATTCCCTCGTTTTTCCATAGAAAATTCCCTTTCCGCCATTTTTTGGCTGAAAAACACGAGTGTTGGAAATCCGATGAGAATCATGGCTTCCAAAAGCATTCGATCAATCCGTCCCATCATTTTGCACACCACAAAGAACCCGAACGCCCGCCGAAACAAGAACACGAAGGCTCCACGAGAAAATTCCCTCGTTTTTCCATAGAAAATTCCCTTTCCGCCATTTTTTGGCCGAAAAACACGAGTGTTGGAAATCCGATGAGAATCATGGCTTCCAAAAGCATTCGATCAATCCGTCCCATCATTTTGCACACCACAAGAACCCGAACGCCCGCCGAAACAAGAACACGAAGGCTCCACAGAAAAATTCCCTGTTTTTCCATAGAAAATTCCCTTTCCGCCATTTTTTGGCTGAAAAACACGAGTGTTGGAAATCCGATGAGAATCATGGCTTCCAAAAGCATTCGATCAATCCGTCCCATCATTTTGCACACCACAAAGAGCTCGAACGCCCGCCGAAACAAGAACACGAAGGCTCCACAGAAAAATTCCCTCGTTTTTCCATAGAAAATTCCCTTTCCGCCATTTTTTGGCCGAAAAACACGAGTGTTGGAAATCCGATGAGAATCATGGCTTCCAAAAGCATTCGATCAATCCGTCCCATCATTTTGCACACCACAAAGAACCCGAACGCCCGCCGAAACAAGAACACGAAGGCTCCACAGAAAAATTCCCTCGTTTTTCCATAGAAAATTCCCTTTCCGCCATTTTTTGGCCGAAAAACACGAGTGTTGGAAATCCGATGAGAATCATGGCTTCCAAAAGCATTCGATCAATCCGTCCCATCATTTTGCACACCACAAAGAGCCCGAACGCCCGCCGAAACAAGAACACGAAGGCTCCACAGAGAAAATTCCCTTTTTTTCATAGAAAATTCCCTTTCCGCCATTTTTTGGCTGAAAAACACGAGTGTTGGAAATCCGATGAGAATCATGGCTTCCAAAAGCATTCGATCAATCCGTCCCATCATTTTGCACACCACAAAGAACCTGAACGCCCGCCGAAACAAGAACACGAAGGCTCCACAGAAAAATTCCCCGTTTTTCCATAGAAAATTCCCTTTCCGGCCATTTTTTGGCTGAAAAAAACGAGTGTTGGAAATCCGATGAGAATCATGGCTTCCAAAAGCATTCGATCAATCCGTCCCATCATTTTGCACACCACAAAGAGCCCGAACGCCCGCCGAAACAAGAACACGAAGGCTCCACAGAGAAAATTCCCTCGTTTTTCCATAGAAAATTCCCTTTCCGGCCATTTTTTGGCCGAAAAACACGAGTGTTGGAAATCCGATGAGAATCATGGCTTCCAAAAGCATTCGATCAATCCGTCCCATCATTTTGCACACCACAAAGAACCCGAACGCCCGCCGAAACAAGAACACGAAGGCTCCACAGAGAAAATTCCCCGTTTTTCCATAGAAAATTCCCTTTCCGCCATTTTTTGGCCGAAAAACACGAGTGTTGGAAATCCGATGAGAATCATGGCTTCCAAAAGCATTCGATCAGTCCGTCCCATCATTTTGCACACCACAAAGAGCCCGAACGCCCGCCGAAACAAGAACACGAAGGCTCCACAGAGAAAATTCCCGTTTTCCATAGAAAATTCCCTTTCCGCCATTTTTTGGCCGAAAAACACGAGTGTTGGAAATCCGATGAGAATCATGGCTTCCAAAAGCATTCGATCAATCCGTCCCATCATTTTGCACACCACAAAGAACCTTGAACGCCCGCCCGAAACAAGAACACGAAGGCTCCACAGAGAAAATTCCCTTTTTTTCCATAGAAAATTCCCTTTCCGGCCATTTTTTGGCTGAAAAACACGAGTGTTGGAAATCCGATGAGAATCATGGCTTCCAAAAGCATTCGATCAATCCGTCCCATCATTTTGCACACCACAAAAGCAACCCGAACGCCCGCCGAAACAAGAACACGAAGGCTCCACAGAGAAAATTCCCTCGTTTTTCCATAGAAAATTCCCTTTCCGGCCATTTTTTGGCTGAAAAACACGAGTGTTGGAAATCCGATGAGAATCATGGCTTCCAAAAGCATTCGATCAATCCGTCCCATCATTTTGCACACCACAAAGAGCCCGAACGCCCGCCGAAACAAGAACACGAAGGCTCCACAGAGAAAATTCCCTCGTTTTTCCATAGAAAATTCCCTTTCCGGCCATTTTTTGGCTGAAAAACACGAGTGTTGGGAATCCGATGAGAATCATGGCTTCCAAAAGCATTCGATCAATCCGTCCCATCATTTTGCACACCACAAAGAACCCGAACGCCCGCCGAAACAAGAACACGAAGGCTCCACAGAGAAAATTCCCTCGTTTTTCCATAGAAAATTCCCTTTCCGGCCATTTTTTGGCCGAAAAACACGAGTGTTGGAAATCCGATGAGAATCATGGCTTCCAAAAGCATTCGATCAATCCGTCCCATCATTTTGCACACCACAAAGAACCCGAACGCCCGCCGAAACAAGAACACGAAGGCTCCACAGAAAATTCCCCGTTTTTCCATAGAAAATTCCCTTTCCGGCCATTTTTTGGCTGAAAAACACGAGTGTTGGAAATCCGATGAGAATCATGGCTTCCAAAAGCATTCGATCAATCCGTCCCATCATTTTGCACACCACAAGCAGCCCGAACGCCCGCCGAAACAAGAACACGAAGGCTCCACAGAGAAAATTCCCCGTTTTTCCATAGAAAATTCCCTTTCCGCCATTTTTTGGCCGAAAAACACGAGTGTTGGAAATCCGATGAGAATCATGGCTTCCAAAAGCATTCGATCAATCCGTCCCCATCATTTTGCACACCACAAAGAGCCCGAACGCCCGCCGAAAACAAGAACACGAAGGCTCCACAGAGAAAATTCCCCGTTTTTCCATAGAAAATTCCCTTTCCGGCCATTTTTTGGCCGAAAAACACGAGTGTTGGAAATCCGATGAGAATCATGGCTTCCAAAAGCATTCGATCAATCCGTCCCATCATTTTGCACACCACAAAACCCGAACGCCCGCCGAAACAAGAACACGAAGGCTCCACAGAGAAAATTCCCTCGTTTTTCCATAGAAAATTCCCTTTCCGCCATTTTTTGGCTGAAAAACACGAGTGTTGGAAATCCGATGAGAATCATGGCTTCCAAAAGCATTCGATCAATCCGTCCCATCATTTTGCACACCACAAAGAGCCCGAACGCCCGCCGAAAACAAGAACACGAAGGCTCCACAGAGAAAATTCCCTCGTTTTTCCATAGAAAATTCCCTTTCCGCCATTTTTTGGCTGAAAAACACGAGTGTTGGAAATCCGATGAGAATCATGGCTTCCAAAAGCATTCGATCAATCCGTCCCATCATTTTGCACACCACAAAGAACCCGAACGCCCGCCGAAACAAGAACACGAAGGCTCCACAGAGAAAATTCCCTCGTTTTTCCATAGAAAATTCCCTTTCCGCCATTTTTTGGCTGAAAAAACACGAGTGTTGGAAATCCGATGAGAATCATGGCTTCCAAAAGCATTCGATCAATCCGTCCCATCATTTTGCACACCACAAAGAACTCCGAACGCCCGCCGAAACAAGAACACGAAGGCTCCACAGAAAAATTCCCTCGTTTTTCCATAGAAAATTCCCTTTCCGGCCATTTTTTGGCCGAAAAACACGAGTGTTGGAAATCCGATGAGAATCATGGCTTCCAAAAGCATTCGATCAATCCGTCCCATCATTTTGCACACCACACAGAACCCCTCGAACGCCCGCCGAAACAAGAACACGAAGGCTCCACAGAAAAATTCCCCTTTTTCCATAGAAAATTCCCTTTCCGCCATTTTTTGGCTGAAAAACACGAGTGTTGGAAATCCGATGAGAATCATGGCTTCCAAAAGCATTCGATCAATCCGTCCCATCATTTTGCACACCACAACAAACCTTGAACGCCCGCTGAAACAAGAACACGAAGGCTCCACAGAGAAAAATTCCCTCGTTTTTCCATAGAAAATTCCCTTTCCGCCATTTTTTGGCTGAAAAAAACACGAGTGTTGGAAATCCGATGAGAATCATGGCTTCCAAAAGCATTCGATCAATCCGTCCCATCATTTTGCACACCACAGCCTCGAACGCCCGCCCGAAAACAAGAACACGAAGGCTCCACAGAGAAAATTCCCGTTTTTTCCATAGAAAATTCCCTTTCCGGCCATTTTTTGGCCGAAAACACGTGTTGGAAATCCGATGAGAATCATGGCTTCCAAAAGCATTCGATCAATCCGTCCCATCATTTTGCACACCACAAAGAGCCCGAACGCCCGCCGAAACAAGAACACGAAGGCTCCACAGAGAAAATTCCCTCGTTTTTCCATAGAAAATTCCCTTTCCGGCCATTTTTTGGCTGAAAAACACGAGTGTTGGAAATCCGATGAGAATCATGGCTTCCAAAAGCATTCGATCAATCCGTCCCATCATTTTGCACACCACAAAGAACCCGAACGCCCGCCGAAACAAGAACACGAAGGCTCCACAGAGAAAATTCCCTGTTTTTCCATAGAAAATTCCCTTTCCGGCCATTTTTTGGCCGAAAAACACGAGTGTGTTGGAAATCCGATGAGAATCATGGCTTCCAAAAGCATTCGATCAATCCGTCCCATCATTTTGCACACCACAAAGAACGAACGCCCGCCCGAAAACAAGAACACGAAGGCTCCACAGAAAAAAATCCCTTTTTTCCATAGAAAATTCCCTTTCCGCCATTTTTTGGCTGAAAAACACGAGTGTTGGAAATCCGATGAGAATCATGGCTTCCAAAAGCATTCGATCAATCCGTCCCATCATTTTGCACACCACAAAGAACCCGAACGCCCGCCGAAACAAGAACACGAAGGCTCCACAGACAAAATTCCCTGTTTTTCCATAGAAAATTCCCTTTCCCGCCATTTTTTGGCTGAAAAAACACGAGTGTTGGAAATCCGATGAGAATCATGGCTTCCAAAAGCATTCGATCAATCCGTCCCATCATTTTGCACACCACAAAGAACCCGAACGCCCGCCGAAACAAGAACACGAAGGCTCCACAGAGAAAATTCCCTCGTTTTTCCATAGAAAATTCCCTTTCCGCCATTTTTTGGCCGAAAAACACGAGTGTTGGAAATCCGATGAGAATCATGGCTTCCAAAAGCATTCGATCAATCCGTCCCATCATTTTGCACACCAAAGCAGCGAACGCCCGCCGAAACAAGAACACGAAGGCTCCACAGAGAAAATTCCCTCGTTTTTCCATAGAAAATTCCCTTTCCGGCCATTTTTTGGCCGAAAAACACGAGTGTTGGAAATCCGATGAGAATCATGGCTTCCAAAAGCATTCGATCAATCCGTCCCATCATTTTGCACACCACAAAGAAACCCGAACGCCCGCCGAAACAAGAACACGAAGGCTCCACAGAAAAATTCCCTCGTTTTTCCATAGAAAATTCCCTTTCCGGCCATTTTTTGGCTGAAAAACACGAGTGTTGGAAATCCGATGAGAATCATGGCTTCCAAAAGCATTCGATCAATCCGTCCCATCATTTTGCACACCACAAAGAACCCGAACGCCCGCCGAAACAAGAACACGAAGGCTCCACAGAGAAAATTCCCTCGTTTTTCCATAGAAAATTCCCTTTCCGCCATTTTTTGGCTGAAAAAAACACGAGTGTTGGAAATCCGATGAGAATCATGGCTTCCAAAAGCATTCGATCAATCCGTCCCATCATTTTGCACACCACAAAGAACCCGAACGCCCGCCAAACAAGAACACGAAGGCTCCACAGAGAAAATTCCCTCGTTTTTCCATAGAAAATTCCCTTTCCGCCATTTTTTGGCTGAAAAACACGAGTGTTGGAAATCCGATGAGAATCATGGCTTCCAAAAGCATTCGATCAATCCGTCCCATCATTTTGCACACCACAAAGAAGCCCGAACGCCCGCCGAAACAAGAACACGAAGGCTCCACAGAAAAATTCCCTCGTTTTTCCATAGAAAATTCCCTTTCCGCCATTTTTTGGCCGAAAAACACGAGTGTTGGAAATCCGATGAGAATCATGGCTTCCAAAAGCATTCGATCAATCCGTCCCCCATCATTTTGCACACCACATTTTGAGCCCGAACGCCCGCCGAAACAAGAACACGAAGGCTCCACAGAGAAAAATTCCCTCGTTTTTCCATAGAAAATTCCCTTTCCGCCATTTTTGGCTGAAAAACACGAGTGTTGGAAATCCGATGAGAATCATGGCTTCCAAAAGCATTCGATCAATCCGTCCCATCATTTTGCACACCACACAACCCCGAACGCCCGCTGAAACAAGAACACGAAGGCTCCACAGAAAAAATTCCCTCGTTTTTCCATAGAAAATTCCCTTTCCGCCATTTTTTGGCCGAAAAACACGAGTGTTGGAAATCCGATGAGAATCATGGCTTCCAAAAGCATTCGATCAATCCGTCCCATCATTTTGCACACCACACAAGCAACCCGAACGCCCGCCGAAACAAGAACACGAAGGCTCCACAGAGAAAATTCCCTCGTTTTTCCATAGAAAATTCCCTTTCCGCCATTTTTTGGCTGAAAAACACGAGTGTTGGAAATCCGATGAGAATCATGGCTTCCAAAAGCATTCGATCAATCCGTCCCATCATTTTGCACACCACAAGAGCCCGAACGCCCGCCGAAAACAAGAACACGAAACACGAAGGCTCCACGAGAAAATTCCCTCGTTTTTCCATAGAAAATTCCCTTTCCGGCCATTTTTTGGCTGAAAAACACGAGTGTTGGAAATCCGATGAGAATCATGGCTTCCAAAAGCATTCGATCAATCCGTCCCATCATTTTGCACACCACAGAGCCGAACGCCCGCCGAACAAGAACACGAAGGCTCCACAGAGAAAATTCCCTCGTTTTTCCATAGAAAATTCCCTTTCCGCCATTTTTTGGCTGAAAAAACACGAGTGTTGGAAATCCGATGAGAATCATGGCTTCCAAAAGCATTCGATCAATCCGTCCCATCATTTTGCACACCACAAAGAGCCTTGAACGCCCGCCGAAACAAGAACACGAAGGCTCCACAGAAAAATTCCCCTCGTTTTCCATAGAAAATTCCCTTTCCGCCATTTTTTGGCTGAAAAACACGAGTGTTGGAAATCCGATGAGAATCATGGCTTCCAAAAGCATTCGATCAATCCGTCCCATCATTTTCACACACCACAAGAACCCGAACGCCCGCCGAAACAAGAACACGAAGGCTCCACAGAGAAAATTCCCGTTTTTCCATAGAAAATTCCCTTTCCGCCATTTTTTGGCTGAAAAACACGAGTGTTGGAAATCCGATGAGAATCATGGCTTCCAAAAGCATTCGATCAATCCGTCCCATCATTTTTTGCACACCACACAAGAGCCCGAACGCCCGCCGAAACAAGAACACGAAGGCTCCACAGAAAAAATTCCCGTTTTTCCATAGAAAATTCCCTTTCCGCCATTTTTTGGCTGAAAAACACGAGTGTTGGAAATCCGATGAGAATCATGGCTTCCAAAAGCATTCGATCAATCCGTCCCATCATTTTGCACACCACAAAGAGCCCGAACGCCCGCCGAAACAAGAACACGAAGGCTCCACAGAAAAAAAATTCCCTGTTTTTTCCATAGAAAATTCCCTTTCCGGCCATTTTTTGGCCGAAAAACACGAGTGTTGGAAATCCGATGAGAATCATGGCTTCCAAAAGCATTCGATCAATCCGTCCCATCATTTTGCACACCACAAAGAACCCGAACGCCCGCCGAAACAAGAACACGAAGGCTCCACAGAGAAAATTCCCTCGTTTTTCCATAGAAAATTCCCTTTCCGGCCATTTTTTGGCTGAAAAACACGAGTGTTGGAAATCCGATGAGAATCATGGCTTCCAAAAGCATTCGATCAATCCGTCCCATCATTTTGCACCACAAAGCAGCCTTGAACGCCCGCCGAAACAAGAACACGAAGGCTCCACAGAGAAAATTCCCTCGTTTTTCCATAGAAAATTCCCTTTCCGGCCATTTTTTGGCCGAAAAAACACGAGTGTTGGAAATCCGATGAGAATCATGGCTTCCAAAAGCATTCGATCAATCCGTCCCATCATTTTGCACACCACAAAGAGCCGAACGCCCGCCGAAACAAGAACACGAAGGCTCCACAGAGAAAAATTCCCTCGTTTTTCCATAGAAAATTCCCTTTCGGCCATTTTTTGGCTGAAAAACACGAGTGTTGGAAATCCGATGAGAATCATGGCTTCCAAAAGCATTCGATCAATCCGTCCCATCATTTTGCACACCACAAGAAACCGAACGCCCGCCGAAACAAGAACACGAAGGCTCCACAGAAAAATTCCCCGTTTTTCCATAGAAAATTCCCTTTCCTGCCATTTTTTGGCCGAAAAACACGAGTGTTGGAAATCCGATGAGAATCATGGCTTCCAAAAGCATTCGATCAATCCGTCCCATCATTTTGCACACCACAAAGAACCCCGAACGCCCGCCGAAACAAGAACACGAAGGCTCCACAGAAAAAATTCCCTCGTTTTTCCATAGAAAATTCCCTTTCCGGCCATTTTTTGGCTGAAAAACACGAGTGTTGGAAATCCGATGAGAATCATGGCTTCCAAAAGCATTCGATCAATCCGTCCCATCATTTTGCACACCAAAGCAGCCTGAACGCCCGCTGAAACAAGAACACGAAGGCTCCACAGAGAAAATTCCCTCTTTTTCGATAGAAAATTCCATTTCCGGCCATTTTTTGGCTGAAAAAACACGAGTGTTGGAAATCCGATGAGAATCATGGCTTCCAAAAGCATTCGATCAATCCGTCCCATCATTTTGCACACCACAAACCGAACGCCCGCCGAAACAAGAACACGAAGGCTCCACAGAAAAATTCCCTCGTTTTCCATAGAAAATTCCCTTTCCGCCATTTTTTGGCTGAAAAACACGAGTGTTGGAAATCCGATGAGAATCATGGCTTCCAAAAGCATTCGATCAATCCGTCCCATCATTTTGCACACCACAAAGAACAGCCCCGAACGCCCGCCGAAACAAGAACACGAAGGCTCCACAGAGAAAATTCCCCTTTTTCCATAGAAAATTCCCTTTCCGGCCATTTTTTGGCCGAAAAACACGAGTGTTGGAAATCCGATGAGAATCATGGCTTCCAAAAGCATTCGATCAATCCGTCCCATCATTTTGCACACCACAAAGAACAGCCCGAACGCCCGCCGAAACAAGAACACGAAGGCTCCACAGAAAAATTCCCTGTTTTTCCATAGAAAATTCCCTTTCCGGCCATTTTTTGGCTGAAAAACACGAGTGTTGGAAATCCGATGAGAATCATGGCTTCCAAAAGCATTCGATCAATCCGTCCCATCATTTTGCACACCACAAGAGCCTGAACGCCCGCCGAAACAAGAACACGAAGGCTCCACAGAAAAATTCCCTCGTTTTTCCATAGAAAATTCCCTTTCCGCCATTTTTTGGCTGAAAAAAAACGAGTGTTGGAAATCCGATGAGAATCATGGCTTCCAAAAGCATTCGATCAATCCGTCCCATCATTTTGCACACACCACAAAGCAGCCTCGAACGCCCGCCGAAACAAGAACACGAAGGCTCCACAGAGAAAATTCCCTGTTTTTCCGTAGAAAATTCCCTTTCCGGCCATTTTTTGGCTGAAAAAACACGAGTGTTGGAAATCCGATGAGAATCATGGCTTCCAAAAGCATTCGATCAATCCGTCCCATCATTTTGCACACCACAAAGAGCCTGATGGCCCGCTAATACAAGAACACGAAGGCTCCACAGAGAAAATTCCCTGTTTTTCCGTAGAAAATTCCCTTTCCGGCCATTTTTTGGCTGAAAAAACACGAGTGTTGGAAATCCGAGGAGAATCATGGCTTCCAAAAGCATTCGATCAATCCGTCCCATCATTTTGCACACCACACAAGAACCCGAACGCCCGCCGAAACAAGAACACGAAGGCTCCACAGAAAAATTCCCTCGTTTTCCATAGAAAATTCCCTTTCCTGCCCATTTTTTGGCTGAAAAAACACGAGTGTTGGAAATCCGATGAGAATCATGGCTTCCAAAAGCATTCGATCAATCCGTCCCATCATTTTGCACACACACAACCCGAACGCCCGCCCGCCGAAACAAGAACACGAAGGCTCCACAGAAAATTCCCTCGTTTTTCCATAGAAAATTCCCTTTCCGGCCATTTTTTGGCTGAAAAACACGAGTGTTGGAAATCCGATGAGAATCATGGCTTCCAAAAGCATTCGATCAATCCGTCCCATCATTTTGCACACCACAAAGAACCTGAACGCCCGCCGAAACAAGAACACGAAGGCTCCACAGAAAAATTCCCCGTTTTTCCATAGAAAATTCCCTTTCCGCCATTTTTTGGCTGAAAAACACGAGTGTTGGAAATCCGATGAGAATCATGGCTTCCAAAAGCATTCGATCAATCCGTCCCATCATTTTGCACACCACAAAGAACCCGAACGCCCGCCGAAAACAAGAACACGAAGGCTCCACAGAGAAAATTCCCCTTTTTTCCATAGAAAATTCCCTTTCCGGCCATTTTTTGGCTGAAAAACACGAGTGTTGGAAATCCGATGAGAATCATGGCTTCCAAAAGCATTCGATCAATCCGTCCCATCATTTTGCACACCAAGAGCCCCCGAACCCGCCCGCCGAAACAAGAACACGAAGGCTCCACAGAAAAATTCCTCGTTTTTCCATAGAAAATTCCCTTTCCGCCATTTTTTGGCTGAAAAACACGAGTGTTGGAAATCCGATGAGAATCATGGCTTCCAAAAGCATTCGATCAATCCGTCCCATCATTTTGCACACCACAGAACCCGAACGCCCGCCGAAACAAGAACACGAAGGCTCCACAGAGAAAATTCCCTGTTTTTCCATAGAAAATTCCCTTTCCGCCATTTTTTGGCCGAAAAACACGAGTGTTGGAAATCCGATGAGAATCATGGCTTCCAAAAGCATTCGATCAATCCGTCCCATCATTTTGCACACCACAAAGAACCCCGAACGCCCGCCGAAACAAGAACACGAAGGCTCCACAGAAAAATTCCCTCGTTTTTCATAGAAAATTCCCTTTCCGCCATTTTTTGGCTGAAAAAAACACGAGTGTTGGAAATCCGATGAGAATCATGGCTTCCAAAAGCATTCGATCAATCCGTCCCATCATTTATGCGCACTACGCGAGGTTGATGGCCTCACAAACAAGAACACGAAGGCTCCACAGAGAAATCCCTCGCTTTTTCCATAGAAAATTCCCTTTTCCGGCCATTTTTACTTAAAACACGAGTGTTGGAAATCCGATGAGAATCATGGCTTCCAAAAGCATTCGATCACCCGTCCCCATCATTTTGCACACCGTTACAACCCGATGGCCCACGCAAGAACACGGTTGCTCCATTGCAGAAAATTCTGTCAGAAAATTCTTTTCCGGCCATTTTTTGGCTGAAACACGAGCTGCTGGAAACTGACGAGAATCATGGCTTCCAAAAGCATTCGATCAGTCCGTCCCATCATTTGCACACCACAAAAGCCTCAACGCCCGCTTAAACAAGAAGAACACAAAGCTCCACGGAGAAAATTCCTCGTTTTTCCATAGAAAATTCTCTTCATTTTTTGGCTGAAAAAACGAAGTGTTGGAAATCCGATGAGAATCATGGCTTCCAAAAGCATTCGAGCAATCCGTCCCATCATTTCACACCACGCAACTCCGAACGCCCACAAACAAAAGCAAACACGAACTCCACCGAGAAAATTCTCCTTTTCAGAATGTATTACCCTTCCGGCCATTTTTTGGCTGAAAAACACAGTGTTGGAATCCATGAGTAAATCATGGCTTCCAAAAGCATTCGATCAATCCGACCCCATCATTTTGCACACCACAGCAACCCGAACGCCCGCAAAACAAGAACACGAAGGCTCCACATAGAAAATTCCCGTCGTTTTTCCATAGAAAATTCCTTTCTTGCGCTCATTTTTTGACTGAAAAAACGAGTGTTGGAAATCCGAGAATCATGGCTTCCAAAAGTATTCGATCGGGCCCGTCCCATCATTTTGCACACCACAAAGAGTCTTGAACGCCCGCCGAAACAAGAACACGAAGGCTCACTGCAGAAAATTCCTCGTTTTTCATAGAAAATTCCCTTTTCCGGCCATTTTGGCTGAAAAAAAACGAGTGGTGGAAATCCGATGAGAATCATGGCTAAAAAGCATTCTGACGTCCGTCCCATCATTTTGCACACACACCACAAAGCAAAATAACGACGCAATAAACAAGAACACGAAGGCTCCACCGGTACCCCCTCGTTTTTCCATAGAAAATTCCCCTTCCTCGGCCATTTTTTGGCCGAAAAACACGAGTGTTGGAAATCCGATGAGAATCATGGCTTCCAAAAGCATTCGATCAACTGGCCCCATCATTTTACACACCACAAAGAGCCTCGAACGCCCGCTGAAACAAGAACACTAAGGTCTCTACATAGAAAATTCCCCGTTTTTCATAGAAAATTCCCTTCGTGCCATTTTTTGGCTGAAAACACGAGTGTTGGAAACTTCCATGATGAATCACGGCTTCCAAAAAGCATTCGATCAGTCCACCCCATCATTTATGCATTCACACAGTGTTGATGGCTCGAAACAAGAACACGAAGGCTCCACAGAGAAAATTCCCTCTTTTCCATAGAAAATTCCCTTTCCGGCCATTTTTTGGCTGAAAAACACGAGTGTTGGAAATCCGATGAGAATCATGGCTTCCAAAAGCATTCGATCAATCCGTCCCATCATTTTGCACACCACAAAGAACCCCGAACGCCCGCCGAAACAAGAACACGAAGGCTCCACAGAGAAAATTCCCTCGTTTTTCCATAGAAAATTCCCTTTCCGCCATTTTTTGGCTGAAAAACACGAGTGTTGGAAATCCGATGAGAATCATGGCTTCCAAAAGCATTCGATCAATCCGTCCCATCATTTTGCACACCACAAAGCAGCCCGAACGCCCGCCGAAACAAGAACACGAAGGCTCCACAGAAAAATTCCCTCGTTTTTCCATAGAAAATTCCCTTTCCGGCCATTTTTTGGCTGAAAACACGACGAGTGTTGGAAATCCGATGAGAATCATGGCTTCCAAAAGCATTCGATCAATCCGTCCCATCATTTTGCACACCACAAAACCCCGAAACGCCCGCCGAAACAAGAACACGAAGGCTCCACAGAAAAATTCCCGTTTTTCCATAGAAAATTCCCTTTCCGCCATTTTTTGGCTGAAAAAACACGAGTGTTGGAAATCCGATGAGAATCATGGCTTCCAAAAGCATTCGATCAATCCGTCCCATCATTTTGCACACCACAAAGAACCCGAACGCCCGCCGAAACAAGAACACGAAGGCTCCACAGAAAAATTCCCTCGTTTTTCCATAGAAAATTCCCTTTCCGCCATTTTTTGGCTGAAAAACACGAGTGTTGGAAATCCGATGAGAATCATGGCTTCCAAAAGCATTCGATCAATCCGTCCCATCATTTTGCACACCACAAAGCAACCCGAACGCCCGCCGAAACAAGAACACGAAGGCTCCACAGAGAAAATTCCCTCGTTTTTCCATAGAAAATTCCCTTTCCGCCATTTTTTGGCCGAAAAACACGAGTGTTGGAAATCCGATGAGAATCATGGCTTCCAAAAGCATTCGATCAATCCGTCCCATCATTTTGCACACCACAAGAGCCCGAACGCCCGCCCGCCGAAACAAGAACACGAAGGCTCCACAGAGAAAATTCCCTCGTTTTTCCATAGAAAATTCCCTTTCCGGCCATTTTTTGGCCGAAAAAAACGAGTGTTGGAAATCCGATGAGAATCATGGCTTCCAAAAGCATTCGATCAATCCGTCCCATCATTTTGCACACCACGCAAAGAACCCGAACGCCCGCCGAAACAAGAACACGAAGGCTCCACAGAAAAATTCCCTCGTTTTTCCATAGAAAATTCCCTTTCCGGCCATTTTTTGGCCGAAAAAAACGAGTGTTGGAAATCCGATGAGAATCATGGCTTCCAAAAGCATTCGATCAATCCGTCCCATCATTTTGCACACACAACCCGAACGCCCGCCCGCTGAAACAAGAACACGAAGGCTCCACAGAGAAAATTCCCTCGTTTTTCCATAGAAAATTCCCTTTCCTGCCATTTTTTGGCTGAAAAACACGAGTGTTGGAAATCCGATGAGAATCATGGCTTCCAAAAGCATTCGATCAATCCGTCCCATCATTTTGCACACCACAAAGAACCCGAACGCCCGCCGAAACAAGAACACGAAGGCTCCACAGAGAAAATTCCCGTTTTTTCCATAAAAATTCCCTTTCCGCCATTTTTTGGCTGAAAAACACGAGTGTTGGAAATCCGATGAGAATCATGGCTTCCAAAAGCATTCGATCAATCCGTCCCATCATTTTGCACACCACAACAAACGCCCGCCGCCCGCTGAAACAAGAACACGAAGGCTCCACAGAGAAAATTCCCTCTTTTTTCATAGAAAATTCCCTTTCCGCCATTTTTTGGCTGAAAAACACGAGTGTTGGAAATCCGATGAGAATCATGGCTTCCAAAAGCATTCGATCAATCCGTCCCATCATTTTGCACACCACAAAACCCGAACGCCCGCCGAAAACAAGAACACGAAGGCTCCACAGAGAAAATTCCCTCGTTTTTCCATAGAAAATTCCCTTTCCGGCCATTTTTTGGCCGAAAAACACGAGTGTTGGAAATCCGATGAGAATCATGGCTTCCAAAAGCATTCGATCAATCCGTCCCATCATTTTGCACACCACAAAGCCTGAACCCCCGCCGAAACAAGAACACGAAGGCTCCACAGAGAAAATTCCCCGTTTTTCCATAGAAAATTCCCTTTCCGCCATTTTTTGGCCGAAAAACACGAGTGTTGGAAATCCGATGAGAATCATGGCTTCCAAAAGCATTCGATCAATCCGTCCCATCATTTTGCACACCACAAAGCCCGAAACGCCCGCCGAAACAAGAACACGAAGGCTCCACAGAGAAAATTCCCCTCGTTTTTCCATAGAAAATTCCCTTTCCGGCCATTTTTTGGCTGAAAAAACACGAGTGTTGGAAATCCGATGAGAATCATGGCTTCCAAAAGCATTCGATCAATCCGTCCCATCATTTTGCACACCACAAAGCAGCCCGAACGCCCGCCGAAACAAGAACACGAAGGCTCCACAGAAAATTCCCTCGTTTTTCCATAGAAAATTCCCTTTCCGGCCATTTTTTGGCTGAAAAACACGAGTGTTGGAAATCCGATGAGAATCATGGCTTCCAAAAGCATTCGATCAATCCGTCCCATCATTTTGCACACCACAAAGAACCCGAACGCCCGCCGAAACAAGAACACGAAGGCTCCACACAGAAAAAATTCCCTCGTTTTTCCATAGAAAATTCCCTTTCCGGCCATTTTTTGGCCGAAAAAACACGAGTGTTGGAAATCCGATGAGAATCATGGCTTCCAAAAGCATTCGATCAATCCGTCCCATCATTTTGCACACCACACAAGAACCCGAACGCCCGCCGAAACAAGAACACGAAGGCTCCACAGAGAAAATTCCCTTTTTCCATAGAAAATTCCCTTTCCGGCCATTTTTTGGCTGAAAAAACACGAGTGTTGGAAATCCGATGAGAATCATGGCTTCCAAAAGCATTCGATCAATCCGTCCCATCATTTTGCACACCACAAGCCCCCGAACGCCCGCCGAAACAAGAACACGAAGGCTCCACTCCACGAGAAAATTCCCTCGTTTTTCCATAGAAAATTCCCTTTCCGGCCATTTTTTGGCTGAAAAACACGAGTGTTGGAAATCCGATGAGAATCATGGCTTCCAAAAGCATTCGATCAATCCGTCCCATCATTTTGCACACCACAAGCAGCCCCGAACGCCCGCCGAAACAAGAACACGAAGGCTCCACAGAGAAAAATCCCCGTTTTTCATAGAAAATTCCCTTTCCGCCATTTTTTGGCTGAAAAACACGAGTGTTGGAAATCCGATGAGAATCATGGCTTCCAAAAGCATTCGATCAATCGTCCCATCATTTTGCACACCACAAAGACCGAACGCCCGCCGAAACAAGAACACGAAGGCTCCACAGAGAAAATTCCCTCGTTTTTCCATAGAAAATTCCCTTTCCGCCATTTTTTGGCTGAAAAAACACGAGTGTTGGAAATCCGATGAGAATCATGGCTTCCAAAAGCATTCGATCAATCCGTCCCATCATTTTGCACACCACCACAAAGAACCCGAACGCCCGCCGAAACAAGAACACGAAGGCTCCACAGAGAAAATTCCCTCGTTTTTCCATAGAAAATTCCCTTTCCGCCATTTTTTGGCCGAAAAAAACGAGTGTTGGAAATCCGATGAGAATCATGGCTTCCAAAAGCATTCGATCAATCCGTCCCATCATTTTGCACACCACAAAGCCTGAACGCCCGCCGAAACAAGAACACGAAGGCTCCACAGAGAAAATTCCCTCGTTTTTCCATAGAGAAAATTCCCTTTCCGGCCATTTTTTGGCCGAAAAACACGAGTGTTGGAAATCCAATAGGAATCATGGCTTCCAAAAGCATTCGATCAATCCGTCCCATCATTTTGCACACCACAAAGAACCCCGAACGCCCGCCGAAACAAGAACACGAAGGCTCCACAGAAAAATTCCCTCGTTTTTCCATAGAAAATTCCCTTTCCGGCCATTTTTTGGCCGAAAAAACACGAGTGTTGGAAATCCGATGAGAATCATGGCTTCCAAAAGCATTCGATCAATCCGTCCCATCATTTTGCACACCACAAAGAGCCCGAACGCCCGCCGAAACAAGAACACGAAGGCTCCACAGAGAAAATTCCCTCGTTTTTCCATAGAAAATTCCCTTTCCGCCATTTTTTGGCTGAAAAACACGAGTGTTGGAAATCCGATGAGAATCATGGCTTCCAAAAGCATTCGATCAATCCGTCCCATCATTTTGCACACCACACAAGAACCGAACGCCCGCCGAAACAAGAACACGAAGGCTCCACAGAAAAATTCCCTCGTTTTTCCATAGAAAATTCCCTTTCGGCCATTTTTTGGCTGAAAAACACGAGTGTTGGAAATCCGATGAGAATCATGGCTTCCAAAAGCATTCGATCAATCCGTCCCATCATTTTGCACACCACAAAAACCCGAACGCCCGCCGAAACAAGAACACGAAGGCTCCACAGAGAAAAATTCCCTCGTTTTTCCATAGAAAATTCCCTTTCCGGCCATTTTTTGGCTGAAAAAACACGAGTGTTGGAAATCCGATGAGAATCATGGCTTCCAAAAGCATTCGATCAATCCGTCCCATCATTTTGCACACCACAAAGAGGCTTGAACGCCCGCCGAAACAAGAACACGAAGGCTCCACAGAAAAATTCCCTCGTTTTTCCATAGAAAATTCCCTTTCCGCCATTTTTTGGCTGAAAAACACGAGTGTTGGAAATCCGATGAGAATCATGGCTTCCAAAAGCATTCGATCAATCCGTCCCATCATTTTGCACACACAAGCAGCCCCGAACGCCCGCCGAACAAGAACACGAGCTCCACAGAGAAAATTCCCTTTTTTTCATAGAAAATTCCCTTTCCGCCATTTTTTGGCTGAAAAAACACGAGTGTTGGAAATCCGATGAGAATCATGGCTTCCAAAAGCATTCGATCAATCCGTCCCATCATTTTGCACACCACAAAGAGCCCGAACGCCCGCCGAAACAAGAACACGAAGGCTCCACAGAGAAAATTCCCTCGTTTTTCCATAGAAAATTCCCTTTCCGCCATTTTTTGGCTGAAAAACACGAGTGTTGGAAATCCGATGAGAATCATGGCTTCCAAAAGCATTCGATCAATCCGTCCCATCATTTTGCACACCACAAAGAACCTGAACGCCCGCCGAAACAAGAACACGAAGGCTCCACAGAGAAAATTCCCTCGTTTTTCCATAGAAAATTCCCTTTCCGCCATTTTTTGGCTGAAAAACACGAGTGTTGGAAATCCGATGAGAATCATGGCTTCCAAAAGCATTCGATCAATCCGTCCTCATTTTGCACACCACAAGAGCCTGAACGCCCGCCGAAACAAGAACACGAAGGCTCCACAGAGAAAATTCCCTCGTTTTTCCATAGAAAATTCCCTTTCCGGCCATTTTTTGGCTGAAAAAACGAGTGTTGTTGGAAATCCGATGAGAATCATGGCTTCCAAAAGCATTCGATCAGTCCGTCCCATCATTTTGCACACCACAAAGCAGCCCGAACGCCCGCCGAAACAAGAACACGAAGGCTCCACAGAGAAAATTCCCTCGTTTTTCCATAGAAAATTCCCTTTCCGCCATTTTTTGGCTGAAAAACACGAGTGTTGGAAATCCGATGAGAATCATGGCTTCCAAAAGCATTCGATCAATCCGTCCCATCATTTTGCACACCACAAGAAATCCCGAACGCCCGCCGAAACAAGAACACGAAGGCTCCACAGAAAAATTCCCTTCCTTTTCCATAGAAAATTCCCTTTCCGCCATTTTTTGGCTGAAAACACGAGTGTTGGAAATCCGATGAGAATCATGGCTTCCAAAAGCATTCGATCAATCCGTCCCATCATTTTGCACACCACAAAACCCCCGAACGCCCGCCGAAACAAGAACACGAAGGCTCCACAGAAAAATTCCCTGTTTTTCCATAGAAAATTCCCTTTCCGGCCATTTTTTGGCCGAAAAACACGAGTGTTGGAAATCCGATGAGAATCATGGCTTCCAAAAGCATTCGATCAATCCGTCCCATCATTTTGCACACCACAAAGAACCCGAACGCCCGCCGAAACAAGAACACGAAGGCTCCACAGAAAAATTCCCTCGTTTTTCCATAGAAAATTCCCTTTCCGCCATTTTTTGGCGAAAAAAAACGAGTGTTGGAAATCCGATGAGAATCATGGCTTCCAAAAGCATTCGATCAATCCGTCCCATCATTTTGCACACCACACAAGAACCCGAACGCCCGCCGAAACAAGAACACGAAGGCTCCACAGAAAATTCCCTTTTTTCATAGAAAATTCCCTTTCCGGCCATTTTTTGGCTGAAAAACACGAGTGTTGGAAATCCGATGAGAATCATGGCTTCCAAAAGCATTCGATCAATCCGTCCCATCATTTTGCACACCACAAAGAACCGAACGCCCGCCGAAACAAGAACACGAAGGCTCCACAGAGAAAATTCCCTCGTTTTTCCATAGAAAATTCCCTTTCCGCCATTTTTTGGCTGAAAAACACGAGTGTTGGAAATCCGATGAGAATCATGGCTTCCAAAAGCATTCGATCAATCCGTCCCATCATTTTGCACACCACAAAGCAACCCGAACGCCCGCCGAAACAAGAACACGAAGGCTCCACAGAGAAAATTCCCCGTTTTTCCATAGAAAATTCCCTTTCCGGCCATTTTTTGGCTGAAAAACACGAGTGTTGGAAATCCGATGAGAATCATGGCTTCCAAAAGCATTCGATCAATCCGTCCCATCATTTTGCACACCACAAAGAGCCCCGAACGCCCGCCGAAACAAGAACACGAAGGCTCCACAGAGAAAATTCCCTCGTTTTTCCATAGAAAATTCCCTTTCCGCCATTTTTTGGCTGAAAAACACGAGTGTTGGAAATCCGATGAGAATCATGGCTTCCAAAAGCATTCGATCAATCCGTCCCATCATTTTGCACACCACAAAGAACCCGAACGCCCGCCGAAACAAGAACACGAAGGCTCCACAGAAAAATTCCCGTTTTTCCATAGAAAATTCCCTTTCCGGCCATTTTTTGGCTGAAAAACACGAGTGTTGGAAATCCGATGAGAATCATGGCTTCCGAAAGCATTCGATCAATCCGTCCCATCATTTTGCACACCACAAAGAACCCGAACGCCCGCCGAAACAAGAACACGAAGGCTCCACAGAGAAAATTCCCTCGTTTTTCATAGAAAATTCCCTTTCCGGCCATTTTTTGGCCGAAAAAACACGAGTGTTGGAAATCCGATGAGAATCATGGCTTCCAAAAGCATTCGATCAATCCGTCCCATCATTTTGCACACCACACAGCAGCCCGAACGCCCGCCGAAACAAGAACACGAAGGCTCCACAGAGAAAATTCCCTCGTTTTTCCATAGAAAATTCCCTTTCCGCCATTTTTTGGCCGAAAAACACGAGTGTTGGAAATCCGATGAGAATCATGGCTTCCAAAAGCATTCGATCAATCCGTCCCATCATTTTGCACACCACAAAGAACTTGACGCCCGCCCAACAAGAACACGAAGGCTCCACAGAAAAATTCCCTCGTTTTTCCATAGAAAATTCCCTTTCCGGCCATTTTTTGGCCGAAAAACACGAGTGTTGGAAATCCGATGAGAATCATGGCTTCCAAAAGCATTCGATCAATCCGTCCCATCATTTTGCACACCACAAAGAAACCGAACGCCCGCCGAAACAAGAACACGAAGGCTCCACAGAAAATTCCCTCGTTTTTCCATAGAAAATTCCCTTTCCGCCATTTTTTGGCTGAAAAACACGAGTGTTGGAAATCCGATGAGAATCATGGCTTCCAAAAGCATTCGATCAATCCGTCCCATCATTTTGCACACCACAAAGAAGCCTCGAACGCCCGCCGAAACAAGAACACGAAGGCTCCACAGAAAAATTCCCTCGTTTTTCCATAGAAAATTCCCTTTCCGCCATTTTTTGGCTGAAAAAACACGAGTGTTGGAAATCCGATGAGAATCATGGCTTCCAAAAGCATTCGATCAATCCGTCCCATCATTTTGCACACCACAAAGAACTCCGAACGCCCGCCGAAACAAGAACACGAAGGCTCCACAGAGAAAATTCCCTCGTTTTTTTCCATAGAAAATTCCCTTTCCGCCATTTTTTGGCTTTGAAAAAACACGAGTGTTGGAAATCCGATGAGAATCATGGCTTCCAAAAGCATTCGATCAATCCGTCCCATCATTTTGCACACCACAAAGCAACCCGAACGCCCGCCGAAACAAGAACACGAAGGCTCCACAGAAAAAATTCCCTCGTTTTTCCATAGAAAATTCCCTTTCCGGCCATTTTTTGGCTGAAAAACACGAGTGTTGGAAATCCGATGAGAATCATGGCTTCCAAAAGCATTCGATCAATCCGTCCCATCATTTTGCACACCACAAACAGCTTGAACGCCCGCCGAAACAAGAACACGAAGGCTCCACAGAGAAAAAATTCCCTCGTTTTTCCATAGAAAATTCCCTTTCCGCCATTTTTTGGCTGAAAAAACGAGTGTTGGAAATCCGATGAGAATCATGGCTTCCAAAAGCATTCGATCAATCCGTCCCATCATTTTGCACACCACAAAGAACCTCCGAACGCCCGCCGAAACAAGAACACGAAGGCTCCACAGAAAAATTCCCTTTTTTTCCATAGAAAATTCCCTTTCCGCCATTTTTTGGCTGAAAAACACGAGTGTTGGAAATCCGATGAGAATCATGGCTTCCAAAAGCATTCGATCAATCCGTCCCATCATTTTGCACACCACAAAGAGCCTGAACGCCCGCCGAAAACAAGAACACGAAGGCTCCACAGAGAAAATTCCCTCGTTTTTCCATAGAAAATTCCCTTTCCGCCATTTTTTGGCTGAAAAACACGAGTGTTGGAAATCCGATGAGAATCATGGCTTCCAAAAGCATTCGATCAATCCGTCCCATCATTTTGCACACCACAAGCAACCCGAACGCCCGCCGAAACAAGAACACGAAGGCTCCACAGAGAAAATTCCCCGTTTTTTCATAGAAAATTCCCTTTCCGCCATTTTTTGGCTGAAAAACACGAGTGTTGGAAATCCGATGAGAATCATGGCTTCCAAAAGCATTCGATCAATCCGTCCCATCATTTTGCACACCACAAGCAACCCGAACGCCCGCCGAAACAAGAACACGAAGGCTCCACAGAGAAAATTCCCTCGTTTTTCCATAGAAAATTCCCTTTCCGCCATTTTTTGGCTGAAAAACACGAGTGTTGGAAATCCGATGAGAATCATGGCTTCCAAAAGCATTCGATCAATCCGTCCCATCATTTTGCACACCACAAGAGCCCGAACGCCCGCCGAAACAAGAACACGAAGGCTCCACAGAGAAAATTCCCTCGTTTTTCCATAGAAAATTCCCTTTCCGGCCATTTTTTGGCTGAAAAACACGAGTGTTGGAAATCCGATGAGAATCATGGCTTCCAAAAGCATTCGATCAATCCGTCCCATCATTTTGCACACCACAAACCCCTGAACGCCCGCCGAAAACAAGAACACGAAGGCTCCACAGAGAAAATTCCCTCGTTTTTCCATAGAAAATTCCCTTTCCGGCCATTTTTTGGCCGAAAAACACGAGTGTTGGAAATCCGATGAGAATCATGGCTTCCAAAAGCATTCGATCAATCCGTCCCATCATTTTGCACACCACAAAGAACCCGAACGCCCGCCGAAACAAGAACACGAAGGCTCCACAGAGAAAATTCCCGTTCCATAGAAAATTCCCTTTCCGCCATTTTTTGGCTGAAAAACACGAGTGTTGGAAATCCGATGAGTATGGCTTGTAAAGCATTAGAAGAACCTACCCATCATTTTTGACATCCCAAGACTCAAACGCCGGCGAAACACTTAACACGAAGACTACACGCGTGTAGTACCCCGTTTTTCCATGTGTAAAAATTCCATTTCAGCCATTTTTAGTGCCTGACAAATTTTTTGAAATTGCTTGTATACAAAAGATTCGATCAATCCACCCATCATTTTTGACATCCCACTCACACCCCGAACGCCCTCCGCGAAACACGAACACTACATCATAGAGAAAATTCCCCTCGTTTTTCCATAGAAAAATTCCCTTTACGCCCATTTTTTTATCAAAAGCATGACAGCTTCCTAAATATGCCTGGAAACATGGCTTCCAAAAGCATTAGGTCACCCGACCCATCATTTTGGACATCACAACACCCCGAACGCCCGGCGAAACAAGATACACGAAGACTCCACGGAGAAAATTTCCCCGTTTTTCCATGGAAAGTTCCCTTTCCTACCATTTTTTGTGGAAAAGCCCTACAATTAAAAATTTGTTGGGAAACATGGTTTCCAAAAGCATTCGATCAGTCCGACCAATCATTTTGGACATCACAAACCTTGAACGCCCGGCGAAAAAAGAGCACGAAGACTCCACGCATAAAATTTCCCTGTTTTTCCATAGAAAATTCCATTTCCGCCATTTTTTAGTCGAAAGCCCTACAATTGGACATCTCGTCCAAAACATGGCTTCCAAAAGCATTAGATCAATCCGACGCATCATTTTGGACATCTCAGCACCCTGAACGCCCGGCGAAACAAGAGCACGAAGACTCCACAGAGAAAATTCCCTATTTTTCAATAGAAAATTCCCTTTCGGGCCATTTTTTGGCTGAAAAAGCCCTACAGTTGGAAATTTGTTGGGAAACATCGCTTCCAAAAGCATTAGATCAGTCCGACCAGTCATTTTGAAAATCTTAAAACCCTGAACGCCCGGCGAAACAAGAACACGAAAACTCCAAAGAGAAAATTCCCTGTTTTTCCAAACAAAATTCCCTTTCCGGCCATTTTTTGGGTGAAAAAGCCCGACAATTGGAAATCTGTTGGGAAACATAGCTTCCAAAAGCATTAGATCAATCCGACGCATCCTTTTGGACATCTCAGCACCCTGAACGCTTGGCCAAACAAGAACACGAAGACTCCAAAGAGAAAATTCTCTATTTTTCCATACAAAATTCGCTTTCCGGCCATTTTTTGGGTGAAAAAGCCCGACCATTGGAAATCTGTTCGGAAACACGGCTTCCAAAAGCAATAGTCCGACATTATTTTGGACATCACAAAGACCTTGAACGCTCGGAAACAAGAACACGAAGACTCCTGGCTGAGAAAATTCCCCGTTTTTCCTTAGAAAATTCCCTTTTCGGCCATTTTTTGGCTGAAAAAGCCCGACAGTTGGAAAACTGCTGGGAAACATGGCTTCCAAAAGCATTAGATTTGTCCAACCCATCATTGTGGACATCACAGCACCCTGAACGCCCAGTGAATCAAGAACACAAAGACTCCATAGAGAAAATTCCCTATTTTTCCATAGAAAATTCCCTTTTCGGCCATTTTTTGGCTAAAAAAGACCGACAGTTGCAAATCTGTTGGGAAACATGGCTTACAAAAGCATTAGATCAGTCCGACCCATCATTTTGGACATCACAGCACCCTGAACGGCCGGCGAAACAAGAACACGAAGACTCCACAGAGAAAATTCCCTATTCTTCCATAGACAATTCCCTTTTCGGCCATTTTTTGGCTGAAAAACCCGACAGTTGGAAATCTATTGGGAAACATGACTTCCAAAAGCATTACATCGGTCCGACCCATCATTTTGGACAACACAGCACCCTCAACGCTCGCCGAAACAAGAACACGAAGACTACACAAAGAAAATTCCCTGTTTTTTCATAGAAAATTCCATTTCTGGCCATTTTTTGGCTGAAAAAGCCCGACAGTTGGAAGTCTGTTGGGAAACATGGCTTGCAAAAGCATTAGAACTGTCCGACCCAACATTTTGGACATCCCAGCACCCTGACCGCTCTGCGAAACATGAACACGAAGACTACACAGGGAAAATTCCCTGTTTTTCCATAGAAAATTCCCTTTCCGGCCATTTTTTTGCTGAAAAAGCCCGACAGTTGGAAATCTGTCGGGAAACATGGCTTTCAAAAGCATTCGATCAATCCGACCCATCATTTTGGACATCCCACCACCCTGAACGCCCGGCGAAACACGAACACGAAGACTACACAGAGAAAATTCCCTGTTTTTCCCTAGAAATTTCCCTTTCCGACCATTTTTTTGCTGAAAAAACATGACATTTGGAAATATCTCGGGAAACATGGCTTCCAAAAGCATTAGTCAGTCCGACCCATCATTTTGGACATCACAGCACCCTGAACGCCCGGCGAAACAAGAACACGAAGACTCCACGGAGAAAATTCTCTATTTTTCCATAGAAATTTCCCTTTTCGGCCATTTTTTGGCTGAAAAAGCCCGACAGTTGAAAATATGTTGGGAAACATGGCATCCAAAAACATTACATCAGTCCGACCCATCATTTTGGACATCTCAACACCCTGAACGCCCGGCGAAACAAGAACATGAAGACTCCATAGAGAAAATTCCCTGTTTTTCCATAGAAAATTCCATTTCCGGCCATTTTTTGGCTGAAAAAACCTGACAGTTGGAAATCTTTTGGGAAACATGGCTTCCAAAAGCATTACATATGCCCGACCCATCACTTTGGACATCACAGCACCCTAAACGCCCGTCGAAACAACAACACAAGAACTCCACAGAAAAAATTCCCTGTTTTTCCATGGAAAATTCCCTTTCCGGCCATTTTTGGCTGAGAAAGCCCTACAATTGGAAATTTGTTGGGAAACATGGCTTTCAAAAGCATTCGATCAGTCCAACCAATCATTTTGGACATCTTAGAACCCTAAACGCCCGGCGAAACAAGAGCACGAAGACTCTACAGACAAAATTCCCTGTTTTTACATAGAAAATTCCATTTCCGGCCATTTTTTGGCTGCAAAAACCCGACAGTTGGACATCTATCTGGAAACATGGCTTCCAAAGGCAATAGATCAGTCCGACGCATCATTTTGGACATCTCAGCACCCTGAACGCCCGGCGAAACAAGAGCACGAAGACACCACAGAGAAAATTCCCTGTTTTTCCATAGAAAATTCCATTTCCGGCCATTTTTTGGCTGAAAAAGCCCTACAATTGGAAATTTGTTGGGAAACATCGTTTCCAAAAGCATTAGATCAGTCCGACCAATCATTTTGGACATCTTAGAACCCTGAACGCCCAGCGAAACAAGAGCACGAAGACTCCATAGAGAACATTCCCTGTTTTTCCATTGAAAATTCCTTTTCCGGCCATTTTTTGGCTGAAAAAGCCCGACGGTTGGAAATCTGTTGGGAAACATGGCGTCCAAAAGCATTAGATCAGTCCGACGCATCATTTTGGACATCTCGGCACCCCCGAACGCCCGTCGAAACACCAACACGAAGACTCCACAGAGAAAATTCCTGTTTTTCCATACAAAATTCCCTTTCTGGCCATTTTTTGAATGAAAAAGCCCGACCATTGGAAATCTGTTCGGAAACACGGCTTCCACAAGCAATAGTCAGTCTGACCCATTATTTTGGACATACAACACCTTGAACGCTCGGCGAAACAAGAACGCGAAGCCTCCACAGAGAAAATTCCCTATTTTTCCTTAGAAAATTCCCTTTTTGGCCATTTTTTGGCTGAAAAAGCCCGACAGTTGGAAATCTGTTGGGAAACATGGCTTCCAAACATATTAGTCAGTCCGACCCATTATTTTGGACATCACAGCACCCTCAACGCTCGGCGAAACAAGAACACAAAGACTACACAGAGAAAATTCCCTGTTTTTCCATAGAAAATTCCATTTCCGACCATTTTTTGGCTGAAAAAGCATGACAGATTGGGGAAACATGGCTTCAAATATGTCGGGAAACATCGCTTCCAAAAGCATTAGTCAGTCCAACCCATCATTTTGGACATCGCAGCACCCTGAACTCCTGGCAAAACAAGAACACAAAATCTCCACGGAGAAAATTCCCTATTTTCCACAGAAAATTCCCTTTTCGGCCATTTTTTGGCGGAAAAAGCCCGACAGTTGGAAATCTGTTGGGAAACATGGCTTCCAAAAGCATTACATATGCCCGACCCATCACTTTGGACATCACAGCACCCTGAACGCCCGTCGAAACAACACGAGAACTCCATAGAAAAAATTCCCTGTTTTTCCATGGAAAATTCCCTTTCCGACCATTTTTGGCTGAGAAAGCCCTACAATTGGAAATTTGTTGGGAAACATGGCTTCCAAAAGCATTCGATCAGTCCGACCAATCATTTTGGACATCTTAGAACCCTGAACGCCCGGCGAAACAAGAGCACGAAGACTCCACAGACAAAATTCCCTGTTTTTCCATAGAAAATTCCATTTCCGGCCATTTTTTGGCTGAAAAAGCCCGACAGTTGGACATCTGTCTGGAAACATGGCTTCCAAAAGCATTAGATCAGTCCTAACGCATCATTTTGGACATCTCAGCACCCTGAACGCCCGGCGAAACAAGAGCACGAAGACTCCATAGAGAAAATTCCCTGTTTTTCCATAGAAAATTCCCTTTCCGGCCATTTTTTGGCTGAGAAAGCCCTACAGTTGGAAATTTGTTGGGAAACATCATTTCCAAAAGCATTAAATCAGTCCGACCAATCAGTTTGGACATCTTAGAACCCTAAACGCCCAGTGAAACAAGAGCACGAAGACTCCATAGAGAACATTCCCTGTGTTTCCATAGAAAATTCCCTTTCCGGCCATTTTTTGGCTGAAAAAGCCCGACGGTTGGAAATCTGTTGGGAAACATGGCTTCCAAAAGCATTAGATCAGTCCGACGCATCATTTTGGACGTCTCAGCACCCTGAACGCCCTTCGAAACACCAACACGAAGACTCCACAAAGAAAATTCCCTGTTTTTCCATACAAAATTCCCTTTCCGACCATTTTTTTGTGAAAAAGCCCGACCATTGGAAATCTGTTCGGAAACACGGCTTCCAAAAGCAATAGTCATTCTGACCCATTATTTTGGACATCACAGCACCTTGAACGCTCGGCGAAACAAGAACACGAAGACTCCACAGAGAAAATTCCCTGTTTTTCCTTAGAAAATTCCCTTTTCGGCCATTTTTTGGCTGAAAAAGCCCGACAATTGGAAATCTATTGGGAAACATGGCTTCCAAACATTTTAGTCAGTCCGACCCATTATTTTGGACATCACAGCACCCTCAACGCTCGGCGAAAGAAGAACACAAAGACTACACAGAGAAAATTCCCTATTTTTCCATTGAAAATTCCATTTCCGGCCATTTTTTGGCTGAAAAAGCCCAACAGTTGGAAATCTGTCGGGAACCATGCCTTGCAAAAGCATTAGATCAGTCCGACCCATTATTTTCGACATCTAAGCACCCCGAACGCCCGTGAAACACGAACACGAAGACTACACGAGAAAAATTCCCTGTTTTTCCATAGAAAATTCCCTTTCGGCCATTTTTGGCCGAAAAAGCCCGACCGTTGGAAATCTGTTGGGAAACATGGCTTAGAAGCATCGATCAATCCGACCCATCATTTTGGATATCTCCGCACCCTAAAAGCCCGGCGAAACAAGTGCACGAATACTCCACAAAGAAAATTCCCTGTTTTTCCATAGAAAATTCCCTTTCCGGCCATTTTTTGCCTAAAAAACCCCGACAGTCGTAAATCTGTTGGGAAACATAGCTTCCAAAAGCATTACATCTGTCCGAACCATCATTTTGGATATCTCAGCACCCTAAACGCCCGGCGAAACAACAACACGAGAACTCCACAGAGAAAATTCCTTGTCTTTCCAAAGAAAATTCCCTTTCAGAACATTTTTTGGCTGAAAAAGCCCAACAATTGGAAATTTCTTGAGTAACATGGCTTCCAAAAGCATTAGATCAGTCCGACGCATCATTTTGGACATCTCAGCACCCTGAACGCTCGGCCAAACAAGAACACGAAGACTCCAAAGAGAAAATTCCCTGTTTTTCCATACAAAATTCCCTTTCCTGCCATTTTTTGGGTGAAAAAGCCTGGCAGTTGGAAATCTGTTGCGAAACATGGCTTCCAAAAGCATTAGTCAATCCGACCCATTATTTTGGACATCACAGCACCCTCAACGCTCGGCAAAACAAAAACACGAAGACTCCACAAAGAAAATTCCCTCTTTTTCCTTAGAAAATTCCCTTTTTCGGCCATTTTTTGGCTGAAAAAGCCCAACAGTTGGAAATCTGTTGGGAAACATGGCTTCCAAAAACATTAGTCATTCCGACCCATTATTTTGGACATCATAGCACCCTCAACGCTCGGCAAAACAAGAACACGAAGACTACACAGAGAAAATTCCCTATTTTTCCATAGAAAATTTCATTTCCGGCCATTTTTTGGCTGAAAAAGCCCGACAGTTTGAAATCTGTCGGGAAACATGGCTTGCACAAGCATTCCATCAATCCGACCCATCATTTTGGACATCCCAGCACCATGAACGCCCAGCGAAACACAAACACGAAGACTACACAGAGAAAATTCTCTATTTTTCCATAGAAAATTCCCTTTACGGCCATTTTTTGGTTGAAAAAGCACGACAGTTGGAAATATGTCGAGAAACATGGCTTCCAAAAGTATTAGTCAGTCCGACCCATCATTTTGGACATCACAACACCTTGAACGCCCAGCGAAACAAGAACACGAAGACTCCACTGAGAAAATTCCCTATTTTTCCATAGAAAATTCCCTTTCCGGCCATTTTTTGGTTGAAAAAGCACGACAGTTGGAAATATGTCGAGAAACATGGCTTCCAAAAGCATTAGTCAGTCCGACCCATCATTTTGGACATCACAACACCCTGAACGCCCGGCGAAACAAGAACACGAAGAGTCCACTAAGAAAATTCCCTATTTTTCCATTGAAAATTCCCTTTTCAGCCATTTTTTGGCTAAAAAGCCCAACAGTTGGAAATCTGTTGGGAAACATGGCATCCAAAAACATTACATCAATCCGACCCATTATTTTGGACATCACAGTACCTTGAACGCTCGGCGAAACAAGAACACGAAGACTGCACAGAGAAAATTCCCTGTTTTTCCTTAGAAAACTCCATTTTCGGTTATTTTTTGGCCGAAAAAGCCCAACAGTTGGAAATCTATTGGGAAACATGGCTTCCAAAAATATTAGTCAGTCCAACCCATTATTTTGGACATCACAGCACCCTCAACGCTCGGCGAAACAAGAACACGAAGACTACACAGAGAAAATTCTCTGTTTTTCCATAGAAAATTCCATTTCCGGCCATTTTTTTGCTGAAAAAAGCCCCACAGTTTGAAATCTGTCGGGAAACATGGCTTGCAAAAGCATTAGATCAGTCCGACCCATCATTTTGGACATCTCAGCACCCTGAACGCCCGTCGAAACACCAACACGAAGACTCCACAGAGAAAATTCCCTGTTTTTCCATACAAAATTACCTTTCCGGCCATTTTTTGTGTGAAAAAGCCCGACCATTGGAAATCTGTTTGGAAACACGGCTTCCAAAAGCAATAGTCAGTCTGACCCATTATTTTGGACATCACAAAGACCTTGAACGCTCGGCGAAACAAGAATGCGAAGACTACACAGAGAAAATTCCCTGTTTTTCCTTAAAAAATTCCCTTTTCGGCCATTTTTTGGGTGAAAAAGCCCGACAATTGGAAATCATTGGGAAACATGGCTTCCAAACATTTTAGTCAGTCCGACCCATTATTTTGGACATCACAGCATCCTCAACGCTCGGCGAAACAAGAACACAAAGACTACACAGAGAAAATTCCCTATTTTTCCATAGAAAATTCCATTTCCGGCCATTTTTTGTGTGAAAAAGCCCGACCATTGGAAATCTGTTGGAAACACGGCTTCCAAAAGCAATAGTCGTCCCGACCCATTATTTTGGACATCACAACACCTTGAACGCTCGGCGAAACAAGAACGCGAAGACTCCACAGGGAAAATTCCCCGTTTTTCCTTAAAAAATTCCCTTTTCGGCCATTTTTTGGCTAAAAAAGCCCGACAATTGGAAATCTGTCGGGAAAAATGGCTTCCAAACATTTTAGTCAGTCCGACCCATTATTTTGGACATCACAGCATCCTCAACGCTCGGCGAAACAAGAACACAAAGACTACACAGAGAAAATTCCCTATTTTTCCATAGAAAATTCCATTTACGGCCATTTTTTGGCTGAAAAAGCCCGACAGTTGGAAATCTGTCGGGAACCATGCCTTGCAAAAGCATTAGATCAGTCCGACCCATTATTTTCGACATCCCAGCACCCTGAACGCCCGGTGAAACACGAACACGAAGACTACACAGAAAAAATTCCATGTTTTTCCATAGAAAATTCCCTTTCTTGCCATTTTTTGGCTGAAAAAGCCCGACAGTTGGAAATCTGTCGGGAACCATGCCTTGCAAAAGCATTAGATCAGTCCGACCCATTATTTTCGACATCCCAGCACCCTGAAAGCCTGGCGAAACACGAACACGAAGACTACACAGAGAAAAATTCCCTATTTTTCCATAGAAAATTCCCTTTCCGCCATTTTTTGGTGAAAAAGCCCAAATAGTTTGAAATCTATCGGGAAACATCGCTTCCAAAAGCATTCGGTCAGTCCGACGCATCATTTTGGACATCTCAGCACCCTGAACGCCCGTCCAAACACCAACACGAAGACTCCACAGAGAAAATTCCCTGTTTTTCCATACAAAATTCCCTTTCCGGCCATTTTTTGTGTGAAAAAGCCCGACCATTGGAAATCTGTTTGGAAACACGGCTTCCAAAAGCAATAGTCAGTCTGACCCATTATTTTGGACATCATAGCACCTTGAACGCTCGGCGAAACAAGAATGCGAAGACTCCACAGGGAAAATTCCCTGTTTTTCCTTTAAAAAATTCCATTTTCGGCCATTTTTTGGCTGAAAAAGCCCGACAATTGGAAATCTGTCGGGAAACATGGCTTCCAAACATTTTAGTCAGTCCGACCCATTATTTTGGACATCACAGCATCCTCAACGCTCGGCGAAACAAGAACACAAAGACTACACAGAAAATTCCCTATTTTTCCATAGAAAATTCCATTTCCGGCCATTTTTTGTGTGAAAAAGCCCGACCATTGGAAATCTGTTTGGAAACACGGCTTCCAAAAGCAATAGTCAGTCTGACCCATTATTTTGGACATCACAACACCTTGAACGCTCGGCGAAACAAGAACGCGAAGACTCCACAGGAAAATTCCCGTTTTTCCTTAAAAATTCCCTTTTCGGCCATTTTTTGGCTAAAAAAGCCCGACAATTGGAAATCTGTCGGAAAACATGGCTTCCAAACATTTTAGTCAGTCCGACCCATTATTTTGGACATCACAAAGATCCTCAACGCTCGGCGAAACAAGAACACAAAGACTACAGAAAAATTCCCTATTTTTCCATAGAAAATTCCATTTACGGCCATTTTTTGGCCGATAAAGCCCGAGGTTGGAAATCTGTCGGAAACCATGCCTTGCAAAAGCATTAGATCAGTCCGACCCATTATTTTCGACATCCCAGCACCCTGAACGCCCGGTGAAACACGAACACGAAGACTACACAGAAAAAATTCCATGTTTTTCCATAGAAAATTCCCTTTCTTGCCATTTTTTGGCCGAAAAAAACCGACAGTTGGAAATCTGTCGGGAACCATGCCTTGCAAAAGCATTAGATCAGTCCGACCCATTATTTTCGACATCCCAGCACCCTGAAAGCCTGGCGAAACACGAACACGAAGACTACACAGAGAAAATTCCCTATTTTTCCATAGAAAATTCCCTTTCCGGCCATTTTTTGGCTGAAAAAGCCCAATAGTTTGAAATCTATCGGGAAACATCGCTTCCAAAAGCATTCGGTCAGTCCGACGCATCATTTTGGACATCTCAGCACCCTGAACGCCCGTCGAAACACCAACACGAAGACTCCACAGATAAAATTCCCTGTTTTTCCATACAAAATTCCCTTTCCGGCCATTTTTTGTGTGAAAAAGCCCGACCATTGGAAATCTGTTTGGAAACACGGCTTCCAAAAGCAATAGTCGGTCGACCCATTATTTTGGACATCACAAAGCACCTTGAACGCTCGGCGAAACAAGAATGCGAAGACTCCACAGGGAAAATTCCCTGTTTTTCCTTTAAAAAATTCCCTTTTCGGCCATTTTTTGGTGAAAAAAGCCCGACAATTGGAAATCGGGAAACATGGCTTCCAAACATTTTAGTCAGTCCCGACCCATTATTTTGGACATCACAGCATCCTCAACGCTCGGCGAAACAAGAACGCGAAGACTCCACAGGGAAAATTCCCTATTTTTCCTTAAAAAATTCCCTTTTCGGCCATTTTTTGGCTAAAAAGCCCGACAATTGGAAATCTGTCGGAAACATGGCTTCCAAACATTTTAGTCAGTCCGACCCATTATTTTGGACATCACAGCATCCTCAATGCTCGGCGAAACACCAACACGAAGACTCCACAGAGAAAATTCCCTGTTTTTCCATACAAAATTCCCTTTCCGGCCATTTTTTTTGTGAAAAAGCCTGACCATTGGAAATCTGTTTGGAAACACGGCTTCCAAAAGCAATAGTCAGTCTGACCCATTATTTTGGACATCACAACACCTTGAACGCTCGGCGAAACAAGAACGCGAAGACTCCACAGGGAAAATTCCCTGTTTTTCCTTAAAAAATTCCCTTTTCGGCCATTTTTTGGCTGAAAAAGCCCGACAATTGGAAATCTGTCGGGAAACGTGGCTTCCAAACATTTTAGTCAGTCCGACCCATTATTTTGGACATCATAGAATCCTCAACGCTCGGCGAAACAAGAACACAAAGACTACACAGAGAAAATTCCCTATTTTTCCATAGAAAATTCCATTTCCGGCCATTTTTTGTGTGAAAAAGCCCGACCATTGGAAATCTGTTTGGAAACACGGCTTCCAAAAGCAATAGTCGTCCCGACCCATTATTTTGGACATCACAACACCTTGAACGCTCGGCGAAACAAGAACGCGAAGACTCCACAGGGAAAATTCCCTGTTTTTCCTTAAAAAATTCCCTTTTCGGCCATTTTTTGGCTAAAAAAGCCCGACAATTGGAAATCTGTCGGGAAACATGGCTTCCAAACATTTTAGTCAGTCCGACCCATTATTTTGGACATCACAGCATCTGCAACGCTCGGCGAAACAAGAACACAAAGACTACACAGAAAAATTCCCTATTTTTCCATAGAAAATTCCATTTACGGCCATTTTTTGGCCGAAAAAGCCCGACAGGTTGGAAATCTGCGTGGGAACCATGCCTTGCAAAAGCATTAGATCAGTCCGACCCATTATTTTCGACATCCCAAAGACCCCGAACGCCCGGTGAAACGCGAACACGAAGACTACACAGAAAAAATTCCATGTTTTTCCATAGAAAATTCCCTTTCTTGCCATTTTTTGGCTGAAAAAGCCCGACTGTTGGAAATCTGTTGGGAAACATGGCTTGTAGAAGCATCGATCAATCCGACCCATCATTTTGGATATCTCGGCACCCTGAAAGCCCGGCGAAACAAGTGCACAAATACTCCACAAAGAAAATTCCCTGTTTTTCCATAGAAAATTCCCTTTTCGGCCATTTTTTGCCTAAAAAAGCCCGACAGTCGTAAATCTGTTGGGAAACATAGCTTCCAAAAGCATTGCATCTGTCCGAACCATCATTTTGGATATCTTAGCACCCTGAACGCCCGGCGAAACAACAACACGAGAACTCCACAGAGAAAATTCCCTGTCTTTCCAAAGAAAATTCCCCTTCATACCATTTTTTGGCTGAAAAAGCCCTACAATTGGAAATTTCTTGAGTAACATGGCTTCCAAAAGCATTAGATCAGTCCGAGCAATCATTTTGGACATCTTAGAACCCTGAACACCCGGCGAAACAAGAGCACGAAGACTCTAAAGAGAAAATTCCCTGTTTTTCCATAGAAAGTTCCCTTTCCGGCCATTTTTTGGCTTAAAAAGCCCTACGATTGGAAATTTGTTGGGAAACATGGATTCCAAAAGTATTAGATCAGTCCGACCAATCATTTTGGACATCTTAGAACCCTAAACGCCCGGCGAAACAAGAGCACGAAGACTCCACAGAGAAAATTTCGTGTTTTTCCATACAAAATTCCCTTTCCAGCAATTTTTTGGCTGAAAAAGCCCTACAGTTGGAAATTTGTTGGGAAACATGGCTTCCAAAAGCATTAGATCAGTCCGACCAATCATTTTGGACATCTTAGAACCCTGAACGCCCGGCGAAACAAGAGCACGAAGACTCCACAGAGAAAATTCCCTGTTTTTCCATAGAAAATTCCATTTCCGGCCATTTTTTGGCTGAATAAGCCCGACGGTCGTAAATCTGTTGGGAAACATGGCTTCCAAAAGCATTAGATCAGTCCGACGCATCATTTTGGACATCTCAGCACCCTGAACGCCTCGAAACAAGAACACGATGACTCCAAAGAGAAAATTCCCTGTTTTTCCATTCAAAATTCCCTTTCCGGCCATTTTTTGGGTAAAAAAGCCCGACGGTTGGAAATCTGTTGGGAAACATAGCTTCCAAAAGTATTAGATCAGTCCGACGCATCATTTTGGACATCTCAAAGGCCCCGAACGCTCGGCCAAACAAGAACACGAAGACTCCAAAGAGAAAATTCCCTGTTTTTCCATACAAAATTCCCTTTCCTGCCATTTTTTGGGTGAAAAAGCCCGACAGTTGGAAATCTGTTGCGAAACATGGCTTCCAAAAGCATTAGTCAGTCCAACCCATTATTTTGGACATCACAGCACCCTCAACACTCGGCAAAACAAAAACACGAAAACTCCACAATGAAAATTCCCTCTTTTTCCTTAGAAAATTCCCTTTTTCGGCCATTTTTTGGCGGAAAAAGCCCAACAGTTGGAAATCTATTGGGAAACATGGCTTCCAAAAACATTAGTCATTCCGACCCATTATTTTGGACATCACAGCACCCTCAACGCTCGGCAAAACAAGAACACGAAGACTACACAGAGAAAATTCCATGTTTTTCCATAGAAAATTCCATTTCCGGCCATTTTTTGGCTGAAAAGGCCCGACAGTTTGAAATCTGTCGGGAAACATGGCTTGCACAAGCATTCCATCAATCCGACCCATCATTTTGGACATCCCAGCACCATGAACGCCCAGCGAAACACAAACACGAAGACTACACAGCGAAAATTCCCTGTTTTTCCATAGAAAATTCCCTTTCCGACCATTTTTTGGTTGAAAAAGCACGACAGTTGGAAATATGTCGAGAAACATGGCTTCCAAAAGCATTAGTCAGTCCGACCCATCATTTTGGACATCACAACACCCTGAACGCCCAGTGAAACAAGAACACGAAGACTCCACTGAGAAAATTCCCTATTTTTCCATAGAAAATTCCCTTTCCGGCCATTTTTTGGTTGAAAAAGCACGACAGTTGGAAATATGTCGAGAAACATGGCTTCCAAAAGCATTAGTCAGTCCGACCCATCATTTTGGACATCACAACACCCTGAACGCCCGGCGAAACAAGAACACGAAGACTCCACTAAGAAAATTCCCTATTTTTCCATAGAAAATTCCCTTTTCAGCCATTTTTTGGCTAAAAAGCCCAACAGTTGGAAATCTGTTGGGAAACATGGCATCCAAAAACATTACATCAGTCCGACCCATTATTTTGGACATCACAGTACCTTGAACGCTCGGCGAAACAAGAACACGAAGACGCACGAAAAATTCCTGTTTTTCCTTAGAAAACTCCATTTTCGGTTATTTTTTGGCCGAAAAAGCCCAACAGTTGGAAATCTATTGGGAAACATGGCTTCCAAAAATATTAGTCAGTCCAACCCATTATTTTGGACATCACAGCACCCTCAACGCTCGGCGAAACAAGAACACGAAGACTACACGAGAAAAATTCTCTCTTTTTTCCATAGAAAATTCCATTTCCGGCCATTTTTTTGCTGAAAAAAGCCCCACGCTTTGAAATCTGTCGGGAAACATGGCTTGCAAAAGCATTAGATCAGTCCGACCCATCATTTTGGACATCCCAGCACCCTGAAAGCCCGGCGAAACACGAACACGAAGACTACACAGAGAAAATTCCCTGTTTTTCCATAGAAAATTCCCTTTCCGGCCATTTTTTGGCTGAGAAAGCCCGATAGTTTGAAATCTGTCGGGAAACATGGCTTGCACAAAGCATTCGATCAATCCGACCCATCATTTTGGACATCCCAGCACCCTGAACTTTCAGCGAAACACAAACACGAAGACTACACAGAGAAAATTCCCTGCTTTTCCATAGAAAATTCCCTTTCTGGCCATTTTTGCTTGAAAAAGCACGACAGTTGGAAATATGTCGAGAAACATGGCTTCCAAAAGCATTAGTCAGTCCAACCCATCATTTTGGACATCACAACACCCTGAACGCCCGGCGAAACAAGAACACGAAGATTTCACTGAGAAAATTCCCTAATTTTCCATAGAAAATTCCCTTTTCGGCCATTTTTTGGCTGAAAAAGCCCGACAGTTGGAAATCTGTTGGGAAACATGGCATCCAAAAACATTACATCAGTCTGACCCATCGTTTTGGACATCTCAGCACCCTAAACGCCCGGCGAAACAAGAACATGAAGACTCCATAGAGAAAATTCCCTGTTTTTCCATAGAAAATTCCATTTCCGGCCATTTTTTTGCTGAAAAAGCCCGACAGTTAGAAATCTGTTGGGAAACATGGCTTCCAAAAGCATTATATCTGTCCGATCTATCATTTTGGACATCACAGCACCCTGAACACTCGGCGAAACAACAACACGAGAACTCCACAGAAAAAATTCCCTGTTTTTCCATAGAAAATTCCATTTCCTGCCATTTTTTGGCTGAAATAGCTCGACAGTTGGAAATCTGTCGGGAGACATGGCTTGCAAAAGCATTAGATCAGTCCGACCCATCATTTTAGACATCCCAGCACCCTGAACGGCCGGCCAAACACGAACACGAAGACTACACAGAGAAAATTCCTTGTTTTTCCATAGAAAATTCCCTTTCCGGCCATTTTTGGGCTTAAAAAGCCCGACAGTTGGAAATCTGTCGTGAAACATGGCTTGCAAAAGCATTCGATCAGTCCGACCCATCATTCCGGACATCCCAGCACCCTGAACACCCGGTGAAACACGAACACGAAGACTTCACAGAGAAAATTTCCTGTTTTTCCATAGCAAATTCCTTTTCCGGCCATTTTTTTACTGAAAAAGCCCGACAGTTGGAAATCTGTCGGGAATTATGACTTCCAAAAGCATTAGTCAGTCCGACCCATCATTTTGGACATCACAGCACCCTGAATGCCTGGCGAAACAAGAACATGAAAACTCCATAGAGAAAATTCCCTTTTCGGCCATTTTTTGGCTGAAAAAGCCCGACAATTGGAAATCTGTTGGGAAACATGGCTTCCAAAAATATTACATCAATCCGACCCATCATTTTGGATATCTCAGCACCCTGAACGCCCAATGAAACAAGAACACGAAGACTCCACAGAGAAATTCCCTGTTTTTCCATGTTAACGACCAACAAGTGTCTTAAAAAATACTTATTACTGCTTTCTTTTAGTGAAAAGGAAGCCTGCCAAGGTAGATATATTGCGAGCTAGGGGTGACTATCGGTCTAGGGTCAACTCGGGACCAACCTTGGACCGGCTCAACCCTGTTGGTCTTGGTCCCGTTCCTAGGGAGATTGAGTCAGTCCTTAATCCTAGGATTCTTGGACCAGCATTGTGCAGGTTGGTTTTTGGTCCTGGGAGTTTAGAGTCAGTCCAACCCGGACCAACCTTGACTCTATACATATTATATATCCAATATATTATCTATAATTTTTTATGTAGACAAAACCCTAAAATAAATAACGTCAACATCAAACAACCCCTTAGTGATAAGTTCAAGTAATTTTACACTATTCTTTAATAACTTAGATTTTTAATGTCTTTTATGGCGTCAACAACCATAATTTATCAATGATGAAAATATTTTTATGAGGAGTCTTCACTGTATCCAAAAGGACATAAACACCTCCTCACGGCATCCTCCTCTTGTACTTATTATTTTCTGTCTTATTTGCCCTCTTAGTTTTTAATTTGTCAAAATCGAAATAAACAACTTCTCCACTTGCCACTCAGCACTCTCCTCGCTCGTTTTGCGTCACTCATACTGCCCGCTACTCAATGCTCACCCTGCTTGTTGCTCCCCGCTCAACGCTTGACATTCACCCTATTCGACACTCAACGCTCGATGCTCGCCTCTCTTACTTGACCTTACTCGTCACTAAACCCATTGGGTCGGTCCAATCCTCGGTCGTTTTTTTAGAGAATACAAAAAAATAAAATAAAATAAAAATTATTGGTTGATCTTGGGTTTGTTATAGAAAACTCCTTAATTGTTTTGAAGCTGACAAAACATTCATAAAAGTCTAATCTGAAGATTTGCAAACTCAAGTATTATAGTTTGAAGAACTCCATATTCTACTGTCAAAGTCTAAGGACCACTAGACTTTAATCTCAAAATCTACCCTCACTGACAATTTTCGTATGATTTTTGGAAGACCTTTATGGCTGGATATAGCATCTAGATGATTGATTATTCTTATTGGAATCTACTCCGATTTGAAAATCTTTTGAAATGTGAAGTATACTTGGAAGGTTCTACTTCTGGAAACCAATATCCTAATTATATGAATGAGCACGATTGATGGGCTCTCATCACATTCTTAAAACGACTTAAGATCTCCTTGATTAATTCTAACCAATGGGTAGATTGGAAGAATTCTTTTGAAAAGTGCCAACGGTCGTGAAGACATAAAGAAGTATTTAAGGCGGACTCTCCAGTTGTTCGAAGTAGTGTGTGAAAGAAAATTTTCAAAGTCTGAAACTTCCTAGTTCTTTGCTATTTCATTTGTCGAGCTTAACTTGTACTCAAAAGAGAGAGCCAACACTTGTAAGACCTTGAAAGAGTGTAGTAGAGTTTCTACACTTTAAAATCAAGGACGTGAAACTGTAATATCTCTTTTGATTCTTAGTGAAATCTAGCCACTAGGCTGTCAATGCGAGAGAGTGGACGTAGGCTTGACCTAAGTCAAACCACTATAAACTTTGTATACTTATTCTCTTCCTTGAACTCTTTTATTCATTCGTAAATTTATTTAATTACTAAACTTGCTTTAGTTCATTATTTGTAGATTCTAGTATGAAAGAAAAAGCATTTATAAACGTTTCCACAAAAATCTCTTTTAACACCTATTCACCCCGCTCTAGGTGTTCATACTAGCCCTTTTAGGATTAACTCTAGAACCAGACCGAATCTATTGGGTCAGTCTCGTTCTCGATCGCCTTTTTAGGGAGTACAAAAATTGAAATAAAAAAATTATCGGTTGATCTCGAGTTGATCCTGCAACCGGATCAAATCCACTAGGTCAGTTCAATCCTCAGTCCCAAACTCAATAGAGTCAGTTATCGGTCCAAAAAATTGAGAGCCAGCACTGTGTGAATTGGTTCTAAGGTTAGGGGGTGAACTAGCCCAATCCGGACCATGCTCACCCCTATTGCGAGCACATGAAATACTGCACTCAATTCATGCGCCAAGTAAAAGGTGAACTAAAACTCGGGTAGTGGCCCAAACCCAAAATTGCTAGCACTTGGCGGCAGGGGAAATGAGCATGTGTTTTGAGCCTAATTCACTATAAAACTCCGCTCCTTAACCACATTTAAATTACTGAGATTTGTTATCTTCTCTTAAGCAAAGACTTGAAGGGGCTCTCTCCTTGAAAATTCTCAACAGAAAACATATTGGGTATCAGTGGTAGATACGTATTCACTTTTCTCCTCTGCTTCAGACCTTGACGTGTCCCTTTTGATCAAGAGAGATTGCGCAGAGAGGAAGAGAGGCTATTGGGAGGAGGCTTGGAGGAGGAGTTCGTTTAATAGCAGGGAAGCATACCGTGTCACTTCAGGAGCTGGGAATTCTAATCAGAATGAGTCGGTCGAAGCTTAGTTCGTCGTTTAGGTTCCGAGTTGATAATAGGAATTCAGGGTCTGGAAATTTGTCTTTGACGAAGCATGCTCATTTAATAGCATAACATCCTAAGGGAACCAAAAAAAGACGGAATATTCTCGTCATCGTTTCCACCTAACTAAGAAAGTCAGACTCAGGAATCGTAGAATGCGATTTTATGGATTTCTGGACAGACATATGGCACTCTTGGCAAAGTCCCAGGCAACGCCCAGCCGGCAGCTTTCCTTCTCGGGCAAATATAATGAAGAGAGCACGCCCTACCAAGACATCTTCTACAGGAATTTAAAGGACTAGTCAAATTTTTAGAACTTCATATATCTTGACTACTTTAAAAACTCATTAAAATAGATTAAAGCGCGTGCGGCCGCAAAATTTAAGAGAAATAAATATTACATTTAAAATCACTTCTAACGAATTCCTTTTCCGTAAAAAAAAACTTATCAACATGTCTTTTTTGACTTGTTCGGCTGTATATAACATACTTCTTATGCATGAGCTTGTCTCATCTGACACCTTCACATGTTGACGTGGGCTACGTCGTCCGGCACTCTTGCTGGGGACTGGGCCGAATAAACAAGCCCTCATCCTAGGAACAGTCCACCATGGGTGGTTGGGCCGACCCCAATGGGCGCAGGAGTTAAGGCCATCGGGAGGACGTGACAGAGCCATTCTAGGAGTGCATCTCAACTGATGGACCCTCAGAGTGAAACCCCATATTCTATTATTTTCTCACTGGCCTGTTTGATGATAATGAATGGCCTCAAGGATTCCCATTCCTTCACTTCACGTTGTTCGGTAACCTCTAATGATGAGGCTTGCACCGAGGAAGCGTGTGATATGAACGTGAAATTTAACTACAACTTCACCATCTAAGGAAAATGGGTGATCAACCTAATTAGTTTAGAGAAATATCGAGTATTTTAAGATTGGTACATGAAATCAATTTGTTCAACTATAAGAGAGTATTTTAATAATTCAATAGTGTGTGCACTAAATAAAATTATGTCATCATTTTTGTGCATCAACTTTGTAAGCGAATTTTAGTACTTGAGGTATCATCATCTTGTTGAGGAGAGGGAAAATAAAAAGGGAAATGACACGATGGTGAGGAGCCCCACACACAGCATGGATGTATTTTTTGCAGAGTCTAAAAGGATGGATTTGAAAAAGCAAAAGCGGAAAATCATGGTCATCTTTCTTTTGATCTGGCTCTCCAATCAGCAGGCACTGGCATGAGCAGTGGGGCCCGTCCGGTACGATAGGAGGTAGCAAGAGTGAGCTTGCAACCTTGTGGCTCAAGCATCGAATCATCATCATCAATGATGAATCCCATTTGCATTGCAATTCCAATTGCATGCACCATTCCCGTGCCAGACCAGCTCTCCCTGAAAGTGAAGTGGTGGGGGTGTGATTCTCCTCTGCTGCTCCTTCCTTTTGTGCTTTTCCCTCCCTTTTTGCCAGCTCTGCTTTTTCAATCTTCTTTTTCAATGGACACTCCCTCCCTAACTTCTATCTTGTTCTTGATTTGCCCAAGTTTGATGATTGCATTCCTACGCCGACTCTCAGCATGGTAAGCATCCTTGGTTAACATCCTCTGCTCTCCCTCTGTTTGTTTCTCTCTAATGGACTTAGCTTTCACCATCCAGGGGACTTCCGTGAACATCGCTGTTGGATCCCAGGTGTGGGTTGATGATGTAGAGCTCGCCTGGGTTGATGGAGAAGTCAAGGCCCTCACTGCCAGAGAAGCCACCATTCTCACCTCCCATGGGAAAACTGTACGCACTTGCCGGCCTGCCTTCCCCCATCATCACCATTATCACCACCTTCGGTTATCCAACCAACTCATCTTTTTACGTTGGTCCCAGGTGGTGGCAGATATCTCAAACATATATCCAAAAGATACGGAGGCGCCACCTGCCGGGGTCGATGACATGACTAAATTAGCTTACCTCCATGAACCAGGAGTCCTCCACAACCTTGCGTGCAGATTCGCTCTCAATGAGATATATGTGAGTTTATTCTCCATTATAATTAAAATTATGCTGAAAGGCAATCTGGATGAGTGATCGACCCATCAGTGATAATGAGCAGACATATACGGGCAATATCCTAATAGCAGTGAACCCGTTCCGGAGACTGCCACACTTGTACGACATTCAGATGATGGAACAATACAAAGGAGCACCCTTCGGAGAGCTAAGTCCCCATCTTTTTGCGGTTGCTGACACTTCTTATAGGTATATTGGCATGGCCGAAGCTTCAAAAAAACTTTTTGCATGACGTTGCATGAATTGGAAATTTACTGTCACATAGCTGTCACTTTCCGATATTACCAGGGCAATGATTTATGAACAGCAAAGCCAGTCCATTTTGGTAAGTGGCGAGAGTGGAGCTGGAAAAACTGAGACAACCAAAATGCTTATGAGGTACCTGGCCTTCATGGGAGGCAGATCCAACTCGGAAGGAAGAACAGTGGAACAACAGGTTTTGGAGGTGAGTTCCAATGTGTTCAGTTTTTGCCATATCAGGGTATCTGTTCATCTTTATCAACTCCTCCTCCCGAAGTTGATGAGTGGAGGCTAATGCTTGCTAACAATCCCACGGACTAATATGATTTTCTCCTTCTCCAGTCCAATCCAGTCTTGGAAGCATTTGGGAATGCCAAAACAGTAAAAAACAACAATTCCAGGTACATCTTCTGAAAGATCGCATTAGAAGACTCTCCACCTTTTGTTCCTTCTACTGGCATCTTTTCGTTACTTTCTTCAGTCTATAACTTAGGAAATCAAATCTAATGGTTTCTACAGTCGGTTTGGTAAATTTGTCGAAATTCAGTTTGATAAGCATGGCAAGATCTCGGGTGCTGCCATTCGTACTTACCTGCTAGAAAGATCGCGGGTTTGCCAAGTCTCTGATCCAGAAAGAAACTACCATTGTTTCTACATGTTATGTGCAGCACCACCGGAGGTGAAATAAACTACCATTGTTTCCACTGGCCTTTTTTTTCCAAAAAACTTCTCCTGAATACCGATCATCTTCTCTCTAATTTTCATAAGAGAATCTGGTTGGCTCTTGCTTTATGCAGGATATAGTGAAATTCAAGCTTGGAGACCCCAGAACATTCCACTACCTAAATCAGTCAAATTGTTATGAAGTGGCAAATGTGGATGATGCAAGAGAGTACTTGGAGACAAGAAATGCTATGGATATTGTAGGGATCAGCCAGGATGAACAGGTATGCTTTGAAACTATTTCCACAATCTAATTGAGACACTGAATTTAACAGTGAAAGGTTTTCCGGCAGAAGTACAGCGCAAGTGCCACAACTTGGCACGCCGGGACACTTAAGTGCCATAACTTCCAAACGGTACACTTAAGTGCCACTTTTTTTCAAGTGGGACACTTAAGTGCCCACCTCCGGCGACCCTTGCCGGAAATCCTACGTGGCATTTTTTTATTATTATTTTTCGCCTACGTGGCTCGCGGAGCTCCAAATCAGCATAAAAAATAATAAAAAATTTAAAAATTTAAAAATTTTAATTTTAAAAATTTTAAAAATTTAAAAAAAAAAAATTAAAAATTTAAAAAATTTAAAAAAAAAATTTAAAAATTTTAATTTTAAAAAATTTAAAAATTTTAATTTTAAAAAATTTAAAAAATTTTAATTTTAAAAATTTTAAAATTTTTAATTTTAAGAAATTTAAAAAATTTTAAAAAATAAGAAAATTTTAAAAATTTTAATTTTAAAAAATAAGAAAAAAAAAAAAAAAAAAAAAAAAAAAAAAGGGGTGTCGAAGGGGCGGCTGAGAGGGCCGAGCCCTCGCCGCCGCCGCCGCCCGCCGTCGCCGGGAAGGGCCGGCGACGGAGGGGGAGGGTCGGCCGGGGTCGCCGGCGCCCGGCCGACCAACGGCGAGGGCTCGCGGCCCTCGCCGGATCGCGGCGAGGGCCGCGACCCTCGCCCTGCAGATCCGGCGAGGGCTCGCGGGCCCTCGCCGCCGGCCGGCCGCCTCGCCGGCCCCCGGCCGGGCCCGGCGACCCGGCCGACCCTCCCCACTCCGTCGCCGGCCCTTCCCGGCGGCGGCGGGAGGCGGCGAGGGCCCGCGAGCCCTCGCCGGATCCGGGCGAGGGTCGCGGCCCGCGCCCTACCGCGACCCTCGCCCGGATCCGGCGAGGGCTCGCGGGCCCTCGCCGCCTCCCCGCCGCCGGAAGGGCCGGCGACGGAGTGGGGAGGGTCGGCCGGGGTCGCCGGGCCCCCGGCCGGGGGCCGGCGAGGCCGGCCGACCGGCGGCGAGGGCCCGCGAGCCCTCGCCCGATCTCGGGGCGAGGGTCGCGGCCCTCGCCGCGATCCGGCGAGGGCTGCGAGCCCTCACCGTCGGTCGGCGGGGCCGACGACCCCGCCGACCCTCCCCCTCTCGCCGCCGCCCTTCCCGGCGACGGCGGGGCGGCGGCGGCGACGGTGGGGCGGCGGCGGCGGCGGCGGCGGCGAGGGCTCGGCCCTCGGCCCGCCCCTTCGACCCCCTTTTTTTTTTAATTTCTTATTTTTTTAAAACTTTTAAATTTTTCTTAATTTTTAAATTTTTCTTAATTTTTTAAAATTTTTAATTTTCTTTTTTTTTAATTTTTTGAATACTTTATAATTTAATTAATTTTTATATTAATAATTACACGTAGACACGCGAAACGGCGTCGTTTTCGCGTTTCTCCGCCACGTCGCCGTGTAAAACGACGCCGTTTTGGACTAAGATCGCCGGAAAATTGCCACGTCAGCCATTTGGCCGGATTTTCGCCGGAGTGGCACTTAAGTGTCCCATTTTGCTCCGATGATGGCACTTAAGTGTACCATTTTAAAGTTATGGCACTTAAGTGTCCCGGCGTGCCAAGTTATGGCACTCCAGGTGTCCCGACCTCAAGGTTTTCCTCTTTCTAGGATGCCATATTCCGTGTGGTAGCTGCAATTCTCCATCTCGGAAATGTTAATTTTGCAAAGGGAAAAGAAGTAGACTCCTCCAGACTGAAGGATGAGAAATCATCATATCATCTTCGAACAGCAGCAGAGCTGCTAATGTCAGCTTACTTTACGTGTTGAAGTACCAACACTAGATTTCCTTACCCTATTCTCTAAAGATGATAACACATGGTCTTTGACAATTGTGTTGTTCAGGTGCAATGAGAAAGCTTTAGAGGACTCCCTCTGCAAGCGTGTCATAGTAACTCCAGATGGAAACATTACAAAACCTCTAGACCCCGAGTTAGCTACCTTAAGTCGTGATGCATTGGCAAAGACAGTGTACTCTAGACTATTTGACTGGTAAGAAAAAATTTTCGACCAGAAAACGAATTTCATTAAGTTGGTTGTCAAGCAACTCTGCTTTCAATTACTGTTTCTTGTTGTGCCTGTATTTCATGTGGGCAAATTTATTGGCCGAATTAATTGAAATATGGCAGGATTGTGGATAAGATAAACGTGTCAATTGGTCAAGATCCAAATGCAGCTAGCTTGATAGGAGTGCTTGACATTTATGGCTTTGAGACCTTCAAAATCAACAGGTAGATAGCAACATGATACATTTTGAAACCAGCAAGTAGAAGTTCCTATACCCTGAATCAAGACATAACGAGTCACACATCTCTTAGTTTTGAGCAGCTATGTATCAACTTTACAAATGAGAAGTTGCAACAGCATTTCAACCAGGTAAATTCGAAACTTGTAGTTTGAGGTTCAATGTTATCTAATTGAGTTCCCCTGAAACAAGAGAAAATTTATTAACAGCATGTATTCAAGATGGAACAAGAAGAATACACGAGAGAGGAGATTGACTGGAGCTATGTGGAGTTTGTTGACAACCAGGATGTGCTAGATCTTATAGAGAAGGTATCCATTTCAATCACCTTTTTGCAATTATAGAAAAAAATTATCTCAAATGAAAATTGTGCCCTTAAATTTCTCATCTGCAGAAACCTGGGGGTATAATTGCACTTCTTGATGAAGCCTGGTATGTTTTTTCTAAGCCATTGTGATGATTTTTCTACATGAGTCCCAAAAATTTGTTAGCATGAGAATATTAGAATCTGTGTTTTTCCTTGTTGGTAGAAGCAGAATCCTTCCCTAACTCTTATGTTGCTTCTACCTGTAATTTACCAAGAAATACAACAAAAAGGCTGTCTATACATAACCTGGAATTGAGTTTCAAGTCATTCTGCAGTATGTTCCCCAAATCGACCCACGAGACATTTGCACAGAAGATGTATCAGACTTATAAAGGCAACAAGCGTTTCAGCAAGCCTAAACTTGCTCGAACAGACTTCACCATAAATCATTATGCTGGAGATGTGAGCAAGCTCCTTTTTTTTTCCCCAATTCTCTCTCTCTCTTTAAAAGCTAAAATTTTCATGTACTTATGTTTGCTTTCAATAGGTTACGTATCAAGCAGATCAATTCCTTGATAAAAACAAGGATTATGTGGTAGCTGAACACCAAGCTTTACTAAATGCCTCCAAGTGTTCATTTGTTTCGATTCTCTTTCCCCCTTTGCATGAGGAGGCATTAAAGCAGTCCAAGTTCTCCTCCATCGGTACTCGTTTCAAGGTAAGGTAACTGGAGTAGCCACATAATAGATGCATATTACTGTACTTCAGCAAATCTGCATACTGAACTTACTTTCGGACTACTTCCAGCAACAATTACAAGCTTTGATGGAGACCTTGAATACAACAGAACCTCATTATATTAGATGTGTAAAACCAAATACGGTTTTGAAGCCAGGAATCTTTGAGAATCTCAATGTCTTAAATCAATTGAGATGCGGGGTAGGTTATGGTATGCCTGTATCTCACTAAATAGGCTTTGTCATTCAAGCTCAGTTTATCCTAAGAATGGAGATATTTCTTTGGACACGAATTTTCAGGGCGTTTTAGAGGCCATCCGGATAAGTTGTGCAGGGTATCCCACAAAAAGGACATTTGATGAGTTTCTGGACCGTTTCGGAATGCTTGTTCCCGACCTTTCAGAGGGGTAAGCTTCTCGCATCTCATATTACAGGAAAAGGAACTAATTGTGAAGAATTTGTTGTTATCTTACTAAAATTGATCCTTGAAATACCAGATCCAGTAACATAGCTAGTCCCGATGGGTTAAGCACGATTTCACAGTTAAATCTTATATGTACTCTACACCAGCTGCAGCACGTAACACTTGATTCTCACATTAAGAACCATGATGCTTCCCTGTGTGCAGATCCAATGAGAAATCTGCCTGTATAGCCATCTGTGACAATATGTGCCTAAAGGGTTATCAGGTACTCCATATATGGAATGAAGTCTACACATCCTTCATTTCACACGGCTTCACATGAAGCGTTTTTTTTCTCTTTATGTATTTACTGTTTCCCCTCAATGCTATATTCATATTGGGAAAACGAAGGTGTTTCTTAGGGCTGGACAGATGGCCGAGTTAGATGCACGGAGAACTGAAGTTTTGGCTAACGCTGCAAGACTCATCCAGAGGCAAATCCAGACATATTTGACCAGAAAAGACTTCATTTCTCTGCAAAGGGCTACAATATGTATGCAGAAACATTGGAGAGGTTGCTACTTTTCCTTGAACGTTTCTCTTTTCTTTCACTTAATTGTGAGTAACAGCAGGATGCAGTTCATAGACTGCTAAAGGGAGCTTGTAAAACAGAAGTACGGGTAAGCCAATGAAAATTGCAATTGTCCAAAGGCCACATAAGGGGAAATTAGGAGCCTTTCTATATTCTGATGCGCTTGGACAGAATTAGCATTTCCCACAAAATAAATTACAAGATGCACCTCCTGCCTCCTCAATGCAGGCCAACTTGCACGCAAGCTCTATGAACATATGCGGAGGGCTGCTGCCTCAATTTGCATACAGAAGTATGCAAGGGCTCATGTCTCAAGAAGAGTTTACATTCATTTGCAAGAGTCAGCCATAATTATTCAGAATGGATTAAGAGCAATGGAGGCACGAAAAGAATATAGCTACAGACGAAGAACAAAAGCTGCTATTATAGTCCAGGTACTTGAGTCTTGGCTTAAATTTTCAACTGCTATCCATGCGGCTTGTATATAATTGAATGACACGGGGGAAACAGACAACAGGTATGAACTGGAGCAACGTTGATATTGATGAGGCGAATTCAGTGATTAGTAAACGTTTATTGGTCTCTTGTGTCCATAGAATCGTGCTACATTACCAGTGTACTTTTTCTTTTCCTTTCCAGGGTTTCCCAACTCCTAATTTAGCCCTTCCTCCTCCCAATCCCATGCCACTGAACCATTTGCCCAGTAGCATTACTGGAGCTGTTATATAATATGGCCGAATATTATTGGAGTCAGCAATAGCACCAAATATAACCAGCATAAGGTCGCCTAGCCATTTTGATGAACTAGACATAAGTAGTCCTAAGAGTCCCACATTGTCACAAATGTGACAGTCCATTTGAAAATCTACCACTATCTTGGGCTGGAAAAGTTTCCACATATGTAGGGGTATCAGTCAGTGCAACAAGGGTATTGTATCAGCTTTAAAAGAATAAAATAGCTTTTCATAATCTTTGTGCGGAGCAAACATATACTTGATAGACTTCTTGTAGTCCCACATCATATTTAGAAAGATGAAAATCGTTGCTTCCATAACAACGGTATTGCATGCTAGGAAGGACTCAATTTAGTAATTCTTGAATATACAACTCATCAAACTGATAGCTTTCCCTCAGGCATTGAGATTAAATGTGGTCTTTTTGATTTAACATTGAGTCTTTCCTGTACATGTAGACACAATGGCGAAGATATGAAGTTCTTCTCGCTTATTCACAACTCAAGAAGGCAACTCTTCTTTTCCAGTGCCTTTGGAGAGCAAAATTAGCTAGAAAGGAGCTTAAAAAGCTAAGGATGGTAATGTTCAAGCTTTTATAGTATCTACATCAAAAACCAAACTAGTGTCTAATATATAATCAAAAGGCTTCTAATGCAGGCTGCCAGAGAAACAGGTGCACTTAAGGAAGCTAAGGACAAGCTCGAGAAGCGTGTAGAGGAGCTAACGTGGCGGTTAGAATTTGAAAAGCACTTGAGGGTATAGTATATTGAATTGTTTCGAATGAAGCTTCAAGACAAAAACAGATCATGAAACATATGCAAGAGGCAATGTTAAACTACTCCAGGCTCACCTAACGTGTAGCCTCAGTAGCATTGCCCTCTCTGTTATGGTAGTTCGTTATGTGTTCTGGTTAATAGATGGGGACAACCACATTCCAATAGTTGGAGAATCTTATTTGTTATTGTAGTTCATGGCATAACAAATAGATGTCTCAAAGTCCAATCATCTCCCATCAATTTAGTAGACTATCTTTGCGAAAATATCCTTCTGGTGTAGAGTAGACAGGGGTACGCACATGTTCATTTCTCTGTTGCTAGAGATGTCAAATTTTCACTGAAAGTGTCAGCATAAAACGATGTGTAGCCCACTGGACGAATGTTTGATTAGTTTACGAGCATATAAGACCCGCAAGTATGTTTTTATTAGCACCAATGACAACGGGCATGTGTTTTGGTAATTTTTTTTGTACAAGAGTTAGTCTTGCTTGGCATCATTTAATTACAGAAATACCTGTCCTATTGTAGATTGACTTGGAAGAAACCAAACGCCAAGAAATTGAAAAGCTACAGAATGCTTTAGACAACATGCGCAGCCTACTAGATGAAGCACATGCTGCAGTCACCCGTGAGAAGGAAGCAGCGAAATTAGCTATTGAACAAGCTCCCCCCATCATAAAGGAGATAGCTGTAGTGGATGATTCCAAATTGGAGCGGCTGAGAAATCACAATATGGAGTTGGAGGTAACTCCTGTACTTAGCTTCAGACTTAGCTTCAGACCTCGCTCTACAAATGGTACAGATTCATTTTTCTGGAGCTGGAAGCATAAATGCTATGCTGAAGATACACCATCACTGAGACTATCGAGGAGCTAAGCTAGTATGAATATTGAAAGCAATTTTTTTGCACTCTCTTTCATTAGGGTTCGATGATACCATCCTTATAACTTAGGACTACGACTAAAAATGTGACTATTGATTATATATTGCCTAGAAATAGTTAGGAGTCAGGGCTTATGGGATATTATGTCGTTATACAATGTGAATGTATTTAATTGATTAGATGAGTCACTGAGGGTACACTTATCAAGTGATAAGAAAAACTATAAATGATGCTCGAAAATTGTGCATGGCGATGGGACACTATCTGTAAGAAAAACAATATGTCTTGTTCCCATTCATTAGGCTACTTGAGACAAATGCCCTGAAAATCACAATGCTCAAGATTACACAGAGAGCTCAGTGACACTATCTGTAAGTTTTGATGTATGAGACAGTTAAAAACCTAAAAAAGCTTCTTCCCACACAGAGTGAACTGGACGAAGTGAGGCGAAGAATGAAGGAATTCGAGAAAAAGAATTCGGAAGTTGAGGCAGAGAACAGAGAAAGGGTAAAAGAAGCTGCTGAAGCTCAGGAGAGAGCAATGCGACTTCAGGAGACTGTGGAAAGGTAGTCAGGCAAAAGCAAGTGAAATAAATGTCATTATAGCTTAAACTGCAATTGACCAACTCTTGTTTATGCATCTTAGATTGGAAATGAATTTGTCCAACCTTGAATCAGAAAATCATATTCTACGGCAGCAAGTATTGGTTACACCGATAGAGGAGAATTTATCAGATGAATTGCATGGGTAAGAACAGTCTTTTACATTTTAGGTACACCTCTTGTTGTTGTTACCATTCAAAGAGATTAGTGGCTTATTACTGAGAAAGAGCTGACTGGTCTGATTTACAATATCATCTCTGCCATCATTAAACAAATGAAATGGTTAAACTACAACACCAAATATTAAAGCTGCTTATGTAGGTTGCCTTATACTATAGCACACATTTTAGTTCCATGTTTTCGGTTTCATATCTTTTTATTTCTTTTTGTATTGTGCCTCGTCATGGAATTCATCTTGATACCAGATCATAAAGACTCCATCAATCCATGTGTCTATCCCCTTAATCAGTCCTTACATGTAAAAGACGAATCATTGCTTGAAGTAGCAACCTGTCTTTGATGAGCTCTCAAGCCTTGTTGTAGTGACCTGTCTTTAATGAGCTCCCAAGCCTGGAGAATTTTAATGTAGTTCATTATCATTTGCTACCATCTTAAGAAGAATCTAATCTCCCTTTTTGCAGTCCGAACACTGAGATTCTGAACTTGGAGTCAGAGAATGAAATCCTCCCAAAGCATGTTGCTACAAGGGAGCAAACATCTACCTTCGGAAGGAAAGCAACACATGTTAAGGTCTGCTATTATCACTACCTGCCCTTTTCTTATAAAATGACTTACAGTCACTAAACACCATAAGGGATCGGTGCAGATTCAGGAAAATGGACATCTAACAGATGAAGATAATGGAGTAAAAGTATGAGCATCTTTCTGAGAATGGTTCAACTGTAAGACTAGAAAAGTGAGGCTTCTTTTGAATTATGAAGACCTAAAAAAATTATTTGTCCGCAGGAGTCAGGACCGTCTGTCTCCCTTCTGTCAAGACAAAGACTCTTAGCAGAGAGGCAGCAGGTATTGGCTACCATATGCAAGTTTAGGCATTATTCCAAAACTACAATGCCGTTCTCGTTCTAATGCAACCCATTCTTCCTTGCATAAACAGGAAAACCATGATATATTAATAAAATTTCTTTTGGAAGAGAAGCAATTCAACGATGAAAGATCAAAAGCTGCCTCTATTGTGTTCATATCACTTCTACAATGGAGAGCTTTTGAAGCAGATAAAACAAATATATTTGAGAGGATTATTCAGGCAATACGATCATCTTTTGAGGTGGTATTCAGCAAACAGTTGACAATGATGGCATCTAAGTAGAAGCAGCAGTTTCTAATGTGATAATGACTGAGTTATTTTTATTCACATTAAGTATCTAATATGATTTGAAATGTTCTCCTATTGCCTCACAGAGTCAAGATAGCATCGACAATCTTGCGTATTGGCTCTCAACAACCTCCACTCTTCTTTTTCTTCTGCAAAATGCAACTAAAGCAAGTAATTCGCCTAATCTGGCCTTAAATCGTACAAGGAACATTCCTGCAATGTTATTTGGTGCCACGCCACAGGTATCTCTTGGAAAATTCTCTTCAATTATTGAACATTGAGATCAGGGGAACTGACCGCGCAGGTTGCTGAAACAGGGCTTCCATTCATCTTCAATGGGCTTGGGTATTTCAAGTGGTTACAGTGGAATGATGGATAAACCATCAGAGCAATCAAAAATAGAAGCCAAGTACCCGGCACTACTATTTAAACAACAGTTGACTGCATGTGTTGAGAAACTATACGGGATTATTCGTGATAGCTTAAAGAAAGAGATCAGTCAATTTTTGAATTTATGCATACAGGTGCACATATGAACACTTGCGTTTTGCTTGAGGATAGCAGTCGTTGCAAATTTTGCAGTCCGGTAAATCAATTCTCCATTACTACTGACAGGCGCCAAGATCTGCAAGAGGGAGGCCATTTAGAGGGTCATCGAAAAGAATGCAATCTAATATAGTGGCTAAACAGCACACATCAAATGCATGCTGGCAAAGCATTGTCAAGAAACTAGACCAATATTTATCCATTATCTCTCGTAATCATGTGAGATTAACCAATCCCTCCTACTGCTAATTATTTCTTTATCTCGAAATAAACCATATACTGCTTTCCTAACTCATGTATTATCAGGTACCTCCAATGATCACAAGAAAAATGTATATTCAGGTCTTCTCATTCATCAATGTTCAACTGTTCAATAGGTAGGTTTCCTCTAGACTCTATCGCATAGACAACTACATTCTAGAGATGACAACATAACTAATTGCAAGATCATGTTGATCAGCTTATTGCTTCGTCGAGAGTGCTGCTCCTTCAGCAACGGGGAATATCTGAATACTGGTCTGCAAGAATTGGAGGAATGGTGCCTCAAAGCTCCAGATCAGGCAAGGCTTACCGTGCTGAGTTCAACCTCCTCTCTTCCTTTCCCAAGCCCTCTTCTAATACCCCCCTCAAAAAAAAAAAAAAAAAAAAGAAAGAGAAAAGGAAGTTCCAACTTAAATTTTGAACTATTTCACAGTCTGCAGCATTGCTAATGGAGGAACTTCTACATATAAGGCAAGCTGTGGGATTTCTTGTGAGTTTACCAAGATTCCTCATGTTTTATTCTCGGCATCTCCCTAACGGTGGAAAATGGAATAACTAAAGTAGCTTCCTGATTGCAGGTTTGTCATAAAAAAGCCCAGAAATCTTTGGATGAGATCACCAGTGAACTCTGCCCGGTAACTCTTCATCTTATATATATCATCTAACTGCAAGTGCATCTGGAAAGGGACTTGGCTGTTTTAAAAAGTAGTCTGGAAAAAATTAAATCCACCATTTAAGCGCCGAAGAAATTACAAAACTCGAATGAGATTGTGCTCCACCCAACCCACCTTTGCAACTGCAGGGTACTAAACCCGCTGTGTGTGTGTGTGTGTGTGTGGGTGCTTTTGCTAGAATTTGAGCATCCCTCAAATATATCGCATCGGAACCATGTTTTGGGACGACAAGTACGGAGCGCGAGGGCTCTCGCTGGATGTGAGTGGCTCTTCTAACTCTCTTTCTATAAACACCCATCATTCCTTTGGGAACTCAGCACCGGGTAATGTTTGGAACTTGCAGGTCATAGGCAAAATGAGAGCTCTGACGGCTGCGGATTCAACGAACACCGACAACTCCTTCTTGATCGATGTGAACTCGAGGTGATTTGTCCTTGTTTCTTCTTTTCCTTCCGCTGTTTCATTGCCCCAAAGAAAGAAAGAAAACCTGATCGACGACGGTTATGCGAAATGACAGCTCGCCGTTCACGATGGAAGAAGTGTTGCGGTGCTGTGGCAGCAGCACAAACAACCCGGGGAATGTGGATGCTCTGCCGCTTCTCCGTCAGAGATCGGACTTCCACTTTCCCACGCAGCTGCAACCTGAAGATTGAGTCCCTCTCGCATTTCTTTCCAGATTTGTGTTTGCAAACTTCTGTTTGACTTGGCCGAGCCTGATGATCTCGTTCTTGTTAGCCTTTGGGTATAGCTTTGGAGATTTCATTTCGTTTTTCCCCCCTACATTTCTTTATGTCATTATTCTAATATTTGTACTATGGTAATTTAGTTATTCCATTTTCCACTGTTTGGGAGATGCCGAGAATAAAATATGGGGAATCTTGGTAAACTCACAAGAAATCCCACAGCTTGCCTTATATGTAAAAATTCCTCCATTAGCAATCTCCAGACTCTGAAATAGTTCAAAATTTAAGTCAGAACTTCCTTTTCTCTTTCTTTCTTTCTTTTTTTTTTTTTTTTTTTTTAGGGGTGGGGGGTTATTAGAAGAGGGCTCGGGAAAGGAAGAGAGGAGGTTGAACTCAGCACGGTAAGCCTTGCCTGATCTGGAGCTTTGAGGCACCATTCCTCCAATTCTTGCAGACCAGTATTCAGATATTCCCCGTTGCTGAAGGAGCAGCACTCTCGACGAAGCAATAAGCTGATCAACATGATCTTGCAATTAGTTATGTTGTCATCTCTAGAAAGTAGCTGTCTATGCGATGGAGTCTAGAGGAAACGCACCTATTGAACAGTTGAACATTGATGAATGAGAAGACTTGAATATACATTTTTCTTGTCATCATTGAAGGTACCTGATAATACATGAGTTAGGAAAGCAGTACATGGTTTATTTCGAGATAAAAAAAATAATCAGCAGTAGGAGGGATTGGTTAATCTCACATGATTACAAGAGATAATGGATAAGTATTGGTCTAGTTTCTTGTGATCATTGGAGGTACCTGATAATACATGAGTTAGGAAAGCAGTACATGGTTTATTTCGAAATAAAAAAAATCAACAGTAGGAGGGATTGGTTAATATAACATGATTACGAGAGATTATGGATAAGTATTGGTCTAGTTTCTTGACAATGCTTTGCCAACATGCATTTGATGTGTGCTGTTTAGCAACTATATTAGATTGCATTCTTTTCGATGACCCCCTAAATGGCCTCCCTCTTGCAGATCGTGGCGCCTGTCAGTAGTAATGGAGAATTGATTTACCGGACTGCAAAATTTGCAACGACTGCTATCCTCAAGCAAAACGCAAGTGTTCATATGTGCACCTGTATGCATAAATTCAAAATTTGACTGGTCTCTTTCTTTAGGCTATCACGAATAATCCCGTATAATTTCTCAACACATGCAGTCAACTGTTGTTTAAATAGTAGTGCCGGGTACTTGGCTTCTATTTTTGATTGCTCTGATGGTTTATCCATCATTCCACTATAACCACTTGAAATACCCAAGCCCATTGAAGATGAATGGAAGCCCTGTTTCAGCAACCAGCACGGTCAGTTCCCCTGATCTCAATGTTCAATAATTGAAGAGAATTTTCCAAGAGATACCTGCGGCGTGGTGCCAAATAACATTGCAGGAATGTTCCTTGTACGATTTAAGGCCAGATTAGGCGAATTACTTGCTTTAGTTGCGTTTTGCAGAAGAAAAAGAAGAGTGGATGTTGTTGAGAGCCAATACGCAAGATTGTCGATGCTATCTTGACTCTGTGAGGCAATAGGAGAACATTTCAAATCATATTAGATACTTAATGTGAATAAAAATAACTCAGTCATTATCACATTAGAAACTGCTGCTTCTACTTAGATGCCATCATTGTCAACTGTTTGCTGAATACCACCTCGAAAGATGATCGTATTGCCTGAATAATCCTCTCAAATATATTTGTTTTTTCTACTTCAAAAGCTCGCCATTGTAGAAGTGATGTGAACACAATAGAAGCAGCTTTTGATCTTTCATCGTCGAATTGCTTCTCTTCCAAAAGAAATTTTATTAATATATCATGGTTTTCCTGTTTATGCAAGGAAGAATGGATTGCATTAGAACGAGAACGGCATTGTAGTTTTGGAATAATACCTAAACTTGCATATGGTAGCCAATACCTGCTGCCTCTTTGCTAAGAGTCTTTGTCTTGACAGAAGGGAGACAGACCGTCCTGACTCCTGCGGACAAGTAATTTTTTTAGGTCTTCATAATTCAAAAGAAGCCTCACTTTTCTAGTCTTACAGTTGAACCATTCTCAGAAAGATGCTCATACTTTTACTCCATCATCTTCATCTGTTAGATATCCATTTTCCTGAATCTGCACCGATCCCTTATGGTGTTTAGTGACTGTAAGTCATTTTATAAGAAAAGGGCAGGTAGTGATAATAGCAGACCTTAACACGTGTTGCTTTCCTTCCGAAGGTAGATGTTTGCTCCCTTGTAGCAACATGCTTTGGGAGAATTTCATTCTCTGACTCCAACTTCAGAATCTTAGTGTTCGGACTGCAAAAAGGGAGATTAGATTCTTCTTAAGATGGTAGTATGTAATATCCCGAGCCCCATTGTGTAATATTGTCCGTTTTGGGTCACCCGCCCTGGCGCAAACTAGTGTGACAGCCTCCTCTCTTATCTCACATCGCTTAGGGAGAAAAGTTTTGGTTAGCTTATAAAGTTTGGATCCATCTAATTTGTGTAACGCATTTTAAAGCCATAAGGGAAAAGACCATGGCTGGGATGGCGGTTCGTCTGCGCTAGGGCGGCTGACCCAAAGCGGACAATATTACACAATAGGGCTCGGGATATTACAAGTGGTATCAGAGCTAACTCCCAACCGCGTGTGGGACCACAGCTCGAATGATATTCTGACGCCCGTGGGACCACAGCGAGGACCCTGTTTTGTTAAGAGGTGGAGAGTGTGACAACCTCCTCTCTTGTCCCACATCGCCTAGGGAGAGAGGTCTTGATTAGCTTATAAGGCTTGGATCCCTCTAATCTGTGTAAGAAGTGGAGAGTGTGACAGTCTCCTCTCTTATCCCACATCGCTTAGGGAGGGAGGTCTTGGTTAGCTTATAAGGCTTGGGTCCCTCTAATCTGTGTAACGCATTTTAAAGTCGTGAGGGAAAAGACCGTAGCTGGGATGGCGGTTCGTCCGCGCGACAAGGCAGGTGACCCAAAGCGGACAATATTACATAGTGGGGCCCGGGATGTTACAAGTGGTATCAAAGCCGACTCCCGACCGCTGAGACCATAGCTCAAATGCTGTTCTGACGCCCGTGGGGCCACAACGAGGATCTTTTCTGTTAAGAGGTAGAAAATGTGACAGCCTCCTCTCTTGTCCCACATCGCTTAAGGAGAGAGGTCTTGGTTAGCTTATAAGACTTGGGTCCCTCTAACCTATGTAACGCGTTTTAAAGCCGTGAGGAAAAAGACCGTGGCTGGAATGGTGGTTCGTCTGCGCCAGGGCGGGTGACCCAAAGCGAACAATATTACACAGTGAGGCCCGGAATCTGCGCCAGGGCGGGTGACCCAAAGCGAACAATATTACACAGTGAGGCCCGGAATGTTATATGTATGGTGGTTCGTCTGCGCCAGGGCGGGTGACCCAAAGCGGACAATATTACACAGTGAGGCCCGAAATGTTATATGTAGTATTAGAGTCGACTCCCGACCGCGTGTGGGACCACAGCTCGAATGCTGTTCACAGTGAGGCCCGGAATGTTATATATAGTATTAGAATCGACTCCCGACCGCGTGTGGGACCACACGGAATGTTATATGTAGTATTAGAGTCGACTCCCGACCACGTGTGGGACCACAGCTCGAATGCTGTTCATAGTGAGGCCCGGAATGTTATATGTAGTATTAGAGTCGACTCCCGACCGCATGTGGGACCACAGTTCGAATGCTGTTCTGACGCCCGTGGGGCCACAGCGAGGATGCTCTTCTATTAAAAGAGGTGGAGAGTGTGACAGCCTTCTCTCTTGTCCCACATCACTTAGGGAGGGAGGTTTTGGTTAGCTTATAAGGCTTTGGTCCCTCTAATCTGTGTAACGGCTTTTAAAACCGTGAGGGAAAAGACCGTGGTTGGGATGACGATTCGTCCGCGTCAGGGCGAGTGACCAAAAGCGGACAATATTACACAATAGGGCTCGGGATGTTACATAGCAAATGATAATGAACTACATTAAAATTTTCCAGGCTTGGGAGCTCATTAAAGACAAGTCACTACAACAAGGCTTGAGAACTCATCAAAGACAGGTCGCTACTTCAAGCAATGATTCGTCTTTTACAAGTAAGGACTGATTAAGGGGATAGACACATGGATTGATGGAGTCTTTATGCTATGGTATCAAGATGAATTCCATGACGAGGCACAATACAAAAAGAAATAAAAAGATATGAAACTAAAAACATGGAACTAAAATGTGTGCTATAGTATAAGGCAACCTACATAAGCAGCTTTAATATTTGGTGTTGTAGTTTAACCATTTCATTTGTTTAATGATGACAGAGATGATATTGTAAATCAGACCCGTCAGCTTTTTCTTGGTAATAAGCCACTAATCTCTTTGAATGGCAACAACAACAAAAAATCAGAAGATAAAAAGTTATTTAAATTTTATATAAAGTAGAATATCCTCGCACCTTTAACATGAATAATAGGAGAAAAAAAATGATTATGAGTCCCACATGGTGTACTGTGTTGAGATGAAGGGACTATTCCCAGAATCACCAATCATTTCCCACAAGCGGTAGGGCTGTCAAAAAGGTTCACGTTGACCCGATGCGACCCGATCATAAATTTGGGGTATTTTGGGGTCAGGCCAAACTTTTCTTAGGGTATGGAGCCGCTATCAGCCGGTGTTTGATTACGGTTGGGCCGGAACGGATCAGTGCGAGCCTTTTTAGTATCGGTACCGTGCGGGCCTTTTGGCCCCCCATCTGGGCCGTCTCCTTCTCTCTCCCGTTTTCTCTCTGTCAGTCGATCGCCTCCTCACTCTCGTTTTTCAACCCAAACTTTCAACCCCGCCAGTACACCACCAACATAGCCACCGTCGTTGCCCAACCACCATCGTCACCGAGAAGAGGAAAGGAAGCTCAGGGGGTTGTGGAGAAGCAGAAAGGAAGAAGAGGGCCTGGAAGCGTGATTGGTTGCAATGTGTCCGGTTGTGTGTGCAGCTCGTCGCTGCCGACGTTTAGCTGGCCAATTCGCCGTCAAAAACAAGGTAAGCCTCACTCCCCCACCCCGCACTGGTTTGCTTGTCAGACCCTGTATCTAGCTTCTACGAGCTAAAAATAGTTGTTTTCGACGTGCGAGTACATCCCGGTTTCGGCTTTGCAGGCAGGTGGTGGCCGGCAGTATCGTTCGACACTCGAGCTTGTCATTCGCGTATTGGTTTTGGCTAGATTTGGCGGTGTTCGAGTTGATCGAACCCTTTCGAGGTTACCAAATTGATGCAAGTGTCTTCACGAATCTTCGATTCATTTTCTTTCTGTGTTCTGTTTTTTGGGGGGTTTTGGTAGTGGTGGTGAGAGCCCTCTTTGGTTGTCAAATTAGATCTGGTCTACACTGTTTGTCCTTTTGCTGGAAGTGGTTTTTTCTATAGTCTCTAGTGTCCTGCTGTTGAAGTAACTTTCAATGTTATCCCTTGGTTGTGTTCAAAGCACGTGTAATTGCCAAAACATGAGGGAGAAATTATTGTCTACTTTGAAAGTTTACTCCCTCCCTTCCTTACATGATTATGAGTCCCACATGGTGTACTGTATTGAGAGGAAGGGACTACTCCTAGAATTAGGAGTGTGCAACTAGACCAGGTATACCCAAAAATCGGACTGACTCACCTCGAAAACAGGGTCGGGAACCGGTTCCGTTAAAACCGGTCCAGGAACAGGTTCCTAAAATTTGAAACTGGTTTAAACCAGTCCAGGAACTAGGTTCGATTGATTACCCACCTAAGAACCAGTTCCCGGACCGGTTTTGTAAGTATAGATCCAAAACTCTAATTTTTCCTCTTATTTCTATTCATATTCCCACAATCACACGACGTTTTTCCTCTTGGCTCTCTCAAATATGCACGGCACTTCTCCTTCATCGTTCCTCTTCCTTATTTGCTTCCCTCCCTCATCGGCTCCCTCTTGCACCGTCCGATGGATGGATGGTATTCGTTGCCGCCAAATTCTTGTATATCACGTGGATTGGCTCGCTTAATTTCTCTTTTGTAGGAGGAGTTATGCTTGCATAAATTTGTAACTTCATGTAGTAGTTGTGGGAATAAGATTAATATAAACTCATGTTTGTTGCTAATTTTTTGCCTTATAATTTTATTTATTATAATTAGCCACATGGATTCTTAATTTTTTATTTAGTCAAAAAGTTCATGTATTTATTTATTACAAGTGCTTAATGTTTCGATATAGAAGATTACGTTATTTTCTCACATATTAATATAAATTTCGAAATCGTATAGGATATCGGGAGATTGCAAAACAGGTTCCAAGACCCTAGAACAAAACTGGAAAAACAGGGTGAGTCGGGTATAAGGTCCAATACAAACAGGATCGGATACATAGTTCAAAAAAGGGGAACCAGTTATAACAGGGTCAGGTATAGGGTCCAGGTTTAGACCCTACCCACCCCTACCTAGAATCACTAATCATTTCCCACAAGCAATAGGGGCGTCAAACCGGGAAGTACCCGCATGTCAAAAAAGCTATTTTAAACTCGTAGGGTTGGGCAGTGCGGGCCTTTTTGACATCCCTTCTATGTATGGTGGTTGCATTTATATAAAAAAATTGAAGCAATAGTAGAATGTAAATACAAAATGTTGAACTTAAAGAGACATACCCAATTATGAAAATTTAGACTAATTATAAAAAAGTTACATGCATGATTATTTTCAAGATTCTCCCCCATAGAGTTTTGCACTAATGTTTAGCAACTCCCAGCATGATTGATTAATTGAAAGAAAGAACCCGGTGATCAAGGATCATAGTACGTGTGGACCATAAGACAATTCTAGGGAACATCCTACTTCCACCAGTTCCATAGTTCGGATGAAGAGAGTACGAGCAAGAAAATATGCATGAATATTTAGACGACAAGAATGGTTAAACAGACTGCCTATAGCGTAAATAGCTTGACCAATGCTGACCTAGATAATAATTACCAAAGCAGATCAAAAAAGATTAGAAAGACTTTCTTCAAGAAATAAGAATGAGTTAAGTACCCAAAATCTATCCAACATGGGAATAGCGCCAGCAAGCTCGGATGGAATGGCCGTCGATATATTAGTTGGGCAACAGGTGCACAACAAGACAAGAATTACTAAGGACAATGAGCACGGTTCATGTTTTATCTCCAATAAAGTCACAGGCCTAGTTAGTAAAGGTGAAATAAATAACCGTCGAAAGAGTCTTAGTCCAGCAACAAAAATAATGAATATCCCCCGAAATCATGGTTACATCGTTCAGTCTACCTAAATACGAATTAATGCCTACCTATAGCAAAGCAAGCTGTCCGAGAATGTAGATAGTGAAATCAAGTTAATCAACACTTTTTTTCCTCAAAACATACTCGTTGAATCATCATTTTTTACGTCATAATAAACGTAGCATCAACAATCATTTTGGCTGTAAAGGAAAAGTATAGAAAACGAGAAAAAAGGGAAACGAATAGTTAACCGCCGAGAAGTCCACAAATGATTCTCGAGTTGCAAGATGAGGAAAGTTCACAATGTTAACATAAGTGCACGTAACTCACGGGGTTGCAAAATCGGAGCCATCAGCTGAAGGGTGCGAAGAGGACGATCCTTCACTTCCGGGACCCTGTGCCATACTTGGTTGCATCTCGCTCGTCATTTTACAGAAGAATATAACTGCAGATTGAAGGCAAACAAATATCAAAACACGCACAATGAAAGGCTCCTTTGCCATAGGAAAGTTTTAAACTTTTTCGTTTTCTACTCAAGCGAGCGTGATAAACGAGCACTAGCTTCGAGTCTACCAGCAACACAGAGAGAGAGAGAGAGAGAGAGAGAGTCACGAGAGTGATGGCGTCGTTAAGGGCTTTCCGTGAATACGCTTCGGGGTTTCTCTTTGGACCTCAAACGGAAGGATGCAAAGAAGAAAAAGGGGGAGAGGATAGTGGGATGCGACGAAACGAAGAAGAAAAGGGGGAAGAGGCGTGTCCCTGCAGAGAGAGAGGGGAAGTCCAAGGTTTCTCTTCGGGTGTGAAGAAGAAGGGCAAGAGGCTGAGGATGTGACCAGGACAAAAGGAAGGAGGAGATGAAGAAGGGGTGGAGGGGTGGGGGAGAGTGTGTTTGTACAGTTTCCGAACATGTTTCCGAACATGAAATCTTATCCAAAATAATATGTTCTCTACTCTCCGCTGATTTTGTTGTTTTTATGTTATTATTTAATTTGGAGGTATCCCATTGATTTTTATCTCTTTTTTATTTGTCAGGCCGAGGGAATGCGACTTTCTCCTTCTATCCCGCGCCTACAAAATAGCGGCGTCCTCGGCACAAATTCAAAACCCCTAACTTTTTATATGGGAGTGCCAGTCCTCACACACAATATATAAATATCATTTTAATTAAAATAATTTGTTCTCTGTTATTTATATGGTTGTTATTGTATTCAGAGACTTGTCCTTCTCCCTTTGACTTCGAAACTATTTTATTGAGACTTTTTACTTTGTTTGAATGATTATGACACTGGAGATCAATGGCTATAGTGGTTATTCCCATAAATATTAACTTAGGAATGTATAAAAAGGAATATATCCTTTAGGCCTTTCACAGTACCATTGCCGTCGAGGTCTCAGCATAAGAGGGACCACCACCCATGCCTTCTTGAACACGGGTTAATTCCGGAGTCTTGACTAATTAGCTCACAGTTATCGTAATCTCCGAACGGTTCCTACATTTATTGTGCTCAATTGAGGTTCTACTATGTAATTTATCGTCTTGGCCTAATATGCCTATCTGATTTGGCATTACTGTAGTTGTTATGCGAGATTCTCTCTCGGATTATGGCCTTGTCCCAAATCTCATGCAACTAGTCAACACATGGACTTTCTTTGCAGGCTCGTTTTGATCACCCTGTTTGTTCTCGTCCTCAGGACCCACCACCATGATTTGTGCTTTGCCAAATGTAATCTAAGGGAGGATATCAAGACAATCAATCCCACGTGTTGATAAATTTTGAGACCAATTAGGGTTAATTAGATAATTTGTCTAATAATGATCTTTAGTTTATTAAAAGAAGAAGATTGCCAGAACAACATAGCAAAGGAGCCCATAAGTTGGCATTGTCAACTAGTGCTAGTATCCTAGTGTCACCCTTCCAACATGGAAATGGGAGGGAGGTTCGAATCTCCACCTTCGCAGGGGTTGAGGTAGGAACGATTTAATTTCAAGTTTGAGTTTCGACTCCCATGCTCTGCAAGGAAGTAAGACAAAAATATGATGGTGAGAGTTAGAATAGAAGTAAAGGAGAACCAACTAAAAAAAAACTAGTGTTGGTGTAGGTAGAATTCTCCAAATGGGGAAACTAAGGAGGAGTGATACTTTGAGAAACTTCTTGCTGTTCATTTCTATGGACACTATGGGTGCACATGACAAAAATTTTGGAACAGAAATTCATTTCTAGCCAAAAATTAATTTCTCAATTTCTATTTCAGAAACTAAGAAGTCAAAAATTTTAGCTTTTGATTCATTATTCAAATATATTTCTCGAATAGAAATCTGTTCCAGAAATAGAAAAATCATATTGTGTTACCAAACGGATTTATGTTCCAAACCTATTTCGAGGAACAGAGAAATAAAAAAGTAGAAATTTTATCATGCGTGCCCTATGTAATCTCACTGTGATCAATGAAATAGCTTAGTGATATGTATTGCCCAAGAACTCCCACCACAAAAATTTTATTGAAGGGGAATAGTTATTTTAGGTTATACGAAAGATAATTAATGTTTCAATATTCTAAATATTATATGGATCATGAGAAGAAAATATGAGAATTGTTTTGATATTCTTAAAGTGTCTCTAATATTATGAGATTTGATTTTTCTATCAATATTATTTGGTAATTAAGTTATTATTAAGTGCGTAGAATAAACGAGCATTATTCAATAAAATTGAGATTTAAAGGGATAGTTAACATTATTAGATGGTAATACCGATTTGTCATGATGTTGTGGTTGTTAATGGATAAAAGAAAGAAATTATAAACGTTTGACTAAGGATTCTTAAATTCAAATTACGATTGCTTGGGTTGAAGGAGAAGTATGGATTGCATTACTCATATTGATAATATTTTTGGGTGAATTAGATGTATGAGGGATTTCACATAGAATGAAGCTTTTGAACGACTACTAGAGACATAAGTTGAGATATCACATAAGTTGATGCTGATTTAAATTGAGTCTCGTTAGCTACAGGTTTTTCTATATATTAAGTCTATGATTTGAATTTGCAGTTTTTTGTACCGTTTGTCTTTTTTTTTTTTTTAATTCTTCCGCTAGCAATTGAACAAATTGTGAGCAAAATAATTAAATATGGAGAAAGAAATAGGTGTGCAAACATTTTCCAACAGGGTTTAATCATTCGTAAAAAAAAAAAAAAAACAAAAACAAAATATGGATAGAGGAACAATCATGCTATATCTGTCTATAACCCTTAGGATTGGATATAGTAAAAAAAAAGTTATCTCCTCGTTGCAATGAAAAATTATGGTAATACTTTCAATCATTTGAGAAGAAATGCCATGGAGTTATTAAAACTTTTAAGTTCATTATTAGAAGGCTCTAGACTTAAATGGCAGGGTTCGATGGTTAAATTTAATGTAATTATCTGAATTATGAATAGATGTCTTTTTATGTTCAATCTAATTTTTTTGATTTAATTCAATATTTTCTGAGAACGTTAGTTTTTTCATTTTAGCTAACTTTGGGATCAAATGAAGGTTATCAACAAGAGAGTTGTCAATGAGATATGCATTTTCTTTTTCTTTTTTTTTTTGGTGACTCAGGGAACCCGCGCACCGTACCAACACAGATAGCCCGAAAGGCCCATGGTAACGGAAGGTAAACCTGAAGGTAACACGTGCTAGTCACCACACACGTGCCATCGGGTAAGTTACCCTGCGACGCTCGGGAATCAAACTCCTCCCCTTGCATTAAGGGGAGAAGCTCACCGATAGCAGTGCCATCCAGGTGGGTGGTTAGATATGCATTTTCTTTGTACCTGTAATAGTTAGGAAATTTAAAGATAGACTCGTACTATCTCAAAATTCAGGAAATCACGGATAATCTCTCCCAATATGTAGTAAGTAGTGTATTTTGCCGTACTATTTTTATGGAGCTAAACAAAGGCGGAAAACAGAGAAGAAAGGAGAGAGCCCCACGCGCGCAACGGGGCGGCACCGTCCATGTCGATCAGTTGTGTGGGAAACCGTACATACGCAGCGACGTGATATCATCATTTCCAATAAATAAAGAAGGGGGAGCGCCTCGTTGGCTCTCTCGTTCGAAAGAGCAAAAGGGGGAAGACCATTTCCAGCGACATCACAAGGTGCAAAAAAGTGGGGGTGGTGGGACTGAAGCGAAGGATGTCTAAAGAGCAGACGGAGAACCATCTCCAGCGACGACAGTTCCAGGTATACCCACCCTCTCTCTCTCTCTCTCTCATTTCACAGTTCCTCCTCTTCCTCTGATGCATACCCAAGAACTGAGGTGGTGGTGGTGGTGGCTTTGATGGTGCTCTGTCAGCCCATGCGGGATTCGGAGGAGAAAGAGGAAGACAAGGAGTTGGATCTGGGTGCTGAGGAGCCCGACGCTCCACTTCCCCTCACCGCCACTTCTCGGGTAACTCTTCTTCATCGCTCCGCATTCCCAACTGTTACTAAATCCCAATATCCACGACCAATACCCAACCCCATCATGTCCCTGCAGTTCCTGTACATGTTGGGCGATATAACGACGGGCCCGGCTCACAGGTTCAGCCAGTGGCTGGAATTGGTGCGCAAGCGCAGTGGCCGTTGCCGATCTTCTGGCTTCCCCCATCGCCCCCACCGTATTTGTGATACCATGCCACAATCTGGGTAACTCGCATTGCTCCCTCTCTCTTTTGTGTGTCTCCATTTAATGGACAAACGGGAGTTTCTAGCTAACATGTAGGGACAAATGTTAGTGCATTACACGTAGGTATCAGTCTCCAACCGAGAGATTCTGATGTGTTAAGTAACAAATCGCTAGATCATGCAGGACTGAAGCTTCGACTAGTGATTCGAAACCTAGCCTATCCCCCGAGCAGTTCTCAGAAATTAGTTTGTGGGAAAGACTAGGGAAAGCTGCAACGCTTAATATTGAGTCGATCTCTTTCTCATGGGCCATGCTTTCCTCTCTTCACCACACTGAACACAGCAGCAGCACTGAACATTCCGAGGATGAAATGAATAAACCTCTCGAGGTACTGCTGTCCTCGTATTGAGAGATGTTCTGTTACAGCACAGTGGATGTTATCTCAGTTGCAATATCAGTATCGTACTCACAACAGGATGATTATGAGGACTTGCCCACATTTAAACTAAATGCATAAGTTACTTGATTTTTGAGTTTGAAAGAGATGAGTCCTCGAGAATGGTTCTACCATGCTATGAAAGTTGCTTCGTTGAAATAATTACTTATGAAGAATGCAACTTTTGGTGATCATGGAATTGTGTAATGTCTTTAGGGTGAGATGGTCGGAATAAATAAAGTTGGACAGTTTTCACATGGTCTGTGGTTAATTTCACAGTAAGGATCCATTATCAATTTCCAATGGACAGAAGGTTGGTGATTAGATTAAGGATCATCTGCACTTCTCACTCTGAGTGGTTACTGTCTAAAGCACATGATAAGTGCAAGCTGTGTTGCTCTCCATGAGCAGTGTTTTCCTATGGTAGAATTTCAACTTACTGTCTTCAGCGCTCTTCTACCAATTTCCAAGACACAGTCATGTCTTTCTTCATAGACCTTTCACATTGGAGTGCCCTTTTAAGGGATATGTGAATTGCATCCATGGGATACATTAGTGGAACTACAGAGTTCCTCTGTTTGTTTCTTATATGATGAATTATGCATGCATCCATGCCTTCTTCCTGGCTTTGTTAAATAAATCGTCCAGTCAATCCAGTCGATGATAAGCAAGGCTGAACTGGGAAATTTATTTGTGTTTAGGAGAAGTTGTTTGAGCCTTTTCACAATGAACGGTTCCTTCTTTTCTCTTTGTAAAAATTAACCTGCTCCCTTGCTCTATTGTATGTTATTCTCAAAAGTTAACACTTGTTGCGGCAGGTGACTGTCAATTCGGGGGGAGTTGTCTTCTTTGGGCTATTTAATCTGCCTAGTATTGGTGATGCATTTCCAAAGGAAGCTGTTGCTGTTATAAAGATATCATCATCTAGGATGGCCACGCAATCCGAACGCCTAGGCTATGAATTTGCAAAGTGGTTGGGCATCCAAACTCCTCAGGTTGTTTTGTAGGATAAAACATACTCCCTAGGCAATGATACTATCTCTTCCAATCTAGGCAGCTTTATCTGTTCCAACCTTTGTTCTTGCCAGAATTTTACCATGTTGTGGTATTGCAGGCCAGAGTCATTCATAATTCTAGCCCCGAATGGCTTCAAATAAAGGAAGCTGCAGAGCAAGCAAAAATGACAGCAATTTCAGAGGGAGATGATATTGGTGAAGTGACATGTGCAGAACTCTTGGAAGCTCTTGAGCTCGGTCGATGCCTTCTTCTGATGAGGTGTTCCTTACACTGAATTTGAATCTTTAATCAGGTTCCTCCATGCTGTTCCATGGAATATTCTTTGATTGGCTTACCTCATAATATTGGATATTTTGGTAGATTGAGTTTTTGTTTTATCATACGAGTCTCGGTTGTTTTGGTTCTTCATTATCTTATCACACCAGATTATGGTCTCCATCATACCACAGCAGTTGCACAATGTGCTTCTTTGATCCTTCCATGGCCACAAGAGAGAGCATGAGATAACATGAAATTTCTCCGGAATGCCTCCAGCATTAAATTTTTTTCCCCTTAAATTGATGTAGATGTTTGTTTTGAACAGTTATGTACATGGTTCTCCGTTAATGGAAAGTTCAGCTGCATTTGAGTCTCGGGAAGCTGCAGAAAATACAGCAGCAGCTCTTGGCAGGGTCTTGATGCTGGACCTTGTGATCAGAAATGAAGACAGACTTCCTTGTCGTCAGCTACGGTGGCGGGGAAATCCTGCCAATCTATTATGTGCTGACAAGATGGCTTCCTCAGGGGCAGATGCATTGGAGGAGGCTTTTGATTCTGTGGTCCAGAGGTATAGACCAAGGGTCCTTAGAGCTCTTCAGAAGGAAAGGAGGGCAACATCTGTTGATAGTAGATTGAGTGCTCATAATTCTGCTCTCATATCACAGACTGCCGACCTTTCTGATGTCACTGAATCACCAAAATCTACCAATATGAGCCAAAAGAGTGGGATGTCAAATGAGTCAACATCATCTGCTTTTCACATTGTAGCAATTGACTCTGGTGTGCCGCGTCGACCTCCACATGGAAAACGGGCAAATGACCAAGCAAATTATCCCAAGTTGGTTGAGCTGCTTCTCAATAGTTCTGAGTACGCATCGAACTTGTTGCATGAAATAAGCGGTGGCAGGTTAGGATCACCTCCTTTGCAGGATGGTGAAAATATAGATGAGATGTGTCTGGCTGAGGTTGCCTCTGTTGTCCATGAATTCCGTAATGGATTCCGTGCTGCTCTCAGGGACCTGCAAGGCTTCCATATTTTTTTACTTGCTCTTCACCAAAAACTGGATTCCTTATCACGATCTTTCTTTAACATAATTAACAAGACATCTTGGGGGGATTTTGACAAAGAGGACCTGGTGGTCCCTGAGTCACACTCAGCAGCTGCTGGTGTTCCAAGCTCTTCACCTAAGAAGGAACGGGGTGCTCCTTACCATACAGATTTAAGTGATTCAGAGTTGCAAAGAGCTGCACCGAGGTCATCTTCAGGAAATAAAGAAAGCTCAGATTCTAGTTCTCCTCTATCGCGAGAAAATTGGCATGGAAAACTCTGCAAAGGGAGTGGAGAGTCCTTTCGCAGCCTGCGCTTGACGGCAAAATTACGTGACTTTCATAAATATGCTAAGGTTGGTTTGCATCTATCCTTATCCTTGCTCTATAATGAACTTGGTCCAAGCACAATGGTGACAGTTCTTTAGCTTTTGCTGAAATGTTCAATTCTCAATGGGATAAATTGATTTTTAATTCATGAATACCACGGGCCAGTAATGTTTAGTAGGTGAACACTCTGTGCCTAAATGGATTGATCTTCTTTCATTACCACCTCTATTTTGCAAAATATTAAGCTCACAAATCACAGTTTTTCAGGTTGATGCTGAATCAAGTAAGGATTTGGAGCAGTGGAATGAGATGCTTAAGAATGATGCTGTAAAACTTTGTCAGGAAAACAATTTCAATACAGGATTTTTTGAGGGAAATGATAATAATAGTATAATTGATGCTTATGAATTGAAGGTATAATGAACAATCCCCTTATTCCTCCACAGAGGTGTAGTTCGATTCTGATCAATTTCCTGATGCATATATTCTTTCTAATACATTCAGTTGTACTCATAGGTTAGACTGGAACACATTCTTGAAAGGATAGCATTAATTTCTGAAGCAGCAAATACGGAGAGGCCATCTTCAATTACAAGTAGCTTGTTTATTGGTGGGGCTTTGGCAGCAAGATCAGTTTCTACACTGCAACATTTAAACATCACCCACGTTTTATGTTTGTGTTCCAATGAAATTGGACAATCAGATTCTCAGTATCCCGATTTGTTTAAATACAAGAACTTCTCTGTGAGTACTTAACTTGTTTACTTGAAGTCTCAGCGAGCATTCTTTTTTGTTAAGCTTTCTTCTTTCTGGCAATATTTGCCTGTGGTCAACTGCAGGATTATGACTGTTGTTCCTGCACACACTCACAAGCACTGAGGACCAGCACTTTTCATCATGATGGCTTGCTTTTGTAATCATGCCTTTGGATTTCTCATGAGTTTTGGATTTCTTGTCCACATAATGCCTCCTCACTACACACTACTTACCCTACTTCAGCAGATAAGTGATGATGAAGAGACCAATATCAGCAGTATTTTTGCTGAAGCATGCGATTTCATTGATCATGTAGAGAAGATAGGTGGGAAGGTGCTCGTTCATTGCTTTGAAGGCAGAAGCAGAAGTGCCACAATGGTGATTGCTTACTTGATGCTCAGGAAGTAAGTGTTGGTGTCTTTAACACACAGTGGAACAGGGGAACACAAAACTATTGTTTTTGTCAAGTGTAGTCTGCATCTCGGCATTTGACTAGAATTAAAGAACATCCATATCTTAATTGGAGCTGGTTGTAGTCTAGGAATCTTAAGTTTTTAACAAACATTAGTTTACATGGTGTAAAATAGACATCGATTTGAAACTGGAAACCGGTCAGGTTACAAGCTTTTTCTTTTTCAGTTCAATTTGCAGTTCTTTGAACACTAGTTTACTGGTGTCTGAGTGCTTAACTATCAGACTAGTTAACTTTCACAGTTTTCATTCAGTTTACAAGTCTAGGTCCAGATGTGAGGTCTGTACCTTTAGGAATATACAAATTAACATGTTCATTTAAGACAAACGTGCATCTCTACAGTGAATATATTTTCATCTTTGCACAATGTGGTAGTCATTTGTGGAGGTCCTTTAGAATTTCGACAATAGCAAATGATCAAGCTTTCAGCATTTGTTTCTATGCTCGTGTTCATTGTCTTAGAGGGGAATCCTCATGCAAATGTTCTCTTGTTATGTAGAAATTTCACTCTGTTAGATGCATGGAATACCCTTAAACGAGCTCATCGGCGAGCACAACCAAATGACGGGTTTGCTAGAATCCTTCTGGATCTTGACCGGAAGTTGCATGGGAAGGTCTCTATGGAATGGCAACAAAGAAAACCGGTGATGAAAGTCTGCTCAATCTGTGGGAAGAATGCCGGCCTCAGCAGCAGCTCACTCAAACTGCATTTGCAAAAGGCTCACAAGAAGCTATCGTCTGGGAGTGTGGATAGTGCAATGACAATGGAAATTCAAAAAGCGCTGACCGCACTTAAAATAAGTCGAGGCGGAAGTGTCAGCCCCACAAGCAGACGATCTCCTGTAATGGATGAGGAGTAAAAGCAAGCTCCTCCATGCTCACCAGGATTTGTGTATTACCGTGCAAAAATCCGAAACTTCTTCTATTTGTTCTCCACCGATTGAGAGATGGCCAAATGGATTGCCTTTGAATCGATAGATTTATCGAGTCATAGATTCGACAGATAAAAGGCAATAATTTCTTCAGGAGAAAGAAATTTAAAGTCAACATATGGCGTCTAGATGTTGGTAAAGTACTAAAATCTTTTGTTGCAATGAGAAGACGACTATTCTTTAATATCGACAATCCTAGGGGTGCCCTCAAAAGGAGACTCTTGCGTGTATTTCCCCTTTACAATGAGTGATCTGTTGTACGAGACGCCACGCGTGAGACTCCACATTTTGTCGTCCTGCTGGGAAAATGTTTTCGCAACTCAAGTCTTTCAATTGCATAATGTCGTCCATTTACAGAATGCCAATGCTCGTGGAATCAAAATTGTCATACTACGTCTCCTCTATCTTAGTTGGAAAAACTCATGGTGAAATTCGTCCATATTTGGTTACACTAAAATATTATTCTAAAATATTATTCTTCATAATCGACGTCTAGATTAGGCTAGTCAATTAAGCGAGACTCATCGATGAAAATGGTTCGAGCCATAAGATAATTGATGATTGTATGGCATGGATATCAACAAACACCGACATAAGCAAGAGGCAACCGGCAAGGCGTGGACAAATGCGTAACGAGTTTGCCACCTAAATTTGGCTGTGTTGAGCGACACGATAACCTTAAGTTAAGGAGTTGCAACCTCTTGTGGATGAGTTGGGTGTGCGAATAGAAAGCTTGGAATCACGAGAGTTCTTGTAATTGTGCTTAGAATAATAACCGTTTGTAAGCGGTTGTAATTAGTAGGATGTAAATAAACACGATCTGCCAAAACACTGATTACCATGACCGACTATTCAATTTCCAACATCTTCAATAAATGCTTTAATTACCAGCCCATTTATTTTCCAGTTGATTCATTTCCCGCTCGTATTTTATAAATCTCCGTATTTTACTTTCCTTCAACACGTCAAAGTTTTCTAATCCGAATTCACCATTGAACTCTTCTAACAAAAACTCAAAGATCTACTCTTGGTGGAAGGTTTTTCACTGTCTGGGTAGAATTCCCATTTCCAGTGGAACAAGATTCTTCTATTTAAAACCAAATTTTCAATGAAAGACCGCAGCAAATAATAAGAACGTCCAAGACAGATAATCAAATTTTTAGAGTTTATCTACTTATTGTTACAATAATTACATGGATTAATTCAAATTTTTTAGAGTTTATCTATTCTTAACTTATGTAATTACTACCATAGCGGTGGTGCTAGCTCCTACCGCAGCTGCTGCCCCGGCGAATGTGATGAACCCAGGAGCCACTATTCCGGTCTTCGAGAGCCGCAAGGTCATGGGAGCCCAATGACAAGTTTGCGAGAGTCCACCCCGATCAAGGTGTCAGCTTCGCTCTGGCCAGCACGGTCCCAACATAGCAGCGCTGGCCCCTGGGGGCAGGTGAGGTGCTGCCGAGGTGGGGCACACCTTGCCATTGAAACTCTTTTTTTTTTTTTTTTTAATTTTCATTGTTAGCCATCTTTGTATTTCGCATTCGATTACCACCTGTTAAGGACATTAGGTCCCTCGTATGAAAATCTAGAAGAAAATTTTTTTAGTCTCATAAATTTTATCTGAGTTAATTATTAAATTGGGAATGGGTTATTTGAACAGGATATAACCTTACAATTATTACTGGCCATCCCTTACTTTAATGTTTTTTCACCTCTAATAAATACTCTCACGCCTTAATTTTGTCTTTGTGAATAATCCTTTTTTGAGATTTTTTTTTTTTAAAGAAAAAGAAGAAAGAATTGGGTGCATGTGAGTTTGAAGAATAGGCTAAGAATGAAAGAACGACGTGTAATTTCTGTATATTTTGTCGTATATTTTTTTGTTGTACAAGCTCCTATTTATAATACAATGAATGCCTAACTATGGTGAAATAATGGAAGATACATTAAATCAAAATCCAATCACGCATTAATATAATTTATCAATTATAATCTCTTGCAGTTTTGGGTTAATATCGATCATAATAATATTCAGTTCGATCCTAGCATATCTCCAAGGGTCCGGCCACATTTTGCCGTAGAGGCTGTACCACACGCAACCGCCCCGTCTAGATTCAGATTTCCCGACGTCGCGGGTCTGACTTCCTTCAGAAGAGGAAGAGGAAAAGCAATCGACACGGCGTCGTCTTATATTCAACGCCGCCTCCCCCAAAATGAAAATTTAACCGAATTCCACGCTCCCGCTGCCGGCGCGGGCAGGGCCAGCAGCAGCAGCAGCAGCAGCGCATCGGATGGATCGGCGGAGAACAGGGAGCCCCGTGTACTCCCGGCAGTGGAGCGGCGGGTCTAGCAGCACCGGCTCCTCCTCGCCGGCCATGTCCCCGGCCCACCCCAACTCCCGCTTCCCGCACTCTCACTCCACCATCAAGCGCACCCAGAACGTCGCCGCCAAGGCCGCCGCCCAGCGCCTCGCCCAGGTCATGGCCTCCCAGTCCGTCTCCGGCGACGACGACGACGACGACGACGACGACGTCGGCGGCGGCGGGGACCTCGGCCTCCGCTTCCGAGCTCCCCCGCCTCCCGCCCCCTACTCCAGCAGCCACGCCGCCTTACCCGCGATTTCCGTCGCCAGGCCCAATAGATCTCCTTCCCCTGCTGTACGTAATCCCCCGCCCCTCCCCCTCCGATTCCGACCTCTCTGCATCGGCTGATCTGCCTCTCTTCTGTCCCGATTGCTCTGGTCGGCGAGTCTCGGAGACGCTGATCGGATTTTTTGTTGTTCTTTTTTTTTTTTTTTTCAATCCTGCTTAGTTAGGTCGGAACTTTGTGGATCACGCTGCATCGGTCAGGTCCACTTCAGCCGGAAGGCCGTCCATGTCCGTTCGTTCCTCTCCATTGGTGCCGCCTAGCAAACCGACCCTCAGGACTCCCGTTTCCGTCCCTCCCATCGAGCCTCCTACCAGAATTAACAGGGAGAGTCTAAGGTAAAGCGACTCCCTTCATATCTAGAGGCTCGGATCTTTTGATAGCATTCCGGATCACGGTAGCTTCTCTCAATCGTGCTGTTTAAATGTCGTTGAAGTTGTATGGAAAGGCGCGTCATCTGCCATTTGCATTTGCCGTCGATCCTTATTCAGTTTAAAACAATTATGTCCTATATTCAAGGACTCCTTATGCTTGCGAACACTGCTGTAGTAACCTTACACGTCCTCAATTGTGATAAGAAATCAATTATCCCAGGAATTTTGTTACTTCGAACAATGTGTGCGTGTAGTCAAAACCTATGATGCTCACCTCTACATTATAAACCTTACTAGAATCTGATGCATGAGATGGCATTGCCTCTACATTGTAAACCATAACGAAGTAATGTTACGTTTTCCTTACCACCATAGACAAACTGCTCAAGAGTCTCTTTGAATTACTGCATTACTGTTTTCTCTCAACGTGCTTTCTGGTGTCTTTTAAAACATAGCTGTAACAGAGTAGTTTTGAGGTTCATCCGTTTGATTTCAAAATCTCTGTGGAGGAGGATGCATTTCTCGTTAAATTTTGCCATTTCATTGTTTTTAAATGAGCAATTACTTTCTATCACCAAATGATAGCTAATTTGCAAAATAAGTATCTATGACCATGTATTGCCACTTCTTTCGCCTCAAGAACTAGGGTCTTGCTTGGTGGTAATCTACCTTCACCAAGATAAAACCCAATAGGACTTGGATCCATTCCCTATTTGCTTGCCTGCAAAAAAGTTATCTCTGCTGCACGTCTTTCCCTAAGTCAAATTAGGAGGGAGTCAACTTTGAACCATTTTCTGTTCTGCATGCATACTCCCAGGGCAGTGTCGTTGTTGTAGAAATTTTTGCAGATGAATGTGATCATCAATAAGTTGCTTTGTCAATAAGTCAATTATTCTGCAGCTAGCTATAAGCATATTACCATTGATTGTATTGGTTTGGTTATTTGAGTTTTGTTTTTGTTTTTTGCCTTGAACAATAATTGCAGGTTTGCTCCTGATGTGGGACAAAAGAACTTAAAGGACACGGGAGATCAGCGTGAAGCTTCTGCTCTTCGAGATGAAGTACATCATCTCCATCAATTTCTGTCTTTTTATGGATCAACTACATTTTAGAAGTTATGAGATGATCTGCTCGAAGCTGATACATACTGCTTTTCTTTGCACAGCTCGATATGTTACAGGAAGAAAATGAAGTGATAGTCGACAAGGTTTTTTTCTTAATCTAAACAGAATTAACTTTTTCACACTATTCATGCTTTTTATTTTCATATTGAGGCTTTCTGCTGCTTGCAGCTACGGCATGCTGAAGAGAGACGTGAGGAAGCAGAGGCCAGAGCTAGGGAACTTGAGAAACAGGTTGCCAATGGTTCTTCTTTCTTGTTTCATAGTAATTTGGTGGTTTACATGGTGGGATCATTACATCGTATCCTGCTGCCACTAAGTGCAAGTGCAAGTGCAAACTAACCTTTTGTGAGTTTGGTAGAGTGGCACACTCTCTTTCACTCACTTACGGAGGAGATTAGACTTGGTGTCTATAATTGCTGAAATTATGGGTTTGGCTACAACTTTTTGCAATGACTGTAGCTAGCTAGCTAACATCTGGAGCATTTCTTCTTCCTGGTTATTGTTGATCTGTTCATTCGTTGTTATGGGGGTATTGGGAAGGTAGAAGGGGGATCTCTTCCCAAAATGACTTTCTTAAACTCTGACAGGAGTGGCTGGTTCTACCAGTTGAATCAGTCCCCTGGGCAGTCTTTAAACCCTGTTTGGTTAAAAAAATTTGCAGAGTAAACTGTTTTTTCCAAAGGTTGAATCAGTGAACATGAAGGTCAAACCGGTTCAAGAATAGAATAGCCATCACTGTTTTTTAGCTGTGGCCATGAAGCTTAAGCTTTCTATACAACCTTTTCTCATAATTGGGGCTGGACCAGTCAAGCTCCAGCCCTTTTGGTCTAGTAGTAGCAGTCTGAAGCAAAAATCAGAACTTAAAGCAATTTGATTGTCAAACCTGTGACCTTGCATAGAATCAGAAGTTAACATGGGACTTGGGATTTGTCATGACAACTAGTATCTTCATTACGTAAATTGAACATGTTATGTGAACTAGCATAGACCTGACCATTCAATTGGATTAAGCCGGTTGAAACATGACCTGGACAATAGGCTGGTTGTTTGACATGTCCAGTTTTGAAAACATTGCCCCAGCATATGCGGCAGTGTATTTAAATGCCTTTGTAAAATGTGACTGGTGTGGAATCTAAACTAGCAAGTACCATTACTCACAAAAAGGTGGCAAGTAGGATTGAAAAGAGGAGAACGCAGCAGTAAGCTCTTCTCCTTTTTGTAGGTTCAAAATACTAATTGGTAAGAATGAGATAGGCTAAACTTCAGATAGATGGCTTGGGGAGGCTAAACTTCAGATAGATGGCTTGGGGATCTTGAACAAAAACCAACCATGCAATTTAGGCAGGCATCAAGTAGCTCTTTCCCACTCAGTCATGCGGTGGATTTGAACGGTAACTGGCCATCCACTCGGGCAGAGATCTGTTGTTATAGCATCCTATGGTTCCTTTGGTGAATGTGCTGATAAATTTTTTTGAGGATGTATATTATTATGGACAGTTAATGAAATATTTCACATTCTCAGGTTGCTGCCTTGGGTGAGGGTGTATCTCTTGAAGCTAAACTGTTGAGCAGGTATATTTGGCTCTCTTGGCTGTGTTGTTTCGAGATGCATAAGCTTCTTTTTTAACGGTTTTTTAATTTTCTTGTAGGAAAGAAGCAGCATTAAGACAAAGAGAGGTAAATGTTGACTATTCTAATTCTGGGACGAACAGATACTGTAATGCAATGTTATACTACAATTCCCCCTCTCTACAATTTCACAGGCTGCACTCAAGGCTGCAAAGCAGACAAAGGACGGAAGAGATGAGGATATTGCATCCCTTCATTCAGAAATAGAGGCAAAAATCTCTAAACTCTGATGGTTATAAAGTTTTTTATTTTGTAAGTTTTCATTGGTTTTCAAATTGAAATTATTGTTAAACTGTTCATCTATGCAGAGCTTAAAAGATGATGCGGCAGCATCTGTCCAACAACTCCGAGAAGCAGAATCCGAGGCCAAGGCTTTACGTTCAATGACTCACAGGATGGTTTTGACTCAAGAAGAGATGGTATGTTCTGCAAAGTAGTCAGTTAGATGGATTATCCAATGTTTGGTACCTGATCAAATGTCTATTTTCCTCAGGAGGAAGTTGTCCTGAAAAGGTGTTGGCTAGCTCGATATTGGGGTTTAGCAGTGCAGCATGGTAATCATTTTGAGTTCCACAATTCTCCTTCCAAAAAGAATGTTCACGTGCATTCCAGAATCTGAATGACTTTCTTCGTTGCATGAAGTGAATACACCTCCAGGCAGCTCAAATGTATACATTGAATTGTTTTCCAACTCTACTGCTCAACCATAGCCTTTTATGAATCAGCCACCCTTGATTATGTTTAGTAGTGTTTGGTATATTGATAGGGTTGAGGAGCGATAAGATATCCGTCAGGGAGAGTGTATGTCATTGTCCAATAAGGAAGTGGGCAGAGATCTTATAGTAGAAACGCTATATGCACCTTAAAGTTTTTGGTTAATCTTCATTTGAGGCTTGATTTAACAGTGTTATGGAGTAAGTGGGTATACTCAGCTATAAATGTATAACCACTGCCCTGATTCCATACTCTTGCCATGTTTGTTCGTTAATGAGGAAGAACAATTGCCAATACTATAATAACTCTTTAATATAATGTTTGTCTTACCAATGCCATTATCAGAACACAAGGTACTGTCATTCAGATTTCCATGAGAGAGTGATATGTTCTACTCGATTGAAAAGATTTTAATCTAGTTCTTCTATCCTTCTTTGTCATCCTTCTTTTGAATCAACAGCATTACATTTGTGCCCTTTTTCTGTTGGTTTACGCTTTCCCAGGTGTTTGTCCTGATATAGCAGCATCAAAGCATGAGCATTGGTCATCTCTTGCCCCTCTTCCATTTGAAGTCGTCATTTCTGCAGGACAAAAGGCTAAGGAGTCTTGGAATGAAAGTTCGTCTTATTATTTATTTTTCAATTAGTCTATCTGGAGGTTTTATTTGTTTCCTAGTCGTTATTTTTTTGTTCTGATGCCATTGAACAGGAGGCAGCGATCAAGAAAGGAGTAAGCATGTACGAGATTTGAGTGATCTAACTGGAGAAGGGAATATTGAGAGCATGCTATCTGTTGAAATGGCTTTGCGTGAACTTGCTTCTTTAAAGGTAAACCTCTAGTCTTTTTGAATTATGGCTTTGTTCACTTTCTATTTATTTACATAGAGTTCTCTTGTTTCCTCCTACTAAGTTTCTAAATGCTCTCCTCCTTTACAATGGATATGGATGATCTGCTGCTTTCATAAGTCATTTGGACAGAATTTTGTCAAAAATTAAACCACGTGGATGACTGCTACTTTTGTGGTGGCGGAGTCTATTGATTGAAGTTAGAGGAATTTTCGTAAATGCTTACATATTTTGAATGGATTTCTCAAGGTTGAGGATGCAGTCGTTCTTGCACTGGCACGGCACCGACGACCAAATGTGGTTCGTTCCGGTATGTTGGATGAGCAATCTTCTATGTACTTCGTTACATGTTTGCTTTTTTGAGCTTCCTACTGTATTTGGTCCTTCTCAGTTAATTTTCTCTTCTTAAAAGAGTTGGATGACATGTGGTATCTTGCATTTTTTCAGATTCAAAATCGAATGTTGATCCCAAGTTTATTGAGGCTTATGGTAAGTAGGATATTGTCTTCTTTCAGTACTCTCTGATTCACTATCATAGGCTGTTTGATGATGAAATTAGAAGAATGCTACCATCATGTATTATGTAGTGTTGGTGCCTTATATGCTCCTACAGACATCCCTGTGTAACTGTCACATATGTTTTCTGGTTTTCTTTGCTATTTGAAGATACTCTCTTGTCGTTTTCCTACATCTGAACAAGCCTCTCTTGCAATTATAGGTGCATTTCTGTTAGATAACCTTAGTTCATCTTAGCCATTTCCTAGTGGCTTTGTGGCTCAATGTGCCTTGTCAAAATGATTTTAGGTGACCTGGCAAAAAGAAAAATAGATAATCTGCATCTGTAGAAGTGCATGGATCTACATTAATTTGAGAGTGCCTGACGCGTAACTTTTTATCCTCTTTTGCAGAACTAAGCGACGAAGAGGCTGAGGATGTTCTTTTCAAAGAAGTACGGTATTTTCTTTTAACTTCTTCCTACATGATTAACCATCATTTGGCTCTCTGAAATACTTCTTATCTTTTTGTTTTCCCTCCCTTTCTTGATGTTTGTGATAGTGGGAAGGAGTGGGAAGATGCTATTATAACAATTTTCTTTCATGAAATAATGGAGGCAGATATTATCAATCAAGAAGCTGTATGTACAGTATCAGCAAGGATTCGGTGAATCCTGTCTTACAAAATTACACTGACATGCAGGCTTGGCTTACATACTTTTGGAGAAGAGCGTTGACACATTGTGTTGAGGAGGATATTGCGGAAGAAAGGCTTCAGTTTTGGATCAGCCGTAGTGGGCAGTCACCAACCTCACAAGATGCTGTAGATGGTAAATTGTTCTCTCTCTCTCTCTCTCTCTCTCTCTCTCTCCCCCCACATGCGAGTGCACTTGGGAGCACATCGAATTCATTTGAAGATTGAGAAGATTCATGTGATTGGATCTTGTTCACTTAATGTGATCGGTCTTGTAAGTGATTACCTATATCTGATTCAGCGCAGATGATATTGGCCTTTATTGTGAACGTATTTCTTGCCAATGTCAATGCAAGGCCTCCATTGGGTGTTATGCTGCGTTGAATATCAGCACACTTACAATAATGTCGTGCTTAAACACAGTCTCACCATTCAACAGCATGTGATGACATGCGGTAGATTTGGATTTAATCCAAATGGCAATATATGAAGGGTGATGCATATTGCACCATGTTTTTTAGGTGATAAGTATAGGCACTTACTTTTTCTCATCAAAAGTTTAATCTAGTAGATCATAGTTTTCAACAATATCAATTTGAAATATTTAATACTTATGGGGGAGAAATTTGCCTATGTAGTGTGGAATAATTAACTATGTTAAGTCAAAATAGCATGAACCATGCTGCAACAATTTTCTAATCTCTTACTATACATGTGTTCGCTCATGATATGCTTCAGCTGGTAATATCTTAAGATAAAGTATGCACATTCCTTATCTAGGAAAAAAAAGGGCAAAGTAGTCGGCACTGCAACAGTGTTTTGTCTCTTCATGTAACTGATGGATTTAGGTTGAATTCTACTGAAATGTATTAGCATTTGGTCATTGACCCATGGGGGTCCTTGAGCAGATTTCCTATGTGGTAGCTCTCTTAGCATTTAGGGGAAGTTAAGTTGTACTTGTTTGGATTGTATGAAGGTCTACATGTTTAATTCAATTCTGAATGTAAGAAGAAAAGAACTTTCGAGTCTGTAGATGAGAAGGATAGTCTATGTGAGGTGTCTGTAGGAAATATACCGAATTGTAGAGTTTAGAAAAGTACTTTTCAGGTCTGGTGTTGCGATCATCGGCAATGTGAAAGTTAATTTTTTTTCCTTCTTGTTGCGAGACAGTTGAACGGGGACTGTTGGAGCTTAGAAAACTGGGCATAGAGCAGCAACTTTGGGAAGCGTCCCGCAAAGAAATCGACAATCCCTCTTCTCTCTCAGCAGGCAACCACAACCATGGAACAGACTCAGATATTTCTCATGAGTAATGTCATGGGTTCTTATGATCCACTCGTCAATTAGTTTTTCATTTGTTGTTGATTTATAGTTCTTTCGAGTTCAGCTTTCTTTTGTTTATATTGCTTCACCACATGAAGTGCCATTCTTGTGTAACTGCAAGATATTCGAATTTTGTAATATCTAGAGCTGTGAGAACTGTACAATACCGACAGAGAATTCATTGTAAGATGTGAAAGCTTTCTTTGGAGGCTGTTGGGTTCTGCATCGTTGATGTAAATAAAAGTATTTTGTCCCTCATTATTGCATATATGGTTGAAGTTGTAAAAGTGAAGAGCTTGAGGAGGGTCTTCCCGGATCTCATGATCAGACTAGCCTTGCCTGTGGTAGTTATGCAGTACTCTGCTTTTCTCACTTGCAGAGGGACCTTGGCTTGGGTGATCTGGCCTGGATATAGAGAATTGCAGGGTTGTTCTATCTTTCAAGTCACAATTAGACTGAGCTGCCGCTGGTAATTTACCCGCCCCCGTTGTAGTCATCATCCTGTCTTTTGTCTTGAGGCATGAAAAACTGACATCGAATTTAGCTTTCTGAATTTAGGGGGGGTGACCCACCATTTAAGAATCCGACTTCTGTGACAAGGTTATATCATTACGTAGCTATTACAACATCTGGAATTTCACAACATGAGCAAATGGAGGAAAGCAATCCACGTTAGGCTGGTTAATACCAAAGAAAGAATGCTCTTTAAGAAAGTTGGCTTATTAAATTTGACGGACGACATGAACTATTACCATCCCTGAGAAGTGCATTTGAATTTGCATAACACGGACAAAAAAGTGAATGTTAACTAGTAAGGGGCCTAAGGGCCATGCTCGAGCGTAGCTGGATGTTCCACGCGGTCAGGATGGCAAGCAACATAAATAGGAGCAGCGACGCATAAGCGAATGCCATGGAAGTTGTGGCTTTGCTGCAGAACTTCCCCAGGTGGTCGCATATTGGCATCCAACCAGTGTGGGTGTTTCCACACTTCCCAATGTATCCAACTGCCGTCGCAGCCTTGCATCCCGCCAGTACTAGTGACATCATCCACTGTTATCGAAATTGTTTTGGCAAATGTAAAAATTCTCATCTCCGCAAGAACATAATAAACTAGGTTCGGATCCAAACCGAACATACCAAGTCATGGAGGAACAAGAAGAAGGAGAAGTTGGAAGGATTCCACAGGCCTCGAGGATGACTGAAGACGATGAGAAGGAACAGGGTCATCATGGACAAAGCACACGCGGTTGCATTTGCAAATGCAAAGAAACTGTGGAAAGATCTATTTTCGTTAGCTTCAACAGTTTAGGACTTTCAAGAGAGAAGGTATTATCTCACACTGAATGCTACTAGCTAGCACGATTAAATTGAGTGGTTACTTGAAAGCCAAAGAATAGCTATATAGGGCATCAATCCTGATGCCAAATACTGTGATAGACTCTCGGCATGTGACCATCAGCGAAGTTGCAGCCAGCGTAATTATAATTGATCTTTGGGGTCGCCATGCTGGTTATGGATGCTTGGATGGCAAAGCCGGGGGGATCCTGGCGGGCTCATTTATAGGGTAAGAAAGGTTGAGGAGGCATCTTCCCAGAAATGAAGGGACGTTAAAGTCATCTCTTTCCCCACCTTTTGACTCTCGACCCCACCGTTACAAGTTGAAAGAGCTGGACAAGGGTGGCTTGCTGAAATCAAGGGAAACTTGGGGATCTCATGTAACTATAGCGAAAATTGAATCTTGTGCTTTAGGCATCAAATAGACTCCAGTTATGCCTAATTCATGGTGTTTGTGTAATACTTCAAACTCCTAGTATTTTGAAATTATAGTAGAAGCTTACTCAAAAGTGTCGTTCCTCATTATTTAGGTGCATGTGTTTTGGCATTGAGTGAATAAAAGTTAAAATTGGACTTTATATTATGACCACACGATTTCATATCTCTATAAAACGATAAGATGAAACTAACTTTCGATATGACAGACTAACATGGTAATACGAAATCCATTTAATGACATGCTGACTTCCATGACTGTGCCATTGGCCGAACGTGACTGCTTTTATTTCATCTTTTGTTGAGCTTGGGACTATTTGAGGAGAACGCCTGCCATCTCACATTATTACATAGCGCCAAATTGAACTTTGGCATTCTCTTCATGCAGTCGGTGACTCCTTGTCAATTACTTCTCTGAAACTGATTTTCCCGAGGATACATGATATCATCTTTGGCTAATTGCAATTTTTTCCCCACATTAATCACGTCTGAGTATTCTGATTGCCTGTTTTTCACTTTAGGATAAAGATTCTCTACATTTAGGGATAAATATCACCAACCAATCGAGGATATGGTTTGGAGGAGACTATCACAAATATGTCGTCCCCGCGAATGCTCTCACCTTCTTCCCTCTCTCGCTCCATGGTTGTGCATGGTGGGCAGATTAGAGCTTGCAACCTCCAAACATGTCAGCAGAGGGGCACTATGACGCGGGTGGGAAGATGAGGTTGTTGCGTCCGTGGGGGTTGAAGGCATGTCGATGGGGGCTTGTGGCGGTGACGACTTAAGTGTACAGGGACTTCGCCATCGCCACAGGGAGGAGGAACGGAGCAGGGTAAAAGACAGAAGAAAAATAGTGAAAAAAAAAATGCAAGGGAAACGAAATGAAAAGGGAATGAAAAATAGAAAGCATCTCAGCTATTGATTAGCGGAGGTGTCCTTTGGTCGGGGGGAGATTAATTGATATCTAAGTTTATCCCTTGAATTTAGGGACATAAGAGAAGGAAGAATTCAAAGCCAACTGCAGTAATACATTCAAATGATACTATGTTATAATTTAATCAGTGTGATACTTCAATCCAGAAAAGAAATCAAGTCTACATCACTGACGTAGAATTCTCCCCCAGTTGTCCATACACAGCTGAACCTCACAAAACCATGTTGTGGCATTTTCTTTCCCTGTTAAATACTTGGCATATAGCAACTGTAGTACTGTACAGAGACACGCTGGTGAAAAGGCCTCTCGCCAACGGGAATTCTGCCGTCCCTAGAGATGACACTTGGGCTTGGGACAAGATTGACCGCTGCTGCGGCCTTTTTTCTCTTTTTGGTGGTGGGTGGATCTACCTGGTACCTCTATATATGCGGGCGGATCATGGATCTACGTGGTTAATATTGAACAGCAAACGTTAATTTGAGCAAGCGGTTCTACAGGATGTGCAACCGCAACGCGTTTCTCTCCCTGTGGAAACAATAATGTGTGGTTGACAAAACCGAGAAGATGAACAAGAAGGTTAAGAAGGATGTGGGGGTGTTGCGCTGGGGTTTTTGGGAAGGAGACGAGTGCTATCATCAATACGTCTGGAGCAAGTCGGGATGTAGCAGGATTTAACGTTCAATGACAAGAACTGCTTCACGCTCATCTTTCCCGACCCAACTTTCTTCCCCATCGCTTTCCTCTGCTGCCTCCCTCTCCCTGACGGACCCCTTTTCCTGCTTATTATTGTCACCACCTTCTTCATCTTGTTCGTCCTCTTGCCCTTGCTGCCTGAACCTCCACCCTGATCATGTCCACAATACCAAGAGTAATGCAATCATCATTCTGCTACACATTAGTACTCTTACTCATCATATATACAGTTTAGTTTGGGAGACAAAGCTGGTAGTTTTTTTCCATATAATATACCTCCTCGCTGATACTGTTGATCAAAGTCTCCTTAGCATTACTGTCACCACCCGATGTTGTGTCCTTATCTATTTCTTCATCCTTGGCTGCATGCGTGCAAAAACAATTAATGCTAATGAGAGCAGTATGATATCAATGGGATTCAACGAAAATATGATATGTACTGTTCAAAACCCAAGAAGTGCACATTTAACTGAACAAATGGATGTTCAAAAAAAAATAAAAAAACTGAACAAATGGATGTTTTGGTTATCCCTTTTTCGCAATGCATAGCATATATGATGTACATTTTTATGCAGCAAACTCACATTGTTCAATTTCATCTTCCAATAGCGATGAGATACAGTAGATCCGAAAACTTGGAGAGCCAGGATAGGCATCGAGCTCTGCATAGCCGATGAGACTTCCTTTCCCTTCTTCGAGTACCTCGATGATGTAATCATCGTCCTCCAGCTCTTCCTCCGCCTCCACCATGATGGCCTCCTCTATGGCTGCAGTCACTGCCGCCACCACCGTCTTGTCTTCTCTCGTGTCTTCTTCTTCACTCCTCGTTAATGTTGTGCTTGAGTTGTTGACACTATTCCCGTTTGTAACATTGTCGTGATAATTGGCTTCAGCTACCCTCTTGTCTTCTACCGCATGATGATGATCATGAGCGGCAGTGTTTGAAGAATTGGGGGAAGAAGTTCCCTCTGAGGATTCTAAGCTACCCTTGGGAAGGAGCTGCATTGTGGAGAGGGTGGAGGACCGTTTGCTCCGTCGTTTCCTGATCCTAATGTTATTGTGTATCTGATGCCGAAGCAGGGGACGGATTGCCAAAGGCACTGTATGATCTTCATCATCGATCCCGACTTTCGAACTCCCACATCCCATTTCAGTTCTGTTCTTCTTCTGTTCTTCCTTAAAGAAGCAGTGGGAGGAGGAGAAATAAGTTGTAGGAGGTATGAGAGATTTGTGAAGGAGACGCAGAACGAACACAGATGACACCCGACAGAGGAGGAAACCAATCCCTTTTGTTTTTCCTAGACTGGGTTAAATTTAGCAGTCTAGAACGATAAACTCAACGCCCATTGCACAGAAACAACGAATGTACATTCAAACTTACACATATCTTCACCAGAACCAGGCTGTCGGCGGGTTGCCTCATACCTATATTTGGTGGCAAATGTGGCAACCAAACAATGACCACCCACTTCCAATCCCAGGCTGTTGTCTTAACGATGTCCTGCTCATCCCAACACATTGAATCAATCTTGCGTTTCTCACTTTTAAAGTTGGGCGGAAATGCATGCCCAAATTGAAATATTGGAAGAGTACGAGGGCATTTAAGCAAGTAGGACTCCATTATGAATCCGGCTTGAAACTCAAAGACTAATCGATTTCCAAAGTATCCGATTAATCCCATCTAACTCGAAAGATCTGGGCCCTTCTAGGATTGGGCTTTTGGCCCATTCCCAATGACTCCTGGGCTTCCCAGCCCAGAGTCTGATGCCGCCTTCCCTCTCTCGTTCTTAAACCCTTTTCCCCCTCCGCATTCCTCTTCTCCGTCCTCCGTTTTCTAGGGTTTTGATTTCCCGGAGACGTTCCCGTTCGCCGATCTCCTCCCCCCTTTCATTTCGGTGAACAGCCATACTCCATGGACGCTTCGTCTCTCAATTCTGCTGAACTGCAACGACTTATCTCTGTAAGCCTTTTTTCCTTTCTCTCGCTCTATCTGGGTCCCTCCCCTTTTGTTCCTTGGCGCTGTTTAAGTTGATGTTCGGGCAGAATCGCTGCCTAATTAGTTGATAGTATCGAAGAAATCAGGAACCCTTTTCGGTGCTTTAAATCTTCTATGAATCTAATCTGGAAAGTCGTGTGCTTTTTAGTTTATTTTGTTTCCGGCCATGGAGTTTGCGCTTGCAAGTGTTGAGGGTTTTGTGCCGTAATTCCAGCTGCTTCCTATTTCCCTTGTCTGAGCTCGATTCTTGGAATGTTTTTTTTTTTTTTTTGGGGGGGGCGATGTCTTAGGACAAAGTTCACTACTCTAAAAGATTGGTTGCTGAAATTGCAATGTTAATGATGTCTCTTTGAGCTATATCTCGTGTGCTCCCATTTGCACGAATTTTTGATGTACAAGGTCGGTCTTTGTTTAGTAAAGAGAATCTAGCTGAAGTGTCTCCCTACACAGCACGAGGATGATTGCGTCTGTAAACTTTGGTTTTGTTTAGAACGTTTGCCAAGAATACTGAATTATTTGAATAAAGTAATACTAAGAATCAATTGTACCATCCGCCTCGAAAAGTTTCAGCCTTTATCCAAATCCACCTGATCAAATCATGACCTGCTGACTCTGGCTAATGTTGCGTACATAGCTGTTGTATTCTGTCCGTTTGTCATAACTAATGAACCGCCATTTCTGGTCATTTCTCTACTTTTTCCTCCTTTCAAGAAAAGCTTCTGTTACCATGAAGTTCCTCAGCTGTATATGTTATGTAAATATATGTATTGCATGAACCACTATTATGTTTTTGCGTATCAATTATTGTAATTAAATCAGCTTCCTCCAGATCAAAGTTGTGAACTTCGTTAGTCAATATTGTTGGTTCTAATAACCTGTGTAAAGCTATGTAGTTGTCAATGCATTGACTCTTCAATGCCTAGAAAAGTCGAAATTTTCTTTATTAGGTGTGCCTAATAAGTGCCATGATAATTAACATAACCAATTTATGATTTATAAATCTTACTTTAGAAATATTGTTTGGTAATGTGCAGCAAGAGAAGGAAAGGGCCATGGTCAATGAGATGGTGGCTAAGCTTACTAGTGCATGCTGGGACAAATGCATCACTGGGACGCCTGGAAGTAAGTTCAGTTCTAGCGAATCAACTTGTCTTGCTAACTGTGCTCAGCGCTACATGGATATGAGCATAATTATCATGAAACGCTTTCAGTCTATGCAGTAGAATCATGGATGTGGAAGAAAAAGTTGCAGTATAATCCACAATGTCATAGTGACTCTGTTATTTTAGCAATTGTTGATTGAGAGTATCAGCATTTTTGGAATTGAGGAATGTTATTTTGTGTGGAATTAATGAGCCATTCTCTTGTATTTTAGAAGCGTCTGTTTTTTTGTCACCACCACATTCGCAGTCCCCTCCTTTGAAACGCTCCTGTGTCCTTTTGTCCTACTATTTCTTTCCCTCTTAAAAATAAATAAATAAATAAAATCCCTTATTACTGCAAACCTCTTTCTCTCTCTTTCCTCTGTGTCCCTGAAAATTCTATTTTGTTCTAGTGTTTAGTATCTTGGAAGTCACCTTGGGACTAATTACAGGCATGTGGTAAATTATCTTGTGTTCATGTATAATGATGCCTCCAAGCCATCATCGGATAATGTAAATGGACATCTCCCCCGGCGGTTGACGCTTATAATCCAAGATCCTACCAGGTAGACCTAATTGAGTGGCCATCTTTGAAAGCTTCTTAATGGAAAGAGGTGATGCCTTTTTCAAATGATTGGAAAACTAGTTTGTAATTTACTTTAAAATTTTCTGAGCAGTCAGAGATTCATGGCGGTCTTATTGAGCTTGATATGAGTCAAATCTGTGATATTTGTTAAACATTTCAACTCAACTTAATGGTAGTGGAGGCGTCAGAATATTGTGGAGCTCAACTGCAATTAGATGTAGTATTTGATTTGAAAAACCATAAGTCAACTTGATTTGAAATTGAAGATAAGATGAAACATTCAAGCCTGAGTTGAGCTGGGTTCGGACTCGCGGGTGTGGGCGTGTGAAACCAATCGATTAGGACAATGACCACCCCTGGTGGTTATCCATGTATGGGTACTTTTTCATAATTGAAAGGGTGGGGAACGGTTACCAGCATAATTACCCCCATACGATCATTATCATGAGGATATCAAAATTGTTACAGGATGTTTTGTCAGATATAGCTTTTTAGCCCATCAAAGACGTAGATTTGAGGTTGACGAACCTGTTGCCGTGACTCCCGGAATGACAAAAGCCCGAAAACCTCTACATGCAAGGTAAAAACTGCTCAATGCACAAATTGATAAAAGGTTTGCTCCAACGTAATGATGACTCTTTTACAGCTAGGCTATCTAGCGCGGTGGTCGATTTTACTTGACTTCGATAAGTCGGCAGAAATCAAATTTACCTCAGCTAGATGTGGTTTTGTTCAGTCGTACACAATTAGTGATGCGTATTCTCACATGTTGTAGAAACTTAAATGGTTAGACATTAATGATGCGAACAAACTCTCTACAAATGGGTGAAAGAGATTGCAGAAACCGGCCCGCGCTAGAGATTTTATTTTGCCCGCGCTAGGGATTGCAGAAAGTCGATAGGATGATAGAAGCCTCGAGCATATAAATCGCTACTACCTATAAAAGCTAAGTATGAGAATCGAATTTAGGGTTCTCGTGTCCATTGGCACCTTGATGGAACCATCTCAAAAGCCTCTGCTAGGCACGGGCATGTATATAACGTCCAAATAAATCCCGTGAACAAACGATTGTTGTAGCAATTACATCCTCTTTCACATCCAAATAGGAATGGAAATAATCGCAAGGAGTATATGAAATTGAAGAATAAGATTAGGGCTAATTCCATAAAAAAGCATCAACTTTAGGTTGATGGACAAATCTAGCCAAAACTTTTTTTTGTCTCATGAAAAAGCATGAACTTTAGGTCGAGGGACAAATCTGGCCCGAACTTTTTTGTCTCGTAAAAAGCACCAACTCTAGGTTAAGTGACAATTCTGGCCCCATTTTTTTTTTTTTTTGTCTCATAAAAAATCACAAACTTTCGCTTCTATCCAAAATCTAACCCCTACCATTAACTTTCTATTTGAAGTTAACCTTATTTCAGGAGAAAATGTTCTAGCTGTGAGATTGGTGGATCTCATCTGTGGTTTTTCTTGATAGGCGGTGATCTACAGCTTCATATTACAACAAAACGATAAAATATAGCTAGAGAAATTTAATGTGTAGATTTTTTTACTTGTGAGATGACACAGTTTCACGTTATTCTTCAAACTGTAGCTCAAACAAGAAGACAATTAATGGTGTTAGCCAGTAAGTGCACATGGATTTATTGATAAAAACAATCAATGAATTTAAGTTAAGGGGGGCTAGATTTAGGATTTAAGCGAAAGTTGGTGATTTTTTTTTAAACAAAAAAAAATGGGCCAAAATTGTCACTCGACCTAAAGTTGATGCCTTTTTATGTGACAAGAAAAAGTTCGGGCCAGATTTGTCACTTGACCTAAAGTTTGTGCTTTTTTACGAGACAAAAAAAAGTTCGGGCCAGATTTGTCCATCAACCTAAAGTTTGTGCTTTTTTACGAGACAAAAAAAAGTTCGGGCCAGATTTGTCCATCGACCTAAAGGTGGTGCTTTTTTTTGGAATTAACCCGATTAGATTACCAAGATTTCACACGTAAAACGAGATATTGATACGACGATTTTTGCCTCCATTTAGTAGAGGTGGTAATATGAGTCGTAGGCTCACTTTTGAACTCATTATCAATGGGTCAGGTGGTTATGAGTTGGCTTAATTGTCTATTATAGGATAGAATGGATTAAGAAATAAAGCCCACTTGTATTTCGGCTAAAGCGGGTCTAAAGCAAACCCATATGTTAACTCATTTCAGTAAAAAGAGTGCAATAGGGATTAGGGGTGAGCATCGGTTCAGGGTCAACCCTGGATCGACCCTGGACCGGCCCAACCCTGCCGGTCCTGGTCCGGTTCTTAGGGAGACTGGGTCGGTCCTTAGTCATAGAATTCCTGGACCAGTACTGTACGGGTCGGTTCTCGGTCCTAAGAGTTCCGAGTCGGTCAAACCCAGACTAACCCTGACTATATATATTATTTATAATTTTTTATATTGAAAAAACTTTAAAATAAATAGTGTCAACAACATTAAATAGCTCATTAGTGAGGAGTTCAAGTAATTTTACATTATTCTTTAATAACTTAGATTTTTAATATCTTTTACAGTGTCAATAGTTATAATTTACGAAGGAGGAAAATGTTTTTGTAAGGAGTCATCACGGCATCCAAAAAGGCATAAACAGCTCCTTATGACATTCTCCTATAGTATTTGTTATCTTCTGTCTTATTTGTCATCTTAGTCTTCAATTTGTTGAAATCGAAAGAAACAACTTCTCCACTCCCCACTCAACACTCACCTCGCTCATTTTGGGTCATTCGTGCCACTCGCCGCTCGATGCTCGCTTGACTTGTTGCTCCCCGCTTTACATTTGATGCTCATTCTGTTCGACGCTTACCCCACTTGACCCTTATTGCTTGCTTTTCTTAGCTGACCCCGCTCATCATTGAACCCTTGGATTGGTATGATCCTTGGTTGCCCTTTCTTATTGGTTGGTCCTAGGTTGATTTGGAAATTGGACCGAACCCATTGGGTCAATCCGGTCATCAATCTTTTTTTAAGGAGTACAAAAAATGAAATAAAAAATTATCTTTTGGTCCTGGGTTGACTCTGGAACCGGACTGAACCCATTGGGTCGGTCTGGTCCTCGATCCCAGGCTCAATAGGGTCGATCCTCGGTCTCAGGCTTAATAGGATTAGTCCTTAGTCCAAAAATTGAGGACCGGTACTGTGTGGGTTGGTCCTAAGGTTATGGGGTGGATCCGCCCAACTCGGATCATGCTCACTCCTAATAGGGATGCGTTTGATGTCATTCAAGAAAGGAAGATGGCCATCACATGATTTTGACCGAAAACAAAGGAAGATGACCACAATACCTTTTCTTCTCTTTCTTCAATTTTCTATTTATTAATTTTTTCAGAAATTGCTTTAAAATTATTGATATTATTTGCAGATCTTTCTCAAATTTATTAATTTTACTCAAAGCACCTAAACTGCTTAACCAATTTGAGGAGGCAATCCATGGAGTTGCTCATTCTTTAAAGGAAAAAATTTAAAGAGCAAAATTGTTAACAATGAAGTTAGGTTGGGTCGAATTTGAAATCAGCTTTGGATGGCTAAAATTGTATTGCACGAAAATGAGTCAATAAAGGCTAAATGATTAATTTGAGCAAAGCTATTTTCTACTTGACCCAAATCCGACTATCCACCTAGTTGATGGGCCTAACATCTAGGTACTACTTGGCTCTTGCCCAGTGCCCCTAGAAGTTGAGTTTTATATAGCCCCATCGGTCACATTCATGTGATGACCATTCTTAAACAAATAGGTGTTCAATTTTGATTTTTTGGTCCAATAGCCATATAAATGCTAAAATAGGGTTTAGTAGTTAGATAGGTCCCATGGAGAGCTAAATATTGGCATGAAATGTTCAAAACTTGACTTTTATATCATGTTAGGGAATTTCCAAGTTGATAAGAACTATGCATGTTATGCCTTATCGTAAGAATTGTTGTGGCCCACATGATATCATTAATCGATGGTTTAATATATAAATGCTAAAATATATTTGGTTATGAGAAGTTACGACTCTAATGAAAAGTTACAATTCTCATTGAGAAGTTATTGTTTCTTTCGAAGAGGTGTGACTCTCATGGAAGTTAATAAACGCTTTGATGGAAGATACCTCTTGATAACATGTATAAATAAAAGTCTAGTCCTCTCTCCATCTACAACATAAAAAAGAACATATACTCTATCAGACAGAACACGTTAAGGAAAAGTGGGTTAAAAGAGAGAAATCGGATTTCTGCACTAAGAGGCAAAACTCTAAAATTTTTAAAATAGGCCCATCGGCATGCCGAGCATGCGCCTCACCGCCAACGCGTGCGTGAGGGCACATGGCGCATGGAATCCACATGATTGACCCTCTAGTGTGCATGGGGCAAGTGAAGAAAAACCTCTCTGAAATCATTTCAACAATATCAATAACATGAAAAGGATCATTGTTGTCTAATGAATCTTTATCCATCTAGTTGTTGCCCCTCTCTTTACCGTTTGTTTACAATTTTACCCTCCTTGATGGTTATTTACGTTTCTGTCCCTCTATGCTGGATAATTACGATTCTATCCTAACTGATTATTTACCATTTTGCCCATGGATATTTAATTTACGTTTTTGTCCTTATGCTTTTATTACGATTTTGCCCTTGGGTGCAACTTGGTTATTGTTTGTGCTTTACAATATTAAAAATAATATTTAGAATGGTTTGTTAGTCACGAAAGTGGCCAAATCTGAAGGTATTTTGAATTTTTTATATTGTAAATTGTTTTACTTAATTATCCATGGTTAATTTATACTGTGATTGAAATTGATATGTTACATATCCTTATTGATATTATGGATATATTAAAATTCATTTATTATAAGAACTTAGGGATTAACTTAAAGGTTAATCAATTTCTTATAATTCATGGACATAATAATTGGTAATTAATATTTCTTATTAAATTTGTTTGTATATCAAAAGATAGCAAATAAATTTAAATGAGATATATTTATAATTACCAAATTAAAGTTATTAGCATCATTATGGTTTAATGTATGATAGTATATCATAGGATCGCACAAATGAGAACTATGATGTACATGTATGAGTATATTATTGCATATACATATTTCACTTTATTCGCATGCTTCGCTTGTTCCTTTGTTCAATGGAATGAATTTCTCTAATTTGAGTGAATAAGTCCAGTTTCACTTAGGTGTCTTGGACTTTGATTTGGCACTTCAAGTTGAGAAACCAAATGCTATTACTAATGAGAACAGCGATGATGAAATCTTTCCATAAAGCTTGGAAAAGATCGAACACACTTAACTTAATATTCATACGAATGACAATTGCAAACAACTTAAAAGACTAGTTTTCCTAAAACTGACAGTGTTAAGGAATTAATGAAATTTATAAAAGATCATTCTTAGACTGCTGATGAATCACTTGCTGATACATTAATAAGCATTTTGACCATCATGAAGTATGATTATTCACATACCATACGTGAGCATGTTATTGAGATGATGAACTTAGCAACAAAGTCAACGACTTTGGGAATGAACATGGATGTATACTTTTTAGTATCGTTTATACTAAATTCCCTGCCTCATGAACAATGCAGGCTATTTCAGATGAATCACAACGCTATAAAGGATAAGTAAAATGTAAATAAATTGGCTAGTATGCTTGTTCAAGAGGAAACAAGAATAAAGAATCAAAATGCTCATTCTATTCATCTTCTAAGTCATCGAGAAGCTAAAAAGAATTCTAAAAGGAAAGGTGGAGGGGCAAGAAGAAAGTATTATACATGTTAACTGAATCTTCTAAGACTTCTCAAATCCATAAGAAGGAGCACAACCTTATTAAGTGTCACTTTTGTAATAAAGTTGGATACTTGAAGAAAGATTGTCTAAAACATAAAGCTTGGTTCGAAAAGAAATGTCAACCTTGTGCTTTAGTATTTTTTGAATCAAACTTTATTAAAGTTCCTTATAATACTTGGTGGATTGATTCCGGTGCCATCACTCATGTGTCAAATACAATACAAGGATTTTTTACAATCCAAACCATAAAGCCAAATGAAAGTTATATGATTATGAGGAATAGAAATAAAGCTTCAGTTGAAGGCATTGACACTTATCGTTTGATCTTAAATACTAAGTATTATTTGGATTTGTTTCGAATCCTTTATGTACCTACATTTTCCAGCAATTTAGTTTCTTTACTAAGGCTTGATGTAGCGGGATTTTCTTGTAAGTTTGGTTATGGATCTTTTAATTTATTTAAGAATGATAATTTTATTGGAATTGGAACTTTATGACATGGTCCCTATAAGTTTAAACTTGATAATGCTTTTGTTGAGACTTTAATGACCTTGCATCATAATGTTAGCAATAAACGAGGTTTAGTGGATGAGAATTCTACTCGTGGCATAACTGTTTAGGTCATATATCAAAAGAAATGATGCAAAGATTAATGAAAAATGAAATTATTCCGAATTTGGATTTTATTGACCTTGGAGTATGTATTGATCGTATTAAATTTAAGCAAAAAAAAAAAAAACACACACACACACACACACATACACACTAAGAAATGTGTCACAAGAATCACGGAGCTTCTTGAAATTATATACACTGATATATGTGATCATTTTGATGTTTCATCTTTTGGTGGAGAAAGCTATTTCATCGTATTTATTGATTACTTATAGTTACATTTATCTATTGCATGATAAATCTCAATTGGTGAATGTACTTGACATATATGTTAAAGAGGTGGAGAGAAAATTAGATAAAAATGTGAAAATAGTAAGGTTGGATAGAAGTAGTGAATATTATAGAAATTATGATGAATTGGGACAATGTTTGGATCCATTTGCTAAATTTCTTGAAAGACACAACATTTGTACCCAATGCATGATGCCAAGTACACCACAATAAAATGGCATAGTGGTAGGGTGTAATTGAAATGGTTAGGAGTATGATGAGTCATTTATCTCTACCCTCATATTTATGGATGAACGCATTAAAGATTTCCATGTATTTATTAAATAGGATTCATAGTAAGGCAGTTTTAAAGACTTTCTTTGAACTGTGAACAGAAACGAAACCTAGTTTACGACACCTGCTTATTTGGAGTTTTGTCATGCAAAAGTAAGATTTATAATCCATATGAAAATAAATTGGATTTAAGGACAACCAGTGGTTACTTCATTAGTTATGCTGAAAAATCCAAAGGATATAGATTTTACTGTCCTAATCATAGTACGAAAATTGTTGAATCTGAAAATGATATGGTCATTGAAAATGGCGACATCTGTGGGAGTGAAAAAATGCGTAATGCCTACATTCAAAAAGTAAAGGCGGAAGTTCCTATACTAAAATAAAGTTATGTTCTTGATATTATAGGTCAACCCAACAATAAAAAAAAAAAACAAATAAATAATCAAACACTTCATAATAAAGATGTCGACATTGAATCTATAGTAATTAAACCATAAAATAGAGTATTAAGAAGATATCAACGAGAAAGGAGGACAATTATTTCTAATAATTATCTACAAAAGTCAGAAATTGACTTAGAAATTGGAAATGATCCATATTCATTTTCTTAAGCCTTGGAATGTGAAGATTCCAATTAATTGTTTAATACCATAAAAGAAGAGTTAAAATCTATGCATTAAAATCAAGTCTGGGACCTTGTTGAATTGCCTAAAGGATATAAAAAGGTTGAGTGCAAATGGTAGCGAAACTGAAACTAGGATAGCCTATCTTTAAGACCAAGCATGACTGAAAATGCGATATCAAATGGTATAAGAATAGACTTGTTGCTAAATATTTTACTCGAAAATAAGGTATTGACTATAATGAGACATTTTTATCGGTTTCTAAGAAAGACTCACTTAGAATCATTATGACTTTGGTGGCTCATTATGAACCGCCTTTCTTAGTGGGAATTTAAAAAAGAGGTTTACATAGACTAACCGAATGGCTTTTCAACTGAAGGAAAAGAACACATGGTGTGTAAATTAAAAAAAAAAATCAATATATGGACTTAAATAAGCTTCTTGACAATGGTATATTAAGTTTAAGGATACTATGACTTCATATGGATTTAAGGAAGACGCAGTTGAACAATGTGTGTGTATATGAAGGTCAGTGGGAGTAAGTTTATTTTTCTAGCTCTCTATGTTATATATATATATTTGGCTACTAATGATCTTGGTTTATTACATGAAACCAAGAAGTTTCTTTTTATGAATTTTGAAATGAAGGATATGGGAGAGGTAACGTATGTGATAGGAATATAAATATTTCGTGATAGATCACAATGATTATTATAGTTGTCTTAAAAAGCCTACATTGAGAAAATTCTAGAGAGATTTAGTGTGGATAAATATTCAGTAGAAGTAATTCCAATTTAGAAAGGTGAAAAATTTAGCCCTATACAATGTTTGAAAAATAAATTGGAACGAAAACAAATGAAAAGTATTACTTATGCATCTATTGTAAGGAGCTTAATGAATACTCAAACTTATACCAGACCAGACATTAGTTTCCTATCAAAATGTTGGGTAGGTATCAAAGTGATTCTAAATTGGATAATTGGAAAGCTATAAAGAAAGTTCTCAAATACTTGCAAAGAATGAAGAATTATATGCTCTCTTATAAAAAATCCGATCATCTTGCGGTGATTGGATACTCACATTCAAACTTAACCGGATGTGTCAATACAAGAAAATCAATGTTTGGTTACTTGTTTCTTCGGGCTAGAGAGGCAATATCATGGAAAAGTGTGAAGCACTCAAAACCACATCCACTATGGAGGCTAAATTATGGCATGCTTTGAGGCCATTATTCATGGATTATGGCTGTGGAACTTTATTTCATGCCTTGTGATTGTTGACAGTATTGCCAGGCCACTGGAAATTTATTGTGACAACTTCGCAGTAATTTTCTTCTCAAAGAATGACATGTATTCTAAAGGTGCTAAACATATGGAAATTAGATACTTTTCTATTAGAAAAGAAGTTCAGAAATAGAGTATCAATTGAGCACATTAGTATTAACCTTATGATAATAGATCCCTTAACAAAAGAATTGTCACCCAAAATATTAATGAAAATGTTGAAAGGATAGGACGTCATTAATGATTGTATTATGATTGCATTAAATTTATATATTTGACATTCTAACTCAATTATGTGTTTCTAATATTTTTTGTTTCTTATTCAGTATACATTATGGAAATAGATGAATGTTAAATAGGATAGTCTCTAATGGAGACATTATGGTTGGACCATTATTGTACTTCTTATTTATGGATCATGTTAAGTAGAAAGCTATGTTGTAGTACATGGAGGGGACTATGTCAATTAGTGATAAACAACAGCCTTGACTTGCTTTAGTTTGCCTTACTTAATTATGATTATTTTGTGATAGCCAATTTCAGAAAAATTTTAGCATTATATTATTGTGCACATTATGATCTTTATTAAACCATGAAAGAAAGGTCATATGGGCCAAGTGGGAGAATGTAAGAATTATTGTGGCCCACATGATATTATTAATTGATGGTTTAATAAATATATAAATGCTAAAATATATTTGGCCATGAGAAGTCACGACTCCAATAAAAGGGTACAAATTTCAATGAGAAGTTACCATTTCTTCCGAAGAGGTGCAATTCTTGTGGAAGTTAATAGGCATTTTGATGAAAGGCACACTTGATGGTATGTATAAATAAGAATCCGTTCCTCTCTCCACCCATGACGTGAAAAAAGAAAATGTTGTATTATATCCTCCATTAGACATAATATGTTAAGGAAAAGTGGATTAAGGGAGAGAAATCGGATTTTTGCGCTTCTTCGATTTTCCACAACTATTATCTTCAAGAGTATCGCTATGAATAAAGGTATGTCTTCATCTTTCTCATCGTATAAATCATGAAGATCATAGATCCTGTATTTCGTATTTTCTGCATCATAGAATAACGTTATTGCTTACACTTACATTTCATAAATTTTTCATGTATTCCTCAATATAATAGACTTTAAACTTATTTACTTGGATACTTACATAGAGCACTATACTCCGTCCCAACATAAAGTTTCTTGTGTAGGCAAAGAGAAATGGTAGATATATAGTGATATGAGGAGCCATTCATTTTAACATTTAGAGCTCACTTGTTTTAGGGGGAAATTACTAAAAAAAATAAAAATCCTAAGTCTATTATATTTGTGTCAATTCAATCCTAAACTTTTTAAATTTGATAGATTTAATCTTAAACATTTTGACAATTTGCTAAAGTCCTACACCTTCTAACGAATTACCAATATAGTCATTTTGGCTAATTTTAGCAAAAAAATCGTCGACGTGGTAGTCCAGTCAGTGTCAACTGTCCTACATGGCATGCCGGCGTTGATGTGAATAAGTATGCCGGTGTCGATGTGAATAAGTTTTTAAATTTTTCGTGAACTTTTTTATTGATTAGTTCTTTGCTTTTCTTTTCTTTTCTTTTTTCACAAAAACCGTGAGACCACCGAACACTGCCAAGGTTTGTGGGCAAGGGTTGTAGCTCTCATTGGATTGGCAAGGGCTTGCAAGTACTTACTATAGCTGACGAGGGGACTATGGCCCTCGCAGGCCCTAGTGAGGGCATCATGAGCCCTTTCAAATCCGATGGCTTCATGTAGCAACCCTACTGACCATGTGAAGAAACAAGAAAAAATAGAAAGAAAAGAAAAGAACAAATAGAAAGAATTTAAAAAAAAAAATATCCACGTCAGCACCAATTATACTATGTAGGACATCTGATGTTGATTGGACTGCTACATCAGTAATTCTAGCCAAAATTACCTAAAATGACTACATCGATAATTCATTAAAAAGTTTAACACTAAATTGACAAATTCTTAGAAGTTTCAAAACTAAATTAACACAATTTAAATGTTTATAACTGAATTGACATAAATGCAATAGGTTTAGGATTTTTTTGATAATTTTCCCCTTGTTTAAGTGTTCGATATGATCCTTCCAAATCTATGAATAAACATTGCAACAGCTAACAAGGTCTTTAAAATTCCGAGCATTGCTAGTAGATAACTATCTAGGGTTCTCTTAAATTAAATAATTACTTAAAAAAATCTATGCATATTCTCTTGCGGTTGCGCTGTGCTTGTTCCTCCCGAAGAGAAGAAAAGGACAAATGCTTCCTATTCTTTTTTAGTTAAGTTCAAAGGTTAAGGAATTCCTAGCAAGAGTTCTCTTCTTCCAATCAAGGTGGAACTCAAATCTTGATACAAAGAGGTACCTAGCGTAACGAGGTTACCACTTTAGTATGGACCTCACTTATTTAAATAATCACAATCTTGCAACACTCGGTTGATTTCAATGGCTAGCTCCATATATGTTGTTGTAACAGATATTTTATATGATGTGGTTACACTCCGTTACGACTAATGATTGAGAGAATTGGCTTACGGTAGAACACTAAAAGGGCTGATTAGAGAGAGAGAGAGAGAGAGAGAGAGAGAGAGAACTTAAGGGAAATTGGAAGTCATCCGTGTTACTAAAATATGAGTTGTAACCCTCAAAGTACCAGTTGGTGGACGACACATCAGAAAGGAGGGGTGGTGGGACCCGAGCGGGAGGATTTGCGAAATGTACTTGGACTTGATACAGCGGGGAGCGACAGAGAGAGGGTGCTTTGCTCGTTCGTAGGTGCAATCTAGATTCGGCTAAATGCGGCCAAATGCAGAATCAGAGGAAGAAAGTTGTTTGGATCGCGTTAACGTAGGCAAAAAGAAAGTGGATCAGTCTGTGAATGGGAACAACTGGAAAGGAATCATCCCATTCATTCTTTCTCAACGTTGTACCGTACTGCTCGACTGTTCCCCATGCAAGTTGACAGAATTCGGCTATATATACCCTTCCCCCTCCGCCTGTCCTCTCCATTCTCAAGAAGCCTAATTCGAGATTACACCCATTATGAGATAGAGAGCATCTAGAGAAGGTAGGGAGTGAGATCAAGGAAGTTTGTGTGAAGTGATTCATTAGGCATAATACAGAAGGCAAGCATTTCGTACGTGCGTCCTTGACAGAGATGGCCACACACCACGTACCCACAGTGGCTTTTGCTTTCGGCCTTATGGGTGGGTACTCGCTCTCAACCTCCTCCTACTAACTCTTGATCTTCATCGTCAATCTTTCCTAAAGCTACTTTTAAAATATGCCCTACTCATCATGGTTGCATGCACCCCTTCTCAATCTTTTAAGTGATTATTGAGCCGGTTGGCAAGCTAAGGTTTTCTTCCTTCACTTCATTCGTACAAGAGTTAGACAAGGGACTGTCGGTCTCGAACATGCGAGTAGAATAACAATGCCTTGAGGGAATCAGGGCCTTCATACTAGCTAAGTTACGACAAGTCGCCAATGACGCTCCATAAATCCTTGGCATTGATTGCCATTGCTTTGGTAAAAGAAACAAGAACTTTGAGCACGAGTCCAGCAGCTTACCCTGAAAGAAGATAACTTTTTGACTTCTTTTAATTGTTTTGCAGGCAACATCGTTTCCTTCATGACCTTTCTTGCTCCTCTGTAAGTTTTATCATCTGCCTTTGTTCACTTACAGTACAAAAACTGAGATAAAATAATAATAAGCTACTTGGGTCATACTAAGCTACTTGGTTCGATGGTATGTGTGACAGGCCCACTTTCTATGGAATTTACAAGACAAAAAAGACGCAAGGGTTTCAGTCAATCCCATACGTGGTATCGCTCTTGAGTGCAATGCTTTTGTTGTACTACGGATTAGTTAAGAAGGATACTCTCCTCATCACCATCAATGGAATTGGCTGTGTTATCGAGACTGCTTATGTGGCTGCTTACCTCATCTATGCCTCGAAGAATGATAGGGTATTCCTTCTTGTTAAGAAAGCAGATGAACGACTTGGTATTCTTTTAGGCTTAACTAAATAGACGGTAATTCTGTAGGTGTTGACCTTGAAGCTTTTCCTGAGCATGAACATATTGGGGTATGGTGCGGTACTCTCCACCACTTTCTTCCTATCAAAAGGAGCAAAGCGTGCATGGATTATTGGATGGATTTGCATGACATTCTCTCTAGGCGTATTTGTCGCTCCACTTTGCATACTGGTGGGTGAGAAATTAGTTAAATCTGACGAAAGTTGGAAGCATGTACATTTATAGACAATTCACACACATTGACTTGCATATTCATACGCTAATTCCATCACTAGGTAGCAATATACATCTTTTTAATGTTAGCAAAAGGTGACGGACTCACTTTTATCACTTTTCCAAATGCAATAATTTTGTTATAGTTTAATTTACGATCGCTTTTATTTCGTTTATCCTTCTGTTTTGCACTTGCTACTATTATTGACTTCATCCCCTAAGTCGGTTATTGAAATAGAACAAAAATATATGGCAGAAAAAAGTCATAAAAACTAGGAGTGTGGAGTTCATGCCGATAACTCTATCAATCTTCCTCACATTGGGTGCAATCGTGTGGTTCTTCTATGGCTTTCTCCTTAAAGACTTCTTCATTGCTGTAAGTGGAAACCTGTCGACTCCACAATCCTTATTTCATTCCAACAAATCTTGCTTGGTATCTGCTTAATGTATCTATACACAACACAGGTGCCAAACGTGTTGGGATTTGTATTGGGAGTGGTTCAGATGGTGCTTTACACAATATACAAGAAGAACGCAAACACAGTGGAAGTGGAGTGTAATTCGCAGCAGCAGGAACCAAGGGAAGAGATCATTGACGTCGTGAAGCTGAGCGCAGCCGCTAGTCCAGAAAATAAACCAGTGTTACCTACACAGTTGAAGGACGTCCTCAAAGATGGCGTCGGCGAAGATGAACAAATCGTCGAGATGCCTTCCGAGACAATCAAGGCATGAATTGCGGCTCTTGCACAAAAATTTTACCCTTTGCAGTATCCTAGGTGGCACCATGCCTAATGTTATGAACAAGGATACTTGTGTCGTTTAGTCAATTATCTGCTCTCTCGCACCACAAAAATAAAAAATAAAAACAGGAATCCAGGTCTGCATGTATCACCTATTTGTACTTACCAGTTAATTTATTAGTTGATATTAAGCAAAAAAGTTACATTAATGCCGCGCATTGCACCGTTGTTTAACACCCAGGAGGACGTAAATGTTCTTTTCCTCGGGCTACAGTAGAAACCCCATCAGTCCATTCCAAGACAACTTTTGGTGCGTTCCTACTTCATAAACAATCAGTGCTCAACTCACCGGAAGCATATTCTGCAACTTTTTCGGTCTATCTTAGAGATCACTAAAGCAATTAAAAAAGAAAATGCTATCTTAGTTCGTAAATCAAGTGGGCCAAGGTTATTCTCCATATCAGACGCTAAAAAGAAGAAAGGCATGAAGTAGACCCATATGGTAAGACAAAACATCCAAAGGACATCTAAAAGTATGTCGGTTTGAAGCCACAGCACCTCTGATACAGCAGAGAGGTATATGAGGATCGCAGTTTTGAGACAAAAGTAGTAGCTCGGATGGATGGAAAGACAACAAAAAGACAACAAAAGTGGCGCATCAGATACAAAGTTCTAGATCCTAAATTCACGCCCAGAGTCACAACAGCTTTACTAGGAGGGAAAAAGCATCGCGTCTTGTAAAGATCATAAATAAATGATCTCCAACGGCTTGTCTAATCTACTAAACAGCTCTAGTCTGGCTAAATGCACTGTATGTTTGTTGCCTGGCTATGGCAATGGTACGAACAAGTGCAGCTTAGAAATAAATGAAAAGTGGCAAGCATCTAGAAATAAGCCCCCCAGACCTTAATTCCACCTTTCACATATTTTAATGAAGGTGGAACATGCTGCAGCCAAGAGACACCTTCAATCAGAACACTGGAAACATACACAACATCGAGGCTAAATCACATGAGTTGAAGTGTCAACAGATGTTTCCCCGTTCAACAGTGGCAAATGCATAATATGCACTGGAATCAATCAAATGGAGAACCACCCCTTTTCATGGTGGTATTAGCACTTTATCACCCTTCAAAAAAGAGAAACGATAAAAAAAAGCCCCATCTCACGGGCTTCTCCTTTAGCTCAAAAATGCCCAACCTGGATATGGGCACTCATATTTCCATCCAGGTCCAGAGTATCTTATGCAATGTAGCCATAACCCCTCTTCATGCTCCTCATATCTGACATTCAAGAATTGATCACAGAAGAGAAATAAAAGAAAAAAGTGTCAAAATATGGGAAGGACTAAAAGATATGATGAAAATCTTTGTATCGGGTACACAAGCAAATCCCCTATAGAATCAGATAGATCATTTACAATACTGACGCAAGCAAAACAGGAAGACCAAATCCTAAATGCTTTTAACCCAAATATCAAGAGGGGAAAAATTCAAAAATTGCCTTCATAGACCCCTTTTCTAAGGTCTCTTGCCATCTTTATCACATGACACATCATAAAAGGCTGTACGGTCAATAGCATGTATGGTGTCATGAGTAAGACAAGAGCACCTAAACAGAGGATTCCCTTCAGAATATCACCTCATCGAAATAAAAGTTACCTCCTTGAGTTTATGCTTAGCCATCTATAATCAGAATCTTACCTTGTACCATCAAATGAATAGGAACCATCATTTTAGCCCCCCAAACTTGTCATTTTTTTATGATTTGAAGTTTTTACTTATGCTGAAACCAGGGGAGTTACCAGATCGAATTACAAATGTTTCTCTGTGTCTCTTTTTTTATTTATTATTTATTTATCATTTTATATTTTTGTTAACAAACTGTAAAATGCCTACTGCAGGGGATTATCTCTACCAATATGGGTCCAATTTAGCTAAAGAAAACCTGCCAGTTTCCTTTTTTTTAATCATTCAGTTTGAGGATCAAATTAGAAAATCACAAGTTCAGAGAATAAAACAGCAATTAAACCAGAAAAGAGAAGCTAATCGTCATTACCCTGTTGGAGCCAAATTTGGACATTGAGTGCACATGGGATCAATGCTGAAATTTCTGCTGCAAGTCTCTTCACAATCATCAACATACATATTATTTGTTTCTGGAATCAATGATTTGCCAGCAGCTCTATCGGCACTCATTCCTACATCTGTGCGATTATCAACATATTCAGACAGGTAAAGCATGTCGTTGGCAATTGGATGTCCTGTATACTGCAAGTGAACTCTTATCTACACCACAGCAAAGTGAAGAGAGCAGGGAGGGAGAGCATTAAACATTGAAGACATTTAAAACCGAATGATAAGGAAATAAAATAGTCCTAAAGGCCCCTTATATCTATCATTCCAATGAAGGCCCATAACTGTCAGCTGAAATAAGAAAAGATGGAAGGCACATACACCTAATAATATGGACATAGCTCAAAAAAGAAAATGATATAGCTAGAGATCAGAAAAAGGCAAATACATCCGGATCGTTCCAAATTCTTTACATAAACAAGCAAACGAGAAGGTGTATACGTTAGAAATGAGGAGAAGCTCATCATAACCCAAAGCTGCCCAAAAAGGACCAGGCTGAGCAAATAGCTATCACATGATGCAAATACTATGAAAAGCAAAACATGCATCCATGCAAGCACGCAGCCTCTATTAAGGAACTGAAGAGATTTCCTGTTCTTTCCATATGCTTAACATTGTCTCATTTCACATAGCTTCTAGAGATCCTTACTTGATGAGTCCGTCCGGTAACTGGTTCACACAAGACAATACTGTGAGTCCCATTGCTGCTAATCCTTGTAAATTTTGTAGAAGCAGTCTTTCCTTTTGTAGGTGTATCTCGACAAGAGTCACCTGCCTGCCCAACCAAATTGGACATTGGGACTGACTTTTCCTACTTAATGAAGCAATGAGATACTTATCTACACCAATCTTTAGCTCTTTCAGGACAGACACTGACAATTAAATAAAACTCACCTCAACTGTGCTTCTTCCTTCTTGATGATTATAATATATGCTAATATCAACTAGCAGCTGAAGGAAAAAAAAAAAACAATTATATGTTACAGGATCAGTGGAGAAATATTGCTTATGCTTTCACTTGCAACTCAAACTGTAATGCACTGTATCCAAGAATAGTGAGCTGAATTTCAGTGGGATTAAAACTAAGATTTCTTGAATTAATTAAAACAAGTTGTAGGTGAACTTTTCAGAATTATGAGTGTCTTTCTGTGGAATGGCAAAACAATCTAATCATGAAGGGCAAAGAATAGAATAAAGTAAAAAATCACACATACCGGACATAATCTATTATTGATAGGAAGTGGATACTTGTTAATGTGAAATATCAAACCCTGCTCTGGTTGCCATGTGTTAATGTGACTAGATCTTAACAGGAACAAAAGGGCCCTTATATATGTCTAGCTTGCTACTTCCTTGTTTGCACTGTACTCTTCCTTACCAACTTATAAAAGCATACCTCTTTCTCTGGAAATGTCCCAACCACCTTTGCAATATACTGTTTCTGCAACATTCCACCTTCAATCTGCAATAATTAAGTTCCCAAACAATCACACCATTTTGTCTATTTATAATATGATCTTTTCAGTCCCTAATGAATCCCAACTTCAAACGGGTTATATAGCAGGAAGCATTTCAGATTGCGGCAAAAGCCATAAGCATCAAGGAGTAACAGCGTATCGTTACTGTTCACAGATATAAAAGTTGACAGTTCAAAGTAAAACCACAGAACACTACTCTAAAGGCCTCAAGCCTTGGGTATCTATTGTTTTAGTAAAACAAGTGTTAGATACATAAGGATGCCTATACACATTATCCACACATGAAGAAATTTTCTCTTGCAGGACCTAGGAATCTACTCTCTAATAAAATAAGGGAAAATGAAACTAAAAGTGCCAAAAATTATGTATGGCGCTCACTTTAATGCCAAAAGTTTTTTTCGTATTATTTAAGTGCCGCTTTTTTAAAAAAACAATCACTTAAGTGCCAACTCTGATTCAGGTCCCCAGAAATCTGACGTAGCCATATTTTATTAATTTTTCAATCCTACATGGCTCATCGATGTGCCCAGTCAGCATATAACCTCTAAACGACGTCATGCGGCAGGTTAAAAAGTGATCACTTTGGTGTTGGTCATTGTAAAAACATGATGACAACTTGCCACCAAGATAAATGGTCACCACTCAAATTAAATGTTGCCAAAACCGCAAAGTGAGTCTCACCTGTTGCCTGAAGAGATCAGCTTTTGTGGCATTTCGGGCCAAGATAAGGAGCCCTGAGACAAGGCGATCCAATCTATGAACTGCTATCATGTCAAAGAAAAGAAGTGTAGCCAGAGTTTCTAGAGGAAATGCAACAAACAAGACATCGCTGGATAACCAGAATGTCATTTTCGAGAAAGGTAAATGGCAGTTGATCATATAAAAACATCAAAACCCATGAAAAATATTGTCCTTGCATGATTATGAAGATGCTTTCAAAGGGCTCTACATGGATACGAAACAAAGGGGCCAATCCATGCTCAGCTTGAAGTATGCCTACGACGGTATTCTTGCGATACTGGCCACATGGGTGCACCTAAAAATAAGTGGAAGAAGTCACATGAAACGCAATGCTAAAGAAGAGGAGATGAGTCCATACAAGTGATTCAATCTCCTGTAGGCAAGATCGCGTGTAAAGACTGTCAGATCGAAAAGCAAAGCGAGAGATTAAAAATTGAACGCGACAGATCTCTTGTAACAGACCCAATTCACATCAAAAGAATATAGCAGTTCGTTGCAGTGGATATCAACGCTATTAGAGCAGTAGAGATCATTCTCGAGACCACTTGACGAGTTATAAAGTACAACAGAACACTCTTTCACATCCACATCTATGCCAAAGGAAGGGCAGAATGCAATATCCCAACGTGACAGAGGCACGGAGGAGCACAGAGACTAGTAAGCTCACTCATCAGCAATTAGCAGGGACAAAACACCAGCAAATAGCAGCCGACTCACCGGGACAGAGGCGGGCTTGCAGACAGTCACAACGTCGGGCTCTTCAACAAGCACAGTGACGTCAGAGGCCATCACAGGAGGTTCATGCCTACAACCTTTGCCGCATCAATCAAGAAGCTAGACAAATGAAGCTAAAAGCAGCAAACGGAAGGAGGGAAACAAGGCAGAAGAAGAGGAAGGTGGCTACGATTGAGGACGATGGAAATTACAGCAACCTGTGCAAGAAGTGGCTAATCTTCTGGGAGGGTCTGAGAATGTAAGAAACGGGGACAGTCTCTCCGTCGACTTGAATGCGCCCGCATTGAACAGCGCTCACCTAAATGCGATAGCGGGCAGGTGCAGACATAAACACAACCGAACCATGACCAAGAAAACGGTGGCATGGAATAGCCGAAACGCAGAATCAAGAGAAGAGAGAGAGAGAGAGGAGATTGAAGGAGGTACATAGTAGTCGTAATGTCTGCCTTTGAACTCCTGGGCGAAGAAATCAACGACGGTCTTGCCTGCCCATCGATTCTTGACCTGTGGGTCATCAGAAGTCGAGATGAGAAGGCTGAAAGCAGGAGGGTTGGGGAGAGAGGGAGGGGAAGGGGGAAGGACGGACATGAGAGATGAATTCGAAGTAGTAGGGTCGGACGAGACGTCTCCCTGGCACACAAGAAAGTCGCTGCAACAGTCAGAACTTCACTTTGTTCACAAATCTCAATCAGTGAGTTCCATAGTCGTGGATCGATCAATTACCTTTGTGAAAAATGTAATCTTGACGTTCCGGTGGGTTCGCCGGGGTCTGCCATACAATCTCCATCTCCCCTCTCTCTCTCTCTCTCTCTCTCTCTCGCCCTCCCCCTCGCGGCCTACTTCCTACCCATACGATCGTCGGGGGGTGTGATTTTTCTCTCTTTATTTCTTTTTGGGCACAGAAAGGAGAAAACTTCCCTCGTGAACAGAAGGTTGATCTACTCCTCCAAATCGAGTTGCTTGATTTCTAGGCTCACTCAATTGAGCTCAGATTTGTTAGTAAACAACTTGATAGCCTTACCGACTCAATTGAACTTGTAGACTCTTTTTAAAAATGGTTGATATCACGAAAATTTAATTAAATTGGTATATCTGTAATAAATTTATCAAAAATCAAATTTTTTAATCATCAAAAATTTCAATTTAGTACACCACCGACAAATTTATTCTCTATTAATTTCTATTTTATTTTACTGTCAAATTGTTGAGTTAGATAACACGTGATAATTAATGAGTGTACAAATTTGGAGTTTTACATTTTGTTTGTCACATATATACCAGTTTGGAGTTTTCATGGTATTAATCCAAAATAACGAAAATTAATCGAACTGGTGGGCAAGTTTCAAAATATGAAGGATAGGTTCTAGGTTTCAAAAATTGATCAACTTTCTTTGACGGATATGCTTCAGGTTCTGAATAAGCGGAACTTGGAGCTTGGAACCTAGAATCCAAAATAGTTCTTGTGTTTTTCTTGGTCTATATTTTTACACGATTCTGTGGTATTCCATAGCGTTCGATAATTAATATATAATTTGAAATCACTAGTTCGAGTTTCCATTTAAGACGTGGGTTCTTGTGTTGCATACCTATTGTGACAGAAATGTGTGCCTTCGATTGTCCCTTCCATCATGGTATCCTCTCGGATGCTCGGTTGGACCGGATAGTGGGGCTTGTGCTCCACGAACGTCATTTTCGATTGTTTGGACCGACCACGAGTGCCTACTCGTTCTCTCAAATGCGGAACTCTCTTAATGGGTATGGGGTCATTGGCCCTTGTTCCCTAATTGTTAAGCATTTATCGCTTTATCGGAATAATGATCTCGCCTTGCCTTTGACCACGCGAAGCCCTCAGGCATCGCGATGGATCATGCTCGGCGGACGTCGTGAAGGAATGCTACCTGGTTGATCCTGCCAGTAGTCATATGCTTGTGTCACGGGCCGAGAGTTCCCTTGGCCTCGGAAACGACCCGCGGGCGCCTAGCGAGCGGAATTCGCCAGGCCAGCCCTTTCTTTAGCTGTTCCACGAACGATACGGTGAATGATTCTTCGTGCGAGATCCTACCACGCCCGCCTTCGCTCGGGCGTCCGGTCCATCGAGTAAGGCGGCGGCTTCTCTTTAGGGACGACAACCGGTTTCGCCCGCCGCCATGGCCTCGTCAGGAGAGCGGCATCAGCTCCCGACCAGTTTGTGCACGGGAGGCCTACCCCGTCTTCAGAGCTCTTAAGTGATATACTCCTTCTATCCTAGAACTCCTAGCACCAACCGTCCTGACGCCACTCCCACGGACCAGTTGTGTTCTACCCTTCTGCCTCATACTCTTCACCAGATAACCCCAAGCGCCACTCACAAGTGTCACGAGTACGGGAGGATTCACGGACCGTGACATTCTCCCCACTCACCCGCAACGCCCTCGTTGCGATCTCTCGCTCCGTCGCTTCCTTGCGTAAGTTAACCATTGATGTGCCACTTTTGGGAATTCACATCGAACGGTCACGCTCGCCCAACAAAACAGTCTTGCTCCATTGGTGGCCTCTTTTGATCTCGGCCGCTCGGCCCTTTAGTCACCTCGCGCTTTTTGGCAAGTGTGGCATTTTTCGCCAACCGCATCTTTTGGCAGCACCAGTCCAGCCTAATCAGCATCTTGACCCCAGCAGACCAACGGAGGTTCTTTTCTTGTTGAAAACGCGGCAGTAGACCTCTTCTTCGTATTCACCGATAGATCCAGGAACGTTATCCCCATTCAGCAATGGTTCGGTTCTTCTCGAACTCCCTATCGGCTCGGCGAGGAACCGACTCGTCCCAGTACTATTGCCGTCCTTGGAGCAGAGAGCGCAGCTTCGTTCGAGCATCTTTTGCCCCGGCCATTCACTTTCCGCCGCACTAGGACAGGACCGGGCACTCATCAGTTCGACCCACAAGAGCGAGAAGCTCGATTCTCCGACTTGCTCACTTGCTTACTGGAGGGATTCCTGCTCTGATACCACTTGTCACGGGCCGAGAGTTCCCTTGGCCTCGGAAACGACCCGCGGGCGCCTAGCGAGCGGAATTCGCCGAGCCGCCCTTTCTTTAGCATTTCCCACGAACGATACGGTGAATGATTCTTCGTGCGAGATCCTACCACGCCCGGCTTCGCTCGGGCGTCGGTCCATCGAGTAAGGCAGCGGTTCTCTTTAGGGACGACAACCGGTTTCGGCCGCCATGGCCTCGTCGGGAGAGCGGCATCGGCTCCCGACCGGTTTGTGCACGGGAGGCCTACCCCGTCTTCGAGCTCCTAAGTGATATACTCCTTCTATCCTAGAACTCCTAGCACCAACCGTCCCGACGCCACTCCCACGGACCAGTTGTGTTCTACCCTTCTGCCTCATACTCTTCACCAGATAACCCCAAGCGCCACTCACAAGTGTCACGAGTACGGGAGGATTCACGGACCGTGACACTTGTCTCAAACTGTGAAACTACGAATGGCTCATTTAATCAGTTATAGTTTGTTTGATGATATTTGCTACTCGAATAATCGTAGTAATTATAGAGCTAATATGTGCAACAAACCTCGACTTTTGGAAGTGATGCATTTATTAGATAAAAGATCAACGAAGTTTTGCCCGTTGCTCTGGTGATTCATGATAACTTGACAGATCGCACATCCATCATGCCAGCGACGCATCATTCAAATTTCTGCCCTATCAACTTTCGATGGTAGGATAGTGGCCTACTATGGTGGTAATGAGTGATGGAGAATTAGGGTTCGATTCTGAAGATGGAGCTTAAGAAACAGTTATAACATCCAAGGAAGACAGCAGACATGCAAATTACCCAATCCTAACACGAGGAGGTAGTGACAATAAATAACACTATCGGGCCCTTTGAGTATGATAATTGGAATGGGTACAATCTAAATCCCTTAATGAGGATCCATTGGAGGGCAAGTCTGGTACCACTTGAAAGGGCTAGTACGAACACCTAGAGGAGGGTGAATATGTGTTAAATAAATTTTTGCAAGAACATTTGTAAAACACTTTACTTTTAAAACAGAGTCTGAAAACCAACGAACTTAATTGAGTTTTGTATTTCTAACGAATAAACAAAATTACGAATAAATAAAGGAGTTTAGGGAAGAAAATGAAAATACAAGGTTTATAGTGGTTCGACTTAGATCAAGCCTACGTTCACTCTCCCACGCTGATAGCCTATTGGCTGGAATCCACTATAAATCAAAAGAGATTTTATAGTCACTTTAATCTTGACTTCATAATGTAGAAACTCTATTACACTCTTCCGAAGTCTTACAAAAATTTACTCTCTCTTTTGTGTATAATTTGATGTTTAGTATATGAAATAGCAAAGAATTAGGAAGTTTCAGACTTTGAGATTTTTTTTTTCATGCACACACTCGAACAACTAGAGAGTCCTTCTTAAATACCCATTCATACATTCTCAACCATTAGCACTTTCCAAATGAGTTCTTTCAATCTATCCGTTGGACAAAATCTATCAATGAGATCTCGAGTCGTTTTAAGAATGTGATGAAAGCCCATCAATTATGCTCACCCATATAATCAAGATCTTAGTTTTCATAAGTAAAACTTTCCAATTTTGTTCGCCTTCAAAAAGATCTTCATATCGGAATTGATTCCAATAAGAACAATCAATTAAGTAGATGCTATATCCAGCCATTTCCAAAAACCATACAAATCGAATCCTTGAAGGTAATATTGCATCTGGATAAGTCTTTATTCTTCAGTTTGAAAACTGTCAATAAAGGCAAACTTTGAGATTAAAGTTTAACGATCTTCAGACTTTGACAATAGAGTATGGAGTTTTTCAGACTATAATAATTGAGTCTGCAAGTCTTAAGACTAGTCTTTTGGAAATGTTTTATCAGTTTTAAAACAATAAATGAGTTTTCTTTAACAAGCTCCCTCTTTTTTTATAATAACAAAACTTTCATGCAGATTTGAAAGTTTTTGACTTGCAAAACAATACTTAAGTAAAACATGATATCTTAAAAAAAAAAATTAATTTAAAACGTGAATAGCATTGATTCTGCAACCACAGAAAACATGTTAATCCTGCAAGATAACACAATCAATATCACAAACTTAGTTACCGCAAATGTCAAAAATATTCAAAATCAAATAGCAATCAAAAGTCCAAAGTATACCAGTCCAAAGTCAGTCTAAAACCAAACCAAAATGTCATCAAAATCAAACATTAAGCAAAAAGTACCCAAAAAGATAAGTCATGTCAAATCTGCACAAACTTTCCCTCTTTTTATCAACAGCAAAAAGTGGAGAATGACTAGAAGAGTTGTGTAAAAATTATGGTTGTTTGGGGATGCGAACGATATGAAAATCCCCCATAGACTTGATAGTCTCCTCTGGCTTCTTCAGAGTCTCTTTCAGCTATTGAATATTCTCACCCTTTGCAGTTTCTTGCACTTGAATCTTAAGGGCTTATATCTGCTCATGTAGAGAGACTGAAGTGGCTTGTTATGCAGATTGAAAGTTCTAAATTTCACACTCCATCCTATATTGCTAAGCCTTTATCTCTACAAGAAGCTCTAGCAATCTCTTAAAGTCTGCTGTAGTATATGTTTGAGTCATAGCTTCAACACGTTCAGTTTGAGGAGTGTTAATCGATGACGGAACCTCAGCTGGAGCATCCAAACTTGGAGATGATGCCTCAACACCAGCTTCAGGAAATTGAGAGGCATATACGTCATCTAGATTGACAGGAGAACGACTAACATCATCACTAGTAAAATAAGTAAAGAAATACATCTTTTTTCAGCAATTCCTCTTGTTTCCATGCCTACAGTTGGAGAAAAGAATTCTTCTTCTTATTCTTGCTCTTCTTCAGCACCAAAGTGATGTTTTTCTCTTTCTTCTCCTACATTTCCACTCGTTGTCTTTTTCAAGTCATCTGATAAGGATACAGCAAATGTCGGTTCAAGAGAATCATCTTGACCCTCTTCTTCTTCTCTTCCTCTTTTTTTTTCCTCTGTTCTCCTTTCTTCTCTTTCTTCACTTCTCTTCTTTGTCTCTTCTCTTTCTCTGTTCTCTTTATCCTTTGGCTCCTCAAAACTAACAAAGCTCCTTAAATTTCTTAAGGCAAAAGCAAAGAGAGTAATATCGTTCTCATCTTCTTCATCTCGCAAGATAAGGGCTCTCCTTTTCTTAATTGGTGCGCTCATTGGCTCTTTGCCTTTCCTTTTCTTCGCTGCAGAGTCTTGTTTAGTTTTGGCAAGGAATTTCTCCTTCATGCATTACAATGACTTATTCATCTCATTCAGTCACATTTTTTAAACCATCGTCAGTCTAACCACCATTGGAGCAATGATTCGAACACACGGAGTAGTAGGAAACTGAATGTTGAAATGTCTAAACAGTCGAGTAACAAGCGCAAAGTAAGGAAGTTGCCCCTTGTCATTCATAACTATTTTATACATGTGCATTAGGATAGTGTGAGGCAGTGAGAACTTGAATCCAATATTGATTGCATACATTAGCTTTGCTTCTAAGTGAGAGACATCAATTTTTGAAGTGAATTTGGGTCTGATGCAGTTGATCACAATCTTGTGAAGCAAAATATTGGAGGCAGTCATTTTAGAGTAAGAAATCCTACCTTCAGCAAACCTGTCTCGAACAAGAGCCAAAGTTGTGTGACCAACAGACACACCGATTGGTTGGAAACTTCTTCTTTCCACACCAATCACATCGGCCAATGTGTCTACATCCACCACAAATTCTTTGTCCATAACCGTAAAAGAAAATCTATTCGCATATAGAAAAGACATATTTGAATAAAAATAGACAGTCAATTCAGGGTAGGCGACAGATGTCTCTGAACATAATTGTTCAAGTTGAAGGAGAGCAAACTTCTCCCTCAGTTTCACTTTCAAAGAATCAAGAAAATCAAAGTCCAAATTTTTAGGGTTCATCACCCCTCTCTTCACCAGTTTCGAATAAGTCTTGCTATGGTCCTAGAACGAAATAAGTTCGTCTCCTCACCACGAACATTTGCAACGACACCCATCTTAGGCCAAAAATTTGTGTACATCATTTCATCATCATCCTTCCCTTCAGGCTGATTAAAAGTTCCGAACCGTGAATCACTTGGAAAGTTGGCAAAAGTCATTGCTGCCAAACCTATAGGCTCAATGCCCATCCTTTTCATAGATTGCAAAAACAAAGTTTCGTTCTTGTACCATCTCTCTTGTAAAAATTCATCGATGAAAGTCATCGGAGTACCACCCTCCTTTAACTTAGAGTAGAGTTTAAAGAGAAATTCGGGTTTCGGCGTTCTTATGGGTTCAACATCTTCAATGATCTCTTCTTCTGCTTGTTGCTGCGGAGGAACTCGTGTCCCTTGCTATGAAGGGTGACACTGTTGAGAATGTTGTTGTTGTTGTTGCTGCTGCTGAGGAGAATCCTCTTCCTCGGTTAGATCAAAATGGGTAGGACCCACTAGCATGTGCTGTGGTCCCCTATTTGCAATTCTAGAAGACTTCCTTTGGAAAGACATTGTCACTGTCTTGGAGGATATCTTGAACTCGCTCGTTGAAAAAAGGTGAAAACTTTATGAATCAAACTTGAGAGAAAATGAGAGAAAGTAGGGTCTGATATAGCTAGTATAAACAACTGCGTAAAATAAAGGAGTTAGGGAAGAGAATAAGAACACAAGATTTATAGTGGTTCGGCTTAATCCAAGCCTACGTCCACTCTCCCACGCTAACAGCCTTCTTGGCTGGATTCCACTATGCAATCAACAAGAGATTACAATTTCGAGTGTAAACACTTAGTAGTAGATCACACTATCTCACTAAGTCACTCTTTTGGTATTTCTCTCACGATTACAAACGTTTAAGCTCTCCAAAGACAAGTATATGATCGAAGGTCGCTCAGACTTTGGAATTATAAATTCTACGCTCTGTCTCTTTCTTGCTCATCGGTCCTTCATCTCCTTAAATACTCCTCCACTTCCAAACTACCCGTTGGACAGCATCCCGGAGAATCGTCTTCCAATATACCCATTGGACAGCTCTGTATCTAGAAGATTTGGTAGCCGTTGAGTGACAAAGGTAAAATCCCAAATTGATTCCGATCACCCATACAAACGAAATCTTGGTTTCCATAAGTAAAGCTTCTTCGTGTAGAAAGTTCTTGTCTTCAAGATCCAATCGTCAATCAATTAGATTGAATCAATCAAATCAATCTTGATGTGGAATTCAAACCAGATCACTAGCCGTTGTATGATTGGGCTTGAGTTACGATTCATCGAACTGGATGTAAAGTTTGAGTCTCGTAGACTTTACAATCGAGTCCGAACATATCTGCTTTCGAACAGTTTTAGCTTTAAGGTCTCGTACCCGGTTCGGCTTCAAAGATAGAGTCCGTCTTACGGTTCATCATTCACGTTCGATGCTGGAATTAGTCGAGTGAGCGGACTTCGATGTAGAAAGACTTTGACACTAAAGTCTGGCAGTCTTCAGACTTTGACTCTTGAGTCTGGCAATCTTCAGACTTTGAGTCTTGAGTCTGGCAGTCTTCAGACTTTGACACAGAAGTCTGGAAATCTTCAAAATATACTCTGGACATATGTTACGTTCAGTCTTCTGGCCGTCTTCTGACTTTGATAATATCCTTTACATGTTCTATCATCTGCATGGTCTATTACTTAACCATTAAACATGTTAGTAGCCTTTGATTTATTTTGTCATCTTCAAAACATCATAAGGGATTTCCCTAACAGGGTCTCTGTATTCTAGGATTTGAATGAGTGTAAATGGAGAAGAAGAATTTTGATGATATATAAAGCAGATGAAACGGGGTATACGAATCGTCACAAAGAAAAAAAACAAAAACTGCCTTTTTCGAAAATGAAAAACTGCCATAAATTCAAAACTTGAATAAGATAATTTCTAAAAATAAAATAAGCAAGTAATGATTCAAAAATAAACGTACATTTTCAAAATTTCATTCTAAAAATTAAATTACTTGCATTGAAAAAGAATTAACTTACAATCGTAACTTTTGGAAGTTCTGAATCTCATCATCTTCAAACTTTAACCAATAAAAGATACGATGTTCAGTATGGTGTGAATAGACTCAAATAGGCTTTTCTCTAGTGGCTTTGTAAATATGTCTGCCAATTAATTATTCGAGTCAATGAACTGAATCATAACTTATCAATTCTGAACATGATCTCTTATAAAATGATGTCGAATCTCTATATGTTTTGCCCTTAAATGAAGAATTGGATTCTTTGTGAGATTAATGGTGTTGGTATTATCACATTTGATCTCGGTGCACAATTATTCAATTCCAAAGTCTCTTAATTGTTGTCTTATCCACAAAATTTGAGAACAACAACTTCCAAGAGTCACACACTTTGCTTTTGCTGTTGAAAGAGCTACAGTATTCTGCTTCCTTAAGAACTAAGACACCAGCTTGTTGCCCAACAGTTAACAAGTACCAAAAGTATTCTTTCTATCAACTTTACATCCTGCTAAATCTGCGTCTAAATATCCAAGGAGAGTAAAGTCTCATTCTTTAGAATACCACAGACCTAGCCTTGGAGTAGTTGTAACGTATTTGATAATGCGTTTTACAGCACTTAGATGTGATTCTTTGGGATTTGATTGGAATATAGCACAAATATAAACACTAAACAAAATGCCAAGTCTGAAAACAGTAAGATAAATAAGTGAACCTATAATACTTCTGTAAAGCTTTTGGTCAATTTTATTTCCTCCTTCATCTTTGTCTAGCTTCGAAGAACTTGACATTGGTGTCTCAGCCTTTTTACAATTCTCCAATCCAAATTTCTTGATGAGATCTTTCGCATATTTTTCTTGATGAATAAAAATTTCTCTTTTTGATTATTTAACTTGTAATCCAAGAAAGAAAGTCAATCTCCCATCATGCTCATCTCGAATTTATCTTGCACAGGCTTATAAAATTTCTTGCACAAATTTTCATTAGGAGATTCAAAAATGATATCATCGACACAAATTTGAACTAATAAGAAGTCTTTTCCTCTTTCTTTATAAATAAAGTAGTATCTACCTTTCACTTTTGAAAATCATTTTGAATTAGAAGATACTTAGCCTTTCATGCTAGGCTCGAGGTACTTGCTTTAATCCATAGAAGGCATTCTTCAATTTATAGACTGAGTTTGGCTTTCTTGGGTCTTCAAAACCAGGTGGTTGTTCCACATATACTTCTTCTTGGATAAATCCATTGAGAAATGCACTTTTGACATCCATTTGGAATCACTTGAAATTTTTATAATAAGTAAAAGCAAGTAATAATCTAATTGCTTCTAACCTCGCCACTGGTGCATAGGTCTCATCATAATCTATCCCTTCTTGTGTATATCCTTTGGCCATAAGTCTTGCTTTGTTTCTAACCACTTTTCCTTTCTCGCCCACTTTGTTCTTGAAAACTCATTTAGTTCCAATAACAGATTTGCCTTTTGGTTTAGGAATTAGCTCACAAACATCGTTAATGTGAAACTGTTTGAGCTCTTTTTACATGGTTTTAATCCAGCTTTCATCAAACAGAGCTTCTTCTACATTTTTGAGTTCTATTTCATAAATAAATGCTAGTGTGCTAAACTCTTCTCGCCTTTTGGATCTGGTGCGAATTCCTTCATCAATGTTGCCAATGATGAATTCCCTTGGATGAGTAGACTTATGTTTCCAATTAGTAATTGGTCTGAAAATCTGCTGATCCTCTACTTCAATTGAATTTTCTTTTTCTGCTCGTTGCTGATCTTTAGAAGTCCGAACTACTTCAGGGAGAGTAGACTTTGTAAAATCTGGAGCAAGTTCAGATTTTTCGATTTGAGTATGATTCAGTTAATTCATTATAGAGTCTTGAAACTTGACATTCATAGATTCTTCCACATATTGAGTATTCTTGTTGAAAACTCTATATGCTTTGCTTGAGGTAAAGTATCCAAAGAAAATTTCTTCGTCTGACTTTTCTTCAAACTTACCAGTTCAATTATTTGCATTTTTCAAAATAAAACACATGCAACCAAATACATGAAAGTAAGAGACATTTGGCATTTTCCCTTTATATACTTCATAAGGAGTTTTCTTTAATATAGGCCTTAAGAACACTCTATTGATAATATAGCAGACTGCTGAAACTACTTTAGCCCAAAGTCGGGAGGAAATTTTACTCTCAATTAAGAGGGTTCTTGCTATTTCCTACAATAATCTATTTTTTCTTTCCACAACCCCATTATGTTCTAGAGTGTATGGAAAATAGAAAACATGCTGGAAATCATATTCATCAAAGAACTTTGTAAAGTCTTGATTTTCAAACTTACCTCCATAGTTTGTACGTATGCTTGAAATAACATAACATTTTTCATTCTGAACTTTCTTGGCAAACTTTAAAAAGTGAGAGAATATTTCAAACTTATTTGCTAGAAAGTATACCCAAGTGAAACGAGAATAATCATCCACAATTACTTGACAATATCTCTTTCCACCTATGCTTTGAGTCCTGGTTGGTTCAAAGAGGTCCATATACAGAAGCTGCAAAGCTCGATTAGTAGAAACTTGATTTATAGATTTAAAAGAACTCTAACCTGTTTTTCCAAAACACAAGGAGTGCATAATTCAGACTTTTGATAAGTCAGATTGAGAAGACCACGAACAAGCTTTTTGGAAGAAATCTTGGCAATCTGCTTCATGTTGATATGACAAAGCTTTCAATGCCAAAGATTTGCTTCATCTTGAATGGATATGAGACACTGAGAACTTTTTGGTTTTATATTCAGAAGGTAAATATTACCATGCCTTCGTCCAGTGAAAGATTGAGAAAGATCTTTACTCGTTCCCGAACAGATGCCTTCTTATTGATTTTGAATCTAGTGTCACAAAGCTGACTTATGCTGAGTAGATTATAATCTAGTCCTTCCATCAGGGAACTATTGTTGATGGTCAGGCTTCCAATCTTTATTGTTCCACATCCAACAATTCTTCCCTTGCTGTTCCCACCAAAAGGAACTTTTCCACAATTTATTTGAACAAGTTTTATAAAGCAACTAGAGTCTCCTATCATGTGCCTCAAACAACCATTATCAAAATACCATTTGATCTTTCTTTTGATAGTGACCTATAATAAAAAAAGAATTCAAGCTTTCTTTGATATCCATATTTTCTTGGGTCTAGGGGAGTTAGTATTAAATACTATCTTTGATCAATCCCTCTAAATAGGTCTCCAGACTTTGGGACAATCCCTCTCGAAATGTTCTGAGCTGTTACACTTTGAACATTTGAGAGCACTTCAGCCAACAGGTTTTACAAAAACTCTTTAAAAATGATTTACAGGGTCTTTGTTTGATTCTTTCTTTAACTTTGGGAAAATCAATTAAAAAAATAGTTTCTGGAGTCATACCTAAACTAGATTTGTTGAAATAGGGTCTTTGTACAAAGATAATTTTTTTCTAATTTCTCAGATCCTTTTGAAAATCTTTTTGTGATATTCGAAATGTATTATTTCAAAAAGTTATTTTCCTTAGAAAGAGAATCGGAATTTTCTTTCAATTCAGTAAATTTTTTGTTTAGACTTTCAAACTTCTCTTTCCAAGAAGATTCCCGTTGCTTTAGTTTGGAATTCTCATTCTTTAGCTCTGAAATCCTTTTAAGAGATGTTTTGAGACTAAGACAGAGTTTATCTATATATTTTGAGACTTTAACAGGAATTTTTAAATTACTAACCTCAACTTCTTTGTCTGAGTCTTAATCTACTTCAAGGTCCAAGTTTGATTTAGATTTGACCATTAGACATATATTGGCATATTCTTCATCACTTTTCTCACATTCAGTATCACTTCATGTTTTTGCTTTGAGAGCCTTCTTATATTTCTCAGTTTTTCCTTTTTTTTTCTTCAACGGATGGTAGTTAGGTTTGATGTGCCCATTTTTCTTACATTCAAAGCAAATCACGTCTTTGTTGACTTCATCATCCTCAGTTGATTTGTTCTGGAATTTTATAGTGTCTTGCTTCTTTTAGTTGAATCTTCTTCCCTTTTTATTCAGCTTCTGAATTTCTTAATCATGAGTGCTAGTTCTTCATCGTCCAAGTCTTCTTCTGAATCTATATCATCAGAATCATTGTTAGATTTTAAAGCAATTGACTTCTTACATTTATAATCTTCTTCCTTATTGATTTGCTCCACTTTATATGATTGAAGTGTGCCTACAAGTTCGTCTACTGAAAGAGGCATGATCCTTTGGGTTTCTCTAATTGAAGTCTTCACATGATTCCAGTCCTTGGAGAGACCACGTAACAGTTTATTGACCTTCATTGGTCCTAATATTAGTTGTCCTTGATATGCTAATCCATTTACAATCTTAGTGAAACAACTAAATAGATCAGTGATGGATTATCCAGGCTTCATCTTGAAGGCTTCATATTGTCTGAGTAGAATATTGATTTTCGTTTGCTTTACTCGATCAGTTCCTTTATAGGTAACATGCAATCTGTCCCAAACTTCTTTGGCTGTTTCACGAGAAGAAATTCTATTATACTCAGTAGGAGATAAAGCACAGTATAAAGAGTAGATAGCTTTAGCATCAAGAGCTTATCTCTTGGTTAATTCTTCTTGTGTCATTTCGCCAGTGTCTGCAACTTATTTTCCTCTTTCTAAGATTGATGTAGTTTTTGGAATAATTCCTTTTTCTACCACATCCCATTCTAGGGGATCTTTCGATCTTAGGAATGCATTCATCTTGTTTTTCCACACGTATTATTTCCCATCAAAGTAAGGAGGTCTGGTATTACTTTGGCCTTCAACCAAACTTGGAGCCAAAATATTAGCCATAAATTTTTAATTCAGAAATAAAAACACTTCAATAAAATGAGCACACAAGCTCTGATACCAATTGAAAGGACTAGTATGAACACCTAGAGGAGGGTGAATAGATGTTAAAAGAAATTTTTGCGAAAACGTTTGTAAAACACTTTACTTTTAAAATAGAGTCTAAAATCCAACGAACTTGATTGAGTTTTGTATTTCTAACGAATAAGTAAAGGAGTTTAGGGAAGAAAATGAAAACATGAGGTTTACAGTGGTTCGGCTTAGATTAAACCGATATCCACTCTCCCGCGCTGACAGCCTATTGGCTGATATCCACTATGAATCAAAAGAGATTTTATAGTCACTTCAATCTCGACTTCACAGTACAAAGACTTTATTATACTCTTCCAAAGTCTCACAAAATTTGCTCTCTCTTTTGTGTACAATTTGATCTTCAGCAAATGAAATAGCAAAGAACTATGAAGCTTCAGACTTTGAAACTTGAACAACTAGAGAGTCCTCCTTAAATACTCCTTCATGCCTTCTCAACCGTTGGCACTTTCCAAAGGAGTTCTTCCAATCTATCCGTTGGACATAATCAATCAAGGAGATCTCAAGTTGTTTTAGGAATGTGATGAGAGTCCATCAATCCTGCTCACCCATACAATCAGGATCTTGGTTTCCATAAGTAGAACCTTCTAAATTTGTTCACCTTCAAAAAGATCTTCATATCGGAATTTATTCCAATAAAAACAATCAATCAAGTATATGCTATATCCAGCCGTAAGGTCTTCCAAAAACCATACGAATCGAATCATTAAAGGTAATCCCGCATTTGGATAAGTTTTCATTCTTTGGTCTGGAAACTATCAGTGAAGGTAGACTTTGAGATTAAAGTATGGCGATCTTCAGACTTTAACAATAAAGTCTAGAGTTCTTCAGACTATAATACTTGAGTCTACAAATCTTAGGACTAGTCTTTTAGAAAGGTTTTGTCAGTTTCAAAACAATAAATAAGTTTTCTCTAATACCAGCAGCCGCGGTAATTCCAGCTCTAATAGCATATATTTAAGTTGCTGCGGTTAAAAAGCTCATAGTTGGACATTGGGTTGGGTCGACTAGTCCACCTCACGGTGTGCACCAATTGGCTTGTCCCTTCTACCGGTGATACACTCCTAGCCTTAATTGGCTAGGTCATGCTTGCTATGCTATTATTTTGAAGAAATTGGAGTGCTCAAAGCAAGCCTATGCTCTATATACATTAGCATGAGATAACATCATAGGATTCCGGTCCTATTGTGTTGGTGGAGTAATGATTAATAGAAACAGTCGAAAGCATATGTATTTCATAGTTAGAAGTGAAATTCTTGGATTTATGAAAGATAAACAACTATGAAATCATACTTTACAAAAAAAAAAAAAAAAAAAACAACTATGAAATCATACTACCGCCCTCAGCGGTGCAGCTGACTCGGGCTTTCTCCCCCTCACGAATGGGAGAAGTTCGAATCCCAGAGGCGTCGTTAGAGATTCTTACCTGAAATACTGTGGTGGTGGGTTTTGCAATCGCTCCCCCAAGGTTTGCTCGCCGGCTGTCGGCTTACGGGGTTCCCTAGGTTACCAAAAAAAAAAAAAAAAAACAACTGTGAAATCATTTGCCAAGAATATTTTCATTAAAGAATGAAAGTTGGGGGTTCAAAGAAGATCAGATATTGTTCTAGTCTCAACCATAAACGATGCCAATTAAGGATCGGTGGATATTGTTTTTAGGATTCCGGTGGCACCTTATGAGAAATCAAAGTTTTTGGCTTTCGGAGGGAGTATGGTCGCAGGGCTGAAACTTAAATGAATTAAAATAGAATTAAGATTGAACCTAAAGTTGGACTAAAGTTGGAGTTCTTTTTTTTTTTTATGGGATAAAAAAATGGTTTAAGGTAGAATTGAAATATGATCTAAAATTGGAGGTTTTTTATAAAATAAAAGGTAGAATTGGGATGAAAAATAAAATTGGATTTATTTAGGATATAGGCCCATTTTTTTTTGTTCAAACATTTAATGTTAGGAGGATTGAAGAAGAAAAATGATTATTAAATTAGGACTTCTAGTGAGCTGCGGCCCTCCCCAAATGTGGGCGAGGTAATACTCTATTTAGGCCCAACCCAAAAGTGGTTAAAGGTCACAGAAAATCCTGTGATTCCGACCATTCTAAATGTGGAAATGAGCATGCTCCGTCATAGTTGATTTAGATTCATCGGAAGCTTGAAAACGTGAAGCATCCCATCTTTGGCGGAAAAAGAATAAGGCCCAAAAATCCCTTGGAGCGGCCAATGAACACGGGTAGGTTTTGTGCCTTTTCAGAGGCATTTTTTATTCGAGAAAGAAAACACATTTCTCCCCTGTCGCTATCGAAAATAATGGCCGGCCAATGAGCATGGCTACGCGTTTTTTTGCATGCGAGGAGTACGGGATAAAGTCAATCGAGGATTTTTTTATTATTATCAATTTTCTTGTAGTTAACAATGGTTTTTTGAACCAAGATGCCATCTGAAAAGTGTCAAACGAGTATGCGACGAACACATATTTGCCGGCTGATTATTATTTTCACCAATAGTGAGCTCAAGGAACCATTGGGTCAAAGTAATTACGTTCCCCATGCAAGTTGACAGAACTCGGCTACATATACCCTTCCCCCTCCGCCTGTCCTCTCCATTCTCAAGAAGCCTCATTCGAGATTACACCCATTATGAGATAGAGAGCATCTAGAGAAGGTAGGGAGTGAGATCAGGGAAGTTTGTGTGAAGTGATTCATTAGGCATCATACAGAAGGCAAGCATTTCATACGTGCGTCCTTGACAGAGATGGCCACACACCACGTACCCACGGCGGCTTTTGCTTTCGGCCTTCTGGGTGGGTACTCAATCTCAACCTCCTCCTACTAACTCTTGATCTTCATCGTCAATCTTTCCTAAAGCTACTTTTAAAATACACCCTACTCATCATGGTTGCATGCGCTCCTTCTTAATCTTTTAAGTGATTATTGAGCCGGTTGACTCTTTTAATTGTTTTGCAGGCAACGTGGTTTCCTTCATAACCTTTCTTGCTCCTGTGTGAGTTATATCATCCGCCTTTGTTCACTTATAGTACAAAAACTGAGATAAAATAATAATGAACTACTTGGATCATACTAAGCTACTTGGTTCGATGGTATGTGTGGCAGGCCCACTTTCTATGGAATTTACAAGAGAAAATCGACGCAAGGGTTTCAGTCAATCCCATACGTGGTGTCACTCTTGAGTGCAATGCTTCTGCTATACTACGGATTAGTTAAGAAGGATACTCTCCTCATCACCATCAATGGAATTGGCTGTGTTATCGAGACTGCTTATGTGGCTGCTTACCTCATCTATGCCTCGAAGAACGATAGGGTATTCCTTCTTGTTAAGAAAGCGAATGAACAAGTTAGGGGTGTGCAACCGGACTAGGTATATACAGGAACCAGACCAGCCCACGCAGAAAACGGGGTCGGGAACCAGTTTAAACCTGTCCATGAACCGGTTCCGATTGATTACCCACCCAAGAATCGGTTCCGATTGATTACCCACCAAGGAACCGGTTCCCAGACCGGTTTTGAAATTGGTTTAGGAATCGGTTTTGTAAATATAGGTCTAAAACCCTTTTTTTTTCCATTATTTCTATTATTACTCCTGCAATCACATAGCGTTTTTTCTCTTGGCTCTCTCAAACACGCACAGCACTTCTCTTCGTCGTTCCTCTTCCTCACTTGCTTCCCTCCCTCATTGGCTCCTTCTCACACCGTCCGATGGACGAATGGTGTTCGTCACCACCAAATTCTTATGTACCACGTGGATTGGCTTGCCTAATTTCTCTTTTGTAGGAGTTATACTTACATAAATGAGTAATTTCATATAGTAGTTGTGGGAATAAGACTAATATTATATGTATTTTTGTTGCTAATTATTTACCTTATGATTTTACTTATTATAATTAGCTCTGTAGATTCTTAATTTTTCGTTTAGTCAAAAAGTTCATGTATTTATTTATTACAAGTGCTTAATATTTCGATACAAATTAAGAGGATTACATTATTTTCTTGCGTATTAATATAAAATTCGAAGTCATATAAGATATCGGGAGATTGCAAAATAGGTTCTAGTGGAAACATGGTTGACCTTGGAACCGGACCGGAAAAATAGGGTAGGTTGGGTACAAGGTCTAATACAAACAGAGTTTGGTACATAGTCCAAAAAAAGAGAACCGGTTATAATATGATCGGGTGCAGGGTCCAAGTCTAGACCCTACCTACCCTAGACCCGATCACCCCTAGAACGAGTCGATATTCTTTTATGCTTAACTAAATAGATTGTAATTTTGTAGATGTTGACCTCGAAGCTTTTCCTGAGCATGAACGTATTGGGGTATGGTGCGGTACTCTCCACCACTTTCTTCCTATCAGAAGGAGCAAAGCGCGCACAGATTATTGGATGGATTTGCATGACATTCTCTCTAGGCGTATTTGCCGCTCCACTTTGCATCATGGTGGGTGATAAATTAATTAAATCTGACGAAATTTGGAAGTATGTACATTTATAGACAATTCACACGCATTGACATGCATATTCATATGCTAATTCCATCACTAGGTAGCAATATACATCCTTTTAATTTTAACAAAAGGTGACGGACTCACTTTATCACTTTTGCAAATGTAATAATTTTGTTATAGTTTAATTTACAATCGCTTTTATTTCGTTCATCCTTCTATTTTGCACTTGCTACTATTATTGACTTCATTCCCAAAGTTGGTTACTGAAATAGAATGAAAATATATGGATGGGCAGAGAAAAGTCATAAAAACCAAGAGTGTGGAGTTCATGCCAATATCTCTATCAATCTTCCTCACACTGAGTGCAATCGTGTGGTTCTTCTATGGCTTTCTCCTTAAAGACTTCTTCATTGCTGTAAGTGGAAACCTGTAGATCCCAAAATCCTTATTTCATTCCAACAAATCTTGCTTTGTATCTGCTTAATGTATCTATACACAACACAGGTGCCAAATGTGTTGGGATTTGTATTGGGAGGGATTCAGATGGTGCTTTACGCAATATACAGAAAGAACACAAAGAACACAAAGAACACAAAGAAAGTGGCACCGGAGCCTAATTTGCAGCAGCAGGAATTAACGGAAGAGATCATTGACATCGTGAAGCTGAGCACAGCCGTATGTCAAGAACTTAACCCGGTGTTAGCTGCACAGTTAAAGGACTTCCTCAAAGATGGTGTCGGCAAAGATGAACAAATCGTCGAGATGCCTTCCAAAACAATCGAGTAGGGGTGAGCATCGGTCTAGGGTCAACCCTGGACCGACCCTGGATCGGCCCAACCTTGCTGGTCTTGGTCCAGTTCTCAAGGAAACTAGGTCGGTCCTTGGTCCTAGAATTCATAAACCAGTACTATACGGATCGGTCCTCGGTCCTGAGAGTTCTGGGTTGATCAAATCCGAACCAACCCTAAATATATATATCTAATATATTATTTATAATTTTTTTTTATATAGAGAAAGCCTTAAAATAAACGGCGTCAACAACATTAAATGGCTCTTTAATGAGGAGTTCAAGTAATTTTACATTGTTCTTTATAACTTAGATTTTTAATATCTTTTACGGCATCAATAGTCATAATTTACGAAGAAGGAAAATGTTTTTGTAAGGAGTTTTCATGGCATCCAAAAAGGTATAAACAACTCATTATGGCATCCTTCTCTAGTATTTGTTTTCTTTTGTCTTATTTGTCCTCTTAGTCTTCAATTTGCCAAAATCGAAAGAAACAATTTCTCTACTCGCCACTCGACACTTACCTTGATCGCTTTGGATCACTCGTGCCGCTCGTTGCTCGATACTCACCGCTCGATGCTCACTTGGCTTGACGCTCACCCCACTTGACCCTCACTGCTTACTTTTCTTAGCTGACCTTGCTCATCATCGAACCCATTGAGTCAGTATGATCCCCGGTTGCCTTTTCAGGGAGTACAAAAAATGAAATAAAAAATTATTGGTTAGTCTTAGGTTGGCTTTGAAACCAGACCGAATCCATTGGGTTAGTCTGGTCCTCAATCGTTTTTTTAAGAAGTACAAAAAATGAAATAAAAAATTATTGGTTGGTCTCAGGTTGACCGTGGAACCGGACCGAACCCATTGGGTCGGTCCGGTCCTCAGTCCCAAGCTCAATAGGGTCGGTCCTCGGTCCTAAAAATTGAGAGCTAGCACTGTGCGGGTTGGTCCTAGGGTTAGAGGGTGGACCGGCCCAACTCGAACCATGCTCACCCCTACAATTAAGGCATGAATTTCGGCTCATGCACAAAAGCTTTACCGGTGCAATATCCTGGGTAGCACCATACCTAATGTTATGATACAAGAATACTTGTGTTGTTAAGTCAATCATCTTCTCCCTTGACGTCATGAAGCTGAGCGTAGCCGTGTGTCAAGAACTTAACCCGGTGTTAGCTGCACAATTGAAGGACATCCTCAAAGATAGTGTCGGCAAAGATGAACAAATCGTCGAGATGCCTTCCAAAACAATCAAGGCATGAATTGCGGCTCATGCACAAAAGCTTTACCGGTGCAATATCCTAGGTAGCACCATACCTAATGTTATGATACAAGAATACTTGTGTCGTGCACACCCCCGGCCCGCTCCCCCCCAAAGAGGAATCTAGGTCTGCATGTATCACCTATTTGTACTTTACCAGTTAACCCCCCACAGGAATCCAGGTCTGCATGGATCACCGATCTGTACTTACCAGTTAGTTTATTAGTTGATATCAAGCAAATAAGTTACATTAACGCCGCGCATTGCACCGGTGTTTAACACCCAGGAGGACGTAAATGATGTTCTTTTCCTCGGGCTACAGTAGAAACCCCATCAGTCCATTCCAAGACAACTTTTGGCGTGTTCCTACTTCATAAACAATCAGTGCTCAATTCAACAAGATCATTAGCTCGGAAGCATATTCTGCAACTTTTTCGGTCTATGTTGGAGATCACTAAAGCAATTAAAAAACAAAAAGCTATCTTAGTTCGTAAATCAAGAGGGCCAAGGCTATTCTCCATATCAGACGCTAAAAAGAAGAAAGGCGTGAAGTAGACCCATATGGTAAAGACAAAATATCCAAAGGACATCTAAAAGTATGTCGGTTTGAAGCCACAGCACCTATGATACAGTAGAGAGGTATATGAGGATCGCAGTTTTGAGACAAAAGTAGTAGCTCGGATGGATGGACAGACAACATAAGTGGCGCATCAGATACAAAGTTCTAGATCCCAAATTTGCGCCCAGAGTCACAACTGCTTTGTTAGGAGGGAAAAAGCATCACATCTTGTAAAGGTCATAAATAAATGATCTCCAATGGCTTGTCTAGTCTACTAAACAGGACTAGTCTGGCTAAATGCACTGTATGTTTGTTGCCTGGCTATGGCAATGATACGAACAAGTGCAGCTTAGAAATAAATGAAAAGCGGCAAGCATCTAGAAATAAGGCCCCCAGACCCAAATTTCACTTTTCACATATTTTTATGAAGGTGGAACACGCTGCAGCCAAGAGACCCCTTCATTCAGAACACTGGAAACATACACTACATCCAGGCTAAATCACATGAACTGAAGTGTCAGCACATATTTCCCCATTCAACAATTGCAAATACATAATATGCACTGGAATCAATCAAATGGAAAACCACCCCTTTTCATGGTGGTATTAGCATTTTATCACCCTTCAAAAAAGAGAAACGATAAAAAAAAAAAAATGCCCCATCTCACGGGCTTCTCCTTTAGCTCAAAAATTCCCAACCTGGATATGGGCACTCATATTTCCATCCAGGTCCAGAGTATCTTGCGACGAACACATATTTGCCAGCTGGTTATTATTTTCATCAATAGTGACCTCAAGGAATCATTGGGTCAAAGTGATTACGTTCAAGGGAGCGATTAGGTCAAAACAATCAAGTTTCAACAGTACCTTAGAGGAATTTTGAAAAATTGGCTCCGCTTCAGGGGATTCCAAATCCAAATGAGGATGTGCAGCCCCACTTGGATCTTAAAGAGTAGGCCCTATTGCGTCTTTCTTACTTGGATCTTAAAGTTTGTGAATATAGAGAAATTTGATCAGATAAATTAAAATATTTAGGGACTTGATTAGTGAAAAACGTAAAAGCAATGGGGCCAAAAGGTAGAACTTTTCCGGACGAAAGTCAAATAAACAGGAATCATCACATGTGATAAGAATGTAGTGGTATAGAAAACATGTCCAAATTAAAGCAACTCAAGAAGAGCATCATCACATTAGATAATATGCAGCGAGATAGAAAGCTCATCTAAATTGAAAAAATAAACCCGAATCACTCCATTTTCCAAGAAAACATCGAAGCCCGTCGATTGGGAACATAGTGTCAAATATGTAGACGAGTCATGAGGACGATCGTTGTATGACGTGAGGGTGGGGGAGGCCGGCGCCCAAGTTCAACGCTTCAATGGGGGTGGCGGAGTCATTCCCCACGTCAAGGTGTGAACGGGCGAGGGACGTTAAGCCTTCAACCTTGATTATACGGCCGCACGCCAACGCAGGCATCCCGATTAGTCTTCATGACGTTTCCATGGGGGCATTTGTTTCTGTGCATTCTCATCCCGATTAGTCTTCATGACGTTTCCATGGGGGCATTATGTTTCTGTGCATTCTCATCAAATCGCCGTTGACGTATGCTTGGCTTGGTACACACATCATTCAACAAAAAATAGTTATTTTGACGATGGAAACAATCATTTTTTTGTGACGATGGAGAAACTGTTGGTTGTTTTATCTGTAAAACAAATAAAAGGTGCTTTTCCTTATCCCATATATAAGAGAGTTGGGAGGAGATAAGTCTTCTAGTTAAGTCTTCTAGTTTATTTAAAGGAAGCATTAGAGTGTGAGTTAGACCCCATAATACCCACACGCGGATGCGCAATTACCAGACGCACTTAAAATTTACCCCTTTATTTTGGCGTGGTTTAATTAGCACTACCCCATTTATTTTTATTTTTATTAGTCAAAATGTGTAGTTGTTCATTCAATATTTTAAAAAATTATGAAATTATTTATTTTTTTAATTATTTTATTTCGAATTTTATATATGACTTTTCAAGATAACTTTTGAAATTATACTTATTCAATTTATAACTTTTCCTGAAGTACATCTTTGTTTACTTTTCAACTTTTCTCAAAGGGATAACTTTATTCAATTTGCAACTTTTCCTAAAGGGATACATTTGTTCAATTTATAACTTTTTCTTGAAGGGATAGCTTTGTTCACTTTGCAACATTTTCCGAAAAGTTACCTGTCAAAGACTGTTACTGGTGTCCTGACTTCTTACGATATTTGATTGGATTTTTGCTGGTATCTTCCGTTGGACGTGGTACTCATGAGCTAGGCACCCTAATTGAGAATAGATTGGTGACAGGAGTGATAGTCGGTGTGGCCATTGACATGGCGGCGATGGCTATAGTTTTCGTCGATGGTGGAGTCTCGGTGTTTAAAAATCTTTAATTAGGCTTATTCTGAAATTGATATGGGATGTTAAAAATTTCTGGGTGGCTGTGGTTGCTGAGATCTGAACGCCCGTTTGTTGGCTTTGTTTCGGTATCTACACTACCCGGTGATGTTCTCATGGTGCCACTATAAATCTTGTATTCATTTTCTCTTCCCTTAACTCCTTTAACTTATTTGCTGTGATATTTTTCTGAATTTCGCCATATTTTAAAATATCTTATTTGAGTCTGAATCTTTATTCAAAGTCTATTATTTAATAGACTCAGTATAAAAGAAAAATATTTTTACTACATATTTAGAAAAATATATTTTTACACCTATTCACCCATCTCTAGGTAATTATATTAGCTCTTTCAAGAACTGCTTATCCGGATCATGCTCACCCTTACTCCAGGCAATAACCACGCACATAAATACCGGAGGTTCCCCTTTCAAATAACTCCTAACAATAATCCTTGAGTGCAATGGCCTCCAAGCAAGTCGGATGACGAGGAGAAGCAGTGTTTTCGTGCATTTCCGTACCACCTCCTCCCTCCACCCTCCTCCCAACTCATTCCTCAAGCGGAACCCACATGGCCATCCCTTCCTAAGTAGCTATAGAAACTAGAAATTCAGTTCATCCATGTATTAAACCCCGCTCGCTCGGTGTAGCACAATCCTGTAATAATATGCGTTGTATATCTGTACATCTTCATAAGATCAAGGAGGCATAATTGTTTGCTACAGGTAGACTAGCTTGCGTTTGATGTCAGTTGCCGAGGAGGGTGTGTTCTAGAGATACCAATATTTGCAGTCGTTTTCACTGGTGTTCGTGATATGATTCACTTGGAGAAGACAAGTGCTGTAGATTTCTAGACAACAGTAGGGAGGTGATGAAGAAGACAACAAAAGAAAGAATGGAAAAAGTATCAAAAAAGTCCTAAACTTTTTGTAATTGTGTCAATTTGATCTTAAAGCTTTTATTGGTGCTAATTTAATCTTAAACATTTTGATTTAGTGCCAATTCAATCTTTCTAGCTAATTTTAACTGAATATTGCTAACTAGGTGTTGGTCGGTTGATGTGGTATGGCCTGTCACTAAGGTCTTGAGACCAATTGAAGGAAAGAGGAGGAGAAGAAAAAAAATAAAAAATAAAAGGAAAAAGAAAAAATATTAAAATATTATTAAAAGTTATCTACATCACTCATGCGGGCGCTATTCATGTTGGGTAGTGAGGCTTGCTCGCTAGATCTAATGAGGGTTAAGCCTCACTTGGCTAGATCCGACGAGATCGAGCCTCACCCAACCTCTAGCAAGGCTAGCTCAAGGTTGCCTAGGCCGCAAGGGCGACCTCATGCTAGCCTAGTGAAGCTTGCTCTTGCTGCATTTGGCTAGGTCGAGCCTTGCCCATCACTGACGAGGCTTGACCCTTGCAAGATTTGGTGAGGGTGAGCCTCGTCGCTTAGCGTGAGTAGCTCTCACGACCTCTAGTGAGAGCTTAAGCCTCGCCAGTGGCCATGAGGCTTGCTAGAGGTGGGCGAGGTTGACCTCAACCCGAACCTCACCTTTGGTCAGTTGCTGAGGTTTAGCAACCAGTTGGAGGAAGGAGGAGGAGAAAGAAAAAAAGGAAAGGAGAATGAAAAAGAAATCGAAAAAATATTAAAATATTATTAAAATTTGTCAATGTCAATGTTGATTATGTCACATCAGCAAAATTAGGCTAAAATTAGCTGGAAAGTACTAAATTGGTACAAAGTGAAAATATTTTAGGGTTGAATTGGCATTAGATGAAAAAGATTTATGATTGAATTGACACCAAGTGAAAAGACTTAGAATTAAATTAGCACAAATGTAAAGGATTTAGAACTTTTTTGATAGTTTTCCCTGGAAAGAATAGAAGAAAGCAAGAGAGAATGAATGAAAATTAGGAAAAAAAAGGCCTGGTGCGGATTCGTCAAAAAGAGGATAGGAAGATGGGCCTAAGGTTTTTTTTAGCAGATTTGGGTTTGCTTTAAGTTAAAGCGGACTTGGGCTTGGCTTAATTTATGAATATTTGGGCTGGATTTAAATTTTCATGAAGTGGGTCTCTGGGAGTTTATCACTAAAAGGGGGCTTGGTCTAATAGAGCCCAATTCATGCTCCCCGTCCAGGCCCACAAGAGTCCATAGCAGCCCATGTTAGGACCGGCCCCTGGGGCCAAAACGAGTTCCTTTTTCGGATTATCAATTAAAAAATAATAATAATATATACTTTGTTAAAAAAATATTTAAAAAGTTAAAAATACCGAAATTTTTTTATTTTCTCTAACATTCATGAAAGAGCTTAAAAATGAGGTTTTGAGTAGTTTTTATGCTCAGCTCTAAGGGTTTTATGATGAGATTTGCATGTCCTTGGAACCATATGTTAGATCATTGTTTGCACATTTTCATTTCAATTACCAATTGATTGTGCACTCTCAATATATTAATTATAGTTGCATAAAAAGTAAAGTATGCTCCCATGTTTCACTTGGTTTCTAGATGAACTCAATAGGTTATTGGAGATTTCTCATCAAAAAATTCTTATAGCGTCAATTCGAATACCCCACGTCGCACGGAGTATAGACTTGGGAGAGCCCATGTCTAAAACAAATGTCGTAGGCCTATCTTTTAGGCAATACCTCTAAGCCTACTTTCCTCCATACCGAGGGGTCGGTTATTATGCTAAATGAATTACATAAATCTTAACTTAAAATCAAATTATTGGATAAATCGCTTGGGTATAATTACAAAAAAAAATAATAATAATAAACTCCCTTGAAGAACGCTCACGGAAGTTACCTCCCCTTCAGTGCACCCTTCAGTGCACTAGGACAAACTTCATCCATAATCCGAGAGTTTTCCTACATTTCCTTCTGTAATTAAACGAGGGTTCATAGTACCAAAATTCTCAAATCGGTATATCCATGCTACAATTATTTCAAACTAATGTTTGGGTCACAAAGACTCTCAAATTGGTACACTTGTGTTACATTTATCATAAACCAATGGACTCATGTTGAATTTATCCTAAATTAATTTTTATGTCACAAAAAATCTTAAACTGGTATATTTATGTCACATTTATTCCAAACTAGAACACATATGCCACATTTATCTTGAAAAATGCATGAATTACCACAATTTGGGGTAAATATGACATACGTATATCAATTGAGGGTAAATGTGATACCTATATACTAGTTTGGAGGATATATGTGGCACGAGTCCATGTGAGAGTTCTTGTGATTGTGTTATGAATGTATTGACTCAAGATTTTTGATGGTACTAAGTTAATTGACAAATCCATGTGCGGCAGATTTCCTCGTGAAAAGAGGCATCGGTTCGCATTCGGCCAACCTATCTTAAAGAATATTATCTTCTTCCCTTCTGTCCCATATAATGATTTGCCAGATATTACATTCTGCTCCCATTTCTTCAGCTGAGCAAAGCTGTCTTTTTTTAGGTGAGACCAACATGGTCCCTTCTTGTTTTCTTTCCATAGTCGAGCCACCCACGATGTAGCGGCGTCATCGCGACATGGCGATCGACTGGCCTTCATTGCATTTCAGCTCACCAATATTGAACTGTGGTCAAAACGTACGGAGACATTTTCTTTACACGACACTCATCACGAATAGAAAATGCAGGGGGAAGAAGATGCTTTAATAAATTTACTATTGCCTTTTCTGTTCCTTAGATGCGGTTGCCTATAAATACCCATCCATAAGGTTTGGACACTCCACCCTCCCTCCAGGGTTCTTTAGCTATAGTCTGCCAGATACCTCAATCTAGAAAATAGCAAAAAGAAATGTCTCTTCAGATTTCAGAAGTCCCATCTTCTTCTCCCCCTGAACGCTGGTCAGCAATTTTTCATCCAACCATATGGGCAGATTAGTTTCTCAAATATGCTTCTGACTCCAATTCGACGGTAGCATTTAAGTTACTCTTTTTCTTAAATTACTTTTGGAAAACTTTACAGCTGTTATGTCCTCCGAATACTAAGAGCATAAAGAATAATCTTGGAATGTTGAGGATCATCCCGCAACATTTAATATAAAAAAAAAAAAGAGAGAGAGAGAGAAGTTCTAGTTTATTGGAAACCCCATGCAAGTGTTGTTCCTTGCATGATTCATAATTTCTGTGAGAACCTTTGGGATGCACATATGACTTGATAAATGTAGAAAGAACTTCTTTAATGCTACTAAAACTGGTCTTAATGGTATAATCTTTAGGTAATTTTAGTTCAGATTTATTGTGGTCAATTCGGTCATATGCAACCTAATATGTTTCTTGCATTCTTACTCAATTTATTCAATTATCATTGTTTATTTTTTTGTTGGACTTTCAATTTTATATTGATTGTAGAGTTCTGATGGTGTAGTAGAGGAACGGATTGAGAGATTGGAAGGAGAAGTGAAGAAGATGTGGATAAGTGCTATGGATAAGTCGTTGCAGAACTTGATTGATCAGATCCAACACTTGGAATTTGCTTACCATTTTGAACATGAGATAGATGAGCAACTAGAACAAAACCATAGAAGCTATTTCAAGTTTCACTATGGTGATAACAACGGCAACCTACACACTATTGCTCCTCTTTCGATTGTTACAACAACAAGGTTACAATGTTTCATGTGGTATGTAATGTTTCGATGTCATTGATCCAAGAGTTGGCGAAATTATACTGCAAACAATAGCTTGATAGTCCCTTTGATTGATTAGAGGGAACAAATAATTTCACTAGCATGTTTAGTTTACTATGATGTTGATTTGTTTATTTGTCAACCTATTTCTATATATAATTCTCATATTTTGAGTTGTTAAAATTTTCTTGTTTTAAAAGTTGAGTAGTCCTCTCTTCTAATTCCTTTGTTTAGTATGTCATTTTTCCATCGTTTCCGATTGATCTAGATATTGAACATGGTGCTTTTCATGGCATCTTTTTCCATATTCCATTTGGCCATATAGAAATCTTTAATAGGTTCAAGGACAGCAAAGGAAATTTCAGCAAATGCATCACTGACGTGCAAGGAATGCTAAATCTATTTGAAGCTTGCCATCTAAGTTATCATGGCGATGATATTTTGAATGGTGCACTCGCTTTTACAATAACTCATCTTGAATCAATTAAGAAAAAGAAAGTAACCCATAATCTCAAAAAACAAGTGAGTCATGCCCTACATCAGCCAATCCAAAAGGGTTTGCCAAGACTAGAAGCGAGGCTTTACATTCAGTTCTACCAAATGAAGCCTTTGCATAATGAAGTCTTGCTTTCCTTGGCTAAGCTCGATTTCAACTCATTGCAAGAGCAACGCCAGAAGGAACTCGGCAACCTTACTAGGTGAACTTCATGATAGCATGTCTGAAGTAGCTAGATGTTCTAAAAACACCAAATTGTCGTAGATTGATTAGTGTGATTGCAATATATTCTGAACTAAAAATCATTTGCACGTGTCAAGGAGTGTTAAGCTCTTTGGATCATAGGTCCAAAAGTACTTTCTATAATTCCATCATTGATGTGTTTACCTTAAATGGGATTTGTTGGCAAACAATAGGTGGTGGAAGGATATAGATATGGAGATGGAGTTTCCATTTGCTAGACATAGGCTTGGGGAGGTGCATGTTTGGATGTTAGGAATTGATTTCGAGCCAGTGTATGAGATCGCTAGAGGAATGGTAACCAAAATGATGGTCATTCTTTATATCCTCAATGACATCTATGATGTTTATGGCATATTGGAAGAATTATAACTCTTTACAGAAGCAATTGAGAGGCACAGTTGGCGCTTGAGGCTTTTTCCAGTTTACCGATTCTAAATTCATTTTTTTTTTTAATTTGACTAACTGTTGATTAGGATCAAGTTATATATTTTTTTAAATTGGAACTCAGGTGGGATGTTGATGCCAAAGAAGTATTGCCAAAGAGCATGCAAGTTTTTTACAAGACACTTCTTGATTTTTATGATGAACTTGGCAATGAATTGACTAGAAAAGAAAGATCATACCGCATATTCTATGCAAAAGAAGTGGTAAGTCATTTGACGTTACATCAATCAAATGGATTTTTACTTTGCATACTTGAAACAAAATACTAAGATTTTGGATAAAGATGAAAGGCTGTCATATATCTAAGTCCATCAAATACATTAATGCTCAAATATTGATGTAGCTTTTACGTTTGATAATGAATTCTCGGATGAAAATTCAAGTGAGCATGTACTTGGCTGAAGCCAAATGGTTCCACCAAAACCACATACCCACGATGGAGGAGTACATACCTGTTGGATTAATAAGCAATGGTAGTCAATTGGTGTTTGTGACAGCGTTTTTGGTAATGGGAGATATTGTAACAAAAGATACTTATGACTAGTTACTATCCGGCGACCCTAAGATAGTGAAGGCCTCGCAAGTAATTGGTTGGCTTATGAATGACATTGCTGGACACAAGGTATACAAAAGCTATACCAGTGAACAACATCATTTTATCTAAAATTTTCTCATAAGTTTTATCAATATAGGAGAAAAATTAATTTCAATGATATAGTTTGAGTAAGACAGAGGTCATGTGGCATCTTTAATGGAGTGTTTCACAGAAGAATACAGAGTTATGGAAGAAGAGGCAAAGAAGGAACTCTGTAAAATAGCGGCCAAATGCTGGAAGGACATTAAAGAAGAGCTGCCCCGTCTGATTGCGGTTCCGATGGTACTCCTAATGCGAATTATCAATCTTGCACGAGCCATGCATGTGGTCTATGAAGATGAAACAAATCACTACGTTAATGCTGTGACCAACTGTTAGCTGGGTTCACTCCTATGTGGAGGAAGCCCAATGAGTTGCAAGTCCAAAAAGGGCTTGAGCCCATATAATAAGTTATATGAGGAAATAGGGTTTCTCACTATCTATATAAAGAGGTAGCGCGAGAAAAGGAAATAGTAACAAGAGAAAAAGAAAATCGAAAAATGCGGGGTTTGGGGCAATATCTGATTTACATCAAGCTGGCGTTGGAGGTCGATTCGTGGTCCGATTGAGCTGAAATTTTGTCAGCATGTTCGTGGCGCAATTTTATCGAATCTGAACGGTTTGATTTTCGTTTGAAGCTCCCTACATCAGGTTTTTCGTGGATTGATCAAAACCTGTGTTTTTGGTCAGATTTATCCTTGATCTCTTGTGAAGTTCATGTGTATTGCCAAGAATTATATTCTTGAGGTGTTTGCTGCTATGTACCTCTAGTATTTGCTAGAGAAGAACAATTTTATTGATAGTGAAGATTTTTCAGGTGGACTCCGGTCCCGTGGTTTTTTATCTCCTCACATTGAGGAGGTTTTCTACGAAAAAAATCGTCTTGTGTTCGCATGTTTGGTATTTATTTTACTCTACTATATCGATTCCTATTAGGTTTACACAAGAGGGGAGATTATTTTATTCCGCTGCGTTGATTCGATATTGTTCGAATTATTACCGTTCTCCCATCGAGTGGTATCGAGCATCGGGTTATTGCTTGATTTTTCTGCCTTGTGTTAAACAATGGAAACGAATATGAGTAGGATGGTTACACTTTGAATGGTTCGAATTATCATATCTGGAAAGGGAAGATGGAAGATCTTTTATATGTGAAAGATTTTTATTTGCCTGTATTTGTTGAGGAGAAACCGAGAGAATAAAACCGATGTTGAATGGTCTATATTTCATCGTCAAGTGTGTGGTTATATCGGTAGTGGGTAGATGATAATGTTTTAAACCATATTATTGAGGAAACACATGCACGCAGTTTATGGGATAAGCTCGAACAGTTATATGCTCGAAAGACTGGAAATAATAAGTTATTTTTTATAAAACAGATGATGGCTCTGAGATATCATGATGGTACTCGTTTGACTGATCATTTAAATTCTTTTCAAGGAATTATAAATCGGTTAGGCTGCGATGGAAATCAAGTTTGATGATGAGATACAAGCATTATGGTTGCTTGGTACTTTGCCGGACTCATGGGAGACGTTTCGAACATCTTTGTCTAACTCGCCCGGATGGTACGATTACCATGGATTTAGCCAAGAGTAGTATTTTGAATGAAGAGATGAGAAGGAAGACACGGGGATCATCCTCTTCACATTCGATGCCTTGGTTGTTGAGAAAAGGGGGAGAAGTGAGTCTCGAGGTCCGAGAAATAGAGATAAAAGTCGAGACAAAAGCGAGAGGTAAGTATAATAAATTTGCTAATGTTGAGTGCCATTATTGTCATCGAAAGGACATATTCGAGGTTTTGTCGCCGATTAAAAAGGGACAAACAAAAGGAGAAAGGTAAAGAGAAGAAAAGTGATGATGATAGTGATGACAATCGTGTCGCCGCACTTAAAGAAGACTTTCGACTATTTTTTATGGTGATGTGGTGAATTTTGTTTCTCATGAGACCGGTTGGGTAATTGATAGTGGTGCATCCATTCATGCTACGTCTCGTAGAGATTTCTTTACATCATACAGGTCAGGTGACTTCGGATCTGTGAAGATGGGAAACAATGGACTAGCTCAAGCTGTAGGCATCGGTGATGTGTGCCTAGAAACCAGCAATGGCACAAGGTTAGTATTGAGTAATGTTAAACATATACCTGATATCCGCTTGAATTTGATTTCTACGAGCAAGTTGGATGATGAGGGGTATTGCGGCACCTTCGAATGGTCAATGGAAACTTACCAAAGGTTCTCTTGTTGTGGCTAGAGGTGAAAAATATTCTTCGTTATACATTATGCGAAAAGTTGTCTACGAGACAAAATTAATGCGGTAGATAGCGAAGATGCAGGGCGAGTTATGGCATAAGAGACTCGGTCACATCGGTGAGAAGGGTTTGTCAATATTGGCTAAGAAGAAGCTCCTTTTAGGATTGAAAAGTTCAGCGCTAAAGAAGTGTGCTCATTGTTTAGCGGGAAAACGAACGAGTTGCATTTAAAAGCACCCCTCCTTCAAGAAAGTCGGGTATATTGGATTTAGTGCATTCGATGTTTGCGGTCCTATGAAAACAAAATCACTTGGTGGCTCTCTTTATTTTGTTACTTTTATAGATGATTTTTCAAGGAAAATTTGGATTTATACCTTGAAAACTAAAAATCAAGTGTTAGATGCTTTTAAGCAATTTCGGGCTTCGGTTGAGAGACGACTGGAAAGAAATTGAAATGCATCGTAACCGATAACGGGGAGAGTATATTGAACCTTTTGATGAATACTGCAGACAACAAGGTATTCGACATCAAAAGACACCTCCCAAGACGCCTCGCTTAAATGGCTTAGCCGAGAGAATGAACAACACCGGTTGAAAGGGTAAGATGTTTACTTTCACAGTCAAAGCTACCCGGATCCTTTTGGGGTGAGGCTTTAAGTACGCTTATGCATATATTAAATCTTACTCCATGCGTTCCTTTAGAGTTTGATGTTCCTAATAGAGTTTGGACAGGCAAAGAAGTTTCTTATGATTATTTGCGTGTATTTGGGTGCAAAGCATTTGTGCATGTTCCCAAAGATGAGAGGTCTAAATTTGATGTGAAAACACGACAGTGCATATTTATTGGTTATGGACAGGATATGCTTGGCTACAAATTTTATGATCCAATTGAAAAGAAAATTGTAAGAAGCGAGAGACGTTGTGTTTATGGAAGATCAAACAATAGAGGATATTGAGAAATCAAAGATGATTTCAGCACCACGGGTTAGTGATAATCTGGTTGATTTAGATCCAGTTCTGTTACAAATATCCCTACACAGGTTGATGAAGAGCAGCAGGAAGTCAATGTTCCAAATAATGCACATGTTCCTGAACATGTTGAGATAGATAATACTATTCCTGAACCAGAGGCTCAATTAGAAGTTCCACTGGATGTTCTAGTCCGGAGATCCATTAGAGACCGACGACCTTCCACCAGGTATTCTGAAGATGAGTATGTATTATTGACTGATGCAGGTGAACCAGAGTGTTATGCAGAAGCAATTGAAGATGAGTACAAAAGCAATTGGTTCGATGCTATGCGAGATGAGATGCAGTCATTTTATGATAATCATACTTTTGAATTGGTGAAGTTACCTAAAGGTAAAAGAGCTTTGAAGAACAAGTGGGTATATAGGTTGAAGCAAGATGAACATACTTTACAACCACGGTACAAAGCTAGATTGGTTGTTAAGGGATTCGATCGAAAAAGGGTATTGATTTTGATGATATATTTTCTCCGGTAGTAAAAATGTCTTCTATCCGTGTGGTACTAGGCTTGGCGCTAGCCTAGATTTAGAAATTGAGCAAATGGATGTTAAAACAGCCTTCCTACATGGTGACTTGGAGGAAGAGATATACATGGAACAACCCGAGGGTTTCAAAGCGAAAGGGAAAGAGGATTATGTGTGCAAATTGAAGAAAAGTCTCTATGGCCTAAAACAAGCACCGAGACAAAGTGGTATAAGAAATTTGCGTCGCTTATGATAGAACAGGGGCTATAAGAAGACTTCCTCGGATAACGTGTGTTTGTCCAAAAATTTTCTGATGATGACTTTATTATTCTCTTGCTTTATGTTGATGATATGCGATTGTTGGCGGGAATGCTTCAAGAATTGAGTTATTGAAGAAACAGATTGATCAAGTCTTTTGCCATGAAAGACTTGGGCTCGGCAAAAAGCAGATTCTTGGCATTAGAATTACCCGAGATAGAGATGCTAAGAAGTTATTTTTATCGCAAGAGAAATATATCGAGAAGATCCTTCAAAAATTTTACATGGACAAGGCTAAAGTGGTTAGTACTCCTCTTGCTACCCACTTTAAGTTAAATATGATGCAAAGTCCTACAACGATAAAGAAAAGAAAGATATGGAAAGTGTTCCATATGCTTCAGCTGTAGGAAGCTTAATGTATGCGATGGTATGTACACGCCCGACTTGGCGCATGCGGTTGGCGTTGTTAGTCGCTATTTGTCAAATCCAGCGAGAGCACTAGAATGCGGTGAAGTGGATTATGAGGTATCTTCGGGGAACTTCAAATTTGAAACTCGCCGGGACCGGGAAACTTGAGTTAGTTGGATACACGATTCCGACTTGGCGGGAGATATTGATACTCGTAAATCTACTTCCGGTTATTTGATTTCTTTTGCGGGTGGAGCCGTGTCATGGAAGTCAAGATTGCGAAGTGTGTTGCACTTTCTACAACCGAAGCTGAATTTATTGCGGATCGAAGCTAGTAAAGAGATGCTATGGATGAAGAAGTTCTTAGAAGAACTTGGGTTCAAGCAAAAGAGGTATGTGCTATTTTGTGATAATCAAAGCGCAATTCATCTTGGTAAGAATTCATCTTTTCATTCTAGATCGAAACATATTGATGTTAGATATCATTGGATAAGGGATGTTCTAGATGAAAAGTTATTGGAACTTGAGAAAATTTATACGGATCATAATGGCTCCGATATGATGACGAAGACTCTACCAAGAGAGAAGCTTGAACATTGCCGTTTGATAGCAGGGATGGTGAATCCCTCCACATTGTCGTGAGGGGGAGATTTGTTAGCTGGGTTCACTCCTATGTGGAGGAAGCCCAATGAGTTGCAAGTTCAAAAAGGGCTTGAGCCCATATAATAAGTTATATGAGGAAATAGGGTTTCTCACTATCTATATAAAGAGGTAGCGACGAAAAAGGAAATAGTAACAAGAGAAAAAGAGAAATCGAAAATGGGGTTTGGGGCAATATCGATTTACATCAAGCTGGCGTTGGAGGTCGATTCGTGGTCCGATTGAGCTGAAATTTTGTCAGCATGTTCGTGGCGTAATTTTATCGAATCTGAACGGTTTGATTTTCGTTTGAAGCTCCCTACATCAGGTTTTTCGTGGATTGATCAAAACCTGTGTTTTTGGTCAGATTTATCCTTGATTTCTTGTGAAGTTCATGTGTATTGCCAAGAATTATATTCTTGAGGTGTTTGCTGCTATGTACCTCTAGTATTTGCTAGAGAAGAACAATTTTATTGATAGTGAAGATTTTTCAGGTGGACTCCGGTCCCGTGGTTTTTTATCTCCTCACATTGAGGAGGTTTTCCACGAAAAAAATCGTCTTGTGTTCGCATGTTTGGTATTTATTTTACTCTACTATATCGATTCCTATTAGGTTTACACAAGAGGGGAGATTATTTTATTCCGCTGCGTGATTCGATATTGTTCGAATTATTACCGTTCTCCCATCACCAATTTCAAAGAGTTTGTGACTCTTCCGCTCGTCAATCCATGCCAATGTGATGGGTCAAGAAGAACAAGTTTAATTACCAAGCCGTCATCCATCGCGTCACACATTTCCAAACGATTTGAATTGTGCGTTAACACTTGATCAATGCTCTTTTCTGGCCTGAGAACCACCGCGCTCCCCACCCCCTCCTATTTTTTTTTTCCTAGTGAGTTTCAAATAAAACAAAACAAGAAGGTATGTGAAAAATGTGATGCTAGAATATATGAATGTTTTATAATGTGAGTGGTTCATTTTCTCTATCAATATCAAAGATATTTTATTCGATATATGTTTATGATGGTCTTAGTACACTAGGAAAAATTACCAAAAAAATTTTAAAACCATTGTAATTGTGCTAATTCAATCATAACGATTTTTTTTTTTTTTGCTAATTCAGTTCTAAATTCTCATTTGTGCCAATTCGGTTCATCCGACCAATTTTGGCTGGCTAGTACTAATTTGGTGCTCTTGGTATTGACATGGTATTTTTAAAATAATATTTTGTTACTTTTTAAATTTTTTATAATTTTTTTTTCCCTTCCCCTTCCTCTTCCCCCACCTTTAGCATTGGCAAGGGTCGGCGACAATGGGCGAGGGCATTGTCGGCCTTGCTCGCAAGGGTGTTGCAGCCCTCACCTATGGCTAGCAAGGCCAGTCGGCAATCCTCGCCAACACTAAAGGTAGGGGAAGGGGGAGGGGATGGAAAAAAAAAAGAAAATAAAAGAGCAAAGAAAAATTATAAACAAATAAAAAATATTAAAATATTATTTTAAAAATGCCAGTCAGCGTGGATAGTGTCACCTCAATGCCCAGCACAATATCTAATGCATGTTCTCATTATTTTGTTTAGCACAACAAACAACTGGATTAATTTTAATTTATCTGCTCCTCGTAATTTCATGATTATCTCAGTTGTTAAATTATATTTTGAGTTTGAGCATTTGCAAAATGTGATTCGCTTGGATGTTTTTTTGGTCAACAGAAATATTTCGTTGGACTCTTGAAGATTTACAAAAGAGAAAATAAGAGATAAAAGAAAAATAAAAAAAAGTTTTTTTCTTCTAAGCTGCAAGTGTCCGAATCCCTCTTTCAATGAAGGAAAGAAAAGTGGGCCCAAGGTCAAACCTTTGACTTTGGGCGCACACACACGTATTTCACGCGTGGGTTTCTTTTACCCTATCAAGAAACGGAAAGAAGCGTCTGTACATGGAGCCAAAAAGCTGGTGGGCTCAAGTCAAAACTTTGACTTTTGTACACATATAAATATAAAGCAAACGTCCCTAGGACGTGCGCGGCTGAAAAAAACCCTTACGAGAAAAAAAGGAGGAGCCGCACGTCGTCAAGTTGAAGCACGATCAAGAAAGAAGAATGAAAATCTGTACATATGCAAACCAGGCATATGTAGAGTGTTGTATTTTGAGCTTGAACACACATTAATTTTGTGTAATGAGTTTATATCCAAGTGAGTTGTTTATTTATAAACACTTTGAGTTTATGGTTAAATCTAAATGTAGGAAAAATTCAAGCATGTGAGCGATTGTAAATTCTAATTCTCCGATTATATTGGATTATTTGTTACTGACTCTTCCCGTGGACGTAAGTATTGATACTCAGATCAAATCACGTAAATTTCTGGTGTCTTTATTTTTCTTGTTTATTTTTCTGATAATTTTGCATTGACGTAAATTGCAAGATCCTGTCGTTTCCGCATGTTATATTCCAACAGTCTCAGTCAACATTCTGTAATTCCTTTTGTCTCAGTCAACATATTATACTTTAATCCTGTATTTTCCTATTTGGATGTCTGAGCCAAAATTCCATCTCTCGTTTCCGATTGCATCAAATTCGGCACATGTGACATCGCATGCTCACTTTCCGTTGATTAATAAGTGCAAAATAATCAGTTCCGTTTATAAGGTGTTAACTAAGACCATAACAATTCATAAGGACGTTCTTCCTAAGCCAAAGAAATGTCTTCAAGCGTAAAACTTCAATCCGAGAAATCTAGGTCGATCTGATTGTATGTTTGGTTTTCCTCTGGCTCATTTTCATTTTCTAGATAGCAAGAGCCAAAAAAAGTTGACTGAATGTGACTAAACAAAATTCACTTGTGATTTAATCTGCAAGCAATCGGTATTCAATTTTTTTCTTTTAATTGGTCAGATAGGTAGGCAACCGTTCTTGATTAGCTCAAGGACCATGGTGGACAACATCGGCACTATCACTTGTATTATCATTTTCGTATGTTCGAGTACTGCGTAAATTATATAACTCTCATCATCGAGTTCAATTGAGAGTCAAGGCCTTAAATTATGTACTTTTATCTTTCAATATGGCAGGGATAATTATTGGTTACACAGTGTCTTGTTGTAATTTTGTGATGAAAAAGATGTGTTGGAAGACGAACATATGGTAGACACAACATAGATTAGGGCAAAGCTCGCTTCTAATGAATATAGACGTGCGATGTATCGACCCAAGGTCATGGTCGAGGTTACTGAGTAACTAAAAGATCGCTCCACCAACAACCTAGTGGCTGTAGTTTATGTACTAGGTAGGCATCTCGTATTAGTTCAAGGACTGTTTGACAAAAGCTTATGTGAATGCGAACAAGATTGTTAAGTTCATAGGGAACTCATCAATTCATGGTTTACGAAGAAGATGTTCTCGATACCGCACAAGAAAAACTTGGCGTTTCGGAATGTGAAGTTTGAGCTAAAAAAGCGAAAAACGAAAAGGGCATGCGGACTGGAGGTATAGCCATTCGTCTAAAAAACTAGGTGTTTGGGTACCAAAGTCTGAGGAAGAACTGCAAAGGCAGATTGTCGATAAAGGAAAGGACATTAACGAAGTGTTTCTTTGTCCAACGACTCTATTTTAAGTCCACAATCCACATAAACTTTGGCTGGATACACAGTCCGATATCGTCAATTGTCGAAAACACCTCTAAGCAAACTGTCAAGTTTGAAGACGTCGACCCTAGCTTCGCATATTACCATCCATCCCTCTCTTGCGCTCTCCGGCGTCTGCTCTTTGAGGGGGTAAAAACACGTTCTGTTGCATGATAGCAGTCACGAGAATCTTAGGAAATAGCGACACCAATTGCAAATCCAACGAACGCTCTCAACTATCATTCGTCATTCAAATCCATCAATTGTTTCTATTACATTTTGAGGGGGATACGTGCAGGAATAGAGCTATAATCTCCTTGTATAAACGGGGCACATGTCAAGTTGAAAAGGTAAAAAGAAAAAAAAAAAATCGTTTCAGTTGTTGCATTTCATAAGAGAACGGGAAACTAATGGGGACGAATACGTCGGAGGAACAATTCTTTAAGTGAACATATCATATTCTTTTTTGGTCTGGAACATATCATATATCGATTAGTAGGTAAATTTATGGGAATGGATGATAGATAATTCTATTATAAAAAAATTTCTCTTTTTGTTGAATTCGAAAGATGTCTTATCTACAAAGTTAATAGTAAAAACTATTTATGTAATTCTTTCTTTAATAATTAATCCCCTTTTAGAATCTCTCACAGGAGCCAATAGATGCAGATTTTTAATTGATACTTTACATTACCAAAATTGCATCTACTAGTAATTATAATATCTCCATAGTAAGAAAGATATTCTATTTCTTAAGTTGGAAACAAAAGTGACTAGAAATTTGAAGCCATTAATTTAAATTAATAACCTTCTCTAGGCAAAGTGTTACACCTTTGATTAGAAATATGAAACCATTTATTTAAATTAACAACCTTCTCTAGGCAAAGCATGAGGCAGGATAAAATGAAGTCTTGCTGGGTGTAATGGGACATTTTGTTGTTAGCTTGATAAAAAATATATATATATATATATAAATTGATGAGAGAGAAGGTTATTCCAGTTACTTAATTGAAAAAAAAAATGATTGTCTTAGTCAAAAATGGAGTGCAAATATTAAATTAATGGCTTCGTATCTCTTATCAAAGGTGTAATACGAGCCATTGTTGTAGCGGAAATGCCATTCATCCATGCCATCGAAGGTTAAATTCTTTTCCTCTATTACCTTGGGCACCATACAAACAGAGCCTCATCTTCCAAAATGAATAGTAGAGAAGCAAATAAAAAACATGAAAGGCCTGATGAAAGGCCCAAAGGCGACTTTTAGCTTATTAAAGGCCTAAAGGCGTGCCATGCAAGGTGAACTAATGAATGACTCGTGTTTTACTAAATTAAATTCGTACTTGATGCGACTTGAGCTCGTGGTCTAGACTTGGAACCGTTCGCTCTGGCGTCGACATTGACCCGTGACTTGCCTCGAGTAACAACACATCTCAATGTTGTCCCGAAATCAAGTGTGGGTCATGCACCCACCTCGGCACATGTCCAAAGTCACGTTAGATGTTTCCTCGACATCCAAGTGTGCTCAACATCCATGCGAGACCATAAACTTACTTGATGCAACAATAAACAAATAGAAACACAACAAGCATAATAATACAAAACCAACACAAGCAAACGATGACATGATCTTAAAATCGATACGCGTAGCACATCATCCTATTGAAGAGTTATGAAAGTCTACTTACAACTTTTTGGACCTAACTCCAAGATGCTTTTTTGGTGGTCAATCAGCTTCTAAGGCGGCTTGGAGGAGGAAGGCATGAAAGAGAGAAGAGAAAAGGAGAGGAAAGAAGAGAATGACTAAACCTTAAAATGTAAGAATGCTTTCTCCTAATGAGGATGTGCACCCCCGCTTGGATCTTAAAGAGTAGGCCTTATTGAATCTTTCTTACTTGGATCTTAAAAGTTTGTGAATGTAGAGGAACGATCAGATAAATTAAAATGATTAGGGATTTGATTAATAGAAAACGTACAAGCAATGGGGAAAATGGTAGAAATTTTCCGGACCAAATTCAAATAAATAGGATCATCACATATGATAAGAATGTAGTGGTATAGATAGAAAGCTTGTCTTAATTAAAGCAACTCAAGAAGAACATCATCCCACAAGATAATACGCAGCGAGATAGAAAGCTTATCTAAATAAAGTAAAGAAACCCGAATCACTCCCTTTTCCAATAAAACATCGAAACCCGTCGATTGAGAATATAGTGTCAAATATGTGGACGAGTCATGAGGATGGTCGTTGAATGACGTGAGGGTGGCGGAGGCGGAAGCCCAAGTTCAACGCGTCAACGGGGGTGGCGGAGAAGTCTCATTCCTATCATTCCCCACGTCAGGTGTGAACAGGCCAGGAACGTTAATCAATATTAGCAACGCCAGAAAGACGAAATCCATCACGGCACTTTGCTTAAACCGAACCTAATTCCACCAACGCCAGCTTATCTTCTCGCTATATAGCCTTCAATCTTGATTATGCGCCCGCACGCTAACAGAGTCATCCCGATCAGTATTCATTACGTTTCTGTGCATTCTCATCGAATCGCCATTGACATATACTCGGCTTCGTACACACATCATCCAGTAAAAAATAGTTATTTTGAGGATGGAGAAACCGTTGGTTGTTTTGTTTGTAAAATAAACAAAAACAAACAAAATGTGCTTTTCTTGTTAAAATCTTGGAAGACTTATGTGGCGAATATTATTCCCATGGGAAAATAAAAGTTACTTTATAAGCGTGAGCATTTTTTAGTTTGTTCACAGAAAATGTTGGGGGTGTGCTAAGTGCGCGATTATTAGGCGCACTTCACACTTATCCCTTTTTTTTTTTGCATGGTTTAATTAATACTAATCCATTTATTTTTATTTTTATTATATCTCGTATGGTTATCTTGTTAACCTTTATTAGTCAAAAGGTTGTATTTGTTCATTCAATATTTTCAGAAATTATGAAATTCAGAATTTTATTTTATTAAAAAATTATTTTATTTGGTAATTTATATGTCTTTTGAAGATAACCTTTGAAATTATACTTATCTAGTTTGCAATTTTTCCGAAGGGATATCTTTGCTTACTTTGTAATTTTTCCTGAAAAGATACCTTTGTTTACTTTGCAACTTTTTCTGAAGAGTTACCTATATTCTTTAATATCAATATATATGTCAATTGTTGACATGAATAAAAATAAAGTCATTTTGAGTCTTTCATTCAAAACTCTTGCTATTATTTTAACTGTTTCCTAGATAAACTCTAAAAAAAATACTAGAATTGCTATTTAGTATTCTCAATTATGACTTTATTGTATTATGGAGGATATTCGTTGGTGACTATTAGCAACATTGTAAGTAAATAAATCCTCAAAGAAAGTGAAATCATGCCTCAAAGTTTAACTTGATTGATTTTATCCAATTCGAAGTCATATTTTTCAACATAAACTCTTTAATTTGCATTTACTTGGGGCTGACATTCTCTTTTTCTTGCATATACAGTATGTGTGCATGAGTTATAATCAACGAGACATATGCTATGCTTCATGCATGAGCCTTTAAGCAACTGCATAACGCCAAAACTCAATCCCATGGTAGCTGGAGGCGGGAGCTGGATAGAGCTAAACGGGCGTCGTTTTAATTATATTCAGATACGAGCATTCGGCTAGGGTTTGCTTGAGCTTATTCTATGAACTGAATTTCCAATTTCTATAGCTACTTAGGAAGGACGGCCATGTAGGTTCCGCTTCAGCAATGAGTTGGGTGCAGTGAGGAGGTGGTAAGGAGATGCACGACAGCACTGCTTTGCCTCGTCATAAGACTTGCTTGTAGGCCATCGAACTCTAGGATTATTGTTAGGAGTTATCCGAAAGGAGAACCACTGGAATTTATGTTCGTGGTTACTGCCCGGAGTCTTGCTATTGGGAAATAAATCATCGCCGCCATCGGTGTCGCTGCAAGAGCAATGATCATGATGAGAAGATTCCATCTCGGCGAGGACTTTGAAGAAGTGTTGGAATTCAAGTCGGCAGAAAACGATTTACCTAATTCCGATGCGCAAACAGCAAATAGCCCCGGAATGAACGTTAAATTGCCGATGAAACACGAACAACACTACCTCACGTTAGTCTGGATGCAATCACAAGGAAAACACCTTATTTCTACGGCGTAAATGCTGATTGTTCTTGCAAAACTGAAATGGAATGCCTTCTTCTTCTTTGATGGAAATGGAGAGAAATTTGGTGCGTATGTTTTCCAACCCTTCCAACGGTTGTGTTTGGAAGGCTTTTATATGTCTCCCTTCGTACCCCTCCATTAGTATCTTTCTATCGTAACGCATTAAGACGAAGCGGTGCATTCCAATCGCACCCCATCATGGACGTACCAGCTAAAGTACTACATTTCTCACTCGGACATGATGTGCTTGATAGCGCTCTATCAAGAATATAAGGCATTCAACATTCATCAACTTTACAAAACAATTCATACTAGCAAATAAGCCATGCGACCAGTGAGTACACCTGCACTTGGGAGCTCAAATTATGTACCTGTTAGGGATGACATAATGGCTACAACCCTAAAAAGAAATAAACAATCAATGTCTCACAGTGCCCTAGACATATTTTGTTACATCAATCCAAGTATACCTATCCCTTAAAGGTCATACTTAACTATTCTCAAAAACACCATGTATTTACAATTACATCCACAACCACATAGGACGATATAATTGGCCGACCAGTAAATACATGTTGATAGATATAAAACAACAATAGTCTTCCTTCGCACTCATGTCTCTCTCAATTTCAGAACAACTGCTTTCCTAGACATGTCCCATAGGCCATATCTATTCATGACCGCCCATAACATGCTAAAGTAGCAACATTGATATTTCACTTTGAGAATATAGTCAGAAGTAACATAGGGCACAAAATTGAGGTAAATTACAAATTACCTCAAGGGCTCACACGATGAGTAAATAGGGATAATTTTACTTATTTTCCCTTATTGGTCGTACAATGCACATGTAGTATGAATTACATGCTATGGTGGATTACTCTTTCTATAAGAACGTATGTCATTTATCAAATATATCCACTATACGGATCTTAGCCTAAACATAGTCACGTGCTTCTCACGTACTCATGTTTAGCCCAGTGCTATATCAACTCGCTTTCTATAGCGCCCAATTAAGTACTCGCATGCGGCATCTTTCAGGCATACATGATTGTAGGACTATCATGTTCGGTCTTATTATAAACAAATCACAGACCTCATCTTGACTCCAATCAAGGCGACATATTTTATGTACCAAACTTGCTCTTTAGCATTCATTTGTATATAACGTCTCATCTCAACGTGCTATCTAAAACACTTGAGGCGATTGCTCGTGTGAGTGAGCCAATCATTGCCTACTGACATACTTTTTAATAATATGTGTGTGTTTGTGCTAGTCTCATAGTGGATTTGTACTTATTGATAAAACATCAAATTACTAATAAACAAACAAGTACAATACATCTGTCCACAAATACATAAACCAATGATCCTCTATAATAACATATATCACATTCTACGCAATCCTAGTGACATCCTATGGATCAGGAATATATCTCTAGGAATAGCCTTTGTAAATGGATTAGCAACCATTCTATTAGTTGAAATGTATTGCAAGATCACTTCTTTCTATGCTATAATATCTCTGATGAAGTTATTATTTATGTCAATGTGCTTCGTCCTTCCATGATACTTGGAATCTTTCACATAGGCAATAGCTACTTGACTATCACAATAAACTATCACCGGTCTTGGAACTTTAATGACAATAGCTAAATTTTTCAAGAAACATTTTAGCCATACTGCTTCTTGCACTGCGGCAGAACATGCAATAAATTCTGCCTCCATCGTAGACAATGCCGTGCATGTCTGTTTCTTACTATTCCAAGAAATCGCACCTCCGTTGAGCAAGAACGCATATCCAGAAGTCGATTTACGCTCATCTAGGTCTCCACCCCAATCGGCATCTGAATAACCTAATAGGCGTAAATCATTCCCTTGGTAACAAAGTTGATAGTCCATGGTGCCCTTTAAGTATCTCAGGATCCTATTCACTGCTTTCCAGTGTGCTTGACCGGGATTTGATTAATATCGGCTCACCAATCCCACGGCATAACATATGTCGGGTCTAGTACACATCATAGCATACATCAAACTTCCGACTGCACTAGCGTAAAGAACAGTTTCCATCATTTTAATTAGGGGTGTGCAACCGGACCGGGTTTACTCGGTTCCCGGTCCGGCCCACCCGGAAAACAGGGTTGGGAACCGGTTCCCAAAATTCAGACCCTGTTTGAACCGGTCCGGGAACCGGTTTGGGAACCGGTTTGAGAACCGGTTTTTAAGGCAACCCCAAATCAAAAACCTTAACTAAGGCAACCCCAAATCAAAAACCCTAACTCGTTTCTATCTTCTTTACCTCTCACACTCACACGGTCACGACTCACACCTGCAGACTTTCTTTTCCTTCGTCGCGCCCCATCGCCAGATCCGTCAGTGGGAGAACGCCATCGCCGGAGCCATCGTCGGGTTCGCCACCGTCGCCGCCGCGCACCCCCTCGACGTCGTCCGCACCCGGTTCCAAGGTCTCTCTCTCTCTCAGGTGCTTCCGGCTTGTGTCAAGTTTTTGGAGTTTGCTTTGGGCTGATACGGATGATCTGTCAGTGGGAGAATGCCACCGCCAGAGCCGTCGCCGAGTTCGCCACCGTCGTCACCGCGCACCCCCTCGATGTCGTCCGCAGACTCCGCACCCGGTTCCAAGGTCTCTCTCTCGGGTGCTTCCGGCTTGTGTCGAGTTTTTGGAGTTTGCTTTGGGCTTGTGTAGGAGTCTGCTGTCCAAAACTAGGGCACGACAATGGCATCTTTCGCGAGCATTTTGGCAAGAACACGTTGATTCTTGTTATTGATGGTCGGCTTATGCAGCTCGTTGATGCTGATATGTGCCGTGCACGTTGGAATTTAATTAACTGCTATGAGTCCTAGGACCATCTAAAAGCTGCTCTGGTGTCGGCTCATGGCCATGATTATTATTTTTTTCAAATTATACAATCGGTGAATCCGATGTTTAGGTTTAAAGGTTCTGTGGAATTCCAGAAATTTAAAAATGATGCAGCACCACGGTGCTTCAGAATTGATATGATGCAGCTGCTGGTCAAGACTTTCAATTGTCGAATTTTTTTTGGCTGTTGGACTGGTTTATAATGTAAACAGGGTTGCCTCTGCATATAAAATCAACTTCAGGAATGAGTTGACAAAGTTGTGCGTTATATTAGCCTGATTTTACTTCTGAACATCTCATAAAGATTAAGACTTATGCATTCTCTTGCATGACCTAAATGTTCAAAAGGTTTGCATTCTCTTGTTATGTGTGTGCGCTCTCAGAGATACTGGTTTTCTGTTACTTTTTCGTGGAAGTGGATGGTATTTGATCATGGTGATGGGCACTTTGAATCGCTAGCGGAGAATATTTGTGGCCTGCGGAGCATGCAGATTGGCATCTTTGGTCAATTACAAATTACATATCTAGGTTATCTGCTCTACTTCATAATAGCCAAGCTTGAGGGACTGCTTGCTAGGTAAGGGACATGGCTGCAACCTGCAAGTGTATGAAAACTACTTGCAGTGTCTTTTTTGTTTGCAGTGCAATGAATTTTCTGAAAAGCATCTGATATATGGGTGAACATCATATCAAATGGTATGATGTTACAATTTGCATCTTGATTGCCGGTACTGGATTTTGCTCAATTCATCAACTAGCTCTTATGAAGTTATCCAGAGCAACAAACAGAAGACCCTGATTGCTTGCAGCTACAGGTGAGCTTTCTTCCATGTGATGATCTAAGGTGTTAACATTATCGAAATACAAATTATTGTATGACAAATTACTATATGATTCTTCATATCAATTATTTAGAATCTGCTTGCAGGCAGAGGGGAAGGTCTCATCTTGCAATTATTGACGTTCTTCAGAGCTCATTATCATTGCTTGACATTCCATTCATAGACATACAAGACATAGTATGTTCAATACCTTCTTTGTGGCGAATTGTTGTTACTAATTTTTTTAAGCTGATGGATTGGTATATTGTGCACATTCTTCTTTTGCAGACTTTAGGAAACAATTGCCTATATGTTGAGGGAGCATCGGGAGTACTTCCAATATCTGTGGCTAAGGTGCTTGCAATACTTTACCGTAGTAATCTCCTCATATTTAGTGAAGTGTGGACTGTGCTGCAGTAATTAGTGTTTCTCATTGTTGTTATAATTTCGTTTTGTTTATTGTCTGCAGGTGACTTTCAATGACGAAAAGTCAGAAGTCATTGATTTTCGGATTATATGGTCCTCTTCACCGAACAGTTTGAAGTACCAGTCTTATTTTAGCTTGCTAGAGCTGATTGAATTTCCAACTGAAGTTCCTGGTCAAAATGCTTATGCATACTTCTATCCTCCATCTAATAATGTTTATCAAGCTAGTCAGGAAGAAAAGCCTCTACTGTTGTTAAAAAGCCATGGTACTTCAATAATTGCAGCTCAGTTCCTGTCACATTTTAATTTTTATGAAAAACAGGTTCCAATATAAACAGGGTTAACCCTGTTCCCGGACCGGAAAAACAAGGTGGGTCGAGAACAGAGTCCAATGCAAACATGGTTGGGTACAGGGTCCAAAAAAAGAGAACCGGTTATAACAGGGTCGGGTACAGGGTCCAGGTCTAGACCCTACCCACCCTGGACCCGATCACCCCTAATTTTAATTTCTTCTGGAGTCTTAGGACACATTTCAGTACTTAAGCTTTCACCTTGCATGACAAGGGTATTAATGGCATTACAATGCTGCATATTGAAACACTTAAGAATCTTCATAATATAAGACTCTTGTGATAAAGTAAGGAGTTTCCTTGATCGATCTCTTTCGATCTTAACTCCTAATATATAAGCAGCTTCTCCCATGTCCTTCATCTCAAAATTAGAAGACAACCATTCTTTTATGGTGATAACCAAAACCTTGTCATTTCCAGCCAATAGAATATCGTCCACATAAAGTGATAAAATCACAAATTTATCTTCGGACCGCTTGATATATACACAGTAATCTTCCTCGATCATCGTGAAACCAAAAGTGGTTATGGCTTGATGAAAACGAAGATACCACTGTCTAGATGATTGCTTAAGGCCATATATTGAGCGGTGAAGTTTGCAAACTTTATGCTTTTGACCTTTAGCTATGAAACCTATTGGTTGTTTCATATAAATTTCCTCATCTAATTCTCCATTGAGAAATGCCGTCTTTACATCCATTTAATGTAATTCAAGTTCCAAATGTGTAACGATGGTTAGAATAAGGCGTATTGAGGCAAACCTTACAACTGGTGAAAAAGTTTCCTCATAGTCTATACCATCTTGTTGAGTATAACATTTTGCCACAAGGCGAGCCTTATACTTTTCAATGGATCCATCCGTCTTTCGCTTAATCTTAAAGACTCATTTATTTCCAGTGGCCTTACGATTATGTGGTAGATCAACCAAGTCCCAAATATGGTTTGCCCTCATTGACTCTATCTCATCTTCCAAAAATTTTCTCCATTCTTCCTTATCAGAGAATGAGAGAGCTTCTTGAACAATCTTAAACTCGGCATCGTCCTTTTAAGCAATCATAAATGCTTCCCCTTCAATCTCAAAACGACGACGGGGAATACTTTTACGATTACTTTTACGTAATTGAATTTCTCTTGAATTCAATTCATTAGGCGATCTAACACTCCCACTAGGTCTTATGTGTTGAGGTAAATCTTCATTTTCCTCTACAACATCAGTGGGTGTGTTATCAGGATCTTCCATCTCATATAATTGGAAGTCCTTATCAATATCACATCTACTAAAAAAATCGTTCTCCAAGAACATGACATCTCGTGACTCCATTTCAGTCACACTTCTATCATCTTATTCACCTATGAACATGTACCCTTTGGAGTGTTCGGAATATCTTATAAAGATACATTTTTTCTCTCTATGACCTAAATTTCCATGTTTATTGGAAGAATCGTGAACATAAACTGCACATCCCCATGGACGTAGACTACTCAAGTATGGTTTCCTACCAGTCCATAATTCATAAGAGGTGGAAGTGACCGATTTTGAGGGCACACGGTTAAGTATATATACAGCAGTCAATAACACATCTCCCCAATAGGAGATAGATAAATTTGTTTGCGCAATCATAGACCTAACCATTTCCAATAGGGTTCTATTCCTTCTCTCAGCTACCCCATTTTATTGTGGAGTACCAAGAATAATCAATTGTCGTATAATTCCCTTTTCATCACAAAGAGCCTTGAATTGCTCTGATAGATACTCACGTCCACGATTAGTTCTCGATGCCTTTATTGTTTTATTCAACTGATTATCTACCATCGCTATATATCGTCTAAAGCAGTCTAATGCTTCTGACTTATGGGAGATCAGAAAGACATAATCGAAACGTTTGAAGTCATTTATGAAAGTGATGAAATATGAGGCTCCATACCTCGCCCTCACATTCAAAGGACCACAAATGTCAGAATGTATGAGATATAATGAAAATTCAGCTCTAGTCCCTTTACCGAATGGTTTTCTAGGGCGCGCATGACAACCATTCTGTTCTTTGGAATAGAAATAGATTTTTCTATTTCTATTTCTAGAAGAATTTCTAAGCAAAAATAACCGTTTGATAACGACATAAAATTTCTACTCTAAAAATAGAAATTCGTTTGATAACGACACAAAATTTCTTTCTTTCGGACGGTGGTGGCGACGATTGACGACCTTTAATATAAAAAATAAAAAAGATTTAGTAACAAAAAAATAAAGAATAAAATAAAATAAAACAAAATAATCATAAAGAAATAAAATAAAAATATCATTTTATTTTAAAATAAAAATATCCTTAAAAATAAATTTATTTTATTTATTCTATTTTATTTCATTTTACCAATAAATTTATATTAAAATGAATAAAAATAAAAAATAAAAATAAATTTATTTGGGAAAACACTCAAGGCAAATAAAAATAAATTTATTAAATTTATTTTTAATAAACTAAAAATAGAATGATAAATAAAAATAATTTATTTACTTTTAATAAATTTATTTTTATTTTTAAATGAATAAAATGGATATATTTATTTTTATTTATTTTTATTTTTAATAAAATGAGGAGAGGCGAAGGAGGAGGAGGAGGAGACATAGACGTAGAGGAGATGAGGGAGGACTCACCGAAATTAGGGTTTAGTGGGAGAAATTATTTCTGATTTCTCTTCCAAATCAATTTCTGGAATAGAAATCTATTCCAGAAATAGAAAAACTGAGTAAGTTTATCAAACAAGTTTCTATTCCAGAAACAGGTCTGGAATAGAAAAATTATTTCTGGAACAGAAATTTTAGTTATCATGCACCCCCTAGTTGTTTTTCTCGCTAGACAATGTTCACATACGGATGGACTAACATTAATGAGTGACCCTAAAAGGCATTCTCTAACTAATCTTTGCATTCTTTGCAATCCAATGTGACCTAATCTAGTATGCTAAATACTTGCATCAATCTTAACGTTATTAGAAGATGCAATTAAAGAAAAACAACCATCAACATTAACATTGTACCGATCATAGTCAATATCTAACACCATAAAACCATTTAATACATGACCTGAACCATAATAAACTATTCCATACAAAATGTCAACACAATCACCATGAAAATTCAATACATAACCTAAGTTAAGAAGGACAACTACAGATACCAAGTTTCGTCGAATATCTGGAGCATAAAGGATATCATGCAGGAATAGATTTCGACCACCACGTAAGATTAATTTACATGTGCCGATAACCTTCACTTCAACTCTTGAGTTATTCCCAACATATATCCATCTTCTTCCAAGCGGTATCCGACGATACTCCACAAATGCTTCTTGGTCTCTAGCTACGTGGTCTATTGCTTTTGAGTCTACAGTCCACATTGGATGAGATTCAGCGATCATTACAATACTAGAAACAAAAGCATTACTCAAAGTAATGGAGTAATATGGTATCTTTTTCGGCTCAGTGCATTCACAAGTAAAGTGACCCATCTTGCCACAATTGTGGCACTCTATCTTGACCTTGTCCTTCTTCCCACAACTTCTTGTGTCGGAAGGTCTTAGCCCTCTTGGGTGCCTAATCAGTCCTCTTCCCTTTGTTGTTAAACTGGAGATTCCTCTTACGCTTGAAGCTCGAAGCCTTGTGCGAACTCGATTCAGTAACATAAGCATGGGTAGAGGATCTCGCAGCCTCTAAGCGCTCATCCTCTAATTCCAAATGACGCGCAATATCATCAAAAGTGACAATGTTCTCATTATACGTCATATTGATCTTTATATGCTCCCAATTATTAGAAAGAGACCTTATAACAACTTGAACTTGAACTTGCTGTTCATCAGTAAGGGAGTGACTTGCCGACTTCAGCTCACGGATCATGTTTGACATCTCCCGAAGATGTTGCATCATCATTACATTTGGGCGCTTTCGGAATGTGTCAAACTTGATGGTGAGTCTCCTCAGCTTAGTGGTAGATGTATCCCCAAACTTATTTTTCAAGGCAACCCACATAACTTGAATTTTATCATAGCTTTCAAACTCACACATGAGATCATCTTGCAAACAACTTAGCAACGTGATGCAAGCAATGCTATTTTTTTTTCCAAGCTTGATAAGCTTCTAGATCTCTCATGTGTTGAGCTAAAGTTCCACGCTCAAGTTCATCCATGGTATGGTTGAGAGTTTCCAAAACCTCTTACTCCTCAAGGATATACTGAACCTTTCAGTGCCAAATATCATAATTGTCACTGTTCAGCTTCTCACCCTTATTGAGATCAGTCACAATGGTCTTGGATACCGAAGCCATAATCAATTGCTATAGCACATTGACATAATAAACGTAGAATCAATACTAGCACACTTTACAGAGTGACACACATATTTAATTTGTAGCAAAGACAAACTAAATTAATGATAATTCAACAAAAGACACAAAAGTGAAAGTTCACTATGTTCCCAATCAACTTCTATGTACAATTGTTCTATTATCATTAATTAGTTTAATTTGCGCAAATTTTAAGTTCTAGGTGAGAACTCCTTTCAATTCTACCAACCTACGAACTCTCACTAGGAAAAATAATTACATGACCTTATGTAATTTCTACATTTTTCCTTAACATAAAAAACATAGCATGATAATAACCAGCGTATAAACGACAATCATGCTTTAACTATAATCAAAATTGCAATTCAACATGTAATGGATTTCCTACCATTGTTCGAATTTTCTAGCAACTAGAAAATTACAAGTATATTAAAATATATACGTCATATCATTGAACCAAGCTCTACACAGCATATATAACATTATTTGCACACAAGCTAGCTACTGTATTTCCTAAATCACAAGAAAATACAAGTTACAAAAGAATAAACTGCATTAAACCCCAAAAAATACGCGTACATAGGGTTTCCTACGCATTTTCATACATTTATAAAATTCAAAAGTATAAACTAAGTATACCACTATGTAGAAAACATTCATACAAACCAAACGCCGCCGACCACGCTCCAATCGAAGCCCGCACATGCCCCCACGCACCGCCTGAGTGCACAGCACGTGTGGCGCACACGCTAAAGAGCCAAACGACTCCTGGCCAGTCCAATCGGTTTGACCGCCGGACCGGTTGACCGGTCCGACCGTTGACCGGTCAACGGTCGGGTTAGATCGGGTCAACCGGGTCAGATCTCAAGTTGGTTTGGTTTACGAGTCGGGTCGGGTCGGGTCGAGTCGACCGGGTTGGATCTCGGGTCGAATCTCGGGTCATGAGTCGGGTTGGGTCGCCAGTCAACCAATTACCGCCGGCGCTGACTTCATCGATGACGTCATCCGTGAAGTCATCAAGCGTTATGTCGCTTTGCACGATGCGCGCATGACGCGCACGCGTCGGTTCGCCGACCGACGCGTGTTACGCATGCACTGGCGTACCCAGCTCTTCAGGCGCGTGAGGCCCACGCGCAATGGCTTCTGGCCTCACATGTAGATGCGTCCGGCCTCCTCCGGTGGTGCTCGAACCACTGTCGGACTCGTCTCGACAAGTAATTTCATCCTGTATATTCAAAAGTTGATTTTGGCCAAAAAAAATTTCGAAAATTGGCCAAAACATCACAGATGCACGCGACCCCGAACCTGTTCTTCACTTTGGTTCAATTTTTCGACGATTCACATATCAATTTCGATTAATAAACATCCAGCCGGTGTAGATATCATACTCTTGATCTCGATATCAAATGGTGTACTGGAAAATTAAATAAAAAACAAGGCAAAAACCACGACCGAGCTCTGATACCAATATTGGAATTCAAGTCGGCGGAAGACGACTTACCTGATTTCGATATGCAAATAGCAAATTGCCTCGGAACGAACGTTGAATTGCCGATGAAACACGAACAACACTACCTCATGTTAGTTTGGATGCAATCACAAGGAAAACACTTGATTTCCACGGCGTAAATGCCGATTGTTCTTGCAAAACTGAAATGAAATGCATTCTTCTTCTTTGATGGAAATAGAGAGAAATTTTATGCGTATGTTTTCCAACCCTTCCAACGGTTGTGTTTGGGAGGCTTTTTTATGTCTCCCTTCGTACCCCTCCATTAGTTTCTTTCCATCGTAACGCATCAAGACGAAATGGTGCGTTCCAATCGCACCCCATCATTGACGTACCAACTAAAGTACTACAAGAAGAAATCGAGGTGGCAGGGAAGCGACAGAGGGCCTTTGCTGCAGAATCCGTACTCCGACTCGGCATCCTCCAGCAAGGACTTGAACAAGGGGTGGTTCACATACTCCGTCTTCACCACAAACCTCTCTTTCCGGTCCCCCTCTCCCACATACACCGGGAAGCATCCTGCTGGAACCAGAGCGGGAACCGCCCCCCCGCTCGTCTTATTCGTCTTCAGCCATTTTCTAAGTAACCTCTTCATCACCATGTTGATCCTCCAACTCTTCTTAATCATATCAACATTTGGCTTCTCCATCGCAACCCCCATGTTTGTTATGGGATGAAGATATGCCCATAGGAGATACAAACTAAACCAGAATCAGATTCATGTCTGTATATATATTTGGGGAAATCTGTGCGCAGGAGATACCAAGGTTCCGCATATGGGTATATATACCCATCTATATGTAGGAGAGAAGGAAATGTCAGGGCAATCCAATGCTGTTGAATTTCAAAGAATTTCAAAGTCAGTCAAGGAAATTCCTATCGTCAAAGGAGACTGAATTTAATAATTCATTGTGCTGATAAAATGAAGGGCCGTAGATTTCCCGTTCTTCACTTTGGTTCGATTTTTCGACGATTCACATATCAATTTCGATTAATAAACATCCAACCAGTGTAGATATCATACTCTTGATCTCGATATCAAATGGTGTATTGGAAAATTCAATAAAAAAACAAGGTAGAAACCACGACCGAGCTCTAATACCAATGTTGGAATTCAAGTCAGCGGAAGACGACTTACATGATTCCGATACGCAAATGGCAAATAGCCTCGGAACGAACGTTGAATTGCCGATGAAACACGAACAACACTACCTCACGTTAGTTTGGATGCAATCACAAAGAAAACACCCGATTTCCACAACATAAATGCCGATTGTTCTTACAAAACTGAAATGGAATGCCTTCTTCTTCTTTGATGGAAATTGAGAGAAATTTGGTGCGTATGTTTTCCAACCCTTCCAACAGTTGTGTTCGGGAGGCTTTTATATGTCTCCCTTCGTACCCCTCCATTAGTGTCTTTCCATCGTAACGCATAAAGACGAAACGGTGCGTTCCAATCGCACCCCATCATCGACGTACCAGCTAAAGTACTACAAGAAGAAATCGGGGTGGTAGGGAAGTGACAAAGGGCCTTGGCTGCAGAATCCGTACTCCGACTCGACATCCTCCAGCAAGGACTTGAACAAGGAGTGGTTCACATACTCCGTCTTCACCACAAACCTCTCTTTCTGGTCCCCCTCTGCCACGTACACCGGGAAGCATCCTGCTGGAACTAGAGCGGGAACCACCCCCCCGCTCGTCTTATTCGTCTTTGATATGACTAGAATGAGTACCTAGAGGGGGGTGAATAGGTATAAAAGATTTTTCTTGATGATTTCACAATACTTAGACAGTTTGAAGGATTTGCAGCAATTAATAATCAATCGTAAGACTGAGTAAAGAAAAGAGAGAATTGAACACGCGGTTTATAGTGGTTCGGCTTGATTCAAGCCTACGTCCACTCTTTCGCACCGATGCCCTATTGGCTGGATTCCATTATGAACAGAGAGATGTTACAACGATGATCTTCCTTGACTTCTCGGTGTAGATGATCTACCACACTCGCTCAAGGTATCTCTAAGAACGAACACTCTCTTGTGTATACAATTTCGCTCAAAAGTATCGACTAATAATCAAGGGTCTTCAGACTCCGGAATTTTTCTATCGATCACACTCTCTAAAACAACTTGAACGTCTTCTTTTTATACTCCTTTATGCCATCATAGCCGTTGGCACTTACCAAAGGAATTCCTCCAATCTACTCATTGACGGAATCAATCACGAAGATCATTCGAGCTATTTAAGGAACTCAGCGATAGCCCATCAATCTGTTCGCCCATACAATCGGGATCTTGGTTTCCAAGAATAGAACATTCCAAGAATACTTCGTCGACCATCGGATCTTCAATCGATATAGATAAGAACAAACAAAGGATCCGAGATATTTATCCAACCAAGGGATCTTCTCCAGAGGATAGGATCACATCCTCACCCATATGCTTCGGTTCGGATTTCCTTCGTCACCGGATTAGAAAGACGTCGGTGAGAATAGTCTTGAGTCTTGAGTCTTGAGTCTTGAGATCATAAAGTCTTCAGACTTTAAACTGTCGGTCTCCGAATATCCAGACTTAGACTGATAAAAACGTTTTGTCAGCTTTAAAATATTCTGGAAGGATTTCTCCAACAATCTCCCCCTTTTTTATGGTGACAAAACTTCCTTGTAGATTTGAACAACTTTGACCTGCAATATGGCTAACTCATAAAGATTAATAAAACAACCAGACTCTGCATCCACAGAAAATTGGTTAGTCTTTCATGAGTAATACCATAAAACAACACTTGATATGACCTGCAAAAAGTCAAGCATTTAAATCCACAGCTAATTCAATCAAGTTAACACACCCAAGTTCACTCAAGTCAAACTCAAAAACATAACCAAAAAACATAACCACAAATTCAAAGTTTAAAAGATTGAATTTAAAAGATGTTGAAAGTTGTTGGTTCAAATTGGTTCTCCCCCTTTTTGTCATCATGAAAAAGGTGAGAAAGGAATCAGGTCTGCTTGGGAATGCGAACGATTTGGAAATCTCCCATAGACTGGACTAAGCCTTCTAGCCTCTTCAAGTCTTCCCTTAGATGAGCTACCTCCTCTCCTTTTGCATTGGCTTGAAGTTGCAGAGCGAGGTCTTTCATTTTGTCCTCTAGGGTAACCGAAGACGCTTGGCCAGCATTCTTGATTGATTGAATCTCACGCCTAGAGCATATATCTCTGTCCCCGCATTTCCATAAGGATATCAAGAATACGACGAAAATCTGCTGAGTTGTCCGTCTCGTGTACTTGCATGAGCTTTCTCAGATGGAGTAAATGCAGACGATGGAGTTTCTGTATAATCTTGTAGATTTGGAGTCGACGTATCGAGTCCTTCTTCAGGCAATTGAGAAACCCGAACTTCTTCCGGGTCCGCTGGAGATTGTCTTGGACCTTCACTATCGGCGGCATGAGGTGTGGACCGCTCTTGCTCGCCAACTCCCCCTGTCTCTGGGACATTGAAAGGGGAAGAGTGATGGTCTTGCTCTTCTGTATCTTGATTTCCCTTTTCTCCGAGTCGCCTGCGGACTTTTCTTTCTCTCCTTCTCTTTTTCTTCTTCTTCTTTCTCCTTCTCTCTCTCTCTTCTTCTTCTTCTCGATCTTGGCTTGCTCCTCTTCTTCTCTCTCTCGTTTCTCCCGAAGTTCGTCGGTTGAGGCACGTAACGTCCGGTTCTTGTTAAAGCAATGATAGTGGGATCTCCATCCTCCTCATCTTCATCCTCTAGGATGAGAGTCCTTTTCTTCTTTTTCGATGGGCTCCAATGACCTCTTTTCCCTTTCTCTTTGAAGCGAGATGGAACCGGAGACTTCACTCGAATTTCTCCATTGCCTTGGAAAGTTCTTGTAGACGCATCTTCGTTAACATCTTCAAGCCTACCACCATCTTATCGCACGGTCGAGCATAAAGTGTATGAGGCGGCTCAATATTCATGTGTCTAAAGATCTTGGTCACCAGACCGGGATAAGGCAATTGTCCCTTGTCTTTTGACATTGCTCGTACATATGAAAGAGAATAGTGTGCGGGAGAGAGAACTTCCGTCCCGAGTTAATCGCGTACATCAACTTTGCTTCAGAATAAGACACAGAAGTCTTTGATGTAGACTTCGGTCTGAGACAGTTGATTACAATCTTATGAAGCACAATGTTGATGGCATTCATCCTGGAATAGGTAACTCTCTTCTCTGTGTCCCTATCTTTGACAAGTTCCAGAGTAGTACGAGTAGGTGAGACTTTGATTGGTAGATAACGCCCTCGTTCAACTTCAACTATGTCTGCCAACATATTCACATCTACCACGTAGACTTTGTCTCGTACACTAAATGAAATTCTATTCGCATCCAAAAAGCTGAGATTTGAATAGAAATAAGCGGTCAAATGAGCGTACCCGTTCGTAGTGTCAGAGCAAAATTTCTCAAGTTGAAGCAAATTCAACTTCTCTCTCAAGTTCATGTTGATGGCGTCCAGGAAGTCAAAATCGACACTTCTAGGGTTTATTACCCCTCTTTTCAACATCCCAAAATACACGTTCTCTTGATCCTTGGATTTGAACAAATCCATCCGATTTCCTTTCACCTTCGCTGCCACTCCCATTCTCGATTGAAATTCAAGGAACATTCTGTCATTATCGTTCCCTTCAATCAAATTTTGTCCAGGTACACGAGGATCACTTGGTATATTCGCAAGGGCATCCTCTCGCTTTTCCTTTCGGAGCAATTCCTAACTCCTCCATTTTCCGAAAAAATGTACTCATTCCCATAGTTCTTGTCCTTAAGGAAATCGTCTATGTAGTTCAATGGTGTACCGGTGCTTTTCAACGCAAGATAAAGCTTATACATAAAGGAGGGTTTTTGGACTCTTACTAGGTCGGCATCCTCGATTATCTCTTCTTCAAGATTTTGACTTTCTCCTTGTGGGGTAGGAGGCGTTGAATGACGTGGATGAGAGCGAATCGGACTTTGTCGCTGACTCGATAAGTCTTCTTCCTCGGTGAGATCGAAGTGTGTCGGTCCCTTCTCCATTCTTTGTGGTCCCCCGCTTGCTATTCTTGATGATTTCCTCGAAGAAGACATCCTCTTTGTCGGTTGAGAGATTCCTTCGCTTGCTTTCCCAAAGAAAAATGACCACTTTCTCGACGATAAACAAGAAGTAGAAACAGTTCGGGAGTAGAGTGCCTTTTAGGGTTTTGAAGATCGGGTAAAGAAAAACTGTATATATAACTCAGTTTTGAAAAGGGAAGTTCAATCGGCACAAGGAAAGTGTATGAACACTTCTTTTCAAAATCAATAACTGCCAAAATTAATCTTTTTGAAAAGACAAGTTTTCGATTTTCACATTATAACTGAGCGAGAAATCGTACCTTTTCGAGTCCGGATAAAATAGCAACTTACGCCTATAGCCATGAATGTCTGAGTCTGAGGATTTAGAGTCTGAGAGATTAGTGAGTCTCTAGACTTTAACTTCTTCAAGCTTCAAAATGTTGAGTCTTGAACGGATAGTGTCGAATTGATTTTTCTCCAAAGGCTTTGTGAAAATATCCGCTAGTTGACTCTTTGAATCAACAAATTGAATCGAGATTTCTCCATTTTGAATATGATCTCTAATGAAGTGATGTCGAATCTCAATATGCTTTGCTCTTGAATGAAGGATTGGATTTTTGGTGAGATTAATCGCGCTGGTGTTGTCACATCTGATTTCTGTGCATGAGTCTTCAATGCCAAAGTCTTGTAGCTGTTGTTTTATCCATAGAATTTGCGAACAGCAGCTTCCAAGAGCTACATACTCTGCTTCTGTCGTTGAGAGAGCCACGGTACTTTGTTTTCTTGAGAACCAAGATACTCGTTCTGTTTCCAAGCGATTGACAAGTTCCGAAAGTGCTCTTTCTATCGACTCGCAACCGCCGATCTACGTCCGAGTATCCTAGAAGATTAAAGTCTCCACTCTTTGGATACCAAAGACCGATGCTTGAAGATGAGGCAATGTATTTGATAATACGTTTCACGGCACCGAGATGTGATTCTCGAGGATCCGATTGAATCCTAGCACGAGATGCAAACACTCAACAAAATGTCGTCTAGAAGCGGAAGATAAAGAAGTGAACCGATCATGCTCATGTACAGCTTTTGATCTACTTTCTTTCCTTCTTCATCCTTGTCTATCTTTATAGAACATGACATTGATATGTCGGTCTTTTTGCATTTTTCCAATCCAAACCTTTTGACAAGATCATTTGCATATTTTTCTTGATGAATGAAAGTTCCTTTCTTCATTTGTTTCACTTGAAGTCCAAGAAAGAATGTTAACTCTCCCATCATACTCATTTCAAACTCATCCTGCATAGCCTTAGAAAATTTCTTGCACAGACTTTCATTAGGGGATCCAAAAATAATATCGTCCACATATATTTGAACAAGTAAAAAGCTTTTGTTTTCCTTTTTTATAAATAAAATAGTATCTACTTTACCTTTGACAAAACCATTCTGCATTAGGAACCTACTTAGTCTGTCGTACCGTGGCTCGAGGTGCTTGTTTTAAACCATACAAGGCCTTTTCGCCTAAAGACTGAATCGGCTTCTTTGGGTCTTCAAATCCAGGTGGTTGTTCCACATAAACTTCCTCATGGATGAATCCATTTAGGAACGCACTTTTGACGTCCATTTGGAATAACCTGAAATTTTTATAACAAGCAAACGCAAGTAATAGACGAATAGCTTCTAACCTTGCTACTGGTGCGTAAGTTTCGTCATAGTCTATTCCTTCTTCTTGCGTATATCCTTTGGCCACGAGTCTTGCTTTGTTCCGAACGACTTTTCCATCCTCATTCATCTTGTTCCTGAATACCCATTTGGTTCCAATAATGTTTACCTTTTGGTTTAGATGTCAATTCCCGGACATCATTGATGTTGAACTGTCCGAGTTCTTCTTGCATAGCTTCGATCCAGCTTTCATCCGATAAAGCTTCTTCTATGCTTTTTGGTTCAATTTCGTAGATTAGAGCCACAAAGACTAGATTCTTCATGCCTTTTTGATCTGGTGCGGATTCCTTCATTGATTTCGCCGATAATGAGATCTTTCGGATGACTGGATTTATGCTTCCAGTTACTGGTTGATTTTCCTGGTTGATGATCTCTTTCATTATTTGAATCTTCATGAGCATCTTGATGTTGGACTTCCGAGACCGAGATACTTCTTGAGTTGTAAGCTTTGAAAGGTTCGGAGCGAGTTCGGACTCTTCATATTGAGTCTCGAATGGATTCACCTTGCGTTGAGTCTTGGAATTTGACATTCATTGATTCCTCCACCGATCGGCTTTTCTTGTTATAGACTCGTATGCCTTGCTTGTTGTAGAATATCCAAGGAAGATGCCTTCATCTGATCTTTCTTCAAACTTACCAACTCGATCATTTGCATTTTTCAGAATAAAGCATTTGCAACCGAACACATGAAAGAATGAAACTATAGGCTTCTTACCTTTGAACAATTCATAGGGGTTTTCTCTAAAATAGGTCTTAGGAAGACTCTATTGATGATATAGCATGCTTTGTTGAAACAAATTTCACCCAAAATCGAGAAGAAATTTTACTTTCAATTAAAAGTGTTCTAACCATTTCTTGAAGAGATCTATTCTTTCTTTCCACAACTCCATTTTGCTCGGAGTATATGGAGAGGAAAACACATGATTAAAACCAGATTTATCACAAAACTTTATAAAATCTTGATTTTCAAATTCACTTCCATGATCTGTTCTTATACTTGAAATAGCACATCCTTTTTCATTTTGAACCTTTTTAGCAAACTTCTCAAAGTAAGAAAAGGTTTCTGACTTATTTGCAAGAAAATATACCCAGGTAAAGCGAGAGTAATCGTCCACAATTACTAGACAATATTTCTTACCTCCAATGCTCTGGGTTCTTGTTGGTCCGAAAAGATCCATATGCAGCAAGAATCGTAGTACATGATTAGTAGAGACATGATTTATAGGCTTAAATGAATTTCTTACCTCTTTCCCGAATACATGGTGTGCATGAATCGGACTTTTGATATGGCAATTTTGGTAGATCTTGAACAAGCTTCTTTGATGAGATTTTGGCTAATTGCTTCATGTTGACATGGCCAAGCTTTCTGTGCCATAAGACCGCTTTATCTTGTATTGAGATTAGGCATTGCGTTTCATTTGGTCTTACATCAAGGAGGTAGATATTTCCATGCCTTCGACCCATGAAAGACTGAGTCGAGTCTTTACTAATTCCGAACATATGCCTTCTTGAAAGGAGATCTTGAACCCAAGTATCACACGCTTGGCTAATGCTTTGAGAAGATTGTAGTTGAGTCCTTCCACTAGAGAGACATTGCTTATTGTGAGATTTCCAATTTTCACAGTTCCAAATCCCACAATGCTTCCTTTGCTGTTTCCACAAAATGAAACTTTTCCACCATTTACTTTAATAAACTTTATGAAGCAGTTTGACTCTCCTGTCATGTGTCTTGAGCATCCGCTGTCAAGATACCACTTTACCTTCTTTTTGACAGAGACCTGCATTCAAAAGAGAGTCTCAAGCTTTCTTTGGTACCCAAATTTTCTTGGGTCCTTTGGTGTTAGTTGGATAAGCATTATTAGGCCATACCTTTTTAACGGGCTTCCAAACCATAGGACACTCTTTTTCAAAGTGATCCCGATCACACTTTGAACACCTTAGAGCATTTAGACCTACAGACTTTACAAAAACTTTCTTGAAATGATTTTTGTAAGCCTCTCTCGACGGTCTTTTCTTAATTCTTTCTTTTACTTTCGGAAAATCAATCAAAGGGATTGTTTCTGCTGTCATACCTAAACCGGACTTATTGAAGTAAGGTCTTTGAACCGAAAGAACTTTCTCAAGTTTTTCAGACCCTATTGAGAACTTCTTTGAAATATTTGATAAGTCAGTTTTTAAGAAAGCATTTTCTTTTGAAAGTTTATCTTCATTCTCTTTAAGAGTAGAAACATTCAAGTCTAATATTTTCACTTTTTCTTCTAAAATGTTTTCCTTTTGTTTTAAAGTTAAATTTTCCTTTTTAAGTTCGGAGATTTTTTTGAGAGAAGTCTTGAGACTAAAACATAGTTCATCGATGTATTTAGAGACTTTGACAGAATTTTAAAATCACTTACCTCAAATTCACCGTGTCCGAATCGATCCAGTCTCGAGTCGATTGTGCCATCGACACGGTTGGCATATTCCTCATCACTTTCTTCACACTCCGTATCGCTCCGGGTTTCGGCTTTGAGAGCTTTTCGAGATTTTTCGGCTCTTCCCGTCTTCTTCTTCGAAGAGGACGGTTGGGTCCGATGTGTCTCTTTTTCTTACATTCAAAGCGGACTACATCTTTATTTGGTTCCTCATTATCAACAAACTTAGTTTGTCTGTTTCAAAAAAACTTTGTTTCTTTGAGTTGAACCTTCTTCCTTTTCTATTCAGCTTTACGAATCTTCTTATCATAAGAGCAAGCTCCTCATCATCCAGATCTTCTTCGAATCAGTATCATCGAATCATCATTAGATTTTAATGCAATGGATTTCTTACCTCTTGGATCTTCGTCTTCATTAATTCGTTCCACTTCGTAAGACTGAAGAGTTCCAATCAGCTCGTTTACAAATAATGGCATAATTCTTTGTGTCTCTCGTATTGAAGTCTTTATATGATTCCAATCCTTGGAGAGTCCACGCAGCAACTTGTTCACCTTCATGGGATCAGAAATTTTTTGTCCTTGATTCTCAAGACCATTAACAATATCTCGTAAACGGCTAAACATGTCGGTGATAGATTCTCCTGGTTTCATTTTGAAGGCTTCGTATTGACCAAGGAGAATGTTAATTCTGGTCTCCTTCACTCGGTCCTGTCCTTCATAGGTGATATGTAATCTATCCCGACTTCTTTTGTTTGTAACACAAGAAGATATTCTGTTATATTTCGAGTTGGTGACAAAGCACAATATAAAGAGTAAATTGCTTTTGCATCGAGTGCTTGTCTCTTGTTTATCTCTTCTTGAGACATTCCGCTGGTCTCAACGGTTTCTTTCCCTCTTTCGAATCTTGAAGCAACAAGTAGGAGTGATCCCTCTTTCCACAACATCCCATTCCGAGAGGATCCTTTGACCGTATGAAAGCTTTCATCTTATTCTTCCGAGATGTTGTAATCCTTTCCATCAAAGTAGGGTGGTCTCGGTATTGCTTTGCCCTTCCACCAGCCCTGGTGCTAGCATACTAGCCATGGATCTTTTACTCTGAAGTAAAACACTTCAAATAAAGTAAGAACACGAGCTCTGATACCAATTGATATGACTAGAATGAGTACCTAGAGGGGGTGAATAGGTATAAAAGATTTTTCTTGATGATTTCACAATACTTAGACAGTTTGAAGGATTTGCAGCAATTAATAATCAATCGTAAGACTGAGTAAAGGAAAGAGAGAATTGAACACGCGATTTATAGTGGTTCGGCTTGATTCAAACCTACGTCCACTCTTCTGCACTGACAGCCTATTGGCTGGATTCCACTATGAACAGAGAGATGTTACAACGATGATCTTCCTTGACTTCTCGGTGTAGATGATCTACCACACTCGCTCAAGGTATCTCTAAGAACGAACACTCTCTTGTGTATACAATTTCGCTCAAAAGTATCGACTAATAATCAAGGGTCTTCGGACTGGAATTTTTCTATCGATCACACTCTCTAAAACAACTTGAACGTCTTCTTTTTATACTCCTTTATGCCATCATAGCCGTTGGCACTTACCAAATGAATTCCTCCAATCTACCCGTTGGACGGAATCAATCACGAAGATCATTCGAGCTATTTAAGGAACTCCGGCGATAGCCCATCAATCTGTTCGCCCATACAATCGGGATCTTGGTTTCCAAGAATAGAACATTCCAAGAATACTTCGTCGACCATCGGATCTTCAATCGATCTAGATAAGAACAAACAAAGGATCCGAGATATTTATCCAACCAAGGGATCTTCTCCAGAGGATAGGATCACATCCTCACCCATATGCTTCGGTTCTGGATTTCCTTCGTCACTGGATTAGAAAGACTGTCAGTGAGAATAGTCTTGAGTCTTGAGTCTTGAGTCTTGAGTCTTGAGATCATAAAGTCTTCAGACTTTAAACTGTCGGTCTCCGAATATCCAGACTTAGACTGATAAAAACGTTTTGTCAGCTTCAAAATATTCTGGAAGGATTTCTCCAACAGACTTCAGCCATTTTCTAAGTAACCTCTTCATCACCGTGTTGATCCTCCAACTCTTCTTAATCATATCAACATTTGGCTTCTCCATCACAACCCCCACGTTTGTTATGGAACAAAGATATGCCCTCAGGAGATACAAACTAAACCAGAATCAGATTCATGTCTGTATATATATTTGGGGAAATCTGTGCGCAGGAGATACCAAGGTTCCGCATATGGGTATATATACCCATCCATGGGCCTGTTTAGTTCAGTTTTGGGGAAATGCCCTTGGAAGAATGCAAATATCTTTGAGGTAACTGGGTTTTCCGAAATACTAAACTGTTTGGTAAATCATTACTGAAAAGTGCTTTAAGGAAATGCAAGACTGTTTGATAAACATATATTTGAAAAGCCCTTTAGTGTAACCAAATTAAGTTTTTTAGTTTTAGTATTTTTAAAATTGCAAAAAAGAAACAATGACTATATAACCTTTTATATTTTCATGTTGAGAATAATGTAAAAGATATATATTAGTAAATTTATTTAAAAATTATATTAAAAGAATTTGATTATAGATTAAATGCAAAGCTCAACTTTTGGCCTAGCGTTCTTTTAGATTTGTTTTCAACTTTGAATAATTTTTTTTTTTTTAAATTATTGTAGTATTAATCATCTTCATTAATCAATTATCATTCTAGTGTATTGATAAAAAGTTGGGCTATTGATTGTCAAAAGATAAAAATGACAAAAAAAAAAAAAGGCGAACCCAACATTTGCAAAGAGTTTTTATTATTATTTTTAAATATAAAAATAAAATCCGATGAAACTCCATCGCCGATCAACGGCGATTGGGGTGTGGGGAAGATGATCGATTTAAAAAAAAAAAAAAGAAGTCAACAGATGAATAGTAGAGGTGGACTTGTATTTTCGAAATGCTGAAAGCCCAAAGCAGGTAGGACACATCCAAATGCTAAACCAAACACCTAAATTTTTTCCCAATGGGCTTTCGGGGCTGAAAGCCCCTTAGAAATGCTGAACCAAATAGGGTCTATGTAGGAGAGAAGGAAATGGCAGGGCAATCCAACGCTGTTGAATTTCAAAGAATTTCAAAGTCGGTCAAGGAAATTCCTATCGTCAAAGGAGACTGAATTTAATAATTCATTGCGCCGACAAAATGAAGGGCCGTAGATTTCCCGCTCGTGTGCAAATTGGATGGTCAACGCCTGCACTTTGGACGATCAGCTAAACGAAATGGACCGACCCATGTTTGGAGCTTTTTCGGGAAGAGGGTCGTTAAGCCTTGGTTAGATCCGATCCGTATTTAATATAAGACATGCTTCTACATACGCATGCGCATTTGATTGACGGTTCTAACGTGAATTCTTGAGATGCCTTTTACTCTCCGCATCCTCTCGCGACACGTACATGCTCGGAATATTAAGAGTTGAAAGTATTCACTAGGGCTGCATTATAGTTTGAAATGATGAGATAGTCCTTTTAGTCCGCTGTTGTGTTGGCCAGATTCAGGTTAAAAAATTGTGTATTAGGTTAGAGAGGTGCGTAAGGATGACACCCTTTCAGCGTTCCCGTAGGACCGTCGCACGGTGATGATCCGCATATAGCGTAAGATGTTTAGTAGGTGTCCAACGGTGGGCGAGTCAACATCACACGTGTACATTAGAGGCATGCCGGCATTATCTAGGGTTGGAAAAATATGAATGGATAAGTTTGGATGGTTGGATCCCGATTCCACATTTTAAATTTAGATGGCTCACATGGTTGAGGAAAATTCCCTAATTGATTTTAAAATTTGACAAAACTTTTCTTAATTGCCTTTTGATTATGATGGTAAGCTTTTCCAGGTGGAAATTCTGATATATATATTATTAGACGTTATTTATTAGACTCAAGGACGTAGTGAAGATCTTATCCTTAATATCCAATCTCAATGTAACAAGGATATTAATCCAACCATGAATCATTATGCTAACGGCTAGAAGATTAGCATGGATTTTTCACCTTATATGTATTGTTTGTCCGAAAGGAAAATATTGAATACAATCTTACTTGTTTGGAACATCTCGACAATTAATTAAAAATGGAATGTTTTCCAAAGGAATGACTCAACTTATGGAAATCCTATCTATTAAATGGGCAGTAGATCTTTTGGAGAACTTCATTCTTGACAATCCAAAAACAATTAGATCTTCTTCAACATTCAAGTCCAACGAGTTGAATGGATGAATGATCTTCAGAGCTTGAATCCAATGGTTAGCTTGGATGAGTATAAAAAGAAGCCGTGATGTTGAAAGATGCTAAGAGAGTACTGAAGTTTTGAATTCCACAAGTTCGACAAAGTCTTATCCTCGATACTTTCGTCTTTCATGAGCCATACATTATATTTCTTAAAGGTCGTGAGTGTGAGATCATATAATCTTTCACACGAGTTTGAGTAGTGATTACCTTGTAACCTCTGATTGATTCATCATAATGAAATATAGCTGATAAGTTGTTAGCATGGGAAAGTAGACATAATCAAAGCCAATCCACTGTAAACTTGTTGTGCGTAATTTTCTATCCCTTAAACTCTTATTTATACCTTGTGATAGTTTATTATACATTAGTAAGATTTGAATACTGCACAACCTGTCACTAGACGTTGTCCTATCGTAATATTATCTTGATTTTGTTTAATTTCGCATTGTCACCTATTCACCTCACTTGATGTGATAAATCTAGCCCTATCAATACTTTTTGAATCTTAACCCCAGCAACCCCCAAAAAAAACCATAACCCATTCGAAAAACGGAGGAAAAAGCCCAACCGATCTGCAAAGTAAGTAAACAAAAAAAAATTACAAAATTAAATAAAAACCAGTGCTTGTCCTTATATTTGACCTGCACAAAACCATTAAAAAAAATTGGTAAAAAATAATTTTAAAAAAAATTAAAACCTCGTAAGGTTTAAGCTTTACCAAATCCGAAGACAAGAAAGAACGCTTGAGTTTCTTCTCGTTCAGGACCTTCGAAACCACGACAGCAAGCAAACGAGGTGGGGATAGACATGTAGAAGGCTCTAAATCGAAGCTTCCCACGGATTTGAGGAAATCACAGTTAGAACTTGTTGGAGGCTATTTGTTCTTTTTAAAAGATATCATGGGACACTCCCTCTCACGTTTTAGCCATTTTGCCCAGTAATAAACGTAAAAATTTAACTGGGAAAGAAAATAGGGTCTTGAAAGATTTGAACTCAAGATCTTTACTATGTGAGATTTTGCGAAATCAAAGCTAATTATTTTAAAAGTTTAAACTATTAGATGAATGTGTTGTTTAATATTTAATTATTCTAACACTTTTTAGCCAACAAAGTGGTGATGAATCGCGTGAATTGAAGAGAAAACAGCAATTTAGTTCTTTGGAGCATTGCTGTTGAGTAGCGGGTAGCTCTTGAGGTGGGCCAGAGGTGGAGACCGTGGTCACTTTGCTCCCCGCGCGAGTGAGAGATGAAGACTGTTGCCTGCTTGCGGGACTATGGCCAGTGAGACCATCGTCGTTGCTGGCGATGTTACTACCGAGACCGGCCACCGTGGGCGACATCCCCGATGGCGGAGGAGCACCGTCGATAGTGGTGCTCTTCACCCTTTCCTCTCTCTTCTTCGACATCGAGTTTCCTATTTCTTTTTCTTTTTTTTTTCGATTATTTTTTATTCCTCTAGCTAATAACTTTTTTGGGCTTAAATGGATTATAAATAGTAAGAGTATGCAACCAAACCAGTTGTATACGGGAATTGGAACGGACAGCCCAAAAAATAGATCCGAAAACCAGTTCCCATTGGAACCGGTCTGGGAATATATTTGAAATTTTTGGAACCAAATGTAATTGGTTTGAGAACAGGTTCCGAGTGAATAGCCACCCTTCATCCTTTGTCCTTCCTTGAAATTCCTCACTCATCTTTTCTCTTTCCCTAAATTTTAATGGATGAATGGGTAATAAAGTTTTATAACTTATGCTATGTGTTTGAACTTTTTATCGTTTATAATTATGTTTTATTACATATTAATCTTATGAATTGTTATTTTCAGCAGATTAGGCATTCTACTGTTTATTTTTTACTTTGAATCATTTAGTTACTCATAACCTCATATGATTTTGCTATAAAAAATGAACAAAAAAAAAGACATAAAAAAGTAAAATAGGTTCTCAAGTAAACTCTGGAATTGGACCGAAAAAATAAGGTAGGTTCCAAAACCAGTTAGAAGCAAACATGGTAGACTTAAGGGTTAAAAAACTGAAAATTGATTATAACATGATAGGTTCCGAATTAGCCGAAACCTACACGCTTATGAACTTATCCACCCTAAAATTGATCACCTTTATTAAATACAGTTGTTTTTAAACTCACGAAAAGACCCACATATAATTGGCGTCGACATTATGGTACCCACTTTTAACTTATTTTCAAACAATCAATATCTGACTTGGCTTATTAAATTTGAATTAAAAAATAAGTCGTGAACACATTGATTGGGTAGTGAAGGCCCAGAGGAAAAAAGTCCTCCCCCGAAGATTGGTTGGCCCACCCTCCGCAGGCCCTTAGAGATCTGCTCGGCTTTGAAACCCCACTAGTGGTCCGTTTTCTACATGCTCTTAACGAAAAGTTGATGTTTTAGACAAATAATAAAAAGAAAAAGTTCTGTCCAAGAGCGTGTGGCGTAACATGTAGCTTGAGAAGGAATATTTTTGAAACATTTTTTAGGACTGCCACGATGATAGCCCAGAGTTGATGATGTCCTGACCCATCGGGCGTATATGTAAACGGCAGTTTGAGTTTCCTAGAATATTGTGAATGCTCCGGGAGGGGAGGGGAGGAGGCCGACGGGGTTGGTGCGAAATCAATGGAATAAATGAAGGGGATGTACACATCGACCGAGCCATGCTCCACGATGAAAGGGATTGTGTGACCTGAGTCTAGCCTCTTGTTGTATCCGCCGATCACTTGGACTTTACTGTTCCATGTGACCACCGCGCATTCTTACCTCGACATGCTCATGCTAGACACAGAACTCAGATCATACACCTCGGCAGATGGGATTCCCTTAGCACTAAACGAAGTGGACTGGCCCCCAGTGACGTATATTTTGTTGTCGCACACCATGCACGCAAAATCCTAACACGGGGTCTGAAGAGGTGCACAAGTAGACCATCGATTGGTTCTAACACTAAAACGGTGGATAGGACTTCGACCTCCACGTCCACCAACTCGGCCAATTCGTCCGAGGCATGAACCATTCCTTGTAGCAGAGTCGGCACCAATGATATTGGTTGAATCTTGGAGTGAAACCATGGCGAAACCCTTCAAGACATGGCTCTCAATCATCCTAGGAATAAGGCTAACGTAACTCCACCTGTTGTTAGATGGGTCATAACATTCTATCCAGTTGGAGATGTTTGTGGTTTGTGTTGGTCGCCTTAGGCAAAACTAAACGTAAACCTGGTAGCCAAAAGGGATCGAACTCCCGCGATGGCTCCAGCACTATAAGATGTGGTAGAGAAGTGATTGAACCCATTGAAGGGGTATGGGAAGGTAACAAATTTGAGCTGATCTTTGTCTAGCTTCTGTTGTTCTTACAATTGCCGATTGATAAATTTCACGTAACGATTTGGTTGAAATATATGGCGTGGAGGCCACTGGATAGCACGAGAAGAGCATTAGTTTTGTGGATCTCCGCTTGGAATGTCAGCCAGAAGGATGAGGCGGCATCTGAGCATGTAGGTGAAATCAAGTGATTTTCCTTATTGTTGATTGTTGAATGGAGAGTTCGGTCGGTTATTGTCGAACACTTTGTCCTTTTCTCGCATCATGGTTGATGGTACATGGCAGGGTCAGGAGGATCCAAGGAGCTTATCAATGGAGGATTAAGAGAATAATCCTTATCCAAAACGATGCGGTCCTTCTTGTCCATCTATGACTTTTGAAGAACCGATTGTCCCCACTTCCATGGGGTTGTCGCCGGCCGTGCTGGGAGCTGATAATGACATAAGATGGGATTTTCAATTTCAGAACCAAAGCTCTTGACCCAACATATGTACTGTAAACAAAGAATATAGAGGCCTTGTACATTAACTGGATGGTAACCTTGCTCTCAAGATGCCTGAAACTCTGAAAATCAATGAACTTTTGTATTAATCCGATGACTTGACCGCAACTGTTCAAACAAACCGTGGGCTTTGACTCTAGTTTTTCACTCCAATACTGCAGATATTTAAAGAAAAATCAGCTAATTCTCTTAATTAACAAGTGCTCAGCGGACAGTTACTGCTGTAGCATATCATTGCTCGAAGCATGAGTTTAATCCTAACCATGCTACCACCACATTTATTTTAATCCGAGGTCATGAGAGCTGAAGCCCAGCTACTTGGAGGCTCGTGAAACACCTTACAAGCCCCACAAACAATAATACAATTGATAACTATAATTTAAGGAGACTTGGTTCCGATGAACATCATCCATTAACGAAAGAATTAAGTCTAAAACATCCTCTTCACTGCTAAAGTTCCAATCGAGGCCTCTTTCAGACCATAGTGTCATATATGTGAATGCTTACCTAAAGGAAGCTCAATAAAATGAAGCATAGATGTGAACTTAGTGCAAGGCATTTTGTCCCGGAATGAACTGGCTAAAGGAAAACAAAAACTGAAGAAGATAAATAGATGAGAGAGGAGAAAGAGAGCTATGCTTAGCAGGAAGACGCCGTGTGAAAATCGTCTCAGCGACAGGAGAAGTCACCTACATATTCTCACATAACCGCACATCCAGCGGATTTATGAAGCTCGATAACTGTTCGAGATATTGTTCGATTCAGCAAGAAAGGAGAGAAGTCAAATCACCTCCAGCCTACGGCTAGCGGATTTATGAAGACGCCGTGCTGATGGTTTCGCATGTTTCGCGACTTGTGAGTCTTGCCCATCAGAGCATATGCACTGCTTTGTGGAGAGGCATATTCCTTTCATCTCCTCCAGCCTAGGGCTAGCAATTCTTGCTCGGGTTTCTTTCTAAAGTTATATTGATCGCCCATTTGTCCAGAAAGGATAAATATCAACATAATTCTTCCTATGAGACGAGAAGCTACTTCCATACGAAGAACTCTACTTATGGAAACCCAACCTTTGTTGTATGGGCAGCGAAATCAAGTCAGACTCAAATCTTATGATTCTAGAGGCAATAAGATCTTCTCGTATCATTCAGGTTCAACAGATTGATTGGACAAATAATCCTCAGAATTTCTGTCTAACGGTTAACTTGGATATTTAGGAGTATTAAAAGATATCTTGGTGACGAAGGAAGAATAAGATTGAATTCTACAATTCTAAAGTTCAAAGAGAACTTTGATATTACATACTCATCTTCATGAGCTAAAATTGTAATCTCTGAGAGGTTGTTATTAAGAGTATGAGATTAGAAGATACAATTGTGCGGATGAGTGGACATAAGTTTATTGTAAGCCAAACCACTAAAATTATTGTGTTCAATTTTCTCTATCCCATAATCCCTCATTTATATTGTTTGATAGTTTATTGCACATAGCAGAATCTGATCATTGCACAGCTCATCTTCAGATGTTGTTCTCTAGCAATATTAAACTCAATTGTTTTAAATTCCGGTTAATCACTTATGCACCATCTCCTCTAGGTGATAGTTCTAGCCCCAGCAATTTAAATCAAAGCTAGTTGCTCATCATTTTTTGAAGTGCTACATTACTTTTGGGGGCATTCGTATTTCATAGTTAGAGGTAAAATTCTTGGATTTATGAAAGATGAACAACTATGAAATCAAACCACCGGCCGCGGTGGCTCCACTGGATAAGACTCTGTTGATCCTCAACGAAACGAAGAGGTGAAGGGTTCAAAACCCAGGGGAGGCGTTAGGTGTATTAAGTGTGACTCAGGGGTGGTGGGTCCTCCTGCTTAAGTGTCACTTGGGGGTTTACGGCGCGGCTGTCGGCTGCAAGCCGATTCCTCCAATACCAAAAAAAAAAAAAAAAAAAAAACAACTATGAAATCAACCACTGCCCGCGGTGGCGCAGCTGGCTTTAGGCTCTCTCCCCTTCATGAAGAGGAGGAGTTTGAATTTCAGAAGCATCGCATTCGCGCGACTCACCCACGGTTGGGTCTATGGTGGTGGCTCAGTCTGCCCCGAGTTTACGTCGCCGGCTGTCGATTGTACGGTGGTTCCCGGGTCACCAAAAAAAAAAAAAAAAAAAACAACTATGAAATCACTTTTACCAAAAAAAAAACAACAACTATGAAATCATTTGCCAATAATATTTTCATTAATCAAGAACGAAAGTTGGGGGCTCGAAGACGATCAAATATTATCCTAGTCTCAACCATAAACGATGCCAACTAAGGATCGGCGGATGTTGCTTTTAGGACTCCGCTAGCACCCTATGAGAAATCAAAGTTTTTGGGTTCCGAAGGGAGTGTGGTCGCAGGGCTAAAACTTAAAGAAATTAAAATAGAATTAAGATTAAACCTAAAGTTGGAGCTTTTTTTTTATGGAATAAAAAAATGGTTTAAGGTAGAATTGAAATATGATCTAAAAATGGAGGTTCTTTATAAAATAAAAGGTAGAATTGGGACGAAAACTAAAATTGGATTTTATTTAGGATATAGGCCCATTTTTTTGGTTCAAACATTTAACGTTATGAGGATTGAAGAAGAAAATTGATTATTAAATTAGGACTTTTAGTGAGCTGCGGCCCTCTCCAAATGTGGGCGAGGTAAAACTCTATTTAGGCCCAACCCAAAAGTGGTTAAAGGTCACAGAAAATCCTATGATTCCGACCATTCTAAATGTGGAAATGAGCACGCCCCGTCATAGTTGATTTAGATTCATCGGAAGCTTGAAAACATGAAGCATCCCATTTTTGGCGGAAAAAGAATAAGGCCCAAGAATCCCTTGGAGCGGCCAATGAACACGGGTAGTTGTTGTGCCTTTTCAGAGGCATTTTTTATTCGAGAAAGAAAACACATTTCTCCCGTGTCGCTATCGAAAATAATGGCCGGCCAAGGAGCGTGGCTACGCGATTTTTTGCATGCGAGGAGTACGGCAGAAAGTCAATCGAGGACTTTTTATTATTATTATTATCAATTTTCTTGTAGTTAACTGTGGTTTTTTCAACCAAAATGCCATCTGAAAAGTGTCAAACTAGTATGCGATGAACACATATTTGCCGGCTGGTTATTATTTTCGCCAATAGTGGGCTCAAGGAATCACTGGGTTAAAGCGATTACGTTCCCCATGCAAGTTGACTGAATTCGGCTATATATGCCCTTCTCCCTCCGCCTGTCCTCTCCATTCTCAAGAAGCCTCATTCGAGATTACACCCATTATGAGATAGAGAGCATCTAGAGAAGGTAGGGAGTGAGATCAGGGAAGTTTGTGTGAAGTGATTCATTAGGCATCATACAGAAGGCAAGCATTTCATACGTGCGTCCTTGACAGAGATGGCCACACACCACGTACCCACGGCGGCTTTTGCTTTCGGCCTTCTGGGTGGGTACTCAATCTCAACCTCCTCCTACTAACTCTTGATCTTCATCGTCAATCTTTCCTAAAGCTACTTTTAAAATACACCCTACTCATCATGGTTGCATGCGCTCCTTCTTAATCTTTTAAAATACACCCTACTTTTTAATTGTTTTGCAGGCAACGTGGTTTCCTTCATAACCTTTCTTGCTCCTCTGTGAGTTATATCATCCGCCTTTGTTCACTTATAGTACAAAAACTGAGATAAAATAATAATGAGCTACTTGGATCATACTAAGCTACTTGGTTCGATGGTATGTGTGGCAGGCCCACTTTCTATGGAATTTACAAGAGAAAATCGACGCAAGGGTTTCAGTCAATCCCATACGTGGTGTCGCTCTTGAGTGCAATGCTTCTGCTATACTACGGATTAGTTAAGAAGGATACTCTCCTCATCACCATCAATGGAATTGGCTGTGTTATCGAGACTGCTTATGTGGCTGCTTACCTCATCTATGCCTCGAAGAATGATAGGGTATTCCTTCTTGTTAAGAAAGCGAATGAACAAGTTAGGGGTGTGCAACCGGACTAGGTATATACAGGAACCAGACCAGCCCACCCGGAAAACGGGGTCGGGAACCAGTTTAAACCTGTCCATGAACCGGTTCCGATTGATTACCCACCCAAGAATCGGTTCTGATTGATTACCCACCCAGGAACCGGTTCCCAGACCGGTTTTGAAATTGGTTTAGGAATCGGTTTTGTAAATATAGGTCTAAAACCCTTTTTTTTCCCATTATTTCTATTATTACTCCTGCAATCACATAGCGTTTTTTCTCTTGGCTCTCTCAAACACGCACAGCACTTCTCTTCGTCATTCCTCTTCCTCACTTGCTTCCCTCCCTCATTGGCTCCTTCTCACACCGTCCGATGGACGAATGGTGTTCGTCACCACCAAATTCTTATGTACCACGTGGATTGGCTTGCCTAATTTCTCTTTTGTAGGAGTTATACTTACATAAATGAGTAGTTTCATATAGTAGTTGTGGGAATAAGACTAATATTATATGTATTTTTGTTGCTAATTATTTACCTTATGATTTTATTTATTATAATTAGCTCTATAGATTCTTAATTTTTCGTTTAGTCAAAAAGTTCATGTATTTATTTATTACAAGTGCTTAATATTTCGATACAAATTAAGAGGATTACATTATTTTCTTGCATATTAATATAAAATTCGAAGTCATATAAGATATCGGAAGATTGCAAAATAGGTTCCAGTGGAAACATGGTTGACCTTGGAACCGGACTGGAAAAATAGGGTAGGTTGGGTACAAGGTCTAATACAAACAGAGTTTGGTACATGGTCCAAAAAAAGAGAACCGGTTATAATATGATCGGGTGCAGGGTCCAAGTCTAGACCCTACCTACCCTAGACCCGATCACCCCTAGAACGAGTCGATATTCTTTTATGCTTAACTAAATAGATTGTAATTTTGTAGATATTGACCTTGAAGCTTTTCCTGAGCATGAACGTATTGGGGTATGGTGCGGTACTCTCCACCACTTTCTTCCTATCAGAAGGAGCAAAGCGCGCACAAATTATTGGATGGATTTGCATGACATTCTCTCTAGGCGTATTTGCCGCTCCACTTTGCATCATGGTGGGTGAGAAATTAATTAAATCTGACGAAATTTGGAAGTATGTACATTTATAGACAATTCACATGCATTGACATGCATATTCATATGCTAATTCCATCACTAGGTAGCAATATACATCCTTTTAATTTTAGCAAAAGGTGACGGACTCACTTTATCACTTTTGCAAATGTAATAGTTCTGTTATAGTTTAATTTACAATCGCTTTTATTTCGTTCATCCTTCTATTTTGCACTTGCTACTATTATTGACTTCATTCCCAAAGTTGGTTACTGAAATAGAATGAAAATATATGGATGGGCAGAGAAAAGTCATAAAAACCAAGAGTGTGGAGTTCATGCCAATATCTCTATCAATCTTCCTCACATTGAGTGCAATCGTGTGGTTCTTCTATGGCTTTCTCCTTAAAGACTTCTTCATTGCTGTAAGTGGAAACCCAGTAGATCCCAAAATCCTTATTTCATTCCAACAAATCTTGCTTTGTATCTGCTTAATGTATCTATACACAACACAGGTGCCAAATGTGTTGGGATTTGTATTGGGAGGGATTCAGATGGTGCTTTACGCAATATACAGAAAGAACACAAAGAACACAAAGAAAGTGGCACCGGAGCCTAATTTGCAGCAGCAGGAATTAACGGAAGAGATCATTGACATCGTGAAGCTAAGCACAGCCGTATGTCAAGAACTTAACCCGGTGTTAGCTGCACAGTTAAAGGACGTCCTCAAAGATAGTGTCAGCAAAGATGAACAAATCGTCGAGATGCCTTCCAAAACAATCAAGGCATGAATTGCGGCTCATGCACAAAAGCTTTACCGGTGCAATATCTTGGGTAGCACCATACCTAATATTATGATACAAGAATGCTTGTGTCATTTAGTCAATCATCTTCTCTCTCGCGGATTGGCTCGCCTAATTTCTCTTTTGTAGGAGGAGTTATGCTTGCATAAATGAGTAGTTTCATGTAGTAGTTGTGGGAATAAGACTAATATCATAGCCATTTTTGTTGCTAATTCTTTACCTTATGATTTTATTTATTATAATTAGCTATGTGGGTTCTTAATTTTTCGTTTAGTCAATGTTTCGGATATAAATTAGGAGGATTACATTATTTTATCGCGTATTAATATAAAATTCAAAGTCATATAGGATATTGGAAGATTGCAAAATAGGTTCTAGTGGAAACAGGATTGATCCTAGAATCGGACCGGAAAAATAGGGTGGGTTAGGTACAAGATCCAAAAAAAGGAAACTTGTTATAACATGGTCGGGTACAAGATCCAAAAAAGGGAAACTGGTTATAACAAGATCGGGTACAAGGTCCAGATCTAGACCCTACCCACCCTAGACCTGATCACCCCTAGAACGAGTTGGTATTCTTTTATGCTTACCTGAATAGACTGTAATTCTATAGATGTTGACCTTGAAGCTTTTCCTGAGGATGAATCTATTGGGGTATGGTGCGGTACTCTCCACCACTTTCTTCCTATCAAAAGGAGCAAAGTGCGCACGGATTATTGGATGGATTTTTCGTGATATAAAAATGGTTGATATCACGAAAAATATTAAACCGATACATCTATAATAAATTTATCTAAACATTAATTTTTTTTATCATCAAAAATTCTAAATTAATACACCGCTGACAAATTTATCCTTCATTAGTTTCCGTTCTATTTTACCATTAAATTGTTGAGTTAGATGACACGTGACAATTAATAGGTATACAAATTTGTAGTTTTACCTTCTGTTTGTCAAAAATATACTAGTTTAGAGTTTTCATGGTATTAATCCAAAATAACGAAAATTAATCGAACTAGTGGGAAAGTTTCAAAATATGAAGGATAGGTTCTACGTTTCAAAAATTGATCAACTTACTTTGACGGATAGGTTTCAGGTTCTGAATAAGTGAAACTTGGAGCTTGGAACCTAGAATCTAGAATAAGTTTTTGTGTTTTTCTTAGTCTATGTCTTCGCACGATTCTACGGTATTCCACGACATCCGATAATTAATATATAATTTGGAATCACTAGTTCGAGTTTCCATTTAAGACGTGGGTTCTTGTGTTGCATACCTATTATGACGGAAATGTGTGCCTTCGGTTGTCCCATCCATCATGACATCCTCTCGGATGCTCAGTTGGACTAGATAGTGGGGCTTGTTTTCCACGAACGTCATTTTGTTCAATCGTTCGGATGGACCACGAGTGCCTACTTGTTCTCTCGGATGTGGAACTCTCTTAATGGGTATCGGGTCATTGGCCCTTGTTCCCTAATTGTTAAGCATTTATCGCTTTGCTGGAATGACAATCTCGCCTTACCTTTGACTACTCAAAGCCCTCAGGCATCGCGATGGATCATGCTCAACAAACGTCGTGAAGGAATGCTACCTAGTTGATCCTACCAGTAGTCATATGCTTGTCTTAGATCATAAAACTGCGAATGACTCATTAAATCAGTTATAGTTTGTTTGATGGTATTTACTACTCAGATAAGCGTAGTAATTATAGAGCTAATACATGCAACAAACCTCGACTTTTGGAAGGGATTCATTTATTAAATAAAAAGGTTGACTCGGATTTTGCACGTTGCTTTGATGATTTATGATAACTTGATGGATTGCACGGCCATCGTACCGATGACGCATCATTCAAATTTCTACCCTATCAACTTTGATGGTAGGATAGTGGCCTACTATGGTGGTTCGGGTGATGGAGAATTAGGGTTCAATTCCGAAAAGGGAGCTTAAGAAATAGGTACCACATCCAAGGAAGGCAGCAGGTGCAAAAAATTACTCAATCTTGACACAGGGAGGTAGTGACAATAAATAACACTATCGGGCTCTTTGAGTAAGGTAATTGGAATGAGTACAATCTAAATCCCTTAACGAGGATCCATTGGAGGGCAAGCAGCCGCGGTAATTCCAACTCCAATATTGTATATTTAAGTTGTAGTTAAAAAGCTCGTAGTTGGATTTTGGGTTGGGTCGACTAGTTTGCCTCACGATGTGCACCGATTAGCTTGTCCCTTCTACTAGCAATACACTCCTAGCCTTAATTGGCCAGGTCATGCCTCATGTGCTATTACTTTGAAGAAATTGGAGTGCTCAAAGCAAGTCTATGCTTTGTATACATTAGCATGGGATGACATCATAGGATTCCGGTTCTATTATGTTGGCCTTCGGGATCGGAGTAATGATTAACACGGACTGTTAGGGGCATTCGTATTTCTTAGTTAGAGGTAAAATTCTTGAATTTATGAAAGATCACCAACTATGAAAGCAACCCACCCACGCATGGCTACGCTGGTTGAGGCGTACCCCCTGATTTGGCACCAGGTCAGGGGTTCGATTCCCTGAGTCGTCACGACTCTCAAAGTAGTTCTGTGATTTAAGCAGGGGGCCCCAGCAGTGGGTTGCTGGGCTAGTCTCCCCCAAGGTATAGTCGGTGTTGTGCTCCCGAATGTGAGCTAGGTCGGATCCTTGACATAAAAAAAAAAAAACTGTGAAAGCATTTGCCAAGTATATTTTCATTAATCAAGAATGAAAGTTAGGAGTTCGAAGATGATCAAATACCATCTTAGTCTCAATCATAAACGATGTCAACTAAGGATCGGCGAATGTTGCTTTTAGGACTCTAACGGCACCTTCTTAGAAATCAAAGTTTTTCGGTTTCGGTGGAAGTATGGTCGCAAGGTTGAAACTTAAAGAAATTGAAATAGAATTAGGATTGAACCTAAAATTAGAGTTTTTTTTTTTTTTGAATGGGATAAAAAAATGGTTTAAGGTAGAATTGAAATATGATCTAAAATTGGAGGTTCCTTATAAAGTAAAAGACACTCGGACCCCTAGAGTGCCAAAAGTTGGTACAAATGGACATTTTAGTGCCAAAAGCTTACGAAAGTGACATTTAAATGCCAAAATTTGAGCAAAATGGATCACTTAAGTATCAATTCAGCCAAAATCCGGCCAAAACGCTAATGTGTCAATTTTTCGGCAAAGCAAGTGCAAAACGGCATCGTTTTGGTGCTGACATAGTAAAAAATTAATATAAAAATTAATTAAATTAAATTTAAAATTAAATTTATTTAAAACATTTAAAAATACAAATGCAAATATTAAAAAAATTAAATTTTTTTAATTAGAAAAAGGGAGGCGGCCCTTAGCCGCCGTTGCCTCCCTTTTTTATTTTTTATTTTTTTTTTTTTTTATTTTAATACCTAAGGAATCCCGTACAGCCGACAGCCGGCAGGTAAACCCTTGGACGACGCTAGCGGAGGACCCACCACCCCGATGTCGTGCTTAAGATCTCGTGCGTCTCGCGGGATTTGAACCCCTCCGTCCTTGGTAAACTTTATGGGAGCTCTTATTCAGCTAGCCACCGCAGGCGGTGGTATTTTTTTTTTTAATATTTGTATTTGTATTTTTAAATGTTTTAAATAAATTTAGTTTTAAATTTAATTTAATTGATTTTTATATTAATTTTATACCACGTTAGCACCAAAACGACGTCATTTTTGCTTTGTCTAGCTACGTCAGCGTGCAAAACGACGCCGTTTTGCATTTACTTTACCGGAAATTGCTCACGTCAACATTTTGGTCGGATTTTGGCTGAATTGGCACTTAAGTGATCAATTTCTCTCCGATTTTAGTATTTAAGTGTCACTTTCATAATTTTGGGCACTTAAGTGTCCCTTTGTGTCGACTTTTGGCATTTGAAATGTACTTTGCCTAAAGTAAAAGGTAGAATCAAGACGAAAACTAAAATTAGATTTTATTTAGGATATAGGCCCATTTTTTTGTTCAAACATTTAATGGTATGACGATTGAAGAAGACAAATGATTATTAAATTATGACTTCTAGTGAGTTGCGGCAATCCCCAAATTTGGGTGAGGTAATACTTTATTTAGGCCCAACCAAAAAGTAGTTAAAGGTCACAGAAAATCTTGTGATTCCGATCATTCTAAATGTGGAAATGAGCATGCCCGTCATAGTTGATTTAGATTCATGGGAAGCTTGAAAACATGACGCATCCCACCTTTGGCGGATAAAAAAAAAAGGCCCAAAAATCCCTTGGAGCGGCCAATGAACACGGGTAGGCTTTGTGCCTTTTCAGAGGCATTTTTTATTCGAAAAAGAAAACACATTTCTCCCCTATCACTATCGAAAAAAATGGCCGGCCAATGAGCATGGGTACGTTTTGTGCCTTTTCAGAGGCATTTTTTATTCGAAAAAGAAAACACATTTCTCCCGTGTCATTTACGTGCACATTGAAAACATTCAGAAAAGCATAAAGTTTGCCCCCATTTTTATAGGTAAAAAAGAAAAGTGTAAGTTTTCCTCAAGCGTAGGTTGAAAGATTGGAGATGGATGATCACTGCAAATGTGAAAGAAGTCTAATGAGAATGCTGCGTCATGGACTTAAAAGAACCTAGCCACGCAATTTTTGCATGCGAGAAGTACGGGGTAAATTTTTTTTAAAAAAGTACAGAGTAAATTTAATCGAGGATTTTTTTTATTATCAATTTTCTTGTAGTTAACAGTGGTTCTTTGAACCAAAATGCCATGTGAATAGTGTCAAACGAGTATGCAACGAGCACATATTTGCCGGCTGGTTATTATTTTCACCAATAGTGAGCTCAAGGAATCATTGGGTCAAAGTGATTACGTTTAAGGGAGCGATAAGGTCAAAACAATCAAGTTCCGACGGTACCTTAGAGGAATTTTGAAAAATTGGTGCCGCTTCAGGGGATTCCAAATCCAAATGAGGATGTGCAGCCCCGCTTGGATCTTAAAGAGTAGTCCCTATCGTGTCTTTCTTACTTGGATCTTAAAGTTTGTGAATATAGAGAAACTTGATCAGATAAATTAAAATATTTAGGGACTTGATTAGTGAAAAACGTAAAAGCAATGGGGGCCAAAAGGTAGAACTTTTCCGGACGAAAGTCAAATAAACAGGAATCATCACATGTGATAAGAATGTAGTGGTATAGAAAGCATGTCCAAATTAAAGCAACTGAAGAAGAGCATCATCACATTAGATAATATGCAGCGAGATAGAAAGCTTATCTAAATTGAAAAAATAAACCCGAATCACTCCATTTTCCAAGAAAACATCGAAGCCCGTCGATTGGGAATATAGTGTCAAATATGTAGACGAGTCATGAGGAAGATCGTTGTATGACGTGAGGGTGACCGAGGCCGGCGCCCAATCTCAACGCTTCAACGGGGGTGACGGAGTCTCATTCCCATCACTCCCCACGTCAGGTTTGAACGGGCAAGGGACGTTAAGCCTTCAACCTTGATTATACGCCCGCACGCCAACGCAGGCATCCCGATTAGTCTTCGTACACACATCATCCAACAAAAAAATAGTTATTTTGACGATGCAGAAACTATTGGTTGTTTTATATGTATTATCCCACGTAAGAAAGTTGGAAGGAGATAAAGACACTTTATAAGTATGAGCCTTTTCTAGTTTATTTAAAGGAAGCATTAGAGTGTGGGTTAGACTCCGTAATACCCACACGCGGATGCGCTATTACTAGGCGCACTTAACATTTACCCCTTTATTTTGGCGTGGTTTAATTAGCACTAACCCATTATCTTTATTTTTATTAGTCAAAATGTGTATTTGTTCATTCAATATTTTAAAAAATCATGAAATTATTGATTTTTTAATTATTTTATTTCGAATTTTATATATGACTTTTAAATATAACTTTTAAAATTATACTTATTCAGTTTGTAACTTTTCATAAATGGACATCTTTATTTACTTTGCAACTTTTCTCAAAGGGATAACTTTATTCAATTTGCAACTTTTCCTAAAGGGATACCTTTGTTCAATTTGTAACTTTTTCCTGAAGGGATACCTTTGTTCACTTTGCAACATTTTTCGAAAAGTTACCTATATTCCTTAAGACTGATATTTATGTATATGTTAGTTTTTGGCATGAATAAAAATAAAGTTATTTTGAGCCATTTTCACCAAAACTACAGCCATCATTTCAATTGTTCCTTAGAGAGACCTTAAAAAAATATTAGAATTGTTATTTAATATTCTCTATTGATACTTTGTTTATCATGGAGGATATTTGCTAGTGAGCATTAACTACATTGTAGGGTAAATAAATTTTTTAAAGAAAATAATCCCTTTCTTTCCTGTTCGCCGGAGAGCCACTCTTTTCGTGGGTGGGCTTATCAGATCTTCTATTTATTTATTTGAGGGTTTGCTTTAAGTTAAAGCGGACTTGGGCTTGTCTTAATTTATGAATATTTGGGCTGGGTTTAAATTTTCATGAAGTGGGTCTCTGGGAGTTTATCACTAAAAGGGGGCTTGGTGTAATAGAGCCCGATTCATGCTCCCCGTCCAGGCCCACAAGAGTCCATAGCAGCCCATGTTAGGACCGGCCCCTGGGGCCAGCCCGAGTTCTTTTTTCGGATTATCGATTAAAAAATAATAATAATAATATATACTTTGTTAAAAAAATATTAAAAAAGTTTAAAATACCGAAAATGTTTTATTTTCTCTAACATTCATGAAAAAGCTTTAAAATGAGTTTTTTTTTAGTAGTTTTCTCTTAAAATGTGCAAAGATTTTTGACAAAAATTATGCTCAGCTCAAAGGGTTTTATGATGAGATTTGCATGTCCTTAAAACCACATGTTAGATCATTGTTTGCACATTTTCATTTCAATTACCAATTGATTGTGCACTCTCAATGCATTAATTATAGTTGCATAAAAAGTTAAGTATGCTCTCATGCTTCACTTGATTTCTAGTTGAACTCAATAGGTTAGTGGAGATTCCTCATTAAAAAATTCTCATAGCGTCAATTCAAATACCCACGTCGCGCGGAGTATAGACTTGGGAGAGCCCATGTCTAAAACAAATGATGTAGGCCTATCTTTTAGGCAATACCTCTAAGCCTACTTTCCTCCATACCGAGAGGGTAGGTCACGATGCTAAATGAATTACATAAAACTTAACTTAAAATCAAATTATTGGATAAATCGCTTGGGTATAATTACAACAAACAAAATAAACTCGCCTGAAGAACGCTCATGGAAGTTGCCTCCCCTTCAGTGCACCCTTCAGTGCACCGAGACAAATTTCATCCATAATCTGAGAGTTTTCCTACATTTCCTTATGTGATTAAACGAGGGTTCATATTACCAAAATTCTCAAATCAGTATATCCATGCTACAATTATTTCAAACTAATGTCTATATCACAAAGACTCTCAAATTGGTACACCCGTGTTACATTTATCATACACAGATGGACTCATGTTGAATTTATCCTAAATTAAATTTTATGACACAAAAAATCTTAAACTGGTATATTCGTGCCACATTTATTCCGAACTAGAACACATATGCCACATTTATCTTGAAAAATGCATGAATTACCACAATTTGGGGTAAATGTGATATACGTATATCAATTGAGGGTAAATGCGATACCTATATACTAGTTTGGAGGATATATGTGGCACGGGTCTATGTGAGAGTATTTGTGATTGTGTTATGAATGTATTGACTCAAGATTTTTTATGGTACTAAGTTAATTGACAAATCCATGTGCGGCAGATTTCCTCGTGAAAAGAGGCATCGGTCCGCATTCGGCCAACCTATCTTAAAGAATTTTATCTTCTTCCCTTCTGTCCCATATAATGATTTGCCAGACATTACATTCTGCTCCCATTTCTTCAGCTGAGCAAAGCTGTCTTTTTTTAGGTGAGACCATCATGGTCCCTCCTTGTTTTCTTTCCATAGTCGAGCCACCCACGATGTAGCGGTGTTATCGCGACATGGCGATCGACAGGCCTTCATTGCATTTCAGCTCACCAATATTGAACTGTGGTCAAAACGTACGGAGACATTTTCTTTACACGACACTCATCACGAATAGAAAATGCAGGGGGAAGAAGATGCTTTAATAAATTTACTATTGCCTTTTCTGTTCCTTAGATGCGGTTGCCTATAAATACCCATCCATAAGGTTTGGACACTCCACCCTCCCTCCAGGGTTCTTTAGCTATAGTCTGCCAGATACCTCAATCTAGAAAATAGCAAAAAAGAAATGTCTCTTCAGATTTCAGAAGTCCCATCTTCTTCTCCCCCTGAACGCTGGTCAGCAATTTTTCATCCAACCATATGGGCAGATTACTTTCTCAAATATGCTTCTAACTCCAATTCGACGGTAGCATTTAAGTTACTCTTTTTCTTAAATTACTTTTGGAAAACTTTTCAGCTGTCATGTCCTCCGAAAACTAAGAGCATAAAGAATAATCTTGGAATGTGGAGGATCATCCCGCAACATTTAATCATAAAAAAAAAAAAAAAAAAAGAAGTTCTAGTTTATTGGAAACCCTATGCAAGTGTTGTTCCTTGCACGATTCAAAATTTCTGTGAGAACCTTTGGGATGCACATATGACTTGATAAATGTAGAAAGAACTTCTTTAATGTTACTAAAACTGGTCTTAACGGTATCATCTTTAGGTAATTTTAGTTTAGATTTATTGTGGTCAATCGGGTCATAGGCAACCTAATATGTTTCTTGCATTCTTACTCATTTTATTCAATTATCTCTATTTTTTTTTTTTTTGGACTTTCAATTTTATATTGATTGTAGAGTTCTGATGGCGTAGTAGAGGAACGGATTGAGAGATTGGAAGGAGAAGTGAAGAAGATATGGATAGGTGCTATGGATAAGCCGCGCAGAACTTGATTGATCAGATCCAATGCTTGGAATTTGCTTACCATTTTGAACACGAGATAGATGAGCAACTAGAACAAAACCATAGAAGCTATTTCGAGTTTCATTATGGCGATAACAACGGCAACCTACACACTATTGCTCCTCTTTCAATTGTTACGACAACAAGGTTACAATGTTTCATGTGGTATGTAATGTTTTGATGTCATTGATCCAAAAGTTGGCGAAATTATACTGCAAACAATAGCTTGATAATACATTTGATTCATTAGAGGGAACAAATAATATCGCTGGCATGTTTAGTTTACTACGATGTTGATTTGTTTATTTGTTAACCTATTTCTATATATAATTCTCATATTTCGACTTGTTCAATTTTTCTTGTTTTAAAAGTTGAGTAGTCCTCTCTTCCAATTCCTTTGTTTAGTATGTCATCTTTCCATCATTTCCGATTGATCTAGATATTGAACATGGTGCTTTTCACGGCATCTTCTTCCATATTCCATTTGGCCATACAGAAATCTTTAATAGGTTCAAGGACAGCAAAGGGAATTTCAGCTAATGCATCACTAACGTGCAAGGAATGTTAAGTCTATTTGAAGCTTGCCATCTAAGTCATCACGGTGATGATATTTTGAATGGTCACGGCGATGATATTTTGAATGGTGCACTCACTTTTACAATAACTCACCTTGAATCAATTAAGAAAAAGTAACCCCTAATCTCGAAAAACAAGTGAGTCATGCCCTACATCAGCCAATCCAAAAGGGTTTGCCAAGACTAGAAGCGAGGCTTTACATTCAGTTCTATCAAGTGGAGCCTTTGCATAATGAAGTCTTGCTTTCCTTGGCTAAGCTCGATTTCAACTCATTGCAAGAGCAACGCCGAAGAAACTCAGCAACCTTACTAGGTGAACTTCATGATAGCATGTCTGAAGTAGCTAGATGTTCTAAAAACACCAAATTGTCGTAGATTGATTAGTGTAATTGCAATCTATTCTGAACTAAAAATCATTTGCAAGTGTCAAGGAGTGTTAAGCTCTTTGGATCATAGGTCCAAAGTACTGTCTATAATTCCATCATTGATGTGTTTACCTTAAATGGGATTTGTTGGTAGACTGTAGGTGGTGGAAGGATATAGATATGGAGATGGAGTTTCCATGTGCTAGAGATAGGCTTGGGGAGGTGCATGTTTGGATGTTAGGAATTGATTTCGAGCAAGAGTATGAGATCGCTAGAGGAATAGTAACCAAAATGATGGTCATTCTTTCCATTCTCGACAACATTTATGATGTTTATGGCATATTGGAAGAATTAGAACTCTTTATGGAAGCAATTGAAAGGCACAGTTGGCGCTTGAGGCTTTTCTCAATTTACCGATTCTAAATTCATTTTTTTTAATTTGGCCAACTGTTGATTAGGATCAAGTTATATATTTTTTAAATTGGAACTCAGGTGGGATGTTGATGCCAAAGAAGGATTGCCAAAGTGCATGCAAGTTTTTTACAAGACACTTCTTGATTTTTATGATGAAATTGGCAATGAATTGAATAGAAAAGAAAGATCATACCGCCTATTCTATGCAAAAGAAGTGGTAAGTCACTTGAGGTTACATCAATCAAATGGATTTTTACTTTGCATACTTGAAACAAAATACTAAGATTTTGGATAAAGATGAAAGGCTGTCATATATCTAAGTCCATCAAATACATTAATGCTCAAATATTGATGTAGCTTTTACGTTTGATAATGAATTCTCGGATGAAAATTCAAGTGAGCATGTACTTGGCTGAAGCCAAATGGTTCCACCAAAACCACATACCCACGATGGAGGAGTACATACCTGTTGGATTAATAAGCAATGGTAGTCAATTGGTGTTTGTGACAACGTTTTTGGTAATGGGAGATATTGTAACAAAAGATACTTATGACTGGTTACTATCCGGCGACCCCAAGATAGTGAAGGCCTCGCAAGTAATTGGTTGGCTTATGAATAACATTGCTGGACACAAGGTATACAAAAGCTATACCAGTGAACAACATCATTTTATCTAAATTTTTCTCATAGGTTTTATCAATGGGAGACAAATTAATTTCAATGATATATATATATATATATATATATATATATATATATATATATATATATATATATATATATATTATAGTTTGGGTAAGACAGAGGTCATGTGGCATCTTTAATGGAGTGTTTCACAGAAGAATACAGAGTTATGGAAGAAGAGGTTGTTGGGAATGACTGATCCTCGAAAACCGGGATTCGACACTAAATCGAACCCCTAAACTCAAGCGGAAGACGAAGCCCAGGAATTAACACGTATCACCGATCGTAAAGCACACCACAGATTCGAGCGTACCTTGTTAGCCACAGATTAAACACCAACGCTGAAGAAGAGGAAGAAATTCTGATCCGATGACGCCTTGAAGGGAAGAAAACAGTGCCTTGAACTTACTGTTCCTTGCAGAGAGAGAGCGCGCGGGAGAAAGGGAAGACGTACGTTTGTTTCTAACGGTTGTCTTCTCTCTCTCTCTCCTCCCTTTTATACCTCTCCCCTTCCACGGGCCCTATTCCCGTGGGCCGGGCCCTTTGGGCCCAGCATGGGCGGACGGGCCGTAAGCCCAATTCCAATAAATCCATCATCTCCCACTCGCACATGGTGGTACAAAACCAACATGGGCGGACAGCCTTACTCAGCCCCATCGGAAAAATCCATCATAGACTCTCACTTATCATGGTGGCCCTTACGGAATCCTCTTTTCCTCTCTTCAACATTCATACCGGTGAATAATCCGTGCGACCAAAGATACTTTGAGAGCTCGTTGCCATACATCTGTTAGGAATATATAACAGCTCATAATGGGCATCACACTCCGAGTAGACTTAGTATGCAGTACCCTAGATCGATCGATCACATTTATATCTCTCTTGATCTCTTTTAAAACAATGATATATATATTGTATTCACAACTATGATTATCACAAAGACAGTCATAATTGGTTAACGAGTGAATACAAAACTACAATGTGATTCTCCATAATCGATCTTCCTCTTTCCTTCAAACTCTCAATTTCAGTTCAACTTGCTTTTCTAGAAATGCCCCATTAGATCGAATCACTCATGACCATTGGCAACATCCTAAGATAGCAAACACTAAATAGAAATCTCGAGAATAAGTAAGAGTCATGAGGGGACTAAAAAGTTGAGGAACTCTCTTGTCCTCAAGAGTCTCACACGACATAAAAGTTGAGATCAAACTTTTGTCACTCTTATTGGTCGTCTCATGCATACGTAGTATGAAATACGTATTACGGTATTAACTCCTTTCCCATGGAGCGTATGTCTACACCTTTCAATACCGTACGGATGATAGTTCGGACATACCCAATGTCTAACTTGAGTTCACGTATCTACTCATTCACAAAATTCATCGAACTCACATCCGGCATCTTAGACAGATAAGGTAAAATATGTGGGGTATTTTACTTTCGACATAGTAAGTATTATGTCCTCATCTTAACACTCGCTTAAGGCGACATACGTGTTCTAAGCTTGAGCTCTCGATTATCACCCGGATAATAAGCTTAAAAGCGCCTCATCTCTATTTATCACACAAGAAATAGAGGCGATTACCCGTGTGAGTGGGCTAATCTTACATCTGTCCGACATACTTCTCAACTTAAAGTAATGCACCGAGCATTAAGATGCATAAAGATCAAACAAAGATTCATAGGCATTAATGATGAAAACACAAATTCATCAAATTGTGAACACTTAGGAAATTACAATATTCGACATCGCTTCTACGCAACCCTAGAGATTTCATATGGCCACAAAACACATCTCTGGGTATTGGCTTTGTCATAGGATCTCGCTACCATTCTATGCGTAGTATGTACTCTAAGTTCACGTCCATTCGTGCAACCATATCCTTTACAAAATTATACTTGGTATCTATATGTTTGGTCTTGCCATGATATTTTGGATCTTTGGTGTACGCTTTTGCTTTGCGCTTGGCTATCACAGGTTAACAAATAACAAATCTGCAAAGACTTCCAATAACACCTTAATGATCCAAAAATCTCTAAAGCCAAACATCTTCTTACACTACTGCTGATAATGCCACAAACTCAATTTCTATCGTGGACAAGGCTATACATGTTTGTTTCTTACAGCTCCAACATATGGTGCCATTATTCGGTAAGAAAACAAAGCCAGAGGTAGATTTCATTTCATTTAAATCTCCTCCCCAATCAGAATCGGATAGCCTTAGAGTCGCGATCCTTTCCTTTATAACTCATCGTATAATCGCGGCCCCCTTTAGATACCTCGGTATTCTCTTAACGGCTTTTCATTGTCTTGGACCCGGATTGGATTGGTATCTACTCACCATTCCAACCGCAAAACATATGCCGGTCTTATACACATCATAGTGTATATCAAGCTTCCAACAAAGACTAGCATAAGGAACATGTTCCCTTTATTCCTTCTCTTGTGGAGTCCTTGGACACGCCTATGGCTCAATCCTTCACCTTTTGCAATAGGAGTGTCTATGGGTTTACAGTCTTGCATACGAAATCGTTCAAGAACCTCATTTATATAGGTTTCTTGCGAAAGAGACAACGATCTCTTCAAACGATCTCTTGAAATCTTAACTTCAAGAATGTATGCAGCCTCACCCATATCCTTCATAATCAATTTCTTCCTGTTGATTATACCCCTTCGCCACAAGGCGAGCCTTATGCCTTTCTATCGAGCCATCAGCCTTTCGCTTTATTTTGAGAACCTAGTTGTTCCCAATAGCTCAAGGTCCTTTTGGAAGATCAACCAATTCCTAAACATGGTTTGACTTCATTGACTCCATTTCCTCTTTCATTGCATGAATCCATTTTTCCTTATTAGGGCAATTTAGAGCCTTATTAATATTTCTTGGCTCATCCTCATCTTGTGGAGCAACCATAAAAGCTTCCCTTTCAATGTCAAAACATTGACGGGAAATACTTTGGCGACTTGTTCACCGTATGGGAGATTGTACACTTAGCACATCATTCCCCATCATGCTCCCACTTGGATTAGGTGATGATGATGTTGTCACATCGGTGGTTGTAATTGAGAATGAGTTGAATTCAATTCATCACATCTCATATTACTCCCACTTGGACGAACTCCACTACATCATTATCTTGATCCAAGGTTTCAAATAGGGAACAATCTTCCCTTATTTCGCCCTTCTTAGGAAATTCATCCACTAAGGATGTGACATCCCGTGATTCAAATTCAGTTATACTCCCACTTTCCTACTCATCTATGAACATATACCCTTTCGAGTGTTCGTAGTATCTCATGAAAATACTCTTATTTCCTTTGGGACCCAATTTCCCAAACTTGTGAGAGGACTCATGAATATAGGCAAAGACAACCCCATGGCTTAAGAAAACTTAAGTCTGGTTTTCTAACCGTCCATAACTCATATGGAGTGGAAGCAACCGATTTGGAAGGCATCCGGTTAAGTATATAGGTAGCGATTAACAACGCATCACTCCGAAAAGTGATAGGTAAGTTAGCATGCACCATCATGGACCTAACCATTTCCAAGAGGGTTCTCGTTTCTTCTTTCCACAACACCATTTTGTTGAGGAGTATATGGAATAGACAACTATCTTTATATTCCCTTTTCATCACATAATTTTCTGAACACATCGTATAAATATTCTCAATCTCGATCGGATCTCAATACTTTTATTTTCTTGTCTAATTGATTTTCTCGCAAAGTTCATAAACCTTCAAACAACTTATGCTTCGATTCATGAGAAATCAAATAGACATGTCCGACTCGAGTATGATCATATATAAAAGTGATGAAATAAATGCCCCTTGCCTTCCTCTCATATTCATTGAACCACGTACGTCCAAATAGATTAAATGCAGAGGAAATCCAGCTCTTTTATCTTTTTCTAAATGGTTTCATTGTTATTTTCCCTACTAGGCAATGCTCACTTATGGACAAATCACTTTTTCAATATTGCCCAACAAGCCCTTTTTTTGGCTAGTCTATTCATTTGTTGTTGGCCCATATGACCAAGTCTAGCATGCCACCATATTCACATCATTATCATATAAGGTAGAAGACGTGAAACAAGGGAATAACAAATTGACACCACCATAGTCAACATCTAGTACAATAAAACCATCCAGAAAATAATCACAACCATAGTAGTTTGTATCTAAAAACAAATCTACACCTTTATTATGGAAGTTCATACTAAAACCAAGTTTAACCAACATTAAAAAAGACACAAAAATTTCGACGAATCTCCTGGAGCATATAGAACATTAAGGTGCGTCCACCACTCATGTTCAATTGGCAAAAAGCCAATCCCTTTACTTCACTCTAGAGTTGTTTCCCATATGGATCCACTTAGTTCCAGTTGGTACTTGTCGGAATTCCATGAAGGATTCTCTATCCTTCGTACATGGTCCGTCACTTCGAATCTACAAATCCACAAAGGATTGGATTCAGCCAATAATATTGAACTTGACACATAAGCAAAGTTCTCAAATGTACAAGAGGTGTTTACTTTTTTTTTTTGACTCACAACAATGTTTGCAAGCATAGTGACATTTCTTGTCACAATTGTAACACCTCGCCTTTGACATTTTCTTCACTTGAGGACGTTTTCCTCTCTTGTGTTGGTTAACTCTTGATTTCTTGCGCAAGTAAGGACTTGATCCTTTGTATGCCCACATATTGAACGAATCAATACGCTTGCGCTTAGAGCACAAAGCCCTTTCTAAGCTAGAACCAAAGCATTGCAAATATCTTTGTTCGGCTCAAATACCGTTAGGCGGTCCTCTACTAGCTCAAGGTGGCGCATGGCATCCTTAAGATCTTCCATAACATGGTCAAGAGCTTCTAGTGCTTCTTGCTTTTCCAAAGACATATTGAATCTTCTTATTCAATATTTCACAATTGTTACCGTTCATATTAGCAATCACGTTCTTAGTTGCTGAACCATCGTTCTGAACACATCAGACATCCATGCACGAATAATTAATGCCTATCATTTATGCATCCCTATTTGCATAGACCCATCATATTAATAAATAATTTCAAGTAAGGCTTCGAATCAAAAGGTCACTATGTTTCCAATCATCCTCCAAAATCCTAACTCAAAACTATCATTAATATGATTGTCATATACAAAATCAATTCTATGAAGCTACAAAAGCTTCTAAAACTACCCACGCCTAATTACCCACAAAGAACTGAAAGAATAATGAAAAGCAAATAAAATCTTATATCCAATAAAATAAAAATGCTTTCACATGATACGACTATACATTACACTAAGCAATATATATACAGGGAAAAAAAATATCAACATGGAAAGAGATATTCACATCAAAAACATCTTAAATTAATCCAAGGGATAAATAGGGAAAGTCCCTTCTAATCTATCATTCAAAACATCTGAGAAAACTGAAGGCACATTTGACAACCATGGAAAAACTTTTGGAGAGCTTTCATGTCGCCACCAAGGCGCATTCACTCGGCGCCATGTGGCGCTCAATCTAGGGTTGAAGTTTTGGCCAACTCAATCCTATAAGATTTCTCTTACAAAAGCTTCCACTAGCTTCCTATAATCCGGACCACGTTGACCTCCCATAGCCGATCCAACACCGCTTGCCATTCAGGTGGAAGAGTGTTCATCAAAGCCGGCACCTTCGAAAATCCGATAAGATAACCATTCCGGATGATTTCCCGTATCATCCGATTGACCTTGATCACATGCGATACTAAATCACCGTCATGCCACCGATAATTAGCTAGATCCGACATCAGCCTTTAAGTCTTGCATTTCCCTCGTCCCTTCTCGGCTTGCGGGTATCTCGCGCATAACTCATTATAGTCCCCGCAACAAATGCGGAATAATCCATAATTTTCATAAAAAAATACATAATTTTCCAAAATTCATGCAACAAATGCAGAATTAAAAAAATGGATCACTTATAATACACATAGGCATGACCGAAAAAGAAACAAATTCCTTTTTTTTTTTTTTTTTTTTTTTTTTCCGGGTCAACGGTCAACGGTCAAAGTCAACGGTCAACGGTCAAAGTCAACGGTCAACGGTCAAAGTCAACGGTCGGTCAACGGTCAACGGTCGGTCAACGGGTCAACGGGTCGGGTCAACGGGCGCGCGGGTCGGACCGGTCGGATCGGACGGACCGGTCGGGCGGCCGGACCGCCGCGCCGGCCGGACGAACCGACCGCACGTGCTGCGCGCGTGCGGTGGGCGACGCGTCACGCGAGCGTCGGCCGGCACGTGCCTCGCGCGTGAGCGTGCCGTCACGCGACGTCGGCCGCACGTGCGCGGCACGCGCCGGCACGCGCCAGCCGATCCGGGTCGGGTCGGTCGCCGTCGGGTCGGGTCGCCGGCCGGTGGCCGGCCGGCAATCGTCGCGTCGGCGACGTCATCAATGACGTCATCTCCGACGGTTATCGGCGGTTGGTGACGTCATGATGACGTCATCGAGTGACGCGTCATCACGCGTCGGTCCGCGGACCGGCGCGTGCCCGCGCCGGCCGGCCGCGCACGTGCCGGTTCGCCGCCGCCCGGCGCGTGTGGCGCACGCGCCGGGCGGCCCCGGCGCTTCCCGGCGCGTCGCGCCCACGCGCAGCGCCTTCCGCCGCGCGTGTGGGCGCGTGCGGTGGCTCCGGCGGCGGTCGACACATCGTCGGACTCGTCTCGACGTCGCGCTTCACCCAAAGCCTTCAGAATTCGTTTTTGACTTACGAAAACTCGAAAAATGGCCGAAGAAGTCTCGGGTGTCGGGATTTGTCGCCCGATCCGTACGGCCGTACTTCCTTTTGCGAAAAATCAATCAAAAAACATCAAATTGATCGGGAAAACGTGAACTAGGGCTCTGATACCAATGTTGGGAATGACTGATCCTCGAAAACCGGGATTCGACACTAAATCGAACCCCTAAACTCAAGCGGAAGACGAAGCCCAGGAATTAACACGTATCACCGATCGTAAAGCACACCACAGATTCGAGCGTACCTTGTTAGCCACGATTAAACACCAACGCCGAAGAAGAGGAAGAAATTCTGATCCGATGACGCCTTGAAGGGAAGAAAACAAATGTGCGCTTGAACTTATTGTTCCTTGCAAAGAGAGAGCGCGCGGGAGAAAGGGAAGACGTACGTTTGTTTCTAACGGTTGTCTTCTCTCTCTCTCTCCTCCCTTTTATACCTCTCCCCTTCCACGGGCCCTATTCCCGTGGGCCGGGCCCTTTTGGGCCCAGCATGGGCGGACGGGCCGTAAGCCCAATTCCAATAAATCCATCAGAGGCAAAGAAGGAACTCTGTAAAAAAAGTGGCCAATGCTGGAAGGACATTAAAGAAGAGCTGCCCCGTCTGATTGCGGTTCCGATGGTACTCCTCATGCGAATTATCAATCTTGCACAAGCCATGCATGTGGTCTATGAAGATGAAACAAATCACTACGTTAATGCTGGGACCAATTTCAAAGAGTTTGTGACTCTTCTGCTCGTCAATCCATGCCGATGTGATGGGTCAAGAAGAACAAGTTTAATTACCAAGCCATCATTTATCGCGTCGCACATTTCCGAACGATTTGAAATGTGCGTTAACACCTGATCAATGCTCTTTTCTGGCCTGAGAACCGCCGCGCTTCCCCCGGGTCCCCCTCCTTTTTTTTTTTTTTCCTAGTGGGTTTCAAATAAAACAAAACAAAAAGGTATGTGAAAAATGTGATGCTGGAATATATGAATGTTTTATAATGTGAGTGGTTCATTTTCTCTATCAATATCAAAGATATTTTATTCGATATATGTTTATGATGGTCTTAGTACACTAGGAAAAAATTACCAAAAAAGTCTTAAAACCATTGTAATTGTGCTAATTCAATCATAACATTTTTTTTTTTGCTAATTCAATTCTAAATTCTCATTTGTGCCAATTCAGTTCATTCAGCCAATTTTGGTTAGCTAGTACTGATTTGGTACTCTTGGTATTGACATGGTATTTTTAAAATAATATTTTATTACTTTTTAAATTTTTTATAATTTTTTTCTTCTTTTTTTTTGTTTTTTTTCTCTTCCCCTTCTTCTTCCCTTACCTTTAGCATTGGCAAAGGTCATAAGCAATAGGTGAGGGCATTGTCGGCCTTGCTCACAAGGGTGTTGCAACCCTCACCTATGGCTAGCAAGGCCAGTCGGTAATCCTCGCCAACACTAAAGGTAGGGGAAGGAGGAGGGGATGGAAAAAAAATAAAGAAAATAAAAGAGCAAAGAAAAAATTATAAACAAAAAAAAATATTAAAATATTATTTTAAAAATGCCGGTCAATGCGGATAGTGTCACCTCAATGCCCAACACAATATCTAATGCATGTTCTCATTATTATGTTTGGCACAACAAACAACTGGGTTAATTCTAATTTGTCTACCCCTCGTAATTTCATGGTTATCTCAGTTGTTAAATTCTGTCTTGAGTTTAAGCGTTTACAAAACGTGATTCGTTGGGATGTTTTTTTGGTTAATAGAAAAATTTCGTTGGACTCTTGAAGATTTACAAAAGAGAAAATAAGAGATAAAAGAAAAAAAAAGAAGGTTTTTTCCTTCTAAGCTGCAAGTGTCCGAATCCCTCTTTCAATAAAGGAAAGAAAGGTGGGCCCAAGGTCAAACCTTTGACCTTGGGCGCGCGCACACACGTATTTCACGCGTGGGTTTCTTTTACCCGGTCAAGAAACGGAAAGAAGCGTCTTTACGTGGAGCCAAAAAGCTGGTGGGGCCAAGTCAAAACTTTGACTTTTGCACAAATATAAATATAAAGCACACGTCCCCAGGACGTGCGCGGCTGAAAAAAACCCTACGAGAAAAAAGGAAGAGCCGCACGTCGTCAAGCTGAAGCGCTATCAAGAGAAAAGAATGCAAATCTGTACATACGCGAATCAGGCATATGTAGAGCGTTGTATTTTGAGTTTGAATACACAGTAATTTTGTGTAATAAATTTATATTCAAGTGGGTTGTTTATTTATAAACATTGTGGTTAAATCTAGGTATGGGAAACACTTGAGTATATTAGCAATTGTAAATTCTGATTCTCTGATTATAGTGGATTATTTGTTACTGGCTCTTCCTGTGGACGTATGTACTTATATTCAGATCGAACCACGTAAATTTTTTGTGTCTTTATTTTTTTTCATTTATTTCTCTGGCGATTTCGTGTTGATGTAAATTACAAAATCATATTGTTTCCGCGTATTAATTCCAATAGTCTCAGTCAACATTCTGTAATTCCTTTTGTCTCAATCAACATATTATACTTTAATTCTGTATTTTCCTATTTGGATGTCCGAGCCAAAATTCCGCCGATTGTATCGAATTCGGCACATGTGACGTCGCATGCTCACTTTCCGTTGAGTAATAAGTGCAAAATAATCAGTTCCGTTTATAAGGTGTTAACTAAGACCATAACAATTCATAAGGACGTTCTTCCTAAGCCAAAGAAATGTCTTCAAGAGTAAAACTTCAATCCGAGAAATCTAGGTCGATCTGATTGTATGTTTGGTTTTCCTCTGGCTCATTTTCATTTTCCAGATAGCAAGAGACAAAAAAAGTTGAATGAATGTGACTAAACAAAATTCACTTGTGATTTAATCTGCAAGCAATCGATATTCAATTTTTTTCTTTTAATTGGTTAGATAGGTAGGCAACCGTACTTGATTAGCTCAAGGACCATGGTGGACAACGTCGGCACTATCACTTGTATTATCATTTTCATATGTTCGAGTACTGCGTGAATTATATAACTCTCATCATCGAATTCAATTGAGAGTCAAGGCCTTAAATTATGTATTTTTATCTTTCAATGGGGCAGGGACAATTATTGGTTTCACGGTGTCTTGTTGTAATTTTGTGATGAAAAAGATGTGCTGGAAGACGAACATATGGTAGACACAACATAGATTAGGGCAAAGCTCGCTTCTAATGAATATAGATGTGCGATGTATTGACCCAAGGTCATGGTCGAGGTTACTGAGTGACTAAAAGATCGCTCCACCAACAGCCTAGTGGCTGGTAGTTTATGTACTAGGTAGGCATCTTGTATTAGTTCAAGGACTGTTTGACAAAAGCTTATGTGAATGCGACTCAATCGATGATACAAGATTGTTAAGTTCATAGGGAACTCATCAATTCATGGTTTACGAAGAAGATGTTCTCGATACCGCACAAGAAAAACTTGGCGTTTCGGAATGTGAAGTTTGAGCTAAAAAAGCGAAAAACGAAAAGGGCATGCGGACTCGGAGGTATAGCCATTCGTCTAAAAAAACTAGGTGTTTGGGTACCAAAGTCTAAGGAAGAACTGCAAAGGCAGATTGTCGATAAAGGAAAGGACATTAACGAAGTGTTTCTTTGTCCAACGACTCTATTTTAAGTCCACAATCCACATAAACTTTGGCTGGATACACAGTCCGATATCGTCAATTGTCGAAAACACCTCTAAGCAAACTGTCAAGTTTGAAGACGTCGACCCTAGCTTCGCATATTACCATCCATCCCTCTCTTGCGCTCTCCGGCGTCTGCTCTTTGAGGGGGTAAAAACACGTTCTGTTGCATGATAGCAGTCACGAGAATCTTAGGAAATAGCGACACCAATTGCAAATCCAACGAACGCTCTCAAATATCATTCGTCATTCAAATCCATCAATTGTTTTTATTACATTTTGAGGGGGATACGTGCAGGAATAGAGCTATAATCTCCTTGTATAAACGGGGCACATGTCAAGTTGAAAAGGTAAGAAGAAAAAAAAAATCGTTTCAGTTGTTGCATTTCATAAGAGAACGGGAAACTAATGGGGACGAATACGTCGGAGGAACAATTCTTTAAGTGAACATATCATATTCTTTTTTGGTCTGGAACATATCATATCGATTAGTAGGTAAATTTATGGGAATGGATGATAGATAATTCTATTATAAAGAAATTTCTCTTTTTGTTGAATTCGAAAGATGTCTTATCTACAAAGTTAATAGTAAAAACTATTTATGTAATTCTTTCTTTAATAATTAATCCCCTTTTAGAATCTCTCACAGGAGCCAATAGATGCAGATTTTTAATTGATACTTTACATTACCAAAATTGCATCTACTAGTAATTATAATATCTCCATAGTAAGAAAGATATTCTATTTCTTAAGTTGGAAACAAAAGTGACTAGAAATTTGAAGCCATTAATTTAAATTAATAACCTTCTCTAGGCAAAGTGTTACACCTTTGATTAGAAATATGAAACCATTTATTTAAATTAACAACCTTCTCTAGGCAAAGCATGACGCAGGATAAGATGAAGTCTTGCTGGGTGTAATGGGACATTTTGTTGTTAGCTTGATAAAAAATATATATATAAAATTGATGAGAGAGAAGGTTATTCCAGTTACTTAATTGAAAAAAAAAAATGATTGTCTTAGTCAAAAATGGAGTGCAAATATTAAATTAATGGCTTCGTATCTCTTATCAAAGGTGTAATACGAGCCATTGTTGTAGCGGAAATGCCATTCATCCATGCCATCGAAGGTTAAATTCTTTTCCTCTATTACCTTGGGCACCATACAAGCAGAGCCTCATCTTCCAAAATGAATAGTAGAGAAGCAAATAAAAAAACATGAAAGGCCTGATGAAAGGCCCAAAGGCGACTTTTAGCTTATTAAAGGCCTAAAGGCGTGCCATGCAAGATGAACTAATGAATGACTCGTGTTTTACTAAATTAAATTTGTACTTGATGCGACTTGAGCTCGTGTCTAGACTTGGAACCGTTTGCTCTAGCATCGACATTGACCCGTGACTTGTCTCGAGTAACAACACGTCTCAATGTTGTCCCGAAATCAAGTGTGGGTCATGCACCCACCTCAGCACATGTCCAAAGTCACGTTAGATATTTCCTCAACATCCAAGTGTGCTCAACATCCATGCGAGACCATAAACTTACTTGATGCAGCAATAAACAAATAGAAACACAACAAGCATAATAATACAAAACCAACACAAGCAAACGATGACATGATCTTAAAATCGATACGCATAGCACATCACCCTATCGAAGAGTTATGAAAGTCTACTTACAACTTTTTGGACCTAACTCCAAGATGCTTCTTTGGTGGTCAATCAGCTTCTAAGGCGGCTTGGAGGAGGAAGGCATGAAAGAGAGAAGAGAAAAGGAGAGGAAAGAAGAGAATGACTAAACCTTAAAATGTAAGAATGCTTTCTCCTAATGAGGATGTGCAGCCCCGCTTGGATCTTAAAGAGTAGGCCCTATTGCATCTTTCTTACTTGGATCTTAAAAGTTTGTGAATGTAGAGGAACTTGATCGGATAAATTAAAATGATTAGGGATTTGATTAATAGAAAACGTACAAGCAATGGGGCAAAAGGTAGAAATTTTCCGGACCAAAGTCAAATAAATAGGAATCATCACATATGATAAGAATGTAGTGGTATAGATAGAAAGCTCATCTTAATTAAAGCAACTCAAGAAGAACATCATCCCACAAGATAATAAGCAGCGAGATAGAAAGCTTATCTAAATCAAATAAAAAAAATAAACCCGAATCACTCCCTTTTCCAATAAAACATCGAAACCCGTCGATTGGGAATATAGCGTCAAATATGTAAACGAGTCATGAGGATGGTCGTTGTATGACGTAAGGGTGGCGGAGGCGGAAGCCCAAGTTCAACGCATCAACGGGGGTGGCGGAGAAGTCTCATTCCTATCATTCCCCACGTCAGGTGTGAACAGGCCAGGGACGTTAATCAATATTAGCAACGCCAGAAAGACGAAATCCATCACGGCACTTTGCTTAAACCGAACCTAATTCCACCAACGCCAGCTTATCTTCTCGCTATATAGCCTTCAATCTTGATTATGCGCCCGCATGCCAACAGAGTCATCCCGATCAGTATTCATTACGTTTCTGTGCATTCTCATCGAATCGCCATTGACATATACTCGGCTTCGTACATGCATCATCCAATAAAAAAAAATAGTTATTTTGAGGATGGAGAAACCGTTGGTTGTTTTGTTTGTAAAATAAACAAAAACAAACAAAAGGTGCTTTTCTTGTTAAAATCTTGGAAGACTTACGTGGCAATATTATTTCCATGGGAAAAGAAAAGTTACTTTATAAGTGTGAGCCTTTTCTAATTTGTTCAAAGAAAATGTTGGGGTGTGCTAAGTGCGTGATTATTAGGCGCACTTCGCACTTATCCCTTTTTTTGGGCACGGTTTAATTAACACTAATCCATTTATTTTTATTTTTATTATATATCGTACGGTTATCTTGTTAACCTTTATAAGTCAAAAGGTTGTATTTGTTCATTCAATATTTTCAGAAATTATGATATTCAGAATTTTATTTTATTAAAAAATTATTATTAATTTTTTTTAAATTATTTTTTTTCGTATTTTATATATGTCTTTTGAAGATAACCTTTGAAATTATACTTATCTAGTTTGCAATTTTTCCAAAGGGATATCTTTGTTTACTTTGTAATTTTTCCTGAAAGGATACCTTTGTTCACTTTGCAACTTTTTCCGAAGAGTTACCTATATTATTTAAGATCGATATATATATGTCAATTGTTGACATGAATAAAAATAAAGTCATTTCGAGTCTTTCATTCAAAACTCTTGCCATTATTTTAACTGTTTCCTAGATAGACTCTAGAAAAATTCTAAATTTGCTATTTAGTATTCTCAATTATGACTTCATTGTATTCTGGAGGATATTTGTCGATGACTATTAACAACATTGTAAGTAAATAAATCAACAAAGAAAGTGAAATCATGCCTCAAAGTTTAACTTAATTTATTTTATCCAATTCGAAGTCATATTTTCCAACATAAACTCTTTAATTTGCATTTACTTGGGGCTGACATTCTCTTTTTCTTGCATATACAGAATGCGTGCATGAGTTATAATCAACGAGACATCTGCTATGCTTCATGCATGAGCCTTTAAGCACCTGCATAGCGCCAAAACTCAATCCCATGGTAACTGGAGGCGGGAGCTGGATAGAGCTAAACGGGCGTCGTTTCAATTATATTCAGATGCGAGCATTCGGCTAGGGTTTGCTTGAGCTTATTCTATGGAGGATTCATATATCTGATAAAAGTCACTCGATCGAAATCAAAAGCAAGCCAATCTACCTGTAGTGAACAATTCTGCCTCCTTGATCTCATGAAGATGTGCAGATATACAAAAGAATATTATTACAGGATTATGCTGCACCGAGCTAGTGGGGTTTAATACATGAATGAACTGAATTTCCGATTTCTATAGCTACTTAGGAAGGACGGCCATGTAGGTTCCGCTTCAGCAATGAGTTGGGTGCAGTGAGGAGGAGGTAAGGAGATGCACGACAGCACTGCTTTGCCTCGTCATCCGACTTGCTTGTAGGCCATCGAACTGTAGGACTATTGTTAGGAGTTATCCGAAAGGGGAACCACTGGAATTTATGTTCGTGGTTACTGCCCGGAGTCTTGCAATTGGGAAATAAATCATCGCTGCCATCGGTGTCGCTGCAAGAGCAATGATCATGATGGGAAGATTCCATCTCGGCGAGGACTTTGAAGAAGAAATCGGGGTGGCAGGGAAGCGACAGAGGGCCTTGGCTGCAGAATCCATACTCCGACTCGGCATCCTCCAGCAAGGACTTGAACAAGGGGTGGTTCACATACTCCGTCTTCACCACAAACCTCTCTTTCCCGTCCCCCTCTCCCACGTACACCGGGAAGCATCCTGCTGGAACCAGAGCGCGAACCGCCGCCCCGCTCGTCTTATTCATCTTCGGCCATTTTCTAAGTAACCTCTTCATCACCATGTTGATCCTCCTGCTCTTCTTAATCATATCAACATTTGGTTTCTCCATCGCAACCCCCGTGTTTGTTATGGAACGAAGATATGCTCTCAGGTGATACAAACTAAACTAGAATCAGATTCACGTCTGTATATATATTTGGGGATATCTGTGCGCAGGAGATACCGAGGTTCCGCATATGGGTATATATACACATCTATGTAGGAGAGAAGGAAATGTCAAGGCAATCCGACGCCGGTTGAATTTCAAAGAATTTCAAAGTCTGTCAAGGAAATTCCTATCGCCAACGGTGACTGAGTTTAATAATGAAGGGCCGTAGATTTCCCACTCGTGTGCAAATTGGATGGTCAACGCATGCGCTTTGGACGATCAGCTAAACGAAATGGACCGACCCATGTTTGGAGCTTTGTCGGGAAGAGGGTCGTTAAGCCTTGGTTAGATCCGATCCGTATCTAATATAAGACATGCTTCTACATACGCGTGCGCATTTGATTGACGGCTCTAACGTGAATTCTTGAGATGCCTTTTACTCTCCGCGTCCTCTCGCGACACGTACATGCTCGGAATATTAAGAGTTGAAAGTATTCTCTAGGGCCGCATTATAGTTTGAAATGGTGAGATTGTCCGTTTAGTCCGCTGTTGTGTTGGCCAGATTCAGGAAAAAAAATGTGTATTAGGTTAGAGAGGTGCGAAAGGATGACACCCTTTCAGCGTCCCGTAGGACCGTCGCACGGTGATGATCCGCATAGAGCGGAAGATCTCGAAGATGTTTAGTAGGTGTCAAATGGTGGGCGAGTCAACATCACACGTGTACACTAAAGGCATGCCGGCATTATCTAGGGTTGGAATATGAATGGATTAAGATAAGTTTGGATGGTTCGACCCGGCTCATTTTAAACTTAAATGGCTCATACGGTTGAGGAAAATTCCCTAATTGATTTTGAAAATTGACAAAACGTTTCTTAACTATCTTTTGATTATGATGGTAAGCTTTTCGAGGTGGAAATTCTTACATATATTATTAGACATTTTTTATCAGACTCAAGGACATAATGAAGATCTTATCCTTAATATTCAATCTCAATGGAATAAGGATATTAATCTGACTATGAATCATTGTGCTAACCGCTAGAAGATTGGCATGAATTTCTCGCCTTATATGTATTGTTTATCCGAAAGGAAAATATTGAATATAATCTTACTTGTTTGGAACATCTCAATTATCAACAGGACAATTAATTAAAAACGGAATGTTTTCCAAAGGAATGACTCAACTTATGGAAATCCTATTTATTATATGGGCGGTAAATCTTTTGGAGAACTTCATTCTTGACAATCCAAAAACATTAGATCTTCTTCAACATTCAAATCTAATGAGTTGATTGCCTCAGAGCTGGGATCCAATGTTTAGCTTGGATAAGTATAAAAAGAAGTCGTGATGCTGAAAGATGCCAAGAGAGTACTGAAGTCTTGAATTCCACAAGTTCGACAAAGTCTTATCCTCAATAATTTCGTCTTTCATGAGCCATACATTGCATCTCTTAGAGGTCGTGAGTGTGAGATCATATAATTTTTCACATGACTTTGAGTAGTAATTACTCAGTCTTTGTAACCTCTGATTGATTCATCATAACAAAATATAGCTAATAAGCTGTCAACACTGGAAAAGAGACATAAACTTGTTAAAGCCAAACCACTATAAACTTATTGTGTAATTTTCTAGCCCTTAAAGTCTTATTCATATCTTTTGATAGATTATTATACACTGGTAACATCTAAATACTGCACAATCTTTTACCAAACATTGTCCTATCGCAATATTATCTCAATTTTGTTTTAATTTCGCATTGTCACCTATTCACCTCCCTTGATGTGATAAATCTAGCCCTATCAATACCTTTTGAATCTTAACCCCAGCAACCCCAAAAAAGACCATAACCCATTCGAAAAACGGAAGAAAAAGCCCAACTGATCTGTAAAGTAAGTAAAAAAAAAAAATACAAAATTAAATAAAAACCAGTGCTTTTCCTTATATTTGACCTGCACAAAACCATTAAAAAAATTGGTAAAAAATAATTAAAAAAAAATTAAAACCTCGTGAAGACAAGAAAGAACGCTTGAGTTTCTTCTCGTTCACGACCTTCGAAACCACGACAGCAAGCAAACGAGGTGGGAATAGACGTGTAGAAGGCTCTAAATCGAAGCTTCCAACGGATTTGAGGAAATCACAGTTGAACTTATTGGAGGCTATTTGTTCTTTTTATGAGATATCATGGACCACTCCCTCTCACATTTTGTTCACATTTTAGCCTTTTTGCTCAGTAAAAATTTAATTGGAAAAGAAAATAGGATCTTGAAAGATTTGAACTCAAAATCTCCACCTCCGATATTATATGAGATTTTGTGGAATCACAACTAACTATTCTAAAATCTTTAACTATTAGATGAAGATGTTGCTTAATATTTAATTATTCTAACATTTTTTACTCAGCGAAGGTGGTGATGAATCGCGTGAATTGAAGAGAAAACAGCAACCCACTTTCTTTGGAGCATTGCTGTTGAGTGAGAGGTGAAGACTGTTGCCTGCTTGCGGGGCTATGGCCAGTGAGACCATCGTTGTTGCTGGCGATGTTGCTACCCAGACCGGCCACCGTGGGCGACATCCCCGATGGTGGAGGGGCACCGTCGATAGTGGTGCTCTTCACCTCTTCACCCTTTCCTCTCTCTTCTTCGACATAGAGTTTTCTATTTTCTTTTTTATTTTTTCGATTATTTATATTCCTTTAGGTAATAATCTTTTTGGGCTTAAATGGATTATAAATAGTAGGAGTATGCAACCAAACCGGTTGTATACGGGAATTGGATCGGATAGCCCGAAAAATAGATCTGAAAACCAATTCCCGTTGGAACCAGTCTAGAAATATATTTGAAATTTTTGGAACCGAATGTAAATGATTTGGGAACAGATTTCGAGTGGATAGCCACCCTTCATCATTTGTCCTTTCTTGGAATTCCTCACTCGTCTTTTCTCTTTCCCCAAATTTTAATGGATGAATGGGGAATAAAGTTTTATAACGTATGCTATGTGTTTAAACTTTTTATCATTTATAATTATGTTTTATTACATATTAATCTTATGAATTGTTATTTTCGGGGGATTAGGCGTTTTGTTGTTTATTTTTTTTTATTTTGAATCGTTTAGTTACTCATAACCTCATATGATTTTGCTATAAAAAATGAACAAAAAAAAAGGCATAAAAATGTAAAATAGGTTCTCAGGTAAACTCTGGAATCGTACCAAAAAAACGAGGTAGGTTCCAAAACTAGTTAGAAGCAAACAAGATAGAAGGGCTCAAAAACTGAAAATTGGTTATAACACCGTAGATTTCTAATTAGCTGGAACCTATCCGCTCATGAACTTGTCCACCCTAAAATTGATCACCTCTATTAATTACGGTTATTTTTAAACCCACAAAAAGACCCACATATAATTGGCGTTGACATTGTGGTACCCACTTTTAACTTATTTTTAAACAATCAATATCTGACTTGGCTTATCAAATTTGAATAAATAAAAAAAAAAGTTGTGAACACATTGATTGGGTAGTGAAGGCCCAAAGGAAAAAAGTCCTCCCCCGAAGATTGGTTGGCCCACCCTCCGCAGGCCCTTAGAGATCTGGTCGGCTTTGAAACCCCACTAGTGGTCCGTTTTCTACATCCTCTTAACGAAAAGTTGATGTTTTAGACAAATAATAAAAAGAAAAAAGTTCTGTCCAAGAGCGTGTGGTGTAACATGTAGCTTGAGAAGGAATATTTTTGCATTTTCGTTTATTATGTATTTATTTTGAACCATTTTTTAGGACTGCCACGATGATAGCCTAGATGTGATGATGTCCAGACCCATCGGGCATATCTGGACAGGGCAGTTTGAGTTTCGTAGACTATTTTGGGAATGCTCCGGGAGGGGAGGGGAGGGGGCCGACGGGGTTGGTGCGAAATCAATGGAATAAATGAAGGGGATGCGACTCTAAGGCGATGGTGCCTACGTATTTTGTTGCAAAGGATCAGTGATTGACACGTCGCCCTCTCTCGAAGTGGCACCTGTCTCACCCACGAAACAAACAAAAAAACATCAGGCCCAAGCACTCATTTTTCTTCGACCACCAAAAAAAAAAAAAATTACTCATTTTTCTATTCAAGCCATTCTTTGTTTCATTTTTCTTTTAAAAATAAAAAATAAAGCATCCAAGAGGAAAAAAAAAAATCTTTGGCGTATAGTTTAAGAGAATGGAGTAATACATAAACGATGAAGAATGTTTAATGGTCTCAAGAGACCTCAAGCCTTGATGGTTATATAGTTCTAGGAATTCGAAGTGATCAGCTTTGAACAAATGTCCAATAGATCAAATACAGACAATTGAAAATTTTGGAAAAGAAAAATCAAATCAAATAGTCTCCGACATCATTTGGTTTGCTAATAAACAAATTTTTAGCAAAACAATTATTATTTAAGCAAACTTAAATTGATAATATGCAGAATGGTATAATGGTATAAATAGAATTGGATGAAACTTTCATCTGAAAAAATTACTTCTATTTCTGATTTTTTTTTTTTTTTTTTTATCTCCAAGAACAATGTAATTCATGTACCATCACCTCCCCAGTATCCAAATTTCATCTTAAATTCATCAGAAAGGTAATCCTAATAACTATCACCTCTTATTTACACCTGTCTTCTAACCTCGGTGGTTTGTAAAATAAAATTATTTGACTCTCTTTCGTGAGAGTAGGTGTCTTCAAAAAGCATAACACGACACGTCAACCTTTACTTATTCTGAAAATAGCACGAGATACTAATTAAAGAAGAAATAAGGGTTCAGTCGTTTCATAAGATCACAGGTATAAGTCATTTTCCTTTTCTTTAAAACTCCATTTCGGGAAGGTTGATGAAGGTGAAGTCACTCGTTCACGATAAAGGACGCTTGAGTAGTCGGACCGGGGATGACCACATCTGTTTATCACCTGTGGTCTTTGGGCGGCTTCGCTGTCAATTTGTGTAGTTAGGAGTCGATCGTCGCAGGGACAAAGGAATTGAAGACGGCCAAGTTGGTTTTTGAGGGTTCCTTTGGTCCCTCCAATTCAATTCACACACCACACATCCTTTCTCTCATTCTCTCTGTTTGTGTGTTGCCAAATCATTTGACACGATCTTCAAATCTAAGCTCAATATGGAGCATTCCAGGAGAGGTTCGGATGTCAAAGCCGTCTTCATTACTCTGGCCTTATGGAAGTTCTTTTTCGTGTATCAAAGACTGATTCCTGAATCCCTTTCGCGCTCTTGTCACGTCACGATACCGTGGAAGAAAATACTGTAAATTCGGGCATCGGATCTTATGTAGCTTTTCGCACTCCACGTAGCAGGACGTCACATTGTCACTAACATTTGAATGTTGACCAGAGGGCGAGCTAACTGCTGCGAGAGGGGGACAAAAGTGGTTGTTAAGTTCCCCCGACCATTAATTGATCGAATCCCAGTAGCATAGTTTCATGCAGTTAGATGGTCCTAGATTCAGATTGCGTGTTTCACATGGGAAGGGACTCCTTTCCGATAAAGCTTCGTGTTTCTTGGTACAAAAGTTACTAGTTTGTGCCCATTCGGTCTTCAAAGAGTCGCCTTAATAGCTAGAACAAGCCGGTCATAATGACATATCTAATTGGCATGAGAGTGAAGAATACCCAATCAAGCAAGCAAGGTCATTGAAAGTTGCTGGATGATGTGCACAATATCTGCCTGATTAACAAGAGCAATTATGGTGGCAAATTTTAGCCACCTGAGTCTTATCATGGCAATCTATAATGCATCGGACTTCAATTTTGAATCAGAATTGCATCAATTAAGAGGCGTGGCATGCACTTTGCCAGCCTGGATTTATCGAAATACAAGGACTTGCAGTGATACATGATAATTAAGTATGACAATACTGGGATGGACTACAAGGGGCATATGATAATACTGGGATGGACTACAAGGGGCATGTGGTTGCGCTTCCTTTCACAGAGTAGCTTCATCTTCACCTTTAACTTAGTGCAGACTACTAAGCACCAGCACAGGGAAAAATCACTTCAGAAGTTCATCAGCTGTTCAAAGATGTTCATGGCTGACTCCGGCAACCCAAGCAGCACATTTATGCTTTTCCTTTCTTCACCATGAGACAGGAAAAGAATGACTTCCTTCTCAGGCAAAGCCACGGGGCCAGACAGTACCGGCTCTCCCCAACCAAAGTCAGTGGTGTGGAAGGACAGCCTAGACCAAGTTGTGATGAGAAGTGTTGCTGCCAGGGATGGTCTTGCTCTAGTTGTTTCAAAGTAGTCTATTGCTGACCTCATGTAGCTGTCCGTGACCATTTCAATTGCATTTTGGACCTTCCTCACCGCAGCAGACAGGGGGCTCTCTAGGAGATCGCCAGCACTGCACAGAGAGTTCGTTAACACTATACCATTACCAAAGTAACCCTGGGGCAGTGGAGGCTCAAAGCGAGACCGCCCATCGACAGCAAAGAGGAGCTTCGTTTGTTGGTCAGGCTTCATTTTTAATGCTTTCGTGCGGGCTCTCCACACAAATGCCGACAAGGCTTCAAAAGTCGTGCATCTATCCAGGGCTTCATGTTCCATGGCTTTCTTCTTTAGTTGTTTGAGCTTTTCCGGGTCAAAACAGAATGATCTATAGTGCATTTCCTCATCTTCGTATAGTTTGCCAGTGTTTGAGACATCTTCAATCTGGTCAAATTCGTGATGTTTGAACTCTACCTTAGGAGGATTTCGGGGTTTGAATATGGTTCTGTCCAGGAAAGGAGGGACTTTCAGAGTCGATCCCCTGGTAGTTTCACCCCAGGAATTCACAAATTCCATGGCCGCAATCCCATCAAACATACAGTGGTTCATGCATAGCCCCACAACAAACCCTCCACACTTGAATCTTGTCACCTGCATAACAAAGAGTAGAGTCCATATGAGTTCCAAAGGTGGATTTAACTGTCCAACCCAAGGACGAGGGGAGGGAACAACACAAAACTAGCTAAGATGCAGCGAAAAAATAAAATCAACTAACTGACCTTCACCTACAAAAAAAATGCCAGATACATGAATAATGGACGGACATCCATATATTTTATGCCACCTCTGAAGATTCAACTTACAATTTTTCGATGAAAAGAATGATAAGACGAGTGACATCCACTAAAAGAAAAATGTTATCTGACCTGACACACTAAAGGAGGTATCTCGAGGATGTTCGTGGCACCAGGAATGTCGTGAACCAACTTTCCAAGAGTCACTGGATCGGGTTTGGTGATGTCTCCGATTTCCTCAATGGAACAGCTAGCTTCGGCCTCAACCAAAACAGCACCCTCCCCCGTGCAATCCACTATGAGCTTCCCTTCGGGGCTGATTGTCAGCCTGCCCGAAAGCGGATAGTAGTGAACAAGGACCTTGGAGAGACCATTCTTGATGACCTCAAAAGCTTCCTCGTTGCCTCTTGAATTGGACTTGAAGCAGTAGATGGTGCGGACAATCACCGCGATGTTCTGGTCGAGGTTTGAGAGGTAGTAGAGGCCCTTCTCAGTCTCCTCAGCAGGGGGAACCAGAACGGCTTCCTGTTTCTCTACGCTGAGCTCAAGGGTGGCGCGATTGTCAACAGTAGCCGCCATTAAGATTAGATTGAAAAGCCTGGTCACAACTTCATCAAATCACGCATGGTTCATATAGCGAATGCACGAAATTTTTCTCATGGAATGATGCATTGTATATGCACCTCGAATTATAATGAATCTTGTTTCGTTCATCTCTTCACATCGAGTAGACTGGGACGAAACAAGACAAAAGAAAAAAAAATGAAGCAAATTTACCTGTGAGATGATCAGAGAGCAGTGGGGCGAGCGAGGGGGGCGGGCATAATATTCATGTGCTGAAGGAAGACGGGAAATATATGAAGAGGAGGTGGCCCAAAAATTTGACGGACAAACGTGTGGGTAAACAAATGCACCGCCATGAAAGAGACAGGTGATGCTGTCTGTCTTGTGTACGCAAAGCAGTATTAGTGGAGGGATTAAGGGCACGGAGAAGAAGAATATGATGAATTTGAGTCTTCTTGAGGAATTGCAAAGCTGCGGGCTTGAACTTGAAGGAGGGGTAGGCTACTGCCACTGGCCGCTGGGCTTCACCAAAACGCTACCGGCCAAGTAAAGGGTGGCGTGTGACTGAATTTGGTACTATTGGTTGGTGGGGTAGGCGTCCAATTCTTGGTTTCTTGATCTAATTATACAAGGATTATATTTGCTTTTTTTCGGACGATACTGAATGTTGGTTCCCTCCTTCCTTTTCTTTGCTCATCTCTCAACCGTGAAAACATGGTCCTTCCAAGACAAATTCGTGCAACGATTTGGTAGCATAATAATATGTGACGTCTTTCCATGAGCATCCCTTCCATTGTCCATATCCACTTGACAACCTTGTCACATGCGTTGTCTCTAGTGCGACTTTTGCGGCCTCTTTTTCGGATAATTCAAAGCAGGAAAGCGATCGTTTAAATATCACGCTTTAATACTAGGGGGTTCAAACATCAAATTTCATTCCCAAGTGGGAAAGTTAATTGTGTTTGGATCAAATTAAAATCGCCATCAGAAATATCCCCTCTCTATCGTAGGGCAATTTGAATGATCGAATAGCCATATTAACGACACTGATTATGATGGAAAGGAACATTAACACAAGCATCACATGAAGTATGTCTTATAACATCGTTCTAATCTCATATGGGATTTTGATGATTTATCATTACTTGCCAATCAATGTTCAAATCACAATATGCTGGATGATTGATTAGTCATATCACGTTAGTGTCATGTTATCACCAATACATAATATAATCATTCGATGCTTCACCGCGAGATAATTTATATTAGCCCCATCACCGAGAGCTTCTCTCTCTCTCTCTCTCTCTCTCTCTCTCTCTCTCTAGAAGTAGTGTTACAAAAGAGACCCTCCGTCTTCTGAATCTGAAGTTTTCCCCCAAATCAATCTTTGAACTGAGCTTCCCACGAAAGACAACAAACGTTTAACTGGAATGTGAACTGATAACCACTTGGCTTTGGTCTCATGTAATAAATTTACTTTTAGTCTCTGCTTTTCATGTCCCGTACCAGCAAAAGATCTCTTTACTCGTGAGGCCAACAGTGGCTTGCATATCTCCAAAAGTCGAGATAACACCTTCTCGTGGCCAACAAGACCTTGACATGGTTTGCCGTTTTCAACTCAGAACATGGACAGATAATTGTACCTCCCCACCATGTAACTACATCAGTAACTGTCAGAAGCATATTTGCGTAATATCACTACGCTCTGTTTAGCTAATCGTCATCATCAAATCTTCTAATGTAGAGTCGATCTCTCCTAGAAATGGGTGCTTAATGTCTGCAGCCATGAACTCATGCACTATGTTATCGACCTCAATCAAACTAAGACCTGGGTTCTTGATGATCTGCATATCCTTCATGAGTCTTCGCACCTTGCCAACATCATTCCACTGTCCGTTAGCAGCATAAACGTTTGACATGAGAGCGTAGTTTCCATCATTGAATGGCTCCAACTCAACAAGCTTTTCCATGGCACTCTCAGCTAACGAAACATTACCGTCGCGAGCACATGCATTGAGCAGAGCTCCCCAGAGGAACTCATTGGGTTCCATGGGCATGTCTATCATGACCTGGTAAGCCTCCTCTATTCGGCCTGCCCTGCACAAGAGATCTACCAAACACCCGAAATGCTTGATGTTAGGTTGAATCCCACAGTCTCCTCTCATGGAATAGAATATCTCCTGGCCTTCCTCCACCAGCCCTGAATGGCTGCAAGCAGATAACAAGGCAATGAAGGTGACATCATCCGGTTTTGTTCCATCCATTTGCATTTGCTGGAACCTCTCCAAGGCTTCCCTTCCACGACCATGGATAGCAAGTCCACCAATGAGAGAATTCCAAGTCGAAACGCACCTTACAGGTGCCGTTTGGAAGACTCGTGATGCTTTGTCCATGTGCCCACATTTCGCGTACATGTCAATGAGTGCAGCCGCGAGTAATGGGTTAAGAGGAATATGATTCCGGTGGATATAACAGTGCACCCGTCTTCCCACGTCAAGAGCTCCGAGATGAGCACAAGCCGACAGTACACTGACCAATGTCAACTCGTTTATTCCTACCCCCGAAAGTAGCATTTCGCGAAACAAGGCTAGCCCCTCCTGATACCGCATGTGCTTGGTGTAGCCGGAAATCATGGCCGTCCACGAGACCAGATTTCTCTGGGCCATTCGGTCGAACAGGGAGCGTGCAGAGCCGAGATCACCGCATCTACAGTAGAAGGCGACCAAAGAAGTCAAAGCGTGCAGGTGGGAGCGGAGCACATTGTGCTTGAGGACGAGGGAGTGGACCCCCTTCCCTTGACCAAGATCGGAGCAAGCCTTGAGAAGAAACGGGTAAGTGTAGGCGTCGGGGTCCACGTCCCGGAGCATCATCTGATGGTAGACCCGGATCCCTCGGCTGCCCAGACCGTGAAGAGCGCAGGCTCTCAACAGAGTGTTGCAAAGGAAGGCGGATGGATGGGCTACCTGATCGAACACGGCGCGCGCATAATCCAGGTGGGCGTGGCCTGACCCCGGACCCAGCAACGACAGAACGAGCTGGGTGAGGCCGGAGTCGGTCCGATGATGCTCATGATGGGGCGATGTCTTGAGGATGTGGGCATGGATTTGCTTGAATTGGACGAGATGGGTGCACTCGGCAAGAAGAGGCGGGAGAGCGCGATGAGGTCCCGCGAAATGGGTCGGGCCCCTGCTGCCAGTAATAGGACGACTGGAGCTAGAGCGACTGCAATTTGGCAAGTGCTGCGTCGTCGGGTGGTAGCAGTTGGCCAAGGTGGTGCTCATGTTCTGACCAGTCCGGTCTAAGAGATTTTAGCAGTGGCCGAGGCGGAGGACGAGAGCATCTGATTATGTCCGGATACGAAGCTCACTCGCCGTCCCCAACATCCGTCGTCCTCTTGTTGAACCTGCAACGCCGATGCACGGAATAAAACCACGACAGCTTAGGCGTACTTTCCAGTTAAATGGGCCATCGTTAGCTGCGGTATAGTTACTGACCGTGACTGGGCCTCTGTAGTTTCTGACCTTGGGGCCTCCGTTGCCCGTCTACGTCCTCGACATCGAATTCAAAAGGGGTAAGACAACTAATTTAGAGAAAAACCACCAAAACTCTCAAACTTTACTCAAAATGACTAATTTATCCCAAATTTTTTTTGTAACATGAAAAATTCCGAAATTTGTTAACCACGACACGTTTATTTCAAATTTTTTTTGCGACACAAAAAAATCATGAACTTTTTTTCGTGTGACAAACTAATCCTAAATTATAGGACATTTTGATTTTTTTACTTTTTAAAATATTTTTCTTTTTCTTTTTTTTTTTTTTTTTTTCTTCTTTCTTCCCTAAGTTGGTGGAGGGAAGAGAAAAGAAAAAAAAAAAGAAAAAAAAAAAAAAAAGAATAAGACGAAAATACCCTTAATGGAGTAAATATGTTACAATTTGCGAAAATTGAGGATTTTCATGTCATAAAAAAATTTAAGATAAATTTGTCACTTTAGACAAAGTTTAAGGTAAATTTCCTAGCAATTTATAAATTTTAGCTCAATATATAATTTGATCTCTTAATTTTCGATTTGATCAATATACTCATTGAACTTTAGTTCAATGTATTATGGTTTAATATGTAATATGGTTCTTGAACTTTAGATAAATATAATATTAAAAATTTTCTTATAATATATGGATTATATTGAATAATTATAAAAAAATTAGAGATAATTAAATTTCAAAGATTTTATTATATATTAAATTAAAATTTAAAAATTACATTAAATAAATTAAAATTTCGGAATCAAATTGAAATACCAGTCGAAGTTCAGATTGTTTTTGTGATTTTCCCAATTCAAAAGCACGCACCCGCTCGCTCATTGCGAAGTGCAAACGTGCGAACCCCAGAACTGCAAAATCCCCTTTGTTTTTTCCCAGGCGAGAGCAAGAAGATGCGCAGGCGACGCCTCAGACTCGCCTGCTCCTCCTCCGACGATGAGGAAGAGACTGGAGAAGCCGCCGCCGCCGCTCCCGACCCCACGCCGGATCCTCCTATTCCGCCCGCCGCGGTCGAGATTTCCGACGACGATGACGGCGAAGCCTTCATCGACGTCTCCGAAAGCCTCTCCTCCCCATCCCATTCTCCTCCCCCGCCTCCGCCTCCGCCTCCGCCTCCGCCTCCGCCGCCGCCGCCGCCGCCGACGACGACGACGAGGACGCCGCCTGCTCCGGTGACGGAGTTGCTGCAGGGGATGGGGCTGAGGTTGAGGGGAGAATGGCTCGACTCTTGCCTGGACGCCCTCCGCGCCTCCCTCCCCGATTTCTCCTCCCTCGACCCTCCCTCCGTCGCCAAGCTCTGCTTCCAGCACTTCCTGCTCTCCGACATGAACACCTCCGGCGCCGGCGTTCTTCCCCCGGAAGTCCACGCCATGCACCTCGCCCATCTCCCCGGGCCCTTCGTCTTACAGGTCGAATTCCATCCATTTTTTTACCTAGCGTAGAGCTTCTTCTTCCATGCCGTAGTTTTTTCTCACGCTGGACTGCACTGTCTTCAGGTAGATGAGATTGTTAATATCAGTTGTCCTCTTCGAGGCAGGTACCAGAATGCACCTGCCGGCCTCAAGAGGTGCCTCAAGTTGTCCATGACCGACGGCGTTCAACGTGTTTTCGGCATGGAATACCGCCCCCTTCCGGATCTCCACCCTTTGGCCCCTGCTGGATTTAAGGTGAATATGCCCACACCCCCCCTCTCTCTCTCTCTCTCTCTCTCTGAAGGTTGCTTTCTATGTAGAAGTAGTTTTTCAGTTCACATCTTTGATCAATTGCATATGTCACAGCTGAACTGGAAAATAGTGTCATTTGAAAGTGAGCTCGACGATTTCTTCTTGTGTTTTTTCCTTTGGATTAGGGTGTGCAGGACATCTGGATTACCCCAATTGTCAGTGTATTTTCTTGGTTTAGCAATTACTTTTGTCTAAGACAGATGAATCTTGCTATCGTGTGCTGCAGATTGCTCTTTGTAATGTCCATGTACGTCACGGCCTTCTAATGTTGGTCCCTGAAGCTATTGAGGTCTTAGGAGGAGTTGTTGATGAGTTGGAAGCAGCACGTCAGCGGCTTGTTCAAGAAGTAAATAAACCTCCGAGAGGGAAAAGGTATATTTTGACCCCTAATTTGAGAGGTGTGCTGAACACTTCTTTCGGCTGCAGCATATGCATATATATTGCATCAAGAACATTATTGGTGCTGATTTTATGTGACCCGAAATTGCAAAACGTTTATATCACGCCTTTTCCATTTAGTTCTCTTGTTTCCTTCCTTTACTTTGTAATGTGGTGTTAAATTTGAAAAGGATGAGTCTAACAATTTGGTTGCATCTTTTACTCTTTTAACGTTCAAGTGGCGGTCTTTGCTTCTTTTCCTGTAATCCACTGATTTTATACTGTTTGGCTTTCTTACAAGTTCTATGCTATTGGTCATTTGGCTTTAATTTGTGGATTCTTTGGCAGAACGAGGTCTGGAGCAGCTCCTTCATTAGCAACCAGAGCAACACTTGCTGCCTGGTCACCTAATGTTGATGATATGGCACAAAATGGTAGTGTTAGTGCACAAGATTCAACTACTTCCCACACAAGCAGAGGTACTTCTAATCTGGAATGAGATGCAAATAGCATTATGAGAGGATATTAAAGATGCGTGATCCTTCATGTCAAATGACCAGAAAACCTTGGGAAATGAAAATAAAAAAAATCATCTCAAGCATCTGGTTATTCCTTTTCTGCTTCACAAAAGGTGTCTTTTTCTGCTCTTAATACTATTTTCCAAGATAAAATGGGGTGACAAGATTCATCATAAATGTTAAAAGACTCCTTTTACTTGAAGATGCTAATATTTTCTTTGTTTCAATGAGTTTGAGAAGTTTGATGAGGCCACAATGGTTAGATTGTGTTTCTTTTTTCTTTACTGTCTGTATGGTTGGATTTCCTGTGTAAATCTGTCTGTTGATTTTAGGATTTATGTTTTGCTGTGGACATTTTTATTTAGTCATAGTCGTCAGCTTGTCAAAATTTGGCAGGAATCTGGCCATGATATTTTGGCATCCGTAATGATAATATAAAAATTGTAGGCCAGTATATGGTGTCAGTTTGTGTATTTTTTCCTGAGTTTCCTTTACTTTTGGGTTTTCTTTTTGGGGTTCTTTAGGCATTAATTCGGCACCAACTGAATCGGGTAATGATCTAAGGAGCTCGGTGCAGTCTTCTACTGTTCCTGCTGGTATGCAGAATGCAGTGCCTAGCCCATCACCGAACTTCATCTCAGAATTTGAAGAAATGCATGTGGATGCTGTTCCTATGAGTAACATGGAGGCTGCCTCCCGTTATTCAACAAATGTCGCGGCAAACCCTGTGGATTCCTTTTCTAATGCAATGCCATACATGGTTTCGAACTCCTCACATGGCATGGTTTCATCTGTCAAGGAGTTAGATCCTGATGTTGAGACCTTGGATGCAGCAGATGCTGTACCCAATCCTCCTTCAGATATTGCATCATATATGGATGATGTTCAAATGGTCGATGAGATTGAACATCCTCTCATAATGTCTGGAGATCGAGAAAGCCCATTCACGTACTTAGCTAGTTTATCCACAAAGTGGGCTGCAATGAAAGAGAAAGCATCTTCCATACAAGGAAAAGTCAAGGTACAGATTACTGGTCCTCTTTCATATACTCCAACTTTTGTCATTTTGACTTGTAAGCACAGAAATACTTGATAGGATGAATCTGGTTTCAAGGTACATAGCATCACAAAATGTGGTTGCTACCCTTGGAATGAGTACCGGAATTTCTAGAATGTGGAAATAATATGTTGACCTGCCCAAAGGCACTGATTGTGGAAGCGGATTATAGAGGTGAGCATGATCCGGGTTGGGCCGATCAAACACCTAACTTAGGGACCAACCCGCATGATGTTGGTCCCTAATTCTTGGGAACCTTGGACCGACCCTGTTAAGCCTTGGATTGAGGACTAGACTGACTCTATAGGTCTGGTTTGGTTTGAGGATCAATCCGAGACCAACCGATTATTTATCTGTTTCATTTTTTGCATTCCCTAAAATGAGAAACATACTAAGACCAAGGATTGAGCCAGTCCTCCTAGAACCAGACCAGGGTTGGGCCGGTCTAGGGTCGGTTTAAGGTTAACCCTGGACCGCTGCTCATCCCTAGCAGATTCTATAGAGTTCCCGATGGTAAAGATGCCAACTACATCACCATGTATCATTGTTTTGTAAATTGTAGAGGGAATAGGCTTCAATGAAAGGGCTGACGCTGACGTGCTTACAGTGGAAAGGAATTCTGCTAGTTAGACTGGTGGAATTTTTGTGTGGAGTCGCTCTTTCGAATGAAGTTTGCTGTATCAAAGCAGATAGGTTATTGATCGTCAATGACTGAGTAAAATGGATAAGCTAATGTCACTTGCTTTAATGTAAAATTACTAGGATGGTTTGCATGTATTGTTCACATGTTTGTAGTTTTTTTATTTTTCTCTTGCTTTGCCTTTTATCACTATTCTTCTTGATTGGTATCTTTGCTCTTCTTTGTCTGTCCTACTCCTGGAAGAGCAACATGACCAATTTCTTTTAATCCATCGGCAATTTTAACTCTTTAATGTGAACTTGTATAGCATGGCTTTAAATCTAAGAGCCCATAGCTGTTAGTGAGCATGGAACTTATAGTAGGTTCTGACTAACTCATTTACACATTTCTTTCCGCAAATGCATATATTGCAGTGCTTTTTGACTGGTGTGAAGGGATTCCAGTACAAGCAAAGGACAGCATACGAGCTTCGAGTTTATGTTGATGATGGAAGCCTCATATCTGAGATTCTGATCAGTCACAACGTGCGTTCTGATTAATTGTCGATCCCAGAACAACTTACAGATGTATTTATTTTATCTGAGAACTGGATATGCTGACCAGTTGTGCATACTGTCAGGTCGTTCTCAAGGGAATTGGGCATTCTCCAGAGGAAGTCACTGCAGCTCTTTCTTCTACAGACAAGACGATGGTCAGTGCTATGAAAGAGACATTGAGAAAATTTCAATATTTTCTAGTGAACTTCGAGGTAAATATTTTCAGCTCTCTATTGACAGCAACTCAACTGCTGGTAATAGGTTTTAGCTTTTATACTTATAGTGCGGCATCACTGTATACCAGGGAATTATGCTTGTGGAGATCAATGGAACTTCTCCGCTTCCAATCGCCATTGAGATGGATGAAGGTTGTAATACGTCTGATGCGTGGCAGCTCCTGAGAAGACTGAAGTCCTTTGCCTTGCCTCAGGAACAACGCTCATCATCAAGTCCTATAGATATATCCCCTTGATTGTCCAGGCATGAATTGCTTCCTATTGACAAAGGAAGGACAGAGATCTGAAAAACTGATAATAATAAATTTAGCAGACAGTGCAAAGAACATGAGGGACTTGATTCAAGCATGAACTTCCTGGAAGTTGGATAAGCCTGTCTGCTACTGCTTCAAGTGCCGAGTGTGAGCTAATTTCTGAAGATGTTTCTTGGGTGAAAGACTAGTTGCAGTGCAGACTATCCAAAGAACTTGCATTCACCATTCGAAGGTCTATAGCTCGAGAAAGAACATTCGGAACATTTTGTTTCTAAAAAGAAGGCCCGTTTTCGAGTAGTCTTCAATCAACTACGTTTTAAATGGGAGAGTTTTCAATACGAATGTTTGCCTGTATGATCAGAATGCTAGTATGCTGCCAAACAAAGGGTGAGAGAAGAAAGGAGAACCTGATTGCTGATCAAGTTCGTTGAGATCTCTTTGAAGATCATTTTGTCATATTGGGAAGTGTTCAGTTCAATGGCTCTTAAATGGAAGATATTGGAGATTGCTGTGTCGAAGGCAGAAGACATGGGAGATAATGAAGAAGTTAGTGATTGCTGTCCCGGAGACAAAAAATAATAGCGACAAAGGAAGTGGTTTTTCCAGGTGAGGAGGCCGACTGGATCGATCCTCTTTATGTTTATACCATCTTTCGAACTCTTCTGTTTATGTCGGGATTTGACTCTATGCTAGTCCTTTGTTTAACTTGCTTCTTCGAAATCTTTAATTAGTAGAAGTGCAGTAGAACTAGGGAAAACATAGGAGAGCTCATGCGATTGTAAATAATTATTCATTGTTAACATTTTTTAGAGTGACCTGTTGAAGCAGAGTAGAAGCGAAATGGGCGAAGCGAAGAGCTCCGTCTGTTGTCAGTATGTAGTTAGTCTCTCGTGCGTAAATCATGGACAATAACATCATGTCTGTATTTTTATTCAGTGCCATCAACATCAGCTAAATTACCATTCCATGGGCCCCTTTCTTGTATTTCTTATTATGTTGTTGCTTCATGTGTCATTTCATTCAGTTGAAGAAAAGACTCATCTCGAGTGTCGCATGTGATTAACGTTTAGTTACAACCAACGTTAAAGTGCCCCGGCTAGAAGGTAGGAAGTCTTACGAGAAATGAGTTTCTTTTCAGTTTCTTCTGTGATGGATATGGTCGGGCTCGACTTTCACCATTTGGAATCTTTAGATCTGGCAAACCTTTCCGCATGCTATCTGACCCACCCGGATGTTACCTTAGCCATTAAATCCGACTCAATAGAGTCAAATCGGTAGTAGACTAATTTTTGCCACATATAGTAACCACACATGCAGAATGGCCAAGAAATATCAAGAAAGCACGGGCCTGAGTGTACATATTTGCGAACAGTACGTGAGGAGTACCAGTGCGTAGATCCAATGACCTTGCCATAATCATCGTCTAGGCTTCGTGACAAAATAAAGGAATGACCGGGCAACTCGTGACCGGATCAGGGCAACGAAAGGGCCTGTGATTCCTTTTATTTGCAGTTCCATTTACAAAAGAGTAACTTAAGTAACTTTTCCCTATACGGCAACATACAGACTATGCACATGCTAAGCAGGACAAGATACAAAAGGAGCGGAACTGGAAAAGGGGCTTAGTCAGTTTTGATTTGGGGTGTCTGAATGGTGCTTGGGTAGACCAGCTTCTTGGCGCCGGGAAGATCCACTAACTTCTTGCTGGGTGCTTCCGTTGGGGGTTCTCCAGGACCGGCCAGATACATGAGCCGGTATGACCACTCTACGATCTCAGGGCAGAATGCCTTCCAAAAGTAGGTCATCTTGAACCATGCCGGCTCAGTCAAGTACCTGTCACCTCTACATGCACTGTTCACTATCGCTTTCGCACATCCTTGTACTGACCCCACTGGGAACACGCTCACTTGGACCTGCATCATCATTATTTGCATTGTTACCGACTCCCCTTACACGACACTTTTCTTCATTGGTTACCAAAAAATGCTCAAGCTTACATCTCTCAGGTCTTGATCCACCTCCAGCTTGCCTTCCTTGGTGAAGTGTTTACCTTGAGTCAGCTCTGATTCTATGAAGCCAGGAGTCACGATGGTTATACCAATGTCCGGGCCCAGCTCCACCCTCAGTGTCTCGAACATGCTCATCAGGGCTGCTTTGCTTGCCTGTGATGAGTTTTAAATGTCTATGAGTGAGACTGAATCCAAACTGATTACATGCGTGATCAGAAAACACGAGCTTACATTGTAGAAACTTGTTCGGGGCTCAGGCAACCAGGAGGCAGCGGAAGAAAGCACTATGATCTTGCCTCTGCTGTTCCTTAGGTATGGAACTGCGAACCGGGTGGTATAGACCGAACCCCAGTAGTTAGTATCCTGCATCGGTCAATTCAATAGTCAGAAACCTTGGCCACCCCCTGCACTCTACCTAGTCAAGTTTCTGATTCTAATCCCATCTGCTCCCTTCCATCGATGTAAAAGAAATAGACTTGGTTCAATTGATGGGAGTCTCTGAATCCCATCCATTGTATGTTCCTCATGTGCAACTGCCCATTCAGAGCCATTCCCTCTCTTGAACATGCCTAAACATGCTGATGCATCGTAAATCCTAGTCTCAGGAAAAGTGGGTGGAAGAATTACCATGACAGCTCTAAAATGGGTGATGTCGCCTGCATCTTCAAACTTGCAGACGGAATTAATCCCAGCGTTGTTAACCAGATGGTCCACTGCAATCCATCACGACATAGCACGTGCGTGCATCAAATCATGAAATCTAATTTAGGCCGTTCATACAAAGCAACCAAATGAGAAAAAGAGAGACAAGAACGAGGTACGTCTTTGGAAGTGATTCATGGTCTCATTGACGAGGCGCCTGCAGTCGTCAACTTGGGAAACATCGGCCTGAATGACTATGACGTCTGGAGAGCCCAACTCCCTCGCCCCCTCCGCCACTTCCCGCAGCGAGTTCTCCCGCCGGGCCACCAGAGCCAAACATGCACCCCTCCTCGCATACTCATAAGCCAGGTACTGCACGCAACATAAAATTTAACTTATACAGCGCATGTCGGTCATTTTGGAAGAGGAAGATGGTCACAAAGCAAGGGCGACGCGTACCTCTCCAATGCCAGAGGAAGCACCAGTGATGAGGACGACCTTACCTTCGACACTCTCGCTGAAGACGGAGCTCAAGGTGGAGAGGAAGAACTTGAAAGCGTAGAAAGGGGGCAAGAAGAGGCAGAGAGAAAAGAAAGTGAAAGGAGGAGCCACCAGGTTGAGGAACTTGTGGATCAAATCCATGTGTGATAGCTTCACTTCTTTCTAGTTTCTCTTGCTCGCTTGCTGCCTTGCTTGCGCGTGAGTTCCCGAGAAGAGAGAGCGCGAGAAGTGATGATATGAGAGAGGAGGAGACGGTGGAGGGATGGCAGCTTCTGCATGGGGCGAACACGCCACGTAAGTACATGTTGCTCCACTTGGAACTCTGGGGCACGGTTTCTCTTGTCTCTCGTATCCCTTTAATCTTTTTCCTTTTGTTTGTTTTGTCCACCGTCTTGATCACTCGCACCGACTGATTGTCCTCACTTGAATTGCACAATATCCGGTCTCTGTTGCTAAAATTGAAGTTCAACTTTCATATATTTAGTAAAAAATGTGACATTTTTAGAAAATATTTTTACGAAAATCACTTTTCGGAAAAATGACAATATTTTTCAGTGTTTGGTTAAGACTTGAAGACGAATTGAAAAATATTTTCCTTTGTTTAGTAAGGAAAATCTCTTTTCCTAAATTTTACCAAAAACAAAAAAATCTCTTTTCCTAGATAGAAATCCATTATTTGGGCACAAGAGCTAGTGACTTGTGTATGAATAGCCAACTCAGCAAGGGCATTGGGATCTCAAGCCCGAATCACCAGCTCTCGGACTCAAATTCATCAAGTTTGGGCTTGGGATGCTGGCTCTTAGACTCAAGTTCATCAAGGCCAAGCCCCAACCCTTGACACCTAGGCACGGTATAGATGGACTAGGGCACAAGCATAGGGACCTAAGCATGGGCACAAGAGTCTTAGGCCTTGCCTCAATAGATCCAGGCTTAGAAGTTAGGAATCCAGCCATGGACGTTAGGGTTCGGAGCCCAACCTCAATGGACCCGAGCACAGCCTTGATGGCTCAAGCCCAAGTGCCAAAGACCCATCCATCCCTACTGCAAAGGGCTAGGGACTGAGCGTTGGGGTTTTCGTGCCCAAGTATAGAATTTCTAGTTCATGCACCCATATTTAATCATAATTTGAAGAATGATTTTCAATTTTTAATAGAGAAAATCGTTTTCCTAAACTTAAACATAAGTAGGAAAACCTTTTTTATTAACTCATTTTCTCAAGCAATCCAATCGCCAAAATACAAGAAAAATATTTTCTTAGAGCTTTACATGAGAATCCTGTGCTTGTGAAATGAATCTATGTTAAACAAAGTGGGCTCTTTAGAGAATCCCTTCTCAAGTTGATTTCACTTATTAAGGTGTGTTTAGTAATATTTTTGTTTTTGAAAATAATTTTTTTAGAAATAGTTTTTTTCTAAGTAAAACAACATGTTTAGTAACTGCACAAAATTATTGTTCTTGGAATTAAAAAAAAAAAGAATATAGATGAGTTTAGTATGACCCATAAGTTTTTTTGTGACATTGAATTTCTTTTAATTTTTTAAATAATTTTTTGAAATTTTTCTTTTTTTTCCTCTCTTCTTCTTCCTCCTCTACCTCTAGTAGGTCACTAAGCCACGGTAGGCAGTAGCCAATGATGGACAGTGGTGGCCAACGACGATAAGTGGCAGATGGTGGCAGAGGACGACGATAGGCAACATGTGGGGGGGCAATGGGCGAGGGGCAGCAATGAAGAAGAAGAAAAGAAAAAAGGAAAAATCATGACTTATTTCTAAAAATTGTTCCAGGAAACAATAAGCTATTGTTTTTTATTTCTTATTTCCATTCCAAATCTATTCACTGGCCATTTTTTTTTTTTTTTTATTTTAGGGAATAGAAAAATAATTGATATCATCAAATGGATTTCTGTTCTTTTTTTTTTTTTTATTCCAAGGAACAAAAGAATAAAAAAAGAAAAAGAAATAGGAATGTTGCCATGCAGAACCTTAAAGCTACATTCAATCTTCCGATTTATAACAAAGATAGGATTGGATGGAATATGATATAAAATCTTGGGATTTTTCTATATCTTATCAATTGTTTGGCGAATCACAATATTAAAGTCAGATATATTTACATCATATCAAGTACAATTTTTTTTTTTATATATAAACGACATATCATTGTAAATGAACCTAAAAGTTCATAAATGGAGATGGTGAAAATCTCTTGTGACACTATGCCTTAATTTATTTTTATTTTATTTCTCCTCTTTTTAAAATTATTTTCTTTATTATTTCTTTTTCCCCTTTCATCATTCTCTATTAAAATTTTATCAAATAGTAAACTGTACTAACATACCTAAAATAAAAAAATACCTAAAATATATAATAAATTTAAATATATAATTTATAGATTGAATGTTTATTATAAGATAGAATTAAAGTTGAATATATAAATTAAGATAAGATTAAATTAAAAAATAAATTTTTATTTTTAGTTTCTTAAATTAGAATTCAAATATTATTTATATTGAAATATAATTTCAATTTTGTTAATTTCATAAATTTGTTATTCGAGAAAAATAACTTTCCCGTCATAGACATTAAAAATCCTATCCACATTTATCACACCTTCTCCATGAGATAATTTTATCCGACCTATATCCCTCTTATATATGATTTTATCCTATTTTGAGCAAGTACCAACGTAGGATATGACTTATCATATCCTATCCCGAATTTTATTTTAACTACCAAACGCAACCTAAGTTTCTTTTGACACGTCCACGTGCAATAAAGGAATGAATAGGATCTCCAACAGGATTGGGGAGCTCTTTTAGCGCTGGCCGCATCATAAAGGCATGATTCTTGACTTTATATTAAAGGTTCTCAAGATAATTATTTAAAAACTTTTATCTATTATATAATTATCAATTTAGTTATAAATTTTTAAATTATGTCAATTTAATTCTAAACATTTTAACAATTTGTCAATTTAGTCATAAACTTTTCACTTGTGTTAGTTTAGACCTAAAATTTTTGAAAAATTATCAATTTAATCTGCAACTTTTTAACTATTTGTTAATATTGTATTTCTAGCCAATTTTGGTCGGAATCACTAATGTGAATATTGGTCACGCTTACGTGGTGTGGTGAATGCTAACATGGACAATATTTTCCTTTTTTAAAACCGTTTCCTTTAATTTCCCTTTGGCCCGTGGCCATCTCTCGACCATGGCCTACAATCATCCACAAGCGAAGGCTCAACCCTTGTGGCTTGGTGATGTGGACATCGAGCCATATCGAGGAGGAGGTTCTAGGGACCCGTTGTTTGTTCCGATTGGTCTGATCACTCGAGTGCGGGCCAAATAGTTCAGGCAAGCTATTGGCGTTATGGTTCATGATCTTTGGCGTGAAGATGACCGCGGATCAAGTCTTGAAGAATCTTGGAAATCTTAGCGCAATTTGATTATTTGGCAATGACTTTAATTTCCTTAGTTTTTTCCTATTTTTGGTTTATTTTATTTTTATTTGGTCACCAAATATTTGTCCAAGTCAACTAAAATTGTTTTCCTTTTTAGGCATATTCTAGAATATGAAGCATTAGATCTCATAATAGTAACCAAACTAAATTAGGATTTTGGGGGCTGGTTTTAGGGTTTGTTTGGCAGCTAGAATGCCTAAATTAAGGCTGGCCGAATTTCTTTGAAAGGACATTATTTTGAGTGCAATAAAAATTAAGAATTTCTCTTCTATTGTTCTTTTAAGAATTTGACTTTATCAAAGTTCCATTGTGACGGTCGATTTGACTTATTGAGCAAGATAGCGAATTTTTTCGCTTGTGGCATCTATACCGTTGGTTGGTTGCTTGACATAGTTTCGTCAACAGGGCACGTTCATACCGAGGTTACCAATCACAAATTCGATTGGAGGTCAAGGTTCGCAATTTGCACCATCCGAACCTTTATAGAACGATCTTTCCGCAACTATTCACATCACTTGGCAAGGGTCGGCAATGCCAACTCTTGCTTGTAGCTGATCGCCAACCATGATCGAGTAACGGCCATAGGCCAAAGGGAGAGAAAAGAAAAGAAAAAATATTTTAAAAATGCTAAACTTGTCCACATTAGTATTAGCAATGCTATGTAGGATGGTAAACACTCAAATCAGCAATTTTTGGTCAAAATTGGTAGAAGAACTAATTTGCAAAGTCATGAAAATATTTAGGACTAAATTGGTATAATTGAAAAGTTTAAGATTAAAACTAAATTGATCGTTGTACAATTTATTCAAGACTTTTTGGACAATTTTCTCAAACACTCTATGATGTTTAAAAGTCCTCTAAATGATCCTATGGGCATGTTCACACACAAAAAAGACCAAGTCCTTGCAATCAATATGGCTTTGATTTGAATAAATATAGAGTTTGGTGTTAAGTTGGATTTGGTTATCGGTAAGTTATCGATAATGGAAACACTTGTTTACGACCATGATAGGGGAAAAGTACCAAAATAATTTTAAACTTTTTGCATTGTTACTAATTCAATCCTAAATTTTTTAATTAGACTATTTTAGTTTTAAACATTTTTACATTGGTACCAATTCGTTTAAGCGAAATTGCTGATGTGGTTACTGGCTGGTCTTATGTGACGTTACATGGACAAATTTTATAATTTTTTATATATTTTTGTCAGATTTTTCAAATTATTTTTTTTTTTCTTTTCTCCTTACCCCTTGGCCGGCGAGGTCGCTGGCCAGCCGACCATCGCGGGCCATGGGCTGGTCCCCGCGCCCTCGTCGGCCAAAGGCGAGGGTGTCAGCCCCCGCCCAAATCCAACCCTCGCCTCTTGGCCGGCGAGGGCCTTTGTGCCCTCGTCGGCCATAGGCGAGGGCACAACAGCCCTCGCTCGATCTAGGCGAGGGTGCGGCGGCCCTCGCCCAGATCCAGGCGAGGGCGCGGCCCTCTGTGATTTCAAGCCTCATAGCTATTGGCGAAGGAAGCGGTGGTGGTCAGGGCTTGTGTCGGCATTCTCATAAACATGTTTCATGTAAGACGTGACCGCTCGCGGAAGGAAGCGTGCGTGCGTGCGGGCGGGAGAGAGAGAGAGAGGATTCATAAGGCCTTCCGATAAGTAGTAGCAGTACAGGATTCATAACATATAAAAGCACGACAATCTCTGGCATGTAAAAGAGAGAGGTGCTGAGAATCCGAGACGCATTCTCTGATTAATGCGCCTCGTGCTCCCCCTGGTCAAGGGCAAAGTTGCACCGCTCCGGCTAGGAAAACTTACATGCGTGCATTGCAGAAAAGGGACAAGAGCCAAAAGGCCATGATGCTAAAAGACTTGTACTTTCTCGGGGGCGATGAAGTCGACGAACTAGTTCTCGGACTTGGTTTTGCCATTCAGGGAGGAGATCCGAGAGAGCGTCCTGCAGATGGGCCCATGCGCGTAGCTCTCGTACAGGACAGTCGCGCCATTGAACGGAGGGAGGACCAGCCACGCTGTCAAAATGAGCTTCGCATCGTACCATATGGGTATGCTGATGAGGAGGAGCATGATCATTCATCATCTCGACAAGTCAACCATCATCAATCATCAAGCTAAACAAGAGATGAGACAACGGTAGGTCGCCACTTACTGCTCAAGGAGACTCTCGAGGAGCATCTCGAGGAGGGTGAGGAAGGAATAGAGGATCCAGTAAACCAGCCACTGCTCATTGTCTGTCTTGGATTTCTCTTCTTCTTTTTTCGCTGAAGCTTTCTTGGATTTCTCTATGGTCTTCGCAGACCGGTACCTGCCCAGAGAACACACACCGCCATCAACCCCCAATCTCCCCGGCTTTGACCTACATAATAAGCATCTTGGGGAAGAAAGAACTGGGAATCTTACAGAGGATAGAGCAGCATCAGCACCGGCCTGCGCGAATTCCATCAAGATAGTTAAGGCACACATGTCGTTCAATATCACGTTGAAGAAGAAGAAGAAGAAGAAGAAGAAGAACCCGGCGATGGAGCGAGCGAGAGCGAGCGTTAGGAAAGTCCATAGAAAACTCATTGCTTTGTGGAAGCGAGAGTGATGAGAGAGAAACTTCAAATTGGGATGAGAACAGAGGAATCGAGTGCAGAGTCTCGGATGGAGAAAGAGAGAAAGGGAGATAGGAACGATGCGATTCGCCTAGGAAGAAACCCCAGTATAAAAAGGCCAAGGAAAAGGGGTCACGTGGCAGGCATCGGGGGCCTCCTCACTTCACGAGGCTTTCGCCATTTTCCAAACCTTCAATTAAGAGAAATGATTGGGTTAGAGTTTAGCAAGCCGTGTGATTAATCAACGATGCCACTCCCACTTCACCGTCGCCATCAATCCTTATAGAAAGAGAAATACAACCAGAGTGAGCTTTTCATGCTTTCTTTTCGATCTTCCGCACTTCTCAGTTTTCCCTTTTAATCCTCCTTTTTAACAAAGTGGGTGTCATGATAACCTAAATAGCACAGAAACGCAGCACGATATAACATGTCAACACGTTACCTTTTAAAAAGAGAAAATTTCAACATGTTAAAATACATTATATATTAAATAAATATTTTTATTTTTAATTAATTTAATTCAACTTTATAAATAATTAATTAATTAAAAAAAGAACCTATAAAAATTTACACTAATTATTTAACATTCGATACTTTCATTTTTCGAAATTATTTTTTATTTCATTTAATTATTTTTTCGATTAAATAAAAAGCCCCCGGGGTCGCCATTCCCCCTTTTTTCCCTCGTCTCTCTTTCCCTCACCCTCAAATTTTTTTCACTTTTCTTTCCCTCCTTCCCCCACCACCTGGCACTTTCCCCTCCCCTCCTGTCACTTCCTCCCTTTTTTCCCTGGTCTCTTTCCTTGACACTTCCCCTCCCGCATGTGACTTCCCCCTTTTTCCCTCCTCTTTTTCACTTTTCTTTCCCTCCTTCCCCCACCACCTGACACTTCCCCCTCCCTCCAATTAGGGGTGATCGGTTCCCGGTTCGGTCCGGTTCCACCCAAGAACCGGGAACCGGACCGGGAGGACCGGTTCCCACTTTTCTGGACCATGGACCGGACCGGGAATCTTGGAACCAAGAACCGGACCGGACCAACGGTCCGGTCCGGTCCAGTCCGGTTCCAATGGACCATCACTTGTTTTCATTTTATTACTTGCAAAAATTCTAGAACAAGAGACGTCATTCAATTACATCCAACAAAACCCACTAAGCTTTGCAAAATCTTAATGATGGGATTCCAAAACCGCACATCATAATCCTAAAATAGAAAAGGGACTCAACAAAACATCAATAATCAACGAAAAAACAAACAGATAAAGAAGAAACACTGATCCAAAGCATAAATTATGTCCCTCTCTTCTTCGAATCAGCTCAACAAGTGGTTCAGCAGCTCGCTCGAGCATCGACAACGGAAGATATAGGTCACGGTGGTGACTAATATAGCAACACTGTCCACGAAACACGACCAACACAAATAATAGAGTTACACCAACCCATCTTCCATCCAAACATAAAGAATTAAATCTCAACAGAGAGCCAAGAGATTGAAATCCCCTAACGAAGCGCGCTCTTACCCACACCAAAATACGCGGAGGAGACGAAATCCAACCACCCATCACCCCCCCAATGCGACATCAATACAGCACAATCGCATGTCGGAAACAAACGAAGATGGGACTACAGAGTATAAATGATCAAACAACGAAGCTGCGCGGCAATGAAAACATAGCAAAAGAGCTGAACGAGGATGGGACTCGGGACTCACCTCAAAGAACAAGAGGGCCTTGGGAATCGACGGAGCTGCGACGGGAGACGGGAGAGAGCGAAGAGATGATGACGCTGCGGGGAGGAAGTGTTTGGGAAAATGAAAGTTGAATCGAATTACCGCCAAGTTAGATCACAAAAATTGGGAAAATGGAAGTTGATGTGATGGTTACTGTATATTAAAGCAGAAACTAACAAAAAAAAAAGAGAGGGGTTTAGCCGTTCGTTTAGGTTTCAAGAGGGAAAGGCAAGTGAGGAGAATTGCAAAAATTTGAAAAATAAAAGCTGATGTGATGGTTACTGTTGACTGTAGTTCAGAAGCTTTCTTTTAGGTTTCAAGAGGGAAAAGGCAAGTGAGGAGAATTGCAAATATTTGGAAAATAAAAGCTGATGGGATAGTTACTGTTGAGTGTAGTTCAGAAGCAAAAAAGGAGAGGGATTATTAGCTTTGAGTTATGAGAGAAGAAATGAATATGATGATAATGAGTACTATAAATTATTTCAGAAATTAAAATATATATATAAAAATAGTCGGTCCGGTCCGGTCCGGTTCCGACCCCAAAACCGGGAACCGGACCAACCGGTCACCGGTTCCAAAAATAGGAACCTAAGACCGGACCGAGACCCTCTAGGACCGCCCGAAACCGACCGGTCCGGTCCGGTCCGGCCGGTTCCCGGTTCGGGCGGTTTCCGTTGCACACCCCTACCTCCAATAGGCCAAATCCCTTTTTTTTATTATTTTAGTTTCCTTCTGAAAACCCTAGCAGCGCTCCTCTTATACTCATAAGCCATGTACTGCAAGCAACATAAAGTTTAACTTATATACAGCACATGTCGGTCATTTCGGATGAAAAAGATGGTCAAAAAGCAAGGGGGAAGCGTACCTCTCCGATGCCAGAGGAAGCATCAGTGATGAGGACGACTTTACCTTCGACACTCACTGAAATTTTCTCCACGCGTGAATACGGAGCTCAAGGTGGAGAGGAAGTACTTGAAAGCGTAGAAAGGAGGCACGAAGAGGCAGAGAGAAAAGAAGGTGAAAGGAGCAACCAGGTTGAGGAACTCGTGGATCAAATCCATGTGCGGTAACTTCACTTCTTCCTAGTTTCTCTTGCTCGCTTGCTGCCTTGCTTGTGTTTGGGTTCCTGAGAAGAGAGAGAGCGAGAGATAGAGGAGAGGAGACGGGGGAGGGATGGCAGCTTCTGCTTCTGCATCGGCCGAATACGCCACGTACTTATATGTCGCTCCCCTTGGAACTCCGGGGCACGGTCTCTCTCTTGTCTCTCGGATCCCTTTGTCTTTTTGCTTTCCTTTGTTTTGTCCACCGTCTCGATCACTCGCACCGACCGATTGTCCTCACTTGAATTGCACACTATCCGGTCTATGTTGCTAATAGAAGTTTAGGTTATATTTGTTTAGTGAAAAATGTGACATTTTTAGAAATTATATTTTTGAAAATCACTTTTTAGAAGATGATAATAGTTTTCAGTATTTAATTAAAACCTGAAAATAAACTGAAAAATATTTTCTTTTATTTAATCATGAAAATCCATTTTACTAAATAGATATACATTATTTTAGCGCTAGCACTAGTGACTTGTACATAGATAGCCAACTCTCGAGCATGAGCACAAGCACGGACATCAGTATTGGTTCCACCAAAACCAAGCCAAGAACTCAATGCTCGTGCCTATCTTCGTGGTGTCCCACTCTGGTTCCACGAAGGTCATGCCCGAGTCTCTAGCACCTAGGCTTGGGTCAATCGAGGCTAGGCTCTCCAATATCAATGCCACACTTAGGTTAGGTCCATAAAGGCAAGGCCTCGTGACTCAACACTTGAGTCCCAGTCCCCTTCTATCGGACTCGAGTCTATCGAAGTCGGGCTCGGGACCTTGGCTCTCAAACTCAAGCCCATCAAGGCCGAGCCTCAACCCTTGACACCTAGGCCTAGCATCAATGGACTAGGGCGCAAGCATAGGGACTCGAGCACAAGCACATTAGTAGGGGTGTGCAATGGGAACCGCCCGAACCGGGAACCGGCCGGACCGGACCGGACCGGCCGGTTTTGGGCGGTTCCCACGGTCGGCGGTCCGGTTCCCGGTTCCTAATCTTGGAACCGGTGGCCGGTCGGTCCGGTTCCCGGTTCCAAGGTGGGAACCGGACCAAACCGGACCGACCGGACCGAACCAAATTTTTTTATTTATAATTTATATACATAGAATTAATAAAATATATAAACATGATAACTTATTGCAATCAAAATTGTAATTTGAGGTAGCAACCTCTTATGTGGCCAAGAGACCATTAAAACCCTTTTGTTACTCTTTTATTTATAGAAAAATCTCTCTCTTAGTTTCATCTTCTACTCTACGTGGGATTAACGCAAAACATGCCAAACCCAATTGATCTTACTATATATGTGTGCAAAGATCCATTTCGGATGAATCAAGAAAGGGCGAATTTAGCTCGACGGCTGCGGCCAATTCAAGTGCCGAATACAGCTCTTTGCCGAGTCCAACGAAGCATTTCCGGATCACCCAACAAGCGAAAGAGCCGAGCAAAGGAAACAAAAAAGACAACTTCCAAAACCTCATATTCAAGTCCCGAAAACAAGAATGTCGGTTCTGCAGTGACCATGACCAACGAAAAACACGCCACCGAAATTGCAACAATCGATCTATATGCTTATCAACCCCAATCTCATTTTTAAAGCTCGCTTCAGCCTGCAACTAGTTTGATGTTTATAAATCACCAAAATGCTAAGGCTAACAGATTCGAGTTCGCCTTGCAATTGAAACACAACTTCACCTATTAACATACAGAGCTACATGACTTGTAAAACACAAGGACACGAGATTGCCTGCCAATAACACCAAAGAGAAGCACAGAGCTAGCAAGAGACTTCAGCAACTACGAACTTACAGAAATGTGAAAAAAGATAAGCCAATTCAATTTTGCCACTATTAACAATTTTAGTAGAGATGGGTAAGCAATCATGAATGATGACAAACAGAGTACGAACGATTTAAAATGAAAAGGATAATTGCCAAACGAATTTGACGCAGAAATTGACCCCCGGGAACACTAACTTCTCATTAAAGTATTCACATTACACGTGACTTCGATTCAAAACCAAATCAAAAGCCCTAACCCTAAAGCGCCATAACCATCCACAATGATACCGAATTCAACAACAAGCGCATCGAAGCGAAACACCTCCCAAACGCAATTAACCGCTAAAGCCATAGAGAGTCCTGCCCTGCCTCTTGAAGGCGTAGACGACGTCCATGGCGGTCAATCTCTAGTGCAAAAAAGTAGAGCCGATTTTGTTGGACCGGACCGGACCGGACCGGAACCGATGGTCCGGTCCGGTTCCCGGTCCTAGGCCAAACAGTCCGGTCCACGGTTCGCAATTTTGGGAACCGGTGCTCCCGGTCCGGTTCCCGGTTCCAAGGTGGAACCGGACCGAACCGGGAACCGATCACCCCTACACATTAGTCTTAGGCCTAGCCTCAATAGACCTAGGCTTAGAATTCAAGGATTTGACCATGGACGTAGGGATTTGGAGCCCAACCTTGATGGATCCGAACATGGCCTTGATGGACTCAAACCTAGGTGCTAAAGACCCATCCGTCTCCACTACCAAGGGCTAGGGAATGAGCGTTGAGGTTTCCACGCCCAAACACAAAATTTTTAGTTCAGACGTTAATACCTAATTATATTTTAAAAAATGATTTTCAATTTTTCAAAAAGAAAGTTGTTTTCGTAAACTTAAACATCAATAGGAAAATCTTTTTCATTAACTCATCTTTTCAGGTGGGCTCTCTAGATGATTCCTTCTCAAGTTGATTCCACTAATTAAGATTCTTCCGACATGTCCACGTGGGATAAAGGAATAAATAGGACCTCCAACAGGATCGAGGATCTCATTTAGCGATGTCCGTATCATTAAGGCATGATTCTTGACTTTACATTAAAGGTTCTCGACATAATTATTTTAAAAATTCTATCAATTATATAACTATCAATATAGCCCTAAATCTTTTAATTATGTCAATTTAATTATAAATATTTTAACAATTTATCAATTTAGTCATAAACATTTTATTTGTATTAATCAAGTCTTAAACTTTTGAAAAAGTTATGAATTTAATTCTAAACCTTTTAACAACTTATTAATATAGTATTTATAACTAATTTTAGCTGGAAATTGCTAATATGTATATCCATCATGCTAACGTGGCACAGCAAATGTTAACGTGGATAATCCTTACATTTTAAAAAAAAATTCCCTTTATTTCCCTTTGACTTGTGGCTGTGACTTGACCATGGCCTACGACCATCCACAAGTGGGGGCTCGACCCTTGTGGCTTGGCGAGGGCCAGCGAGGCCAACTCTTGCTTGTAGTTGATCACCAGCCATGACCAAGTACTTGCCACAGGCCAAAGGGAAAGAAAAAAAAATTTCAAAAATACTAAACTTGTTCATATCAGTGTCAGCAATTCCACGTAGAATGGTAAGCATTCAAATTAGTAATTTGTAGTCAAAATTGGTACAAGAACTAAATTGGCAAGTCGTCAAAATGTTTAGGACTAAATTGGCATAATTGAAATATTTAAAACTAAATTGATCGTTGTACAATAGATTTATGACTTTTTGGATAATTTTTCTCAAAGGTTTATGATGTCTAAAAGTCCTCTAAATTATCCTATGGGCGTGATATGGACATGTTCACACACAAAAATGACCAAGTCCTCACAATTGGTATGGCTTCGCTATCGGTATGGCTTCGATTTGAATGAACATAGAGCTTGCTGTTCAGTTGGATTTGGTTGTCGGTAAGTTATCAATGATGGATACATTTATCAATGACTATGAGGATGTATGGATCATGAAATAGAGCTATGACGCACCTTGGTGAATGGTCGCCAAACAAATTGATTGGATGACAAAACCAACAAATGGCCAATGTTGAAATGAATCTGGAAGTGTTGGACGCGGGGAAGTAAAGAAAGGAGACGAAGTGGAGACGTTGATTGAAGACAAAAATACTGAACTCAGTTGCATTTAAATAGTTTGTAACCGCTTGTAGAGAAAGTTGGCATTTGATCACAAGACCTAAAGTTATGGAGGGCAGTTGTAACTATCGTTTGCAATTTATAAAATGCAATGCCTAACTATTTTTGGGTAGACCCTAGAGCCGGACCAAAAAAACATGGTAGGTTCGAGAATTGGTTATAGATAAATAAGGTAGATTTCGGGGTCTAAAAATTGAGAACCGATTATAATAGAGTAGGTTTTAGGTTTTAATTTTGGAACTTACCTACCTTGAAACCGATCACCCCTAGATAAGATAAGAGAGATGATAGAAATAAAAGCAGTTTTATGGGTTAGCCTAATAAAAAAAGAAACAATAAAATTAAGAGAGAAAGAAGTGTGTTTCGGTAAGTTAACGGAGAAAATGAGTGTCTCGGCCAATGAAGGTGGAAATAATGCCACCCTTTATCAATATATTTTCAGTTTCAGGTACTTGCATTTCTACCTTTTAACTTATTGTTCTTCGTCCTTGTCACGCATATTCAAATCCTGTCCGAATCGCCACCGAGTCCGCTTAACAAAAAATCAAAAATCGACATTTGATGAAAGATGTATCACTAATTGAGATAGATCCCTCCCCATTTCTGGTGAAACAAGATTGGAAATGACCCGAGGGTCTTGGGCTACAAGACTGAATCGGGTAAGGGGATTATGTCTTGGGAGTTCCCATTCCCATGGGGGACCCCAGAAATGAGTCAACATCAGACTTTGCTTGTACTCATCCGTTTCCACATCACTTTTGACTGATTATAGAAAGCTACGTTGGGAGCGATGTATTGTCAAGGATCGACTAGCGCTATGAGGGACCATGTGCATGTCTTGCATTGGCCCAATTTGGTACCATTGTTGTCTATTCCACTGCTGTTATTGTATCCGCTTTGCCGTCGTTGTCGAGAGCTATGGCCACAGTGAACGGACCAACCTAACTAGTTCCTTTTGAAAATCATGCATAGTCAAATTCGTAGAGCAGTAAATCATGACCTACTGCTCTGTTCATGCGAATTGTTTTTGCTGTTTTGGAATTCTCTTGTGGCGATAAAAACTGCGGCTTTTTTGGGTGATTTCAAGCTTGCTAAGCAGAAAGATTGGTGAAGAAGCTGGGGTACTATTAAAGCCATCCGATCAGTAGTAGCAGTACAGGATTCATAATATAAAAAAGCACGACAGTCTCTAGCATGTAAAAGAGAGAATTGCTGATAATCCGAGATGCCTCCTCCGATCAATACGCCTCGTGCTTTCCCTGGACAAAGGCAAAGTTGCACGCTCCGGTTAGGAAAGCTTATTATACATGCACGTAGAAAAGGGACAAGAGCGAAAAGGCCATGATGCTAAAAGACTATTACTTTCTTCGGGGTGATGAAGTCAGACGAACTATTTCTTGGAGGATTTTCCGTTGGGGGAGGAGGGCTTGGAGCGCCTCTTGCGGAGGGGCTTTCCCACGAATGTGTCGTACAGGAAAGCCGCGCCATTGAACGGAGGGAGGACCAGCCACGCAATCAAGATGAGCTTCACATCGTACCATATGGGTATGCTGATGACGAGGAGCATGATCATTTATCATCTCGACAATCCATCCATCAATCATCAAGCCCAACAAGAGATGAGACAACGGTAGGTCGCCACTTACCGCTCAAGAAGACGCTCGAGGAGCATCTCGAGGAGGGTGAGGAAGGAATAGAGGATCCAGTAAGCCAGCCACTGGTCATCGTCTCTCTTTTTTTCTGCTTTTGATTTGTCGTCATCTCCCGTCTTGGAGCTCTCTATGGTCATCACAGACGCGTACCTGCCCAGAGAAACACACACCACCATCAATCCCCAATCTCCCCTGCTTTGACCTACATAATAAAGAACAGGGAATCTTACAGAGGATAGAGCAGCATCAGCACCGGCCTGCGCGAATTCCATCAAGATCGTTAGGGCACACATGTCGTTCAATATTACGTTGAAAAAGAAGAAGAAGAGAAGTACCCGGCGAGGGAGTAAGCGTGCTTGAGGAGAGTCCACAGATGACTCATTGCTTTGTGGAAGCGAGAGTGACGAGAGAGAAACTTCAAATGGAGATGAGAACAGAGGAATCGAGCGCAGATTCTCGGATGGAGAGAGAGATAAAGAGAGACAGAAACGATGCGATCCGCCAAGGAAGGAACTCCCGTATAAAAAGGCCGAGGCCAAAGGGACAAGTGGCAGGCGTCGGGGGGCTGCTCACGTCACGAGGCTTTCGTCATTCCCGAACCTCATTTTAATTAAGAGAAATGATTGGACGAAGGTCTAGCCGTTTCATTAATCACCACCGTCGACTCCCACTCCACTGTCCCCGTATCAATCTCTGTAGAGACGGAGATCCAACCTGAGAGAGAGCGTTCATACTTCCTTTCGATCTTCTGCACCTCAGTCTTCGCTTTCCATCCTGCTTTTAAAAAGTTTTTGTATTCTTATGTGGGCAGACGGTGACAGGTGTCCCCCGGCCATAGGGACGACGAGTTCCTCTTTTTCTTCTTTTGTCATTTTTCCCTTGTGGGGGCACGAGTATTGCGGGGCCGAGGTACTGCATAGGGGTGTGCATGGTCCGGGCGGGCAGTTCCCGAACTAGAACCGGGAACCGCCCGCTAAAGACCGGTTCCGAAAAATTGGAACCGGGATCCACCCGTTTGTTGCATGGATCCACCTGAGAACCGGACCGCCGGTCTGGTCCGGTTACCGGGTGGATCCATGGAACCGATCTTGACGTGAAATAATTTTGATTTTCAACATAGAACGGTTGGGTCTATGAGTTGGGAAGGAGGGGAGGAGGTCTATGGTTGGGTTTTCAACATAGAACGGTCACGAAACAATTTTCCGCAGCTATGGTGGGTGGCGGTCAACGCGAGGGGGCGTCAACGCTCGGGGAGGAATCGAAATGGCGATAGGATTAGGAGGAACTGAGGAAGAGACAAAGAGAGAGAGAACCGAAGACAAAGGGAGTGAGGAGATGAGATCTAATCTAGGGTTTCTTTTAGTAATTTTTCTTTTTAATATTAAAAAGGTTCCGGTCCGGTCCGGGTGGGCGGATCCGCCCATGGAACCGGGAACCGGACCGGTACCCACCGGTTCCGAAAAATTGGAACCGGGAACCGGACCGGTTCCCTCAAGAACCGCCGGTTCCGGGCGGTTCCGGTCCGGTTCCGGGCGGTCCGGGCGGTTCCCGGGTATTTTGCACACCCCTAATACTGCATGTGCCGAGAGAAGTTGAGAGGGACCGGGGACTCCAAGTGTGAAATTTTGATTAGACTATTATCAATTATTTTAACAGTTAAATTGATAGATGTGTTAGACAAAAATGAATGATTCTAATCATACATTTAAAAACAAATTTCAAGCATCAAGTAGAATTATATGCGGAAAACAAGATAAAAAAAATCTAACATCTAATCATTGTTCGAATTTGCGTTTGTTGGAAAATTATGAAAATTCAACGGTGATTATGGCACACTCTACTAATCTAATTCCCTCACGTACTGATGGTATATTTCTAATGAGAATTTGCGTTAGACCTTGTAATTACCTTTACATAAATAAATAATTGTTCTTATAAACTGTCTCCCATCAAGGTGATTTCCAAATGAACAATCACAAAAAGGTATGAACGTGAAATCATATGGTGAAATAATTGTTCCTCAAAAGAGAAAATGTGGGTCAATGGATAAGTTTTTATTTTAAAAACTATATCTTTAAAATTGTAAGATCATATTATACATAACATTATCCCACATGATTCCAAAATTTTCATAATACGGATTATCCATCTAAATCCATGATAACATTGTGCTTAAAGAAAAGAAACAAAATGTAGAATCATGGTGACGTGTCCTCCAAAAACGAGCAATATCTTCCAAGTATCACAATGTAATTTATTTCTTTAATGTTAACCTATATGTAACAGCTTATCTCCATGAATAAACTTTATGTTTATTCTAGAATCAATGATAACTGTTATTCTTTGAAACGACCGAATGTGTGTACAAAAAATTGAGAATGATGTTACAATTGAATAAAAGTTTCATAAATCATCTATATGACAACAAATCACATGATGAGACATATTTTCATCCTAATCATACAATCCTTATACTTCCTTCGCAGTATGCATTTACTTAAAAGATTAGCTATTATCAATTCAGTGCTAACGTGTTCTATGACACACGTTCCCTCATAACTAAATACTTTATATCAATATGCTTACTACGACTATCACTTTTGACAATTTTAATCATAAAAACAGCAACTGAATTATCACAATAAATTCTTAATAGCCTAAAAATATAATTAATAACTCCAAGCCGAGAAATGAAACTCTTCAACCATACATCATGCGAAATAACCTCAAAACAAGAAACAAACATAGCCTCCATGGTTCAAGTAGTAGTCAAAATATGCTTCGCACTCCTCCATGACATAGTTTTGCCAGCTAACATAAAGAGCCCGTTTGGTTCGGTTTTTGGGGAATGCATTTGCAAAAATGCAAATACCTTTGGGTGAATGGGGTTTTTCGAAATGCAAATATCATTTAGTAAAATTTGCATAGAGATACAACTTTGGCCAAAATACCGTTTGGTAAAATTTGCATTTGTAAATGACTTTTACTAAATTAAAAAAACAAAAAAAAAATATTTGTATCATTTTTTTTTTTTTTTTAAGTTCGGCCCCAGCACCGCCGAATCTGGCGGTCGGACTGCCGGATTTGGCAGCCGGAAGGCCAGATCTGGCCCTCAGACGGCCGCTTGGGGTCGCGCAACCCAGGTGACGGCCGCTTGAGGTCGCACGACCTCAGGCAGCTCGTGACCTAGGCGACGGCCACCTGAGGTCGCGCAATTCAGGCCATCAGTCACCTGGGTCGCGCGACCCAAGCGTCGCCTGAGGTCCGACAACGATTGCCGGGGTCAGGTGACCCTTAGGCGGTGGTCGCTGGCACCTCGCCAGCGCACGGGACCCCTTGGCCGGCGGTCGTCGGCCTCCGTGCGATGGTTTTCCTCGACGATGAACAATACCCTCGAATATGAATAGTATCCAAACTTGCATTCTCAAAATACAACTTCTCAAAGTACCGCTGAACCTCCATTTGGCTAAAGGCCCTTAGAGCCACTTGGAGATGTAATTGCATCTTACAAAAGTCACCCAAAAAATCGAACCAAACACGTTTGCATTTGGCCAAGGGACTTTAGAGTCCAAAAGCCATTTCCAAATGCCCAACCAAATAGGGCCAAAAATGTATCAAGATGTTGATTCTTGAGAATCAACGCAACAAGCAAAGTTCACATCCAAATAACCAACTATTACCAAATTGTCAATCCATCTATACATAAGTATGTGACCTTTGGAACCTAGAAGTAGGGGTGTCAACGGTTCGGTTCGGTTCGGTTTTTTTTTTGAAAACCGAACCGAACCGAACCGTTAAAAATCTTCTTCAACCGAACCGAATGAGACTCGAACCCAACCGAAAATTTCGGTTCGGTTCGATTTTTTCGGTTTTTGATTTTCAGCTTTTGGGTTTTTTTTTTTTTTTTTTTTTTCAGTTTTCAATTCTTTCTCTTTTTATTTTCAATTTTTTTTATTCCCTAAATCTTCTTCTTCCTTGCGTTCTTCTCCGTCCCCCATCAACCAAACAATAATCAGTAATAACATCAAAATAAACAAAATTTATTTCATAAATTTCAGCTTCGGTTTGTCTTGGTTCAAACCTGAAATTTCAGAGCCGTGTTTCTCCAACTTTTTATCACTGGAGTGGAATTTCTCTACATCTTCCACGACGCCATTCCACTGGCACAGTCCGACGCCGGAGCTTTGTCCACCGACCAATGCAGTACAGGAGGCGGCGAGTACGACACCTCGGAGCTGTTCTGACTCTGCTCTTCATCCCCCTCGCTTCTGATGTCAAAAAAGCAGAGCTTGAGCTGCTCTCCCGCCTCTCTTCCTCGATCAAACCCGCAAAAATCCCAACTTCACCGACTTTCCCGCAAAACCCATCTCTCCTTGCCTCAGTGCCTTCGCTCTTAACACTCGAACCCTCCATTTCAGGACCCTTTTCTTCTTCTGCCTCTGCCTCAACACGACTAGGAGAAGCATGAAACACGGAGTTGTTCACTACCATGCCATTGTAGCCAAGCCTCCTCGAGCGCGACCCACTTGAGAAGCGAGCCCAGGAATGCAGCTTCCGGAGGAACTTCAAGACCAGGAGGCTGAGAGGAGATGGAGAGATGGAGTTATGGAGCGCTCTAGGCGAAACGGGACAGGACAAATTTTATCGGTTTGTGGTTTGGTTCGGTTAACCGATAAAAACCGAACCAATAAAAAAAATATCGGTTTTTAACGAGAACCGAACCGAAAACCAAACCGAACCGAAAAAAATCGATTTTTTCGGTTCGGTTCGGTTCCTGACACCCCTACCTAGAAGACATCTCATTACTTTCTTTGCAATTTTCCAATAGTCCATACTTGGATTACTCTATTATTTCTCCAAAACTCCCACGGGAAAAGTAATGTCAAGTCGAGCGCCAACTTGACCATACATCAAGTTTTTGACAACATAACCATATGGAATGTTCTTCATTTATTCAATTTCTAGATTGTTCTTCGAGCACGTGTTCAAATTAAATTTGTCACCATTCTCAATAGGTGATATATTTAGTGAACAATATTTCATCTGAAACCTTTAAGAGTTTATTAATATAGGTTTCTTAAGATAATTTTAAAATTCCTCAAGGCCAATCTCTATGGATATTAATACTAATGACATAAGATGCATCACTCATTTCCTTCATGTCAAACCTTCAGAGAGGAATTATGTCACCTCATGTAGCAATCCCTTATTATTGGTTACAAATAGAATATCATTCACATATAGCATAATGAAAGGAAAAAAAAATTCCTTCTACTAACCTTTTGATATAAACATTAATCCATGACATTCTTTACAAAACCGAATGAAAAAATAACATCATGAAACCTTAAGTCCTATTGGCGGGATGCTTGTTTCAAGACATATATAAATTTATTAAGCTTATACATCAAATACTCACATTTACTAAAGAACAATCATTGTGGTTGTTTCATATAAGCCTCCAGCTTTAGTTCCTCATGAGGATTGCCGTTTTGAAATTCATTTGATGCAATTCCATATCAAAATGGGCAACGGAGAAAATCTTTCTTAGATACAATAGAGGTCTCCATGTAATCGATTCATTCTTTCTTGTAAGGAGTTGTAGCCCGCTCGTGGAGAAGGGCAATGCACGATCAAGTGTAACCATTGTTAAAGGATTTACGATCATCATTGATATAAATTCCTATTGTATTTGCAATTTATCAATACATTTTCAGTTTCCAATACTTGCATTCCTTTCTTTAAACTCATTCCATATTCAATTCCCGTTCGAATCGCCACTCAACCCGCTAAATAAAAAGAAAAATCAATCTTTGATGAAAGGTATTTCGCTAATTAGGACAGATGTCCATTTCTCGGAAACAAGAAAAGGCCATCAGGGCCTTGGGCGATAAGACTGACAGGTAGGGGGGAGTACATCTTGAGAGTTCCCATTCCGTGTGGGGAGTCTGGGGACCACAGAAATAAGTCGACATCAGAGTTGGCTCGTGCTCACCCATTCCCACATTGCTTTTGACTAATCACAGGAATCTACGCGACAGGCACAATGGAGACCATTTCCACATCTTGTATTTTCCCTAATTTGTAGCTTCTGTTATCATTTCCAGCCAAAGCGAACAGACGAAACTAACTAGTTCCGTTCAAAGATCAGGCGTCGTCAAGTTCAAAGGGCCGCCATGCCCTCGACGGCCAAAGGCGAGGGTGTCAGCCCCCGCCCAGATCCGACCCTCGCCTTTTGGCTGGCGAGGGCCTCTGCGCCCTCGTTGGCCACAGGTGAGGGCATGGCAGCCCTTGCTCGTGGCGGGTGAGGGTGCGGCGGCCCTTGCCGCCCTCGCCTAGATCCAGGCGAAGGCGCAGCCCTTCGTGATTTCAAGCCTCGTAGCTATTGGTGAAGGATGCGGTGGTGGTCAAGGCTTGTGTCGGCATTCTCAGAAACATGTCTCGTGTAAGACGCGACCGCTTGCAAAAAGAAGCGTGCGTGCGTGCGGGCGGGAGAGAGAGAGGATTCATAAGGCCTTCCGATAAGTAGTAGCAGTACAGGATTCATAACATATAAAAGTACGACAATCTCTGGCATGTAAAAGAGAGAAGTGCTGAGAATCCGAGACGCATTCTCTGATCAATGCGCCTCGTGCTCCCCCTGGTCAAGGGCAAAGTTGCACCGCTCCGGCTAGGAAAACTTACATACATGCATGCAGAAAAGGGACAAGAGACAAAAGGCCATGATGCTAAAAGACTTGGGACTTTCTCGGGGGCGATGAAGTCGACGAACTAGTTCTCGGGCTTGGTTTTGCCATTCAGGGAGGAGGTAAGGAGGAGATCCGAGAGAGCACCCTGCAGATGGGCCCATGCGCGCAGCTCTCGTACAGGACAGTCGCGCCATTGAACGGAGGGAGGACCAGCCACGCTGTCAAAATGAGCTTCGCATCGTACCATATGGGTATGCTGATGAGGAGGAGCATGATCATTCATCATCTCGACAAGTCAACCATCATCAATAATCAAGCCAAACAAGAGATGAGACAACGGTAGGTCGCCACTTACTGCTCAAGAAAACTCTCGAGGAGCATCTCGAGGAGGGTGAGGAAGGAATAGAGGATCCAGTAAACCAGCCACTGCTCATTGTCTGTCTTGGATTTCTCTTCTTCTTTTTTCGCTGAAGCTTTCTTGGATTTCTCTATGGTCTTCGCAGACCGGTACCTGCCCAGAGAACACACACCGCCATCAACCCCCAATCTCCCCGGCTTTGACCTACATAATAAGCATCTTGGGGAAGAAAGAACTGGGAATCTTACAGAGGATAGAGCAGCATCAGCACCGGCCTGCGCGAATTCCATCAAGATAGTTAGGGCACACATGTCGTTCAATATTACGTTGAAAAAGAAGAAGAAGAGAAGTACCCGGCGAGGGAGTAAGCGTGCTTGAGGAGAGTCCACAGATGACTCATTGCTTTGTGGAAGCGAGAGTGACGAGAGAGAAACTTCAAATGGAGATGAGAACAGAGGAATCGAGCGCAGATTCTCGGATGGAGAGAGAGATAAAGAGAGACAGAAACGATGCGATCCGCCAAGGAAGGAGCTCCCGTATAAAAAGGCCGAGGCCAAAGGGACAAGTGGCAGGCGTCGGGGGGGCTGCTCACGTCACGAGGCTTTCGTCATTCCCGAACCTCATTTTAATTAAGAGAAATGATTGGACGAAGGTCTAGCCGTTTCATTAATCACCACCGTCGACTCCCACTCCACCTGTCCCCGAATCAATCTCTGTAGAGACAGAGATCCAACCTGAGAGAGAGCGTTCATACTTCTTTTCGATCTTCTGCACCTCAGTCTTCGCTTTCCATCCTGCTTTTCAAAAGTTTTTGTATTCTTATGTGGGCAGACGGTGACAGGTGTCCCCCGGCCATGGGGACGACGATTTCCCCTTTTTCTTCTTTTGTCATTTTTTCCTTGTTGGGGCACGAGTGTTGGGGGGCCCAGCTACTGCATGTGCCGAGAGAAGTTGAGAGGGACCGGGGACTCCCAAGTGTGAAATTTTGATTAGATTATTATCAATTATTTTAAAAGTTAAATTGATAGATGTGTTAGACAAAAATGAACGATTCTAATCATACATTGAAAAACAAATTTCAAACATCAAGTAGAATTATATGCGGAAAACGGAATAAAAAAAAATCTAACATCTAATCATTGTTCGAATTTGCGTTTGTCGGAAAATTATGAAAATTCAATGGTGATTATGGCATACTCTATTAACCTAATTCCCTCACGTATTGATGGTATATTTCCAATGAAAGTTTGTGTTAAACCTTGTAATTACCCTTACGTAAATGAACAATTGTTCTTGCGATTTCCAAATGAACAATCACAAAAAGGTACGAACTTGAAATTATATGGTGAAATAATTGTTCCTCAAAAGAGAAAATGTGGGTCAATGGATAAGTTTTTATTTTAAAAACTATATCTTTAAAATTGTAAGATCATATTTTAGATAACATCATCCCACATGATTCCAACATTTTCATAATACGGATTATCCATCTAAATCCATGATAACATTGTGCTTAAAGAAAAGAAACAAAATGTAGAATCATGGTGACATGTCCTCCAAAAACGAGCAATATCTTCCAAGTATCACAATGTAATTTATTTCTTTAATGTTAACATATATGTAACAGCTTGTCTCCATGAATAAACTCTATGTTTATTCGAGAATCAAGGATAACTGTTATTCTTTGAAACGACCGAATGTGTGTACAAAAAATTGAGAATGATGTTACAATTGAATAAAAGTTTCATAAATCGTCTATATGACAACAAATCACATGATGAGACATATTCTCATCCTAATCATACAATCCTTATATTTCATTTGCGGTATGCATTTACTTAAAAGATCAGCTATTATCAATTCAGTGCTAACGTGTTCTATAACCAATTTACTCTCCTTAACACGTTCCCTCATAACTAAATACTTTATATCAATATGCTTAATGCGACTGTCACTTTTGGCAATTTTAGTCATAAAAGCAGCAACTGAATTATCACAATATATTCTTAATAGCCTAAAAATATAATTAATAAGTCCAAGTCGAGAAATGAAACTCTTCAATCATACATCACGCGAAATAACCTCAAAACAAGAAACAAACATAGCCTCCATGGTTCAAGTAGTAGTTAAAATCTGCTTCGCACTCCTCCATGACATAGTTTTGCCAGCTAACATAAAGAGCCCGTTTGGTTCGGCTTTTGGGGAATGCATTTGCAAAAATGCAAATACCTTTAGGTGAATGGGGTTTTCCGAAATGCAAATATCGTTTGGTAAAATTTGCATAAAGATACAACTTTGGCCAAAATACCGTTTGGTAAAATTTGCATTTGTAAATGACTTTTACTAAATTAAAAATATATATATTTTTATCTTTTTTTTAAGTCCGGCCCTCGGACCGCCGGATCCGGCGGCCGGACTGTCGGATCTGGCAGCCGGAAGGCCAGATCTAGCCCTCGGATGGCCGCTTGGGGTTGCGTGACTTAGATGGCCGCCTAAGGTCGCGCAACCTAGGTGACAGCCACCTGAGGTCGCGCGACCTCAAGCAGCTCGTGACCTAGGCGACGGCTGCCTAAGGTCGCGCAATTTAGGCCATCAGTCACCTGGGTCGTGTGACCGAAGCGTCGCCTGAGGTCCGACGACGGTCGCTGGGGTTGAGCGACCTTCAAGCGGCAGTCGCTGGCGCCTTGCCAGCGCGTGGGACCCCTCGGCCGGCGGTCGTCGGCCTCCGTGCGATGGTTTTCCTCGACGATGAACAATACCCTCCAATATGAATAGTACCCAAACTTGCATTCTCAAAATACAACTTCTCAAAGTACCTCCGGACCTCCATTTGGCTAAAGGCCCTTAGAGTCACTTGGAGATGCAATTGTATCTTACCAAAGTCACCCAAAAAATCGAACCAAACGCGTTTGCATTTGGCCAAGGGACTTTAGAGTCCAAAAGCCATTTCCAAATGCCCAACCAAATAGGGCCAAAAATGTATCAAGATGTTGATTCTTGAGAATCAACGCAACAAGCAAAGTTCACATCCAAATAACCAACTATTACCAAATTGTTAATCCATCTATACATAAGTATGTGACCTTTGGAACCTAGAAGACATCTCATTATTTTCTTTGCAATTTTCCAATAGTCCATACCTGGATTACTCTATTATTTCTCCAAAACTCCCACGGGAAAAGTAATGTCAAGTCGAGCGCCAACTTGACCATACATCAAGTTTTTGACAACATAACCATATGGAATGTTCTTCATTTATTCAATTTCTAGATTGTTCTTCGAGCACGTGTTCAAATTAAATTTGTCACTATTCTCAATAGGTGATATATTTAGTGAACAATCTTTCATCTGAAACCTTTAAGAGTTTATTAATATAGGTTTCTTAAGATAATTTTAAAATTCCTCAAGGCCAATCTCTATGGATATTAATGCTAATGACATAAGATGCATCACTCATTTCCTTCATGTCAAACCTTCAGAGAGGAATTATGTCACCTCATGTAGCAATCCCTTATTATTGGTTACAAATAGAATATCATTCACATATAGCATAATGAAAGGAAAAAAAAATTGCTTCTACTAACCTTTTGATATAAATATTAATCCATGACATTCTTTACAAAACCGAATGAAAAAATAACATCATGAAACCTTAAGTCCTATTGGCGGGATGCTTGTTTCAAGACATATATAAATTTATTAAGCTTATACATCAAATACTCACATTTACTAAAGAACAATCATTGTGGTTGTTTCATATAAGCCTCCAGCTTTAGTTCCTCATGAGGATTGCCGTTTTGAAATTCATTTGATGCAATTCCATATCAAAATGGGCAACGGAGAAAATCTTTCTTAGATACAATAGAGGTCTCCATGTAATCGATTCATTCTTTCTTGTAAGGAGTTGTAGCCCGCTCGTGGAGAAGGGCAATGCACGATCAAGTGTAACCATTGTTAAAGGATTTACGATCATTGATATAAATTCCTATTGTATTTGCAATTTATCAATACATTTTCAGTTTCCAATACTTGCATTCCTTTCTTTAAACTCATTCCATATTCAATTCCCGTTCGAATCGCCACTCAACCCGCTAAATAAAAAGAAAAATCAATCTTTGATGAAAGGTATTTCGCTAATTAGGACAGATGTCCATTTCTCGGAAACAAGAAAAGGCCATCAGGGCCTTGGGCGATAAGACTGACAGGTAGGGGGGAGTACATCTTGAGAGTTCCCATTCCGTGTGGGGAGTCTGGGGACCACAGAAATAAGTCGACATCAGAGTTGGCTCGTGCTCACCCATTCCCACATTGCTTTTGACTAATCACAGGAATCTACGCGACAGGCACAATGGAGACCATTTCCACATCTTGTATTTTCCCTAATTTGTAGCTTCTGTTATCATTTCCAGCCAAAGCGAACAGACGAAACTAACTAGTTCCGTTCAAAGATCAGGCGTCGTCAAGTTCGAAGCGCAGCAAATCGTATCCTGCTGCTCTATTCGTGCGAATTGTTCGTGGGGATGCTGAAGCGGACGACCTTCTTCCTGGACTTGGGTTTGCCATTTGGGGAGGAGGTAGGAAAGGACTTGGACTTGGATTTCTTGAGAATGCCCTTTGGGTAGGAGGTAGGGGAGGACTTGGACTTGGGTTGCCACTTGAGAATGTGCTCCCGCACGAATCTCTTATACAGGAAAGCTGCACCTTGGAACTGAGGGAGGACCAGCCACGCTGCCAAGATGAGCTTCACATCGTACCATATGGGTATCCTGACACAAAGAGGAGGAGGATTCGTCATCTCGATGATCAATCATCAAACCCGACAAGAGAGGAGACAACGGTAGGTCGCCACTAACCACTCAAAAAGAGGCTGGAGGAGCATCTCGACTTGGGTGAGGAAGGAGTAGAGGATCCAGTAAGCCAGCCACTGCTCATCATCTATCTTGGAGGGGCTCTCTATGGCCATCACAGACGCGTACCTGCCCAGAGAGAGAACACAACCGCCAACCATCAACCTCAAATCTCTTCCCTGCCTTGATTCAATTGATTGACCCGACATAATAAGCATCAGGCGAAGAAAGAACCCAGTAAGTATCTTACACAGGATAGAGCAGCATCAGCATGGGCCTGCGCCAATTCCATCAAAGATTGATAAGCCACACGAGTCGTTCAATATTACGTTGAAGGAGAAGAAGAGCAGGAAGGAGTGGAAAAAGTACCCGGCGAGGGAGCGAGCGTGCGTGAGGAGAGTCCACAGATGACCCATTTTTTTTTTTTTTGGGGGGGACCAAAACGTGAGACGCGGAGGGATCCTATCCTAACGAGGCTTAGCCTATGTAAAGACGGGACACGCGACACGCGACACGCGACACGACACGACACGACACGCGATACGTCATTTCTTAAAAAGTAGAGAATTCCGACACGTTCCGACACGTTATATATTAAATAAATATTTTTTATTTTTAATTAATTTGATTCAAATTCACAAATAAATAAATAATAACTTATAATAAATTTACACTATTTATTCATAAAAAAATTTAAAAAACATATTTATACGTGTGCATATTTAAAAATATTTTTTTTTTTTATTTTAACACAAATTATTCCCCCTCAAATCCTCTCTCCTCGTTTCTCTCTCTCCCTCTTTTCCCACGCCACCACCCCCAAAATCCTCCCCTTCGATTTCTGCGATCTGCCCCCACTCTCTCTCTCTCCCTCTCCTTGCCCCTACGCCCACTTGCTCCCTGCGCCCCCATCAATCACCCCCAGCCCGCTCAGTCTCTTCCCCTTCTCTCCTCTCTCTCTCTCTCTCTCTCTCTCTCCTACGCCACCACCTGCTCCCTGCGTCCCCCATCACCTGCGCCCCCATCAATCGCCCCCATCCCCCTCGGTTTCTTCCCCTTCTCTCCTCTCTCCTCTCACCCTCCCCCTCCCTTTCCCCCACGCCACCACCTACTCCCCTGCGAGGCTGTGCCCCCATCACAATCCCTTCCATCCCCGTTCTTCCCATGCTCTCTCTCCCCCCCCCCCACGCCACCACCTTCTCCCCGCCCCCTCAGTTTCTTCCTCACGATCTTCTCAACTCTTTCGATCGCCTCATCGCTGTCGCCTCCGCCCTTCCTCCTTCGCAGCAGCTGCAGGCTGCAGCCTCGCGGTGAGGCCCTCGCCGCCGGCCCTCCATTGCTCAGTTTATGCTCTTCCTCTCGCCGTCGCGGCCTCACCTCCGCTTCCTCGGCCTCTTCCGCGACCTCACCTCTCTACCCACCATCGTCTTCTTCAACAATCTCTCTCGGACACGCGTGTCGAAACGTGTCGAGAAAAGTTGACCACGTGTCGGATTTCGACACGCGTTGACCGCGTGTCCGAACGTGTCCGAGCGTGTCCGAGCGTGTCGGACACGTCGACACGTGTCGGACACGACTCGGAAGGCTTGGTAACGTGTCCGTGCTTCATAGGGCTTAGCCTGTCCACAACCTAAGATCCCTCTTTATGTTCATACTCCCTTTTAGGGGTTAGCATCGGTCCAGGATCAACCCTGGATTGACCTTGGACCGGGCAAACTTTGCCAGTCCTGGTCCAGTTCCCAAGAAAATTGGGTTGGTCCAATGCGACTATATATATCTAATATATTACTTATAATTTTTTTTATATAGAGAAAATTTTAAAATAAATGGCGTCAACAATATTAAATAGCTCTTTAATGAGGAGTTCAAGTAATTTAAATTGTTCTTTAATAAATTAGATTTTTAATATCTTTTACGGTGTTAATAATCATAATTTACGAAGGAATAAAATATTTTTGTGAAGAGTCCTCACGGTATCCAAAAAGATATAAATAGTTCCTTATGACATCATCCTCTAGTATTCGTTATTTTCTATCTTATTTGTTATCTTAGTCTTCAATTTGCCAAAATCAAAAGAAACAGCCTTTCTGCTCACTACTTGACACTTGCCTCGCTCGCTTTAGGTCACTCATGTCGGTCGCCGCTCGATACTTGTTTGGCTTGTTGCTTCTCGCTCGACATTTGATGCTCATTTTGTTCGATGCTCACTCCACTTGACCCTCACCACTTACCTTTCTTAGCTGACGTTGCTCATCATCGAACCCATTGGATTGATATGGTCCCCGGTTGCCATTTTAAGAAGTACAAAAACTGAAATAAAAAATTATTGGTTAGTCCTGGGTTGACCCTAAAACTAGACCGAACTCATTGGGTCAGTTTGGTCATCAATCGTTTTTTAAAGGAGTATAAAAAATGAAATAAAAAATTATTGGTTGGTCCTGTGTTGATCCTGAAACCGGACCAAACCCATTGGGTCAGTTCAGTCTTTAATCACTTTTTTTAAAGAGTACAAAAAATGAAATACAAAATTATCAATTAGTCCCAGGTTGACCCTGGAATCGGACCAAACCTATTGGGTTGGTTCGATCCTCGGTCCCAAGCTCAATAGGATCGGTCTTCGGTTCCAAAAATTGAGAAGCAGTACTATGCGGGTTAGTCCCAAGGTTAGGGGGCAGATAGGCCCAACTCGGACCATGTTCACCCCTACTTCCTTTTCGGTCTCTGCACCTTCTCAATCTTCGCTTTCATCCATTTGCCAAATCTTGGTATTATCATATTTGGGCTGTCGGTGACACGTGTCTCAACCATGTGATGACAAGTGCCCCCTTCCCTCTTTTCTCCTTTGTCATACTTCTCTTATTGGGCTTGAGTGTTCGCGGGCCGAGCTTCTGCATGTCCCGGCCACAAAAGTTTAAGGAATGAGGACCGAAATATACTACTCAAAACAAGCTCCCTTGGGCCTTAGTTAGGTCCCTGTATAGAGCATGCCAGCCCCAAAGGGCGAAATTTGAACACCATTTGATCTCAGAATTGGACCATTTCCAAGTGGCCATGGAGTCTATCATGAGCAAAAGAATTTGACAACAATGAAGCACCCCTAAAGTTACATCTTTTGAGTGTCCACTAGCACTGACAGGCAACGCCACCGGTGTAGGCAAAGTCGCTACCAATAACTATGCCGCCCGCTATTCTCTTGCCGGCATGCAAACATTCATAGAATTGGACTTAGACTAAGTGTTGAGCCCTTGAATGATCACAAGGCCACCGCCAACCTCGACCTACGAACTGAGAGAGCGAGCTGACTCCCATGGATGGCACCGATCAAGAGCTGCTCTTGACCTCTCCATGCACCGTAGCCAAAGAGTACATCATGCAAACAACCTTTGCAAGACGGGGCAACATTGTTGGCAGCCACGGTTGTGGCGGTAGTTGCAGGAATTTTGATAGTTGAAAGTGGGCTAAGTTGGGTTGCCCATGTTTTATAAAGGCTCAAGCTCTAGAGGTCAACTATTGGTTCTTGACTCGGAAACGATCCTCGATGAAATGACAGAATCTGACTCGATTATTTCAAAATTCGTATCATTCAAGGAGAAAATATTTGTTCAACGCCCACCTCTCCTCTCTCTCCTGTAGACCTAGCCCACCTCTCTGCACATACGTTCTGACACTCTCTCTCCTATGCTATCTTCTGCAGACCGTCTCTCTCTCTCTCTCTCTCTCTCTCTCTCTCTCTCTCTCTCTCTCTCTCTCTCTCTCTCCATTCTCCGTTCCGTTGTGGGGAGAACAAAATCGCAGATTGCTTCCATATGCTCTTCCCCCTCCTCTGCTCTCCCTCCTCCATTGGTTGCTTCCATCTCCCCCCACCCTGATGCTGACACTGCTGACGCTCCTCCGCACAATGCCGACACCCCTCCACCTCCGCCTCCGCCTACGCCCACGAACCTGATGTTGACGCCGATGCCCCTGCCTCCCTCTCGCAACCTCCAGTCCGCTCTCTCTCTCTCTCTTTCCTCCTCGAAGTCACGCCTCTCTTCTAGTGAACAGCGACGTTGAAGCCCCTCTGCCAGTTGCCTCCGTCGCCCCCGACTCCGATGTCAACGCCTCCGCCTCCGCCTCCGCCCCTGACGTCGACGCCGACGCCGACGCCCCTTCGCCTCCCTCTCGCGACCTCCACTCCATGGTTCTTGTGAAATAATAGGAAGCTATTCCATCGCCCCACCAGGCCTTCGCCTCCCGCCTCCTCCTCCTCCTCACCATCCTCCCACTAACCCTCGCCTACTTCACCTTCCTCCTCCAGTGGCGCGGTGGCCTCAACGATCCCGTCACCCTGTAGTCCCCCAACCGCCTCGAGTTCCTCGGCATGGACACCGCCACTGTCGCCAGCTCCAATGTGCTGTCCCATGGTGATTGCTCTGGCTCTGGCTCTGGCTCTGGCTCTAGCTTCGGCTGTGTCGACGTCCTCGGCCAGAGTCGGATGGCGTCGTTCCTGTACTACCATGATTGGAAGTTCGATCTCATATTGGATCTGCGGCCTCAGGTGAGCTCGGTTCTCTGGTTGGGTTGCGATGCGTTCCTGATCAAGCGCACCGTGGTTTTTTGCTGATCGAAGTTCGACGCTAGGAGAGATGCGTCGTGTGTCTATGTGAAGGAATGCGTTGATGATCGTGTGTGGACTCTTTACTGATATATGCTTGCGCAACGTGTGAAACGCACCGTGACTTACGGACCTGTGAGATCACGATTCTTCCTGAGATGGAGTTGGATTTTAAGTGAGCTGCTCGAGTTGATATTTTGAATTTTTCCTTTTTATTTCAATCTCGAGTTTGCGCATCGGCCGCGTTCGATATGTGGACTAGTGAATTTAGCCCTCACATTTGCATGACCCAATCACAACACTTCTGCCAGAGATGTATGGTATATTTAGGATGACGTAATAAGCTCCCATGTGTATGAATTGAGTTTGTCTCTATCATACCAAGCAAGGATCAGTGAGTTAACGAACTTACTCCATAAGAAAAAGCAAACTTCTTGTCATGTGATTTGCTAACTATGAAGATGGAGCAACCAGTATGGTGTTGGTTTCATTAGTCAGAAGAAAATGTACCAGTATTGTGTAGGGAACATTGTGCAGTATGTACGAGTGGAAGGATGAGTTGTCAAACTGGTCAGAGTCTATCGGTTAGATCATTCACTCCGGCGGTAAATTTTGTAAGTCATACTCTATATAATTGATATATATTTTTAACCAAAAAAAATTGATATATACTAATAGCCTAGTTTTTTTGATCAGCCTACTAATAGCCTAGTTAAGCCTTGAGAAAGGCTGGCCTTTTTGTTTTTTCAATGAGTTGCATACTTTGTCTTGGCATTTCAAGATGAGAAGTGGCAGGCGTCGGGTCACGAGGCTTTCGTCATCCCCAAACCTCATTTTAATTAAGAGAAATGATTGGACGAAGATCTAGCCGTTTCATTAATCACCACCGTCGACTCCCACTCCACTGTCCCCGTATCAATCTCTGTAGAGACAGAGATCCAACCTCAGAGAGCGTTCATACTTCTTTTCGATCTTCTGCACCTCAGTCTTCACTTTCCATCCTGCTTTTTAAAAGTTTTTGGATTCTTATGTGGCCATGGGGACGACGAATTCCCCTTTTTCTTCTTTTATCATTTTTCCCTTGTGGGGGCACGAGTGTTGGCGGGCCGAGCTTCTACATGTGCCGACAAAAGTTGAGAGAGAACGAGGACTCAAAGTGTGACATTTTGACCAGGCCATCGTTGATTATTTTAAAAGCTAAAATGTTAGATTGGTTAAATAAAAATGAACAATTCTAATCATGTATTGAAGAATAAATTTCAAACATCAATTAGAATCATATGCGGGAAACAGGATTTAAAAAACTGACCTCTAACTATTGTTCAAATTTGTATTTGTTGGAAATTTACGAAAATTCAACGGTGATTGTGACACACTCTATTAACTTAATCCCCTCACATATTAATGGTGTATTTCCAATGAGAGGGTTTGCTTTAAACCTTATAATTGCCTTTGCATAAATGACCAATTGTTCTTATAAATTGCCTCCCATCAAGGCGGTTTCTAAATGGACTATCATGAAAATGTACGAACGCGAAATCACATGGTCAAACAACCGTTCCTCAAAAGAGAAAATGTGGGTCAATGGATAAGTTTTTATTTTAAAAACTATATCTTTAAAAATGTAGGATCACATTATAGATAACATTCTCGTACATGATCCCAACATTTTTATAATATGGATTATCCATCCAAATCCATGATAAAGTTATGCTTAAAGAAAAGAAATAAATTACATGAATCATGGCGACACGTCCTCTAAGAGCGAGTAATATCCTCCAAGTATTGCAATGCATTTTATTTTTTTAACGTTAGGCTATATGTAATAGCTCATTTCAATGAATAAACTCTATGTTTATTCTAGAACTAAGGGTAACTATTATTCTCAGAAACAACTAAATGTGTATACAAAAAATTCAGAATGACATTACAGCTGAATAAAAGTTTCATACAATAAAAATCGTCCATATGACGACAAATCACATGATGGAACTTATTCGCATCCTAGTCATACGATCCTTATACTTTACTCGTGACATGCATTTAGTTAAAAGATCAACTATTACCAATTCAGTGTTAACGTATTCTATGACCACTTTACTCTCCTTAATACATTCCCTTTTAGCTAAATACTTTATGTCAATATGCCTATTATGACTGCCACTTTTGGTAATTTTAGTCATAAAAACAGCAACTAAATTATCACAATATATTCTTAATAGCCTAAAAATAGAATTAATAACTCTAAGCTAAGAAATGAAACTCTTCAACCATACACCATACAAGATAGCCTCCAAGAAATGAACATGGCCTCCATAGTTGAAGTAGCAGTCAAAATCTGCTTTGCTTTCCTCCATGACACAGTCTCGCTAGTTAACATAAAAAATGTATCCAAATGTTAATTTTCGAGAATCAATGCAACCGGCAAAGTCCACATCCAAATAACCAACTATCTTTGGGTTATTAGTCCGTCTATATATAAGCATGTGACATTTGGCATCTTGAAGGTATCTCATCACTTTTTTTTGCAACTCTCTAGTTGTCCATACCTGGATTACTCTGATATTTCTCCAAAATTCCCATGGGAAAGTAATGGCAAGTTGAGTGCAAATTTGACCATACATCAAGCTTTCGACAATAGAACCATATGGAATGTTCTTCATTTGTTCAATTTCTAGATTGTTCTTCGAGCACTTGTACAAATTAAATCTGTCACCCTTCACAATAGATGTTATATTTGGCGAACAATCTTTCATCCCAAATCTTTAAGAGTTTATTGATATAGATTTCTTGAAATAGTCTTAAAATTCCTCAAGGTCAATCTCTATGGATATTAATGCTAATGACATAAGATGCATTACCCATATTCTTCATGTCAAAACCCTCAAAGAAAAATTATTTCACCTATTGTAGCAATCCCTTATCATTGATTGCAAGTAGAATATCATTTATATACAGCATAAGGAAACAAATTTTGCTCATACTAAACTTCTAGTATAAACATTAATCCATGACATTCTCTACAAAACCGAATGAAAAGATGACATCATGGAACTTTAAGTCCTATTGGTGGGATGATTGTTTCAAGACATATATAAATTTATTAAGCTTATACACTAAATACTCACATTTACTAGAGAAGAATTCTTGCCATTTTTCATATAAACCTCCTCCTTTAGTTCCCCATGAGGACTACCATTTTAACATTCATTTGATGCAATTACGTATCAAAATGGGCAACGAAGATATTCTTAGTTTTGAAGACCCATTTCTAACCAATAGCCTACACTTTATTAGTCAACTCAACTAAATCATAGACTTCGTTACATGCCATAGAACTCATATCATCATTCATGGTATTATACCACAAATTGGATTCATTACTATTCAAGGCTTATGAAAACGTTTTAGGATTATTCCCAGCTCTAACATTATAATAAGATTCTTGTAGCTACAAAAGATAATCACTAGGAATTGTTGATTTTATTCACTTTTGTAGATCTTCTTAATGTTTCATTAACACTCTTTTAGGGAGCGTGTTGCTCAACTAGGTATTCAATAGTTTCTAGTAATTGCTAAACAATCAGATCTACTGGATCAACATCAGCAAGTTATGGAACTTCAGTGATTGGTCCTTTAATAGCCGACTAAATTGGATGGGCCTTATGAGCAACAATCAACTTAATACTTCAGGTGGAAAGTCGAGTGTCTAAATTATCTTTTTCATGAACAAGGTCCTTCAATCGATCACACCTACTAATCAAGTTATTTTCACAAAACATAGTGTTTCTTGATTCCACAATCTTAATAGTGTGAGATGGACAATAAAATCTATATCCATTGAATTTTTCGGCACATCCAATGAAATACCCACTTAAGGCGTGTATGATAATCACTTTATATCTCCATTTTTCTATTTTTCTATTCTCAAAAACAGGTTTGGAATATAAATATATTTGATAACATAATTTCATTTTTCTATTTCTAAACAATTTTTTACTCCAGAAATATGTTCAAAACCAAAATTAGAAGTTAAAATTTTAGTTTTTCCATTTTTGGAACAAATGTGAGCAATGAAAACTCCTATCATCATTTACTCTTATCACCACTCAGCACCCACGCCTTGCTAATTGCCATCCGTTGAATGCCAAATGCTGCTCACCAAACGCCCAATGACACTTAAAAGGGAGAAATTTTGTGTCATTATCAAATGAATTTCTATTCCAAAAATAAAAATTTTATATGGTCATCAAATGCATATTTTTGCTCAGAAACTCATCTGGGGAGTAGAAATAGAAAAACCAATTTCGAGCCAGAAAATTCATTTCTTGAACAGAATGTTTATCATATGCACTCTTATAGCTCTTGAGTCTAATTTCTTTCTTGCGGATTGTAGACTCTCACTTTAGACTTGCATCTCTCAATTGGTACATGTCGCAAACTCAGTTTCCAACCTTTGAATAACTCAAAAGGCATCATTGGGATAGCCTTGGTTGAAACTCAACTCAATATGTATATTGTTGTATGAAGAGTTTCAATCCACAAGGACTTAGGAAGTTTGGAGTTACTAAATATAATCAACACCATATCCAATAAGGTTTAGTTTTTTGTTTATGCTACACCATTTTAGTCTAAAGAATCAAGCATAGTGTATCAGAGAACTATCTTATCCTCTTGAAGAAACTTCACAAATGGACCATGTGCTTGTCCATCTTCAATGTATATTCCATAGAATTTTTATTTTTATGGGAAAATGTCACAAATGGTCTCCGAACTTTCATTTAATATTCAATTTTATCCCTGAGCTTTTGATTTGCTCAATTTGATCCCCGAACTTTCATCTAATGTTCAATTTCATCCCCGAGCTTTCGATTTGCTCAATTTGATCCCTGAACTTTCATCTAATATTCAATTTCATCCCTGAGCTTTCGATTTACTCATTTTGATTCTTGAACTTTCATCTAATGTTCTATCTAGTCCCTAATTTTTTTTAATACCAAACTATTTTTTTTATAAATAAAAAAAATACTAAAACGGGTTTTTTTTTGTTGTTGAAAAAATACCACATTTATGCAAAGTAATAAAGGTCAATATTTCTTTCCTTTATCCATATTAAAAACAAATGGAAAAAGCAACAATAATAATAAATAAAGGTGAATCTTGCATTTTGATTTCTTTTTGTATATGCAAATTACTTGAATAATGTACAAAAGCCCATCAATCGATTTTTTTATGGACTTCATCGAAAAGGAAAAATCGATTGATGGGCTTTTGTACATTATTCAAGTAATTTGCATATACAAAAAGAAATCAAAATGCAAGATTCACGTTTGTTTATATATATATTTTTTTTTTAATATGGAGAAAGGAAAAAAATATTGACATTTATTACTTTGCATAAATGTTGTAGTTTTTCAACAAAAAAAACTAGTTTGGTATTTTATTTATTTATAAAAAAAACAGTTTGGTATTAAAAAAGAAAGGAAATTGGTCAATTTTCAAATAGTTAGGAACTAGATGGAACATTAGATGAAAGTTCATTGACCAAATTGAGCAAATCGAAAGCTCAAGGATGAAATTGAACATTAGATGAAAGTTCATGGACCAAATTGAGCAAATCGAAAGCTTGGGAATGAAATTGAACATTAGATGAAAGTTCATTGACCATTTGTGACATTTTCCCTATTTTTATCTGATCTCACGGTTTTAATTTGCTTAACACATTATTTCTCTACTTCCATTCTAAACACCTTAAAGGTATTTAATGCTTTGTGCTTATTATGAAGCAAGTACAAATACATGTAATATGAGTAATCATCTATAAAAGAGATAAAGTATTTCTGATCATACGAGTCTAAATCTTGACTACAAATATCTATGTATATGATTTCTAATATTTTTGTACTCCTCTTAGCACCTTCTTTTGTCATGTTGGTCTGTTTTTTCTTTATGTAGTCCACAAGTATCACAATTAGTAAAATTTAAAGTACCACATACTCCATCATTTACTAATCGCTTAGTTCTATCTATGGAGCTATGTCCCAATCTCTAGTATCACAACATGGAGGAATCTTCATTCATAACACATCATTTTATATTAGCATTATCATAAACATGCATTGCATTATAATATGCATTGTCTTATAAATTAATTTGAAAAGGACCATTAGATAAAATATCACTCCAAACAATTTCAAATTCAAACAACAAACTAAAGGTTAAATTTGAAAAGTTAAAAGAGTAACCCAAAAGTACAAATCTTGAAATTGAAATTAAGTATATAGAAAAACCAAGAACATAAAAGGTCATTTCCAAATTAAAACAAAACCACTATTGAGAACTAATCTACATATTCTAATAGGTTCCACATGTGAACGCATATTGTTGCCTAAATAAATCCTTTGTTCACTTCCTACAAGTTTCCTGTGGTTTTGAAAATCTTGCAAGGAATTTGAAATGTGGATATCAATCCACCAACTGCTATGACTCACATTAGCCATATTAGATTTATAATAAATACAAGAGATTACATTATATTACTTCTTGAGACATGCCTTAAATCTAATGCAGTCATTCCTTATATGTCCATTCTTTTTACAAAAGAAATATTTGGATTCATTCTTACTATTAGCTTGGGGAAGTATTTTACATTTCCCTTCTGCTTGCCTTGCCCCTTAAACTTTCCTTTTGTAGCCAGATGAGAACTTTCTTTTAATTCCATTATTAGTCTTTCTTCCTCTTGAACACGCAGGTTTGTGAGTTCATTAATTGACCACTTATTCCTATGTCTGTTATAAGATATCTTGGAAGGTGTATACTATTGTGGGAGAGCATTCAGAATGTAGTACATAAGAAAGGTTTCAAATCTATTAACTTCAAAGTTCTTAAGTTGAGCCATGGTATCCCTCATCTTCATGATATGCTCACACTCACCTCCAACACTAGTGAGTTTCAACAATGAAAGCTTCATAATTAGGGTCTTGGCATGCACTTTTTCTAAGTCTCAAACTACCGCATCAATAGCCTCCAACAAAATCTTAGTATTACTATGTTGAGAGACCGAACCATAAATACTGGGAGATAATTTAGTCCATATGAACATCGCACTATCCCATTATTCATATAAAGTTATCTCAGCTACAGTGCTCATTTCAATTTGAGCAAGTGCTTCAACTTTCCTTATAGCACATTTAATGTCTATGTACCCTAACTAAAGAAGGATTAATTCCTTCCAAACTTTATAATTTTCACAATTCAGCATAAGAACATCACTTATAGATTCAGAAAAATTCACAGGATATAAAATTACATATCAAATAATCATGCTTTTGTTATAAAAAATTTGAGGCAAAATTTATATAAATCATGTTTTACCAATGTAAAACAAGTCACATGATATGAATCACATAACATTAAAAATTGTCTGGACTAATCTTTTAATTTAAATAGATTTATAATTACTATATGAAGAAAATATCAAATTATATTCCTTTTCTTAGTTCCTATGGGTAAATTAAGAAAAATAATATGATATTTCATCCTAATTGATCATATCAAAATAATAAAAATTCCTATGGGAAAAATTATAATAATGATACGATTAATTACAATTAATGTCATTTTTTATATGTGATCCAAAACATCTTAATATATAATTAAAATGGTTAGAGAAATTGTGGCTAATATTTAATCAAACAAAATCTATGTGGATCACTAGACATTTAATTTCGTGGATTAAATATTTCACAAATTGCATCAAGGGCAAAACGATAAATCAATGGCACCAAAGGGAAAACAATAAATTAATTCATCAAGGGGTGAAACTAAAATAAAACACGAAGGGCAATATTGTAAATAGAATTGCCAAGGGTAGAATGGTAAAATCGCCGAAAAGGGAGGCTAAAATTAGAATTTCACCAATTAAGGGCAAAACAGTAATTCACAGAAGATAGCAAATGTGTCGGGTGCATAGCCTGAACACACTTGGCAACTGCTGCATGTGCATGGTGCACACACAGCAGTTGCGCGAGCGTGGTGCGCATGCACAAGTTGTTGCCGCCCGCGTGGGAGCGCATCGCACTTGTGCCACACCTCTTCTTCCTCCTTTGCACGAGTAGACTCTAATTTTCGCTATTTTCGCCATCTCACCGGACCCTCCACCGAATGGGTCTCCTCCGACAGCTTATCTCAAACCAAAATATTTCATAGGTTTCGAAGACCACCCCAGCGTGACCACATACATCCAAGTTTCGGCAAAAATGATCAAGAATTTAGCTCGAATTAAGCAAAGATTCGCCAAGACGCAAACCCTAACCACGACGACTTCCACCGCTCAATTAACCTCCAGCAATCACCGAAATGCTGACTTAAGGGTATTCTACCTTAACTAACATCGACACCGATACGTGACGCGACACGATACACCGACATGTTGTTTATCAAAAAAACGAATTCCAACACGTTAAAATACGCTATATATTAAATAGATATTTTTATATATACATAATAAATTATCAGTTTTATAATTATTTGAATCAAATTAATTTGATTCAAATTTATAAATAAATAAATAACAACAAAAGCCTAGAATGAATTTACACTAAAAATATTAATCCATCATTTATTAATATCATTCATTGTTTCAATTTGATAAATTCAACTCAATTCTAATAATTCATAAAACTTGGAGGAAAAAAAATAAGCAATTTACTTTCTGGACTCGAGTGTCAAATGTGTCGGAAGAGAAGAGAAAAACTCGGGGTGAATTGTGTATCACGAGAAGTGAGAGTCGAAGAGAAGAGAAGACTGTGTTTTTCTTCTTTTTCCATTTATGATTTTTATTTTTATTTTTGTTTTTTTACATATATACATTTTGACCCATCATTTATTGAAGATTTTTTAAATTGACATCACGTGTCGCAATCACGTATTGGAAACTTGCATGTCGAAATGCCGAGAGTGTCGAGAAAATTGACTTGGTTTCGGATTTTTCAATACTTTTTGACCAAGTGTTGAAAAATGTCTAACACGACACGAAGGCTCTCAAAGAGTGTCGGCGCTTCCTAGATTCTACACCATGGGGTGCAATTGTACTAGTTCGAAGTCAAGCTTTGGGTTGCCAAAATTTGGCTGGAATAATCAAATTCTCTCTTGGCCCAAAAAATGCCCAATTTTAGTTCATCGAAAAACCACATAAATACACTCGAAACTTGACAAAAACAAGGTAAGTATACTGATCTCACTCTGATACCAATTGTGCGACAAAAACGAGCGATTCTAATCATGCATTAAAGAACAAAATTCAAGCATCAATTAGAATCATATGTAGAAAATAGGATAAAAAAATAATTTTGACCTCCGGCCATTGTTTGAGTTTATGTTTGTCGAAATCGGAAATTTGATGGAAATTCGACGGTGATTATGGGCACACTCTACTAATCCCCTCAAGTATTGATAGTGTATTTCTAATGAGATGGTTTACGTTAAACCTTGTTATTGCTCTTATGTAAATGAACGATTGTCCTTATAAACTGCCTTCCATCTAGGCAATTTCCAAATTGGCGGTTGTCACAAAAAGGTACAACCATAAAACCGTATGGTGAAATAACCGTTCCTCAAAAGAGAAAATGTAGGTCAACGAATAAGTTTTTATTTTAAAAACTATATTCTTAAACATGTGGGATCACATTATAGGTAACAAGATGAAGGCGTGATACTCTAGTACTTCTCCTCACGCTTAGTCTAGTTTTTTTTTCTTTTAATTATCTAATATGAAATGTGAAATTTAATGGGGAAGACAAATGGAATTTGAAAAGATTTAAACTCAAACTCAACATTCTAGTTATGATACCATGTGAAGTTTAGCCAAATTATTGTTGATAATTTTAGAAGCTTAAAATATTATATAAAAATGTGATACTCTAACACAAATATATTACTTGAACAAGCTTAGCTTGATCCTTTCAATTAGGTTCCTGTAATGAGTGTACCGCATCTTCTTGATTCTAAAGATCAGAAAGGCAAATTTCAACACCATTTGTTGATCCTAGCTAGACGCGGAACATTTCAAACGGAGATGAGAAGGGTGGCCAGGTAGTCAGTCCGTCATGAGTAGAAGAATTTGACAGCAACAAACCACGCCACCCTGAGTTACATCTTTTAAGCCTCCACCAACACTGACGGGTTCCGCAAGATCAGATCGGGGGAAGATAGTTTATTGATGGGAGAACGGTAATAATTCGAACAATATCGAATCAACGCAGCGGAATAAAATAATCTCCCCTCTTGTGTAAACCTAATAGGAATCAATATAGTAGAGTAAAATAAATACCAAGCACGCGAACACAAGACGATTTTTTTACGTGGAAAACCTCCTCGATGTGAGGAGATAAAAAACCACGAGACCGGAGTCCACCTGAAAATCTTCACTATCAATAAAATTGTTCTTCTCTAGCAAATACTAGAGGTACATAGCAGCGAACACCTCAAGAACATAATTCTTGGCAGTACACATGAACTTCACAAGAGAACAAAGATAAATCTGACCAAAAACACAGGTTTTGATCAATCCACGAAAAACCTGATGTATGGAGCTTCAAACGAAAATCAAACCATTCAGATTCGATAAAATTGCGCCACGAACATGCTGACAAAATTTCAGCTCAATCGGACCACGAATCGACCTCCAACGCCAGCTTGATGTAAATCGATATATGCCCCAAACCCCATTTTCTGCTTTATCTTTTTCTCTTGTTCTTGTTTTTTTCTACTACCTACTACCTCTTTATATAGATAGTGAGAAACCATATTTACTCATATAACTTATTATATGGGCTCAAGCCCTTTTTGGGCTTGCAACTCATCGGGCTTCCTCCACATGGAGTGAACCCAAATAACAAATCTCCCCTCACGACAATGTGGAGGGATTCACCATCCCTGCTATTAAACGGCAATGTTCAAGCTTCTCTTTTGGTAGAGTTTTCGTCATCATATCAGAGCCATTATGATCCGTATGAATTTTCTCAAGTTCCAACAACTTTTCATCGAAAACATCCCTTATCCAATGATATCTAACATCAATATGTTTCGATCTAGAATGAAAAGATGAATTCTTACCAAGATGAATTGCGCTTTGATTATCACAAAATAGCACATACCTCTTTTGCTTGAATCCAAGTTCTTCTAAGAACTTCTTCATCCATAGCATCTCTTTACTAGCTTCAGTCACACGCAATAAATTCAGCTTCGGTTGTAGAAAGTGCAACACACTTCGCAATCTTGACTTCCATGACACAGCTCCACCCGCAAAAGAAATCAAATAACCAGAAGTAGATTTACGAGTATCAATATCTCCTGCCAAGTCAGAATCTGTGTATCCAACTAACTCAAGTTTCCCGATCATGAAACTGAGTTTCAAATTTGAAGTTCCTCGAAGATACCTCATAATCCACATCACTGCATTCCGGTGCTCTCTACCTGGATTTGACAAATAGCGACTAACAAAGCCAACTGCATGTGCCAAGTCTGGGCGTGTACATACCATCGCATACATTAAGCTTCCTATAGCTGAAGCATATGGAACACTTTCCATATCTTTCTTTTCTTTATCAGTCGTAGGACTTTGCATCATATTTAACTTAAAGTGGGCAGCAAGAGGAGTACTAACCACTTTAGCCTTGTCCATGTAAAATTTCTGAAGGATCTTCTCAATATATTTCTCTTGCGACAAAAATAACTTCTTAGCATCTCTGTCTCGGGTAATTTTAATGCCAAGAATTTGCTTCGCCGAGCCCAAGTTTTTCATGGCAAAAGACTTGCTCAACTGTTTCTTCAATAACTCAATTCTTGAAGCATTCCTGCCAACAATCAACATATCATCAACATAAAGCAAGAGAATAATAAAGTCATCATCAGAAAATTTTTGGACAAACACACAGTTATCCGAGGAAGTCTTCTTATAACCCTGTTCTGTCATAACTAACACAAACTTTTTGTATCACTGCCCCGGTGCTTGTTTTAGGCCATAGAGACTTTTCTTCAATTTGCACACATAATCCTCTTTTCCTTTCACTTTGAAACCCTCAGTTTGTTCCATGTATATCTCTTCCTCCAAGTCACCATGTAGGAAGGCCGTTTTAACATCCATTTGCTCAATTTCTAAATCTAGGCTAGCTGCCAAGCCTAGTACCACACGGATAGAAGACATTTTAACTACAGGAGAAAATATATCATCAAAATCAATACCCTTTCTCTGACCGAATCCCTTAACAACCAATCTAGCTTTGTACCGTGGTTGTAAAGTATGTTCATCTTGCTTCAACCTATATACCAACTTGTTCTTCAAAGCTCTTTTACCTTTAGGTAACTTCACCAACTCAAAAGTATGATTATCATAAAGTAACTGCATCTCATCTCGCATAGCATCGAACCAATTGCTTTTGTACTCATCTTCTATTGCTTCTACATAACACTTTGGTTCACCTGCATTAGTCAATAATACATACTCATCTTCAAAATACCTGGTGAAAGGTCGTCGATCTCTAACGGATCTCCGGACTGGAACATCCAGTGGAACATCTAATTGAGCCTCTGGTTCAGGAATAGTATTATCTATTTCAACATGTTCAGGAACATGTGCGTTATTTGGAACATTGACTTCCTGCTGCTCTTCATCAACATGTGTAGGAATATTTGTAAGAGGAACTGGATCTAAATCAACCAGATTATCACTAACCTATGGTGTTGAAATCATCTTCGATTTCTCAATATTCTCTATTGTTTGATCTTCCATAAACACAACATCTCTGCTTCTTACAATTTTCTTTTCAAGTGGATCATAAAATTTGTAGCCAAGCATATCCCGTCCCGTAACCAATAAATATGCACCGCCGTGTTTTCACATCAAGTTTAGACCTCTCATCTTTGGGAACATGCACAAAAGCTTTGCACCCAAATACACGCAAATAATCATAAGAAACTTATTTGCCTGTCCAAATTCTATTAGGAACATCAAACTCTAAACGAACGCATGGAGTAAGATTTAATATATGCACAACTGTACTTAAAACCTCACCCCAAAAGGATCCAGGTAGCTTTGACTGTGAAAGTAAGCATCTTACCCTTTCAACCAATGTTCTGTTCATTTTCTCAGCTAAACCATTTAACTGAGGCGTCTTGGGAGGTGTCTTTTGATGTCGAATACCTTGTTGTCTGCAATATTCATCAAAAGGTCCAATATACTCTCCCCCGTTATCAGTTCTAATGCATTTCAATTTTTTTCCAGTTTGTCTCTCAACTGAAGCCTAAAATTGCTTAAAAGCATCTAACACTTGATTTTTAGTTTTCAAGGTATAAATACAAATTTTTCTTGAAAAATCATCTATGAAGGTAACAAAATAAAGAGAGCCACCAAGTGATTTTGTTTTCATAGGACCGCAAACATCAGAATGCACTAAATCTAGTATACCCGACTTTCTTGAAGGAGGGAGTTTTTAAATGCAACTCGTTTCGTTTTCCCGCTAAACAAAGGTGAGCACACTTCTTTAGCGCTGAACTTTTCAATCCTAAAAGGAGCTTCTTCTTTGCCAATACTGACAAACCCTTCTCACTGATGTGACTGAGCCTCTTATGCCATAACTCAGCTGCATCTTCGCTATCTACTGCATTAATTTTGTCTGTAGACAACTTTGCCTGCATAATGTATGACGAATAATATTTTTTACCTCTAGCCACAACAAGAGAACCTTTGGTAAGTTTCCATTGACCATTACTGAAGGTGCTGCAATATCCCTCATCATCCAACTTGCCTGTAGAAATCAAATTCAAGCGGATATCAGGTATATGTTTAACTTTATTCAATACTAACCTCGTGCCATTGCTGGTTTCTAGGCACACATCACCGATGCCTACAGCTTGAGCTAGTCCAATGTTTCCCATCTTCACAGATCCGAAGTCACCTGACCTATATGATGTAAAGAAATCCCTACGAGATGTAGCATGAACGAATGCACCACTATCAATTACCCAACTGATCTCATGAAATACAAAATTCACCACATCACCATCAAAAATAGTGAGAAAGTCTTCTTTAAGTGCAGCGACACGATTGTCATCACTGTCATCATCACTTTTCTTCTCTTTACCTTTCTCCTTTTGTTTCTCCCTTTTTAACTAGCGACAAAACCTCTGAATATGTCCCTTCTGATGACAATAAAGGCACTCAACATTAGCAAATTTATTATACTTACCTCTGCTTTTGTCTCGACTTTTATCTCTATTTCTCGAACCTCGAGACTCACTTCTCCCCATTTTCTCAACAACCAATGCATCAGAATGTGAAGAGGACGATCCATGTGTCTTCCTTCTCATCTCTTCATTCAAAATACTACTCTTGGCTAAATCCATGGTAATTGTACCATCCGGGGCAGAATTAGACAAAGATGTTCGGAATGTCTCCCATGAGTCCGGCAAAGTACCAAGCAACCATAGTGCTTGTATCTCATCATCAAACTTGATTCCCAACGCAGCCAACTGATTTATAATTCCTTGAAAAGAATTTAAATGATCGACAAACGAGTACCATCATGATATCTCGAGCCATCATCTTTTTATAAAAAATAACTTATTATTCCCGTCTTTCGAGCATATAACTGTTCGAGCTTATCCCATAAACCGTGTGCATGTGTTTCCTCAATAATATGGTTCAAAATATTATCATTTACCCACCGCCCGATATAACCACACACTTGACGATGAAATATAGACCATTCAACATCGGTTTATTCTCTGGTTTCTCCTCAAAGAAATACAGGCAAATAAAAATCTTTCACATATAAAAGATCTTCCATCTTCCCTTTCCAAATATGATAATTCGAACCATTCAAAGGTAACCATTCTACTCATATTAGTTTCCATTGTTTAACACAAGGCAGAAAAATCAAGCAATAACCAGATGCTCTGATACCACTCTGATGGGAGAACGGTAATAATTCGAACAATATCGAATCAACGTAGCGGAATAAAATAATCTCCCATCTTGTGTAAACCTAATAGGAATCGATATAGTAGAGTAAAATAAATACCAAGTACGCGAACACAAGACGATTTTTTTACGTGGAAAACCTCCTCGATGTGAGGAGATAAAAAACCACGGGACCGGAGTCCACCTGAAAATCTTCACTATCAATAAAATTGTTCTTCTCTAGCAAATACTAGAGGTACATAGCAGCGAACACCTCAAGAACATAATTCTTGGCAATACACATGAACTTCACAAGAGAACAAAGATAAATCTGACCAAAAACGCAGGTTTTGATCAATCCACGAAAAACCTGATGTATGGAGCTTCAAACGAAAATCAAACCATTCAGATTCGATAAAATTGCGCCACGAACATGCTGACAAAATTTCAGCTCAATCGGACCATGAATCGACCTCCGACGCCAGCTTGATGTAAATCAGATATTGCCCAAAACCCCGCATTTTCTCGCTTTCTCTTTTCTCTTGTTCTTTGTTTCCTTTTCTCGCTACCTCTTTATATAGATAGTGAGAAACCATATTTCCTCATATAACTTATTATATGGGCTCAAGCCCTTTTTGGGCTTGCAACTCATTGGGCTTCCTCCACATAGGAGTGAACCCAGCTAACATTTATGCCCTCTGATTCTGCCAAGGATGATTGTCTATCTGTTAGGGTAACAGTGATCGGCAAAGCAAAGAGCTCGTTGTTATCAGTACCAAGTTACAATCTCTCATGTGTACGTCTTCAGCATAATGTCATGTCAGTATTTTCATTTAGTGTGCCGTCAACATTAGCTAAATTACTATTCCATGGGCCCATTTTTCTGGTATTTTCTTTTGTGCTCTTGTTGCTTTACGTGTGATTTCATTTGGTCGAAGAGAAGACTCTTCTCGAGTGTCCCGTGTGAATGTTGGCTTTAGAAGATATTCGTTAGAGTAAGGTTTCTTGACTAATGTTTAGTTACACCCAACGTTAAAGTGCCCCGGCTAGAAAGTAGTCTTACGAGGGCTTGACTTTCCCCATTTTGAATCTTCAGATCTGGCAAACGTTTCCAAGGTAAAAGAATCTCATACATTATATCAGCGTATGCTAAAGAATCTCATACATTATATCAGCGTATGCTTTTCATAATGTTCCTTTGGAGCTTCTACCTCCTTATGGCATTCTATCCAACCGGGTCACGCTACACACAACATTGTGTGCACGAATTGGATTAGCCTGGGATGTTGTAGTAGCCCCTTGGCGTTGGTTGGTCATCACCAATCACTGTAAGGTTTCGTCCCAGAAAAAGACGGGAATTGTTGCTTGATGATGCACTCTCCTTTGAATCGTTGTCGTGGCAGCAAATTAGGAAGTAAAACTTTTGTTTTCATAATAAAAGGAGTCGATGCACATGTGGATCTGCACTGCCACGTTTGCATTGGCGTTGTTTCAGACTTTCCAGCGACCATTCTCTCATGGTGGTCACAGGCCTTGGCGACCACCGCGGTGATAGTCATTGATTCCCCAGTCCTGATGCTGCGCCACGCACATCACGGGCCACGACTTCTCTTAATTACAGTTTTCTTCTTAGGTCCTAAAGTTTTAGCGACCCGCATGCTACCCGACCCACCCGGACGTCTAAATCTGATCCGATAATGACAAATGGGTAGTAGACTAATCTTGCCACATATAGCAACTACACATAAAGAATGGCCAAGATGATAGATTCAATATAAACTAAAATCTGACGATCCTGATTATCAATCATGGATAAATTCGTACAAAATTCGGGATCGATTTGCAGAAATGTAAAGATCAACATACCTCTAGCCATTGATGAAAATTTGCAAAGGTGGGAAATCTCAAAACCTTTGATGGATCCACACAGCATGATCGATTTGGAATATGGGGAACACCAGATCTGTATGCCATATTCTACTAGTCAATACCCCTCAAATCTGATGGTGTGTTTTTGGTAATGATAGGGTTTGAACTAGACGATCTGACGTTTTTATTCTATTTATTACGTTACCGATATCTTCCATCAAGACCGTTATGGTAACATATTAACGGACAAATATCATGTAATACACGTGGATAATAAATTGGACAATAAATCGGAATTTATTGGGAATATAATATTCAAGAAAATTACGTGAAAATCAAGAAAATACAGGATTGAGGAGTGTAGATCCAATGACCTCCTCGCCATAAACATCATCCAGGCAATTCATGACCAGATCAGGGCAATGAAAGGAACTTTGATTCCTTTTATTTGTAGTTCCATTTACAAAAGAGTGACTTTTCCCTATACGACAACATACAGACTGCACATGCTGGGCGGGACAAGATAAAAAAAGGAGTGGAACTGGGAAAAGGGCTAGTCAGCTTTGATCTTGGGTGTCTGAATGGTGCTCGAGTAGACCAGCTTCTTGGCGCTGGGGAGATCCACCAACTTCTTGCTAGGTGCTTGGGGGTTCTCCATGGCCAGCAAGATACATAATCTAACATGACCATTCTATGATCTTGGGGCAAGATGCCTTCCAAAAGTAGGGCCTAGTCAAGTGTTGAGGCTACTATCATCTAGAGGGGGTGAATAGGTGATTCAGAGGAATTTAAAAATAACCAAGTTCAATATTACAAATGAACATCTGAAGATAAACTATGTAACTATGTAGTGATCATATCTCATTGTGTGCAATAAACTATCAAATGATATGAATGAGAGATTAAGGGATGGAGAAAATTGCATATAACAATTATAGTGGTTCGTCTTATGATAAGTTTATGTCCACTCTCTCATGCTAATAGATTATTGGCTAGATTTCACTAGAAAATCAATAAGAGGTTACAAAGTTTGAGTATTCTCTACTCAATGTGTGATCGTATCTTCTGATCTGACACTCTCAATGATAACCTATCAAAGTTTACAAATAAGCTCACACATACGAGTATGTAAAGACAAAGTTCCTTTTTAACTTTGGAATTTTAAACTTCAGATCTTGTTTATTCCTTAAGCACCACGATCTTCTTTTATACTTCTCAATATACAAGCTGACCGTTGGATAGAAAATCTACGAATCATTCATCCAATCAACACATTGAACTTGAATGACATAAGAAAATCTTATTGTTTTTTGAATAGCAAGATTAGAGTGTCCCCTGATTCTATTGCCCATACAACAAATTTTGGGTTTCCACAAGTAGAGTTCCTCATTTGGAAAGAACTTATTGTCTTCAAATGATTATCGCATGGATTACGAATCCTTAACATGGAAGGATTACGTTGATGTTTTTTCCTTTTTGAATAGATGGTCAATCATAATAATTTATGAAAGAAAACCAAGTACTAGCCGTTGTGCTTCATATAATCCATACTAATGGTGAAGATCTAAAAACCTCTCATAACATCTGAGGTCATATACTATCTTAACAACCCTCTTACAAACTATACCATCATGATATAACAAGATCTTCAAGGTAGAGAATCATAATTTCTTGAATATACAAATAAGTCTCTGATGAATAGAATCTTAACAAATTTGCTATAAGAATAATACCTTGGAAAACTTATCATTATGATCATAAAATACTTAAGGAAGGTTTTCTCAATCTTCAAAACATAATGGGAAATTTTCTTAACATCAAGTACTTCTTGTTGGTTACTTTTTGAAAATATGCACAAGTAAAATTAAATCAAAATTGCAACGGAAGTTTTTGCATGTATTTCCAAAACATTATTGGTAAAATTTAATAAAAAGCACCTAGAAACAAAAGGATGGCTAATTGCATTACCCTTGTACCGTGCCAAAATAATTTGGTTACGATATTCTTCAATTTAAGAAAACAAATGTCTAATTTCCTCATAGCGTGTCTAATGTAATCTGGTTATGATGTTCTTCAGTTGCAGTCCCACAAAGCGTCGAATTTCTAGTTTACACACATCACCAATCACGCATCAAACGGTAAAGAGAAAGTCGAGAGAGTTCACCACTTCAATTGTGCTAGCAATTGTTCCTATATGTAATTAATTCGATTGATCTCTTTCATCTCTCTATCACCTCTCAATATTAATCTCTAATCTAATTTATTTAAATCAATTCAACCATTAATGCTGAAACTATTTTAGAGCATTAATTCAGTTATTGAGTCTAAACTCATTTTAGAGTTTGAATTTGGACACTGATTTTGAAACTATTTTAGATAATTAGTTTGGGCCTTCACTCTGTAACCATTACAGAGCATTTTTTTGAACATGAATTTTGCAATTGTTATAGAGCATTGAGTCAGCCGTTGAGTTTGACATCTTTTTAGATGATCAATTTTGACTATTGATTCTGAAAATGTTTCAAAACGTTAATATGACCATTGATTCTCGGTTCGCTTTAGAACATAATCTTTAATCTGAATCGATCTAATTGTCGCAATTACAAATATATTTGCAATATTATTTCTCCTGTTCAAACTTAATTTTGAATTAGTTATGGTATGTAACATTCCTAGGTTCATCACTAAGTTAGTAGTAAGATTTATACTAACATATTTGTATTCTCAAGAGAATTGATTGTCTCGATCAATCTTCAAGTCCTATAAGCCATAAAGGACATCTTGCAATAGGTTATGGCTACCCAAATAGTATAAACATTTGTATTCCCAAGAGAATTGATTGTCTCGATCAATCTTCAAGTCCTATAAATCATTCAGCTTTGGCAACCATGTAATTCAATCATTCTATCTTACTATGTCCCAATCAAATAAGATCATGGAATTATTTGTCAACCTACCAATTTGAAACATACACACAAACCTAATTGACATGTATTTTTACGAGGCATAAACCATTCATTCTCGTTTACAACTCTAGTCAAGGATTTTAATACATTGGCACGATTAGATGATATAGGACATCATTATTGTATCTTGTATATAACAAGAAGACAAATTTCATATTATGCATGCATATGTCTTCATATATAAGCAAATTATGATTATCAAGTACAAAGATGATTTGACAAAAGTCAATATACACACCTGTGACTGTAGCCATCCAACATACAAGCCAACACCATGTCTTAGGTCTAAGGATTCTACACAAAACCAAAGCGTGAATGATTAGTCATTGACCCCATTTAAAACTTTCATGTTGCTAATCATTGTGTGCATGTCATGTTCAATGAACTTGTCTAAGACAAGTACTCATGTTCTAACTCGGGTATCATAATACCCAATGACTTATGACTCATCATCTCATTGAGTATGGAATACTTAATGATGAAGCTTGAGAACATACCAATCTCTACTGGATCATCGATATCCTCTTAATGATCCATCAATCAAGAATGGTTTAAAGACTTAATTTAATTGTAAACTTGTCACGCATAATCTTAACAACTTAAGAATAGGTCTAGTTGCAACCGATCTTATGAAATCATTCATATAATTGAAACAATGAACATATTTTTGCTGTTAAATAAATAATACAGTTGAAATCCCTAACATGTAACTATTATATGGTTGCTTTAGGGTATATAATCACCTCTACATGCGTAGTTCACTATCACTTTTGCACATCCTTGTACCAACCACATTGAGAACACGCTCACTTGGACTTGCATCATCATTTACATTGTTACCAACTCTCCTTAAATGATATATTTTTTTTCTTTATTGGTTTCCATAAAATGTTGAAGCTTACATCTCTCAAGTCTTGATCTACCTACAGCTTCCCTTCCCTAGTGAAGTGTTTCCCTTGAGTCAGCTCCTCCGATTCTATTAAGCCAAGCGTAACAATGGTTATATCAATGTTAGGACTCGGCTCCACCCTCAATGTCTCGAACATGCTCAACAGGGCTACTTCGCTTGCTTGTGATGAGATTCGTATGTCTGTAAGGGAGACTGAATCCAAACTGAATACATGCGCTAATTAGAAAACATGAGCTTACATTGTAGAAACTTGTTCGAGGCTCATGCAACTAGGAGGTAGCATAGAAGAGGGGCAAGAAGAGGCAGAGAGAAAAGAAAGTGAAAGGAGGAGCCACCGGGTTTGGGAACTTGTTGATCAAATCTATGTTTGATGGCTTCACTTCTTTCCAGCTTCTCTTGCTTGCTCACTACCTACCTATGTGGGAGTTCTTAAGAAGAGAGAGTGAGAAGTGTTGATATGGGAGCGAGAGATGAATGAGGAGAAAGAGCAAGGATGGCAGCTTCTACATGGGGAAAATGCACCATGTACGTATTCATTGTTCTTGAGATTTGTTTCGATAAACAAAAATACGTGCATTGGTATAATAGAATCAAAGTCTAATTCGTAGGGAAAGTAAAAACGTCCATACACATATTTCCAAAGCATTGTTTGTGCATATAATAAAAACAAATAAAAGTGATAAAGAGGCTAATCACATTACCATTGGTCCTTGCTCAAACAGTTTGGTTCTAACGTTCTTCATATTCTGACCACGAAAGTCTGATGTCCTCACAGTGTTGGTTATGATGTTCTCCAAATTTTGACCACAAAAATTTGATCTTCTGGTAACATTAGTTCTAATGTTCTTGGAATTTTGACCAGGAACGTCCAATGTCTTCTGGTAATGATAGTTCTGACGTTCTTTAAATCCGAATCACGAATGTCTGATCTCCTTGTAACATAGGTTCTAACATTCTTCAGATCCAGCCCCACAAATATTGAGCCTCTAGTTCAGACACACCACTAATCTTACGTCAAATAGTAAAGAGATCTCACCACTACAATTGTGCTAGTAATTGCTTTCGTGTGTGAATGACTTAGTTGGTCACTATCTACACTCTCAATTATCGATTGTCGATCATTATTTGATCTGCTCTCTCAATTGTCTTTTTATAACCAGTCCTAGATCACATTTAAATCGGCTCATTAACTCTAAAACCGATTCTGAAAATTAATTTTGTTGTAACGTACGAGCTCACTATTGAATCTGGGCATAAGTTCTAACATTGTTTCAGACATTAATTCGGATATTAATTTTATAACCATTATAGAATATTTTTCCAGGTATTAATTCGTAACTATTACAAGTATTTATTCTGGGCATTAACTTTGTAACTGTTAGAAAACTTTAATTTGACCATTATATCTGAAACCGTTTCAGAGCATTAATTAGTCATTTGAATTTGAAACCATTTTAGATCATTAATTTGCTCGTTGATTCCGAAACAATTTGATCATTATTGTAACCATTAAATCTAAAATCGTTTAGATCTTTAATTCGGCCATTAAGTCTGAAATCATTTCAAACCATTAATGTGACCATTAAATCTAAAACTGTTTAGCCGTTAAGTCTAAAACAATTTCAGATTATTAATTTGGCCATTGATTCTAAACTCACTTTCAAATCATTAATGAATTCTAAACTCACTTCGGATTATTAATGCGACTATTAATTATAAACTTAGTTCAAATTATTAATTCGGTCGTTGAATTTGAACTCGCTTTAGATCTTTAATTCATTCGCAGAGTCTAAAACTTGCTTTAGATCTTTGTAAAGTCTAAAACTCCTTTGAGATCGTTTATTTTCAACTTGACTCAATCTGATTACCTCAAGTGCAAACACATTTGCAATATTGTCTTGCTCACTTAAATGCCATTCTAATTGGTTATGGTGTGTGACATCCCTAGATTCATTACTAAGTTGATAGTAGAGTTTATACTAACACATTAGCATAACCAAGAAAACTAATTGTTCTAATTAATCTCTAGTTCCTACAAACCATGAGTGACATATAGCAATATATCATGACTACATAGACAATGTGAATATTTGAAAAACATAATGAACTTGTCAGCTTTGGTGACCATATAATACAATCATTCTATCTTACTATGTTCTAATCAAACAAAACCCATGGAATTGTTGGTCAAGTCACCAATTCGATCATATAGCTAAATCTAACTAACATATATTTCTACGAAACATGAGCCATACATTCTTGATTACAACATTGGCTGGGGATTTCAATATAATGTCACGATCAAATAACATGGGACATCAATCTTCTATATTGTATATCTACATTTATATAATAAGAAAAAAAATTCCATATTGCACATGTAAGTGCCTTCATATGCGAATAAACTATAACCATTAAGTATAGAGATGGTTCAACAAAGCATCAATATGCACACTTGTGAACCACAACCATCACACATACAAGTCAGTATTGTGTCTCAAGTCTAAGGATTTTACGATTAGTCATTGACCCCACTAGAAACTTATATATTGCTAATCGTTTTATGTATGTCATGTTCAATGAGTTTGTCCGAGACAAGCATTTGTGTTCTAGCTCAGGTATCCCAATACCCAATGACTTGTGATTCATTATTCCCTAATATATCCAATACTCAATGATGAAACTTGAGAACATACCGGTCTTAACAGGATCATCAATATCCTCTTAATGATCCATTGACTATGAATTGTTTAAGTATTCAATTTAACTGTAAACTCGTCACATATTTCTAACCCCTTAAGAATAGGTTCAATCGCAACCAATCTCATGGACTTATTCATAGGAATGGGCATTTCTTTGCCATTAAATAAATAATGGAACTTAAATCCCTAATATGCAACTATTACATGATTACTTTAGGGCATATAGCTAAAAGTTGCTCCACTTGAAATTCGGGCCACGGTCACATTTGTCTCACATATCCCTTTGATCTTTTTCCTTTTGTTTGTTTTGTCGACCTGATGACTTGCACCGACTGCTTCTCCTCACTTCAATTACACAATATCCAATCTATCGCTAGAATTGAGGCTTTGATAAGAACCCTATGCTCGTCAAATGAATTTGCTTCCTCTGTGACACATTAAGATTCTTCCGACATGTCCATCGGACAAAAGAATGGATAGGATTTTTAACCGGACACTACTGTATTAAGTATTGAGAAAAATCCTATTAGATTTTGAAGTTGACAAAACTTTTATATTTCTATTCTTATTCTCATTATGAGGAATACTAGACTTTTGTGGAATTCTATCAAAATCTGTCTTACGTCAGAAGTTTGCCCCACTCTAACAAAGACCCAGACTAAACTCAAGTGAAGATCGAAGAAATAATCAGACTCATGATTATTGTTCTTCCTTCAACGACTCAGTACGAACAAGATATATATGGCTTTCTGGATGGAAATCTCACTTACATTTTTGGATATTATTGATGTAATCAATCACGGAACGGTAAAATCAATTTGGAAGACAAGTTTATTTGGAGATAATTTACTTATGGAAACCAAGATTTTGATTGTATGAGCGATCAGGATCATCGGACTTTCATCTCGATCTTCAAACAGCTCAAGATCTTCTTGATTGATTTTGTCCAACAGGTTGATTGGAAGAATTCCTCTGGAAAGTGTTAACAATCATAAAGGCATGGAGAAATATTTAAGAAGGTTTTTCGAGTAATTTGATAGAGGATGTGAAAGCTAGAATTCTTAAAGTCTAAAGCTTCTAAAATCACTTGTTCTTCATCGAGAGTGCTCATACGTGTATTCGAAAGAGAGAAAAATATTAAGGAGTGACTTAGTGAGAGGAAAAGAAAACTCTTCATTGGGTAGTCAGTATTATGCTGCTGTAATTCTCTTTCGATTCATAGTGAAATCCAGTCAGAAGGCTGTTAGTGTAGGAGAGTGGACGTAGGCTTAATTTAAGCCGAACCACTATAAATCTTGTATTCATTTTCTCTTCCCTGAATTCCTTCAATTTATTTGCTGTGATATTCTTCTCAGTTTCGCCATATTTAAAATATCTTATTTGAGTCCGAATCTTTACTCAAAATCTATTATTTAACATACTCAGTTTAAAAGAAATACTTTTACTACATCTTTAGAAAAATTCTATTTTTACACCTATTCACCTCCTCTAGGTATTTATACTAGCTCTTTCATTAAGGAGCTCTTTTAGTGATGTCAGTACCTTAAAGGCATCAATTGTGATTTGCTACTGAAGGTTCTACAATGTCTGGAAGTCCTCTAATTGACCCTATGGGCAAGAATTTATGCGTGATAGAGAATTGTTCCCACCATAAAATGACCAAGTCCTTACAATCATTATGGCGCCAATTTGAATAAGTATAAAGCTTGGTGTTAAATTAGATTTGACTATTGGAACTCTTGTGATGATGACCATGAAAGTGCATCAATGATCATGAAATAGAGCTATCAACGCACGATGGTAAGTAATCGACTGACATATCAATTGGATGCTGAAATCAACACACGGGTGGTGTTAAAATGATTTTGGCTGAGTGCTGGATGCAAGGAAATAAAGTAAGGAGATGAAGTTGAAATGTCCAAGACAAAAATACCGAACTCAACTTGCATGTAAGGAGTTGTAGCCCGCTCGTGGAGGAGGTCGATGTGCGATCAAGTGCAACCATTGCAAAAGGATGCACGATCATGGATATAAGTTCCTATTGAATTTGCAATTTATCAATACATTTTCAGTTTCCAATACTTGCATTTCTTTCTTTAAACTCATTTCCATATTCAATTCCCGTTCGAATTGCCCCTCAACCCGCTAAATAAAAAGAAAAATCAATCTCTGATGAAAGGTACTACACTAATTAGGACAGATGTCCATTTCTGGGAAACAAGACGCAAAAGTCGTCAGGGTCTTGGGCGATAAGACTCGATCAGGTAGGGGGGATTACATCTTTTGGGAGTTCCCATTCCGTGTGGGGACCACATAAATAAGTCAACATCAGAATTAGCTAGTGCTCACCCATTTCCACATTGCTCTTGACTAATCAGAGGAATCTACGCAGGGTGGGGGAGTGATGTATTGTCAAAAGGATAGACAAGCACAATGGGGACCATTTCCATATTTTGCATTTTCCCTATTTTGTAGCTTCAGTTATCATTTCCAGGCAAAGCGAACAGACGAAACTAACTAGTTCCGTTCAAAGATCAGGCGTGGTCGAGTTCGTAGCGCAGCAAATCATATCCTGCTGCTCTATTCATGCGAATTGTTCGTGGGGTTTTGAAATTGTCGTGTAGGAACAAAACTGCAGCTTTCTCAGTGATTTCAAGTTTACAGGAAGGAAGAAAATGTGGGGAATCAATGAAGAAGCTGTAGTACTACTAAAGCCTTTCGATCAGTAGCTATACAGGACGTATAACATCAAAGCACAACAAGAAGCTCTGGCATGTAAAAGAGAGAACCGCCGAGAATCCAAGGGACTCCCTACTCCGATCAATACGCCTCGTGCTCCCCCTGGCCAAGGTAAAGTTGCACACTCCGGTTAGCGAAAGCTTATATATATATATGAACGCAAGGAAAGGGAGAAGAGGCAAAAGGCCATGATGCTAAAAAGACTTATTACTTTCTTGGGGATGATGAAGTCGACGAACTTCTTCTTGGACTTGGGTTCGCCATTGGGGGAGGAGGTAGGGGAGGACTTGGACTTGGACTTGGGTTGCCTCTTGAGGATGTGCTCCCGCACGAGTCTCTCGTACAGGAAAGCCGCGCCTTGGAACTGAGGGAGGACCAGCCACGCTGCCAAGATGAGCTTCACATCGTACCATATGGGTATCCTGACAGGTGAGGAGGAGGATGACGATTCGTCATCTCGATGATTCAGTCATCAAACCCGACAAGAGAGGAGACAAGGGTAGGTCGCCACTAACCACTCAAAAAGAGGCTGGAGGAGCATCTCGAGGAGGGTGAGGAAGGAGTAGAGGATCCAGTAAGCCAGCCACTGCTCATCGTCTATCTTGGAGGGGCTCTCTATGGCCATCACCGACGCGTACCTGCCCAGAGAGAAAACACAACCACCAACCATCAACCTCAGATCTCTTCCCTGCCTTGATTCAATTGATTGACCCGACATAATAAGCATCAGACGAAGAAAGAACCCAGTGTCTTACAGAGGATAGAGCAGCATCAGCACGGGCCTGCGTGAATTCCATCAAAGATAGGTAAGTTACACGAGTCGTTCAATATTATGTTGAAGAAGAAGAAGAAGAAGAAGAAGAAGAAGAAGAAGAAGAAGAAGAAGAAGAGGAAGAGGAAGGAGAGGAAGAAGTACCCGGCGAGGGAGTGAGCGTGCGTGAGGAGAGTCCACAGATGACCCATTTGCTTTGTCGGACCGGATGGGCGGACGCGAGTAATCAGAGGAACTTTCGATGGAGAGATGAGAACAGAGGAAGCGAGTGAGGACGGAGAGAGCGAGAGAGAAGCGATGCGATCCACAAGTTCGCAAGAAACGTCGGTATAAGAAGGCCACAGGCGGGGGGACACGTGGCAGGCGTCGGGGGATCCTAACGAGGCTTAGTCGGTCCACGTGTCGGCACTGCATTTCTTAACGAGTTGATTAATCTCCACCGGCCACTGTCCCCATTTATCTTATAAAACAAACAACCTAAGATCCCTCTCTGTGTATCATACCTCCTTTTCCATCTCTGCACCTTCTCAATCTTCTCTTTCATCCATTTGTCAAAGCTTGGTATTATCATATCTGGGCAGTCGGTGGAACGTGTCCCAGCCATGTGACGACAAGTGCCCCCTTCCCCCCTTTTCTCCTCTGTCATATTTCTCTTCTTGGGCTTGAGTGTTCGCGGGCCGAGCTTCTTCTGCATGTCCCGGCCACAAAAGTTTAAGGAATGAGGACCGAAAGATAAGATACTACTCAAAACGAGCTCACTTGGGCCTTAGTTGGGTCCCCGTATAGAGCGTGCCAGCCCCAAAGGGCAAAATTTGAACACCATTTGATCTCAGAATCGGACCATTTCCAAGTGGCCATGGAGTCTGTCATGAGCAGAAGAATTCGACAGCAATGAACCACCCCCAAAGTTACATCTTTTGAGTGTCCACTAGCACTGACAGGTTCTGCTAGTTTATGCTCTCCGACTCCTCCAAGGAGGATGGATTGTCCGTCTGTCTGCCTGTCAGGGGTACAGTGACGGGCTAATTTAAGTTGGCTTGGTCGCAGCACCAAAACCTGATTCTTTCCTAAATTTAGGGGGACTCCGGGAGGGTCCATTCAAACGAGAGGACCAAGGGAAGCCTCGAGAATTGCGTGCTAGCGTGCAATCTGGGAACCTCCCCCAATTTTCTCTCCCACCCCATTAAAGTGGTTGAGCTACGTTGATCTCCTTTCCTCTTTCGCTTGACCCACACATCTCGTTCGCCCCGCGCGCTGCAAATCTTCCATGCCTCCTCCTTGCGTATTATTAGTTGCACCTACTATAGTAAGTCTACATTTCTTCCTTGAAACAGTGCCACCATGGGCTACAAGCTACATCTGCCTTTACTTTTCTCACCCCCTCCTCTTTCTTGCATCGCTTGATTGACGCCCCTTCTTCCCTGAAAAATGAATGGCTCTCTGTCGATGAAAATCATGGCCGGGACGTGTGACTTCTCTGCATGGCCTCCCCGTGGAGCCGTAGCAGGGGCCAGAGGAGAGAAGAACGATGTCGTGCTCGTGGCAAAGGTCGGACTTTGCTCTTGGAGGTGCAGGGGCAACGCATCGAAGCCCCCTCAGAAACTGTTGGTGACCGCCGGTATGGACAGAGATCAGCTGGTTGGGATGATCAATGGGAAAAAAATCAATGGGGTTTATATAAATGAAGCTCCGTTGTACACCACCGCCACGAGCAATCCGGACAACCTGGTAAAAGAATGTGGGGCTGATTCGCTGCCCCATGCTTGCCTGGTTGGCAGGTTCGTCGATGACCGGTTTGTGTACAGGCAAACCTTCATTATCCGGTCCTATGAAATCGGACCTGACAAAACTGCCACCATGGAGACCCTTATGAATCTCCTTCAGGTCAGTTCCTCGCTTAATCCGCATTGCGTTCCGGGTGATGCAATTGCATAGGTTAGCAATAGTAATTGGGATGGTCTTGCCTCCGACCTGATCATGGTGGATCAGACCGTCTGAGACGTCGGATCTTATTTGTCTGATGATCGTCCGGTCCACCTTGTACCCCATGCAGGGAAGAAAATTTCCTAGGGAAAACACGAGATAAAAAGATTCTATGCTCACTTCTTGTCAATGATTAGTGCAGGAGACAGCCCTTAACCATGTAACCAGCTCCGGCCTCGCTGGCAATGGATTTGGGGCCACTCGGGAGATGAGTCTCCGGAAAATGATTTGGGTGGTCACCCGCATCCATGTACAAGTGCAGAGATACAGTTCTTGGTATATTTCGCATTCAATCAATCTTTCCCATAGCCTATGAAAAGAGATTTTCATCTTGATACCAAGAGACTTGTCTTACCAGTTCTATTTCATTTTCGTCTCGCGCATTTCACCATGTTTCATCCGAAGAATCTGACAACCGAGAATTTCGATTTGATAATTGCTTGAATGAACCATCGTAATGAAAAGTTAGCCTCTCTTCTCGAGTTTAGCACCAATTTCTACGACCGAAATGTCCTTTTGTTTGGAAGAGTAGCACTATTAATATCTGTGGCAGGGGGGATGTTGTCGAGATCGACACCTGGGTCGATGCAGCGGGAAAGAATGGAATGCGTAGAGACTGGATTATCCGTGATTACAACACTCAGGAGATCATAACGAGAGCGACCAGGTGGGTGCTGCATCTCCCTGGTTTGAAGCTCTGACGCTCAGTTGTCCTCTGTTCTCATTATTGCCTAAACCATTTGTTACCGTGCAGCACATGGGTGATAATGAACAGAGAGACCAGAAGATTATCCAAGATCCCTGATCAAGTTAGACAAGAAGTCGTACCCTTCTACCTAAACAAATTGGCAATTCCTATAGAAGAAAATGATACTGATAAAATAGACAAGCTAACCGATGCAACAGCAAGGAGAATTTGCTCCGGCTTAGCCGTAAGTTTCTGATTATCCTAATTCTCCCTCAATTATTTTGGGTCCTCCGTTTATGTTTAACTCTTGTCTTTCAGCCAAGATGGAATGACATGGATGCCAACCAGCATGTAAATAACGTAAAATACATTGGGTGGATTTTAGAGGTACTTATCTACACCTTCTTGATATTACATGAACCGAATATTGTGAATTTCGTAAGTACGAGTTTGAAGACTGAAAAGATGAATATTTCCTTTATCGCACTGTATCTGCATAAGCTTGTACCGGAGTCCAATAAGTTTAGGTAAGGCTGATAATGCACGACAAGGGGAGAACTGAAGATCTGACTTTCCACCTTTTGCTCATTGCCCAGAAGATCAAGATTTTCGTCTTTTTCATGTTTTTAATTCTCCCTGGCATGTCATTTCTGCAGAGCGTGCCAATTAACGTACTGGGTGCTTACAGTCTGACAAGCATGACACTGGAATATCGACGTGAATGCCGACAATCAAATCTACTGGAGTCATTAACTAGCACAACTGCAAGCATTGGAGACTCTGATACTGACCCTCCTCATAAAACCGGCCGCTGTCCAGACCTAGAATACACTCATCTTCTCCGGATGCAAGCAGACAAGGCGGAGATCGTTCGTGCGAGAACAGAATGGCATTCCAAGACTAAGTGATAACAGCTTGTAGTGTTCCTTTGATTGTTTTCCTGAGGGAACTTCTTATTCGATGTTTTCTGTATTTATTGTGCGTTTTAGTTGTTGGGAGTTTGATTTTTGAATGAAATATTCATTGGCCCAATTTTAGTTGGTCCCTTGCGACAAGCTGTGAGAAACTATACGAAGAACTAATCACAGAGCTTCTGTGTAGCTGTGAAGTAGATACATGCATATGCACGGATGAATGGCGTCAGTAAAGAGTGACCCTTTACATGACACATACATTTGCCCTTTCACTCCATCTGTAGGAGCAGTAACAAGGCAATGCCCAGTGAATAGCTCATAATTTTTCTTCATTTTGGTTTCTAAATCCCTCTTTTCTGGTATGACAATCCAAGACATTTCGAGGAATAGTAATGCATGACTTTCCATGAAAAGACATGAAGCTCATCCAAAGGGTAACCGGATGGAATCAATATTATTGAAGGAGAAGCAAAGCACAATCGTGATAGAAATCGATCCATTCATTCATCATCTTTTCGTTCGTGTTATAACTACTTTTCTCTAAGGAAAATATAGACATGTAAACCCTTCAAGCAAGAAAGAAAAGAATGAACAATCTTCGGCGACACTTAAAAAAAAAAATCTTGTAAAAGTGTAATTACGTATATATACAAGGTCAAAAGTGAAGGGAAATGAATAGGTAGAAGATTTGCTTTGGGTGGAAGACTTTGTAATGTCCATATCGTATTCCTTCTTCTCGAGAAGATAAATATTCTAAGCGGAATCTGTGAGCTTTACTATGATAAAAGGTAGACATTGCGTCATGATTTGGCCCTCGCTATCGCGGGATAAGTAGGCTGTAATAGTATAATTACGTAGATATATATAATGTCAAAAGTGGAATTTCATGAACCATTTTTGACAAAGAACTTTTTTTTTTGGTCGAAGACAAAGAACTTCCCTAAGTTGATTTTCAGCTTACTAGAAAGCTACCATGACATAAACCCACGCGTGGCTGACAAGAGATCCTAGGAGTGTCGAACGGTCGTGGGAAGAAAGAAAGAGAGAGAGAGAGAGAGAGAGAGAGAGAGAGAGGATGGGGAGCAGGAGAGAGCGCGGTGGCGTGGCGTCGATGAGCGAGGACCTCCTGGCCAACATAGTCCGGCGGCTGCCGGCGACCTCCTTCGCGGCGGCGGCGTGCGTCTGCACATCGTGGCGACGAGCCTGCTCCCAGATCCTCTCCCGCCCCAAGCTCGCCTCCGCCCTGTCCCTCAATCCTTCGGCTCCTGTACATCTCGTCATCACCATCATCCACCCTCCACTCCTCCTCCTCCTCCTCCTCCTCCTTCGATTGTGTTTTTGATGTTAAAGATCGCTCCTTTACCGTGTTTCCTTCTTCTTTGACCAGATTGCCTTGCAAGAAGTTGTCGATAAGGTCCTGTCCGAGCCCATTTTCCCGCATTTCGCGATTGTCTACGTGGGTCTAGGTTTTGACTTGGCGGGTGTTCTTCAATATGTACGTATGAATGCGGTACTCGTCAATTCCGAATAAGCTTAGCATTTCACTGTTGTGGGTTCATCGATTCGTTGGTGATCCAGATTAGTCGCAAGCTGGGAGCTCGAACTCCTGTAATCGTAACTCGTGATGTGGGAGTCATTGGGATAGATGCCACTACCGATGAAGTCAAAGAGGTGATCTGAATCATCTTGAATTCCGTTCCCTTTTTCGAATCGAAAATTGTTCCGTTCCTTTTCTGAAGAATGCTGAACTGCAGGTTGAATTGGAAGATGATAGTGAGGATAATGAAATTGATATCGACGGAGCATGCGGCATTGTCCTGACGGTGGGATTTGTACCTGGACTCAAAGTTGATTGCATCCCACTTGTGCGGCCTGCAAAGGTAAAATAAAAACTGTTGTGTGACTTCTGGGGCTCGTAACTCATTGTACTTCAGACCCTTGTTTGATAATCTAGAATTTTGTATGCGAAATGACGTAGGAAAGTTTATGCCGATGTCAGGAACCTGCGATGGTTGACAAGTTCATCATGGACATAAGAGAATATTCGACTTCTATCTCTGGTTGCGCATCACCAGTCGGACTGATCATGTTTGGAGTATGTTTGCAACTTCACTTATGCCCTCCCTTTGCAAATTTGTTCATCAAAACTGCTGTTTCTCTCAGATAGCTTGACTGCGTTTTACTGGCTGTAGGATGGAAATGCTGACATCAAATGTTTTGTAGAGAAACTAGGTAAGTTTATTCTTCCTCATCTTTTCTAGAAAGGAATCTCTCCGTGCCTTTTTTCTCTCTTGTCATTACTGTGTGATAAAAATGACCTCAACTTGCGTACAAGAGATGGTTTTCTTATGCTCAACCAGGCCATAATTGCATTTTTACTATGCATTTGAAAATCTCTAGAGGAGGTGGTCATTGAACTGTAGATTCATGATACCATGTGCCTTTATCTCAGTATATTTTGAGAAGAAGGGTTGTCGGGGAAACCTAAGCTAGCTGACTTATCTCCTTTGGCCATATAGATAATGAAGGGGAAGTCCTTTTTGCTTTAGTCCTAGTCCTTTCTTATGGTAGAAAAGAAGTAAAGTTTTTAATGCTGGGAGACGATGATGAAGGAAGTGAATATGAGCCTAAAAGAGAGGGTTTTCCCTTTGTCCAACTCTCAGGACACAGTCTTACTGTCAGTCTTCTGTTTAGGGGACTTCAAACAGATCAAACGAGGTTTATCTGCAATTCCAAAAGTTGTAATCTTTTTGCCAATTCTTTTATAAGGATAGTAAGTATAGCATATTCATTCAGCAGTCTGCAATTTCATTCACTATACTTTTAATGAGTGTCTGCCACATACTACCTCTCTTTTGTGAGGCAGTGGTATATCTACTCACCACTGTCATTGTTGTTCATCATGCTTCACCTGCCTTTTTTTCCCCTTCTCTTTTTGGTACAGTTAGTAGGAAATGAAGGTACGTTTTTGCCTGAATGTATAAATGCATGTTATCTTCGCAATTAATTGCTACTTTGGTTCATCTGTTTATGAAGGTTGATTGGACTTCTCTTCATAAGATGTTTTAAATGATTTGTCCATCGCAGATAGTGCAATGCCTGTGGAAACTGCAATTGTGGGTGATGAGAGAGGCAACTTTCTGTACAGAAGTGCAAATAATTTGAGAAATGTCCATGGGAGCCAGAAATGTCATGATGATGCCGTTGCTCTCGTATTTGCCAAAGAAAGGAATAGCACTCCTGGTAGTCATTTCTCCTGTGTATATCTCTTTGGCTGGCAGAGAAGGATATAACATCCAAGATAGTTGTTCTTTTGCTAGACATTTGCATTGCTTGCATAAGTAGTTACCCGATGTGTTTATCCTTACTATGCTATGTTGAGTAAAGGGAAGGAATAATTGTGAGATTATATATGGGTTTTGCAATGTCTCATTCCCTCCCAAACAATGCGGTAGGAGCTGAATGCATCATTTCTAAGTTGGATTCTTTTGCGTAAAAATTTGGAACTTGTCTTAGTTCTTTGGACTGTTTGTGTTTGATCCGGACAATGGAACTATAATGTGCAGGAAAGAAAACTTAGGCAAGAACATTCTGCATGCTCTTCTACATGTTTTCATGAAAGCTCTTTTTTTCCCCCTTCTAGTGCCTCAAAACCATCTAGTAATTGTTGGTAGAATGAAGAGTCCAGCCCAGCCATTCTTATTTACATTTTATATATTCGAAGTTGTCTAGTAGTCTTATTTGCTTTACTTCTGCGTTTCAATCCTTATCAAACCCTTTGAGTAAGGTCTTGTGACCATACTTCTTGGGTGGAGTGTTTCCCACGTTAGCCATCTCCTTCTGCTACTTGCACTTTCCTTTTAACATTATGAATTGTGTGGTTCATATGATCAATCTTCCTAATTGTCTTGCTTTCCATGTGAATCCTTCCCTATCAAAGTCAACGCACATTACCTTGCTTATTTCGTGTTTTACATGGTCCTGATCGTATGGCATGTGCCATCTGAACAATCATCAAGTTATGCAGCATGTCCATGGTCTTTGGGTGCACTGATCCTTCTTTTATTGACAGTTTGTTGCATGGTCATTTGGGCATCAATTTACTTTTTGTTGCCTTCGTCTTCGTAATGTTTGGATCTTTTTCGACACCTCATTTGAATGAGCAGGTGTTGGTGAAATCAGATTTCATGTGGCGTTATCAGATGGGGTTTCAGTGGTAGGTCCAACGTACAAGGCTGGTTCTGTTAGGGCTCGTGATGATGTTACCTGGCTAACCGCTAAAAGAGAAGGACAAACAGAAGTTCTTGACGGGGAAAGCATTCTCAATGAAATCTATGGCGAGGTATGTTGTACATGGAAGGTTGTGGGTATCTCATATCTTCACAATCTTGAATGGTAATGTGAGTTTTCTTCTGCCTTTTATTCATATAATGATTAATACTTTACTGGGCGTAAAATGGACTGCAATCTAGGTAAAAAGGAACTGACATGCGCCCTGAACTGAGATTGTGATTTTATATTTTATTTCCTTATTTCTGGGATTCTTAGGATTTAGGTAATATGGTTCATCTCTTTAAGAACCTTTGCTGTTTAGTTTCTCTGTTTAAACTACAGGGTTTCCAGATATAAATAGAACATTAGTTGGCCTTTTTGACGAATCTGTTACTTTAAAGGATTTCCTTGGCCTTTTGAACGTTCAAGTGTGTTGTTGTGAGTTCTGCTCATGTTGCAAATTTAGAATTATGTAGATGAGGGTTATTCTTCTTTCAACTGCATCACCGACAGACGCAGTGAAATGTTGAGAAATTCATGAACTGGCCTAGCCTTTTGGTTGCATGGACATCCCAGAGCATGGAAAGGTAAAGATAGTGAAGTCTACAATGTAGGGGAGATAATTGTGATGGTGGAAAGAGTGAGAATCGTTTTATTCTTGTGCGTGCCTTCCACCATGTGTTTGTGAGTTCTGCTCGTGCTGTAAATTCAGTATAATATAGCCTCCTGTTTGCCCTCATTTGCCACTATGTCAGGATGTTTACTGACGAAAAATTATAACATAAACTATAGATGGAAAATACTCTAGAAGTAAAAAAGAAGTTGACTGAAGGTCCAAAAAAAAGAAAAAGGAAATTAAACGCTTGTCCGATCTTTGACTTTGCTTCTATATTGCCTCAATGAAGGATGATCGTATGAAGTTCTCATCAAATTAAAGATTCGCTTAATTTTTAGTTGAGCTCAAAGTTATGTTACCTTTAATTTCCCGTAAATTAGCCACACTTTTTTCATATAGGAATTCACCTCACCCTAGGTGCAGAGTTTGAGTGATTAGGGAACGGATCTATACTTGCAGAAATGCTGCCTGACTTACTAAATGTTTATTATTGCCTCTCATTTACACTTTCCCAGATGAACAATCGTATCGAGTTCCCTGAATATTACATTAGAGTTACCAAGAGAAGAAAACATGCCATTGGTGCAGAGAAGGCGAAGCTGATTACCTCTTTGTCATTTCATTTGGTGCGCGGGTGAGCCTCGGTTTCTTTCCTCCCTATCTCAATCTATGTACCATAGGCTTATGTTGTCCCTTGAGTAAATAAAATTCCAAAGGGAACACCTGGGGTATAACTTCTTTGGCAATTCTGTTGAGATTGAAATCATGGAGCTCCATTGCATTATTTTTTTTGGATGTTGGCTCTATTAAGATGTAGAACTGGTTCCTGATTGGAAAGAGCAAAGGTCTGATGACATCTTTCAACAAAGACCTGCAGTTCAATATTTTTTGAGTAATTTAGATTACCCCATTATGAGTGGTTGATATTTTCTTTTAACGAGCACCTGATCACACTTGATGATTTCTAACCGTTTACAGTGACAGAGGGCCTTAATTATCTGTTGTTTTCTATGAATGTCATTGAACCCGACTTTAAAAAGAAGTAAAGCTTAAAGGTTCTTGACAGTGTCTGTCTGACTACATTTTTCTGACCAAAGACTTTTCTAAATTCATTCTAGTTTTCTGTATTATTTCCTGAGAATGAGATGCTTTTGGGGTTTCTGACAGAGGGGACGAGGAATATCTCTATGTCGATGGGGCCGGCATCAAAACTGGCGATTGCTTTCAGTTTTACTGTGCGGATCCTGCTGCTGCACTTGCCTCATGTAATGACGTCACTGCTAATCTAAGAAGTTTGAACCTGGGGTGCAATTCCAAGAGCTCTTATCAGGCGGCGGGCGCCGCCAGTAATGCGGGTAAATCTGAAGTATTCGGAGGCTTACTGTTTGTTTGCTGTGGACGCGGACCATTTTTCTTCGGGCGCCCCTACGTTGATATCTTGCCATTCATGGAGAACTTTCCTGGAGCTCCATTGGCTGGAATATATTGTGGCGGGGAGATCGGCCGCTGCTCAATGAGGCCGGAAGAGCAAGGTAGCCAAGGAGAGAGCTCTACCCGTTGTTGTTGCCATGTATATAGCACTGTTTATCTCGTAATGTCATATACCCCAGCACGTCCTGGGGCCACCACCCTTAGGGGCTAGAGCGTGACCAGGGTTTTATATGCAGCTGCATTCATGGATCTTGTGCTGAACTCTGGTTTGTGCATTATGTATTGTATGAACGTGATGGAACAGGTGTTATGTAGCCGACAGTCGATCAAGGTGTCTTTTTTACTTTGCCATTCTTTTGCCTTTTGCTATAATCCAATGGCTAGAGACACTTTTCACAACGAACGCCAAATGGTTTTAGCAGCAGGCAGAGAACCTTCTCACAGGGAAGAGGATCACATTGGATCTTGTCATCCGGTGGTAAGAACAGGCTCAGCCAACTTTCTTAGGCTTCATTCGACTCACATTAGCATATGTTTTTGAGAATGGAAATGACCCGGAAAACATTTGCAATTCGCAATAAGTAGAAACCAACATCCGACCCCGAGACATAACCAAAATATGAAATTGCTTAAGAGCGCATAACAGCGCGTACTCGGGCGCATCACGAGTCAAGGAGAGTACAACTGTACAAGCAGGACACCCGACTACAGTGCACACTACAGGATCTCGCGGGAGAGGAGCTTCAGCCGGTGTAGATGTGGACGCCGATGGCGATGAGCAAGATGGTGATGAGGCCGAAGTAGATGATGGTGTGGACGAGGATGGAGGCGCCGCTGGTCTCCATGTTGCCGAACTCCACGACTCGGTGCCGCCCCGGGATCTGGAACAGCAAGCCCGGGCTCAACAGCACGAACAGCACCACCGCTATCACCACCGGCCCCCAGTCCGCCATTCTTCCCTTCCTCCTCCTTCTCCTTGTGAACTTTTTTCTTGAATTTGAATCGACTGCTGCACGAACGATGGGGGGTTCGTTTCTTGAATTTAAATTGACTGTGACACGGACAGTGAGGTTTTGGAGATAAGGAAGTTTCTCGGGAGCGGAACCTGTTTGTCGGACTCCAAGCACGTGCTCGGTGCTTCCGAGGTTAGGACATCGAAAGTGCACACCGTCTCGACCATTTCTGGGGCTTGGCCCGATTCGTCACTGCGCTCTCAAACTAGCCATTTCCCTGTACGGCCCACCCTCGAATTCCACCATTCATGCTCCACTAAAGCTGGGTTTGGTGATCCAAACTTAAGTCCAGACCATCCTATTCGGTATTTGTTGACGTTCTTTGGACCCGATAAATTTGGATACATCCAAACAAGAAAGTTGGCATAGAGATGGGATAAACTCAGATTGAATATAATTTTGACCAAAAAAAAAAAAAAAAAAAAAAAAAAAAACTCAGATTGAATATAAAATTTTAAAAATTTTCTTTCTAGCAACACCCAACTACCACACCGAAGTCATTCACCATGACGATCTCTTGCTTTGGCTTCCTCAAGTATTCTCACCAATGCCATTGTTCACCTCATTCGTGGCTCGCTCTCTTTCCCAGTTGGTTTTCCAGCTTTTCCACCATCACCGAATTGTGTCTTGGTTCCTTTCTCTACTTCACCTTTTATTAGTCATTCTCGGCCTCCATTGTTCCATGATCTTTTTTGGTTGACTCCGAACTAGGTGTTCATCAAGTATTTGATGAAATGCTAGAGAGAGGCCCTTCTTGCCTGTAGTTTAGAATTGTCAAGCTCACGAGGTCAATTTTCTAGAGTTTGCTTGTCAACGTAGTGGTCAAGAAAATTTGAGTCGTTATGTATACAAGGATCCCGTAGGAGAAGGGATTCTCAATATAGAAGTATTTTAAAAGATTTTCAATCTTTAACTTCCAGATTTTTAAATATTTCAAATTGTATTTTAAGTTACACTAAATATTTGATTGAATATTTCTACGATCCAAAGATATTTGAAGGATTATTAATCCCATTTATCCTATCCTATTCTTTCTCCTTCAAAATACGGACAACTAAATGCAGTCTAAGAGGTTATCGACAGTGACAACTTGTAGGGGGGACATTCAACTCGAGAAACATTCAATGCCGACGAGAATCCGTTGCCTATATAAAGTGATCTCGGTGAATCGGCTTAATCTGCATCGTTCTAACATCTTTAACCGCGCCGCAGAGAAGCTGAGAATGTCGGCGAGAATTTGCCAGCACGAAATCAGAGAGAAACCACCGTCTCATTGTCGGCACTGGGCAGGCCCATCTGGATGCGGCCATCGATTCAAGGGGCTCTCTGTCCCTTTCCCTGACCATCATTTAATTGCTTTCGACCTTATTTGACTTTCGTCCCTTCGTAGTTTTGCTATCAAGAATTATTTGCCTCTGTAACAGTTTCTACTGTCATCTGAAATACAACCAAGCCAGCCATTCTGCGACACAGCTGACTACAAGTCCAACTTACCAGAACCATTCATACAAACCGTAGAGGGAAAGAAGAGGGGGGAATCTGGGAGCAGAAAGCTTGGGTTGCCATCAAAGATCTGGCCACCCTTTGTCGTCTTCCGGGTTCACATGCTTCCATCCGCGTTCGAAAGCATTGATTTCCCATTGCTTGCCAGCACCAAGCTTTTTGTCCTCGTCTCTCCCTCGGAACCGATGACAAAATTAAAAAAATTCCAAAAGCTGGAGAATGAGGGGCTGCTTCTTCCTACCAAGATCTTTTGCATTCTCACTTGCGTTCCGATTCGCTCATGTGGACTTGCCTCTCTCGTCCTCCTCCTCTGCATGATTCTTCTGAGGATGTAGGAATTGACAGTTGAACTTCCCCCTTCAATGCTCTTGCCTATTTCTCCTCTATATTGCTTTACCAAACCCGAACCTTCTAAATTGGCTTCTGTGGTTCACGCCGCACTACAGTGCCACTGCCACTGTCCTCCCCCCCTACTAAACCCCTTCAACTTCTCTGTGGATTTGCCAACTTATCTGAGGAATCAGCTGAGTAACGCTACACGTACGCGATTCCCAATTAGCATTTTTCCCAAGACACCAGATAGCCACATCACTCGATTCTCTCAATCCACACCGCACTATAAGAGCCCCGACCCAAGCAAAAGTCTTTCTGGAAAGCTCCGCAAACCCATTTTCCGAAAGCTCCCTCTTCCTAACTGCAGATGAAAGCAAAGCCAACTAGAATGCCATCTCCATTTTCCTGCCTCTTCCTGCTCTTCCTCTCCCTCTCCCATGTCTCCTCAGCCCCGCAGCAGCAGCAGTCGCAGCAACCCATCAAGACCATCGTGGTGTTGGTGCTGGAGAACCGGTCCTTCGATCACATGCTCGGATGGATGAAGAAAACCATCAACCCCATGATAAATGGCGTCACGGGAGACGAGTGCAATCCCATCTCCACCAACAACTCGAAGCCCCAGTCGATTTGCTTCACCGACGATGCTGAATTCGTGGATCTTGATCCGGGGCATTCATTTGAGGACGTGGCTGAACAAGTGTTCGGCTCTGGGGAAATTCCTTCCATGTCTGGCTTCGTGGAGCAGGCGCAGTCCGTGTCACAAAACCTCTCTGAGATTGTCATGAAAGGATTCAGCCCGGAATCAATTCCTATATATACCGCTCTCGTCAAGGAATTCGCAGTCTTCGATAGGTGGTTCTCTTCGATTCCAGGACCAACGCAACCCAACAGGCTCTTTGTGTACTCTGCCACTTCTCACGGATCAACCAGTCACATTGTGAGGCAACTAGCTGCTGGGTACCCGCAAAAGACCATCTTTGATTCGCTTTATGAGGACGGTTTGGACTTCGGCATCTACTTCCAGAACATACCCAGCACTCTGTTCTACAGGAATTTGCGGAAACTGAAGTACATCTCCAATCTCCACCTATACGATTTTAAGTTCAAGAGAGACGCCAGAAATGGAAGACTGCCCCGCTTGACTGTGATCGAGCCGAGATACTTTGATCTCAAGGGCCTGCCGGCTAATGATGATCATCCATCGCATGATGTTGCTAATGGGCAGAAGCTCGTGAAGGAGGTTTATGAAACATTGAGGGCGAGTCCTCAATGGAATGAGACCCTTTTGATCATCACATATGACGAGCATGGTGGGTTCTATGACCATGTCGGAACTCCATATGTTGATGTTCCTAACCCGGATGGTAATACTGGCCCTGCCCCCTTTTTCTTCAAGTTTGATCGACTCGGGGTTCGTGTGCCAACGATTATGGTCTCTCCTTGGATTAAAAAAGGAACTCGTAAGTTACTCTTTCTCTTGCGTGATGCTTCATCCTTTTTCCAGCAGTGAGTAACGGGGGGTTGAGAATTGACAGAACTCGTAGCATCACATGATCCTATTGAGATTGATTGGAAATGAACTGTTTCTGCGGTCTTCATCATTCAATTAGGAATGATGTTGCAGCTGGCAGTGAGATGAGGTTCTACTGATCTGTCTAGACAGATGGTTATCTGACCCAGTTCTGCCTTTGTTTTGCAGTGATAAGTTCCCCGACAGGACCAACTCCGAACTCGGAGTATGAGCACTCCTCCATTCCCGCAACCATAAAGAAAATGTTCTCACCTCCAATTTCTTGACTCACCGAGATGCATGGGCTGGGACATTCGAGCATATCGTCGGGGAATTACAATCTCCTAGAACCGATTGCCCAGGTACTCATCTTACGTTCAAGCCAACTATTAGCTAGTCCTACAATCTGATGACTCATTCACCACCGTAGGCATTGCTCCATTGGAGCATCTGTTTTAACTTAGTACAAGGAAGCTTAATAAACTCGAGTAGTCTTGCTTGGCTATGTGTGGAAGTGGCTGAACGCCTGCTTCTTTAAATAAATGGCAGAGACATTACCCGACGTTACACCGCTGAGGAGCTCAGAAGCCAATGAAAACAGTGGATTATCTGAGTTCCAGAGTGAGATTGTCCAGTTAGCTGCTGTTCTCAATGGGGACCATTTCCTAACCAGTTTCCGCGATGAGATGAGCAAGAACATGAGGGTGAAGGAAGCTCATGATTATGTGAAAGGTGCTGTTTCCAGGTTCATTAGAGCAAGCAAAGAGGCTGTAAGAATGGGCGCCAACGGATCTGCTATTGTCGACATGCGCTCCTCACTCACTACAAGATCTTCAATTCGAAATTGATTCATTTGTTACGTTCTCTCTCTGTTGGTCATGGTCAATATCCATGTGTAGAACTGTGAACTACAAAACGACTAAATAGAAAAGGGTAACCAGTGTTAAATGAGCAGGGCAACTACTTTGCCAGCATTGGATCAAACGACTGAACAGGCACCTTAGACCAGTTACGAAATCTAAGCTTAACATTCCGTCATCATTTTAGAAATCCACATGTGATGTTTTAACGATAAAGTCGCTGTATCATATAAAAGGTGACAGAATCTGAGTTTCTTAGATCAGCCAAAAGAAGCAAAAATCTGAACTCGAGTCTACATGTCTCTCTCTTGGCAAAGAAGAACATTCTCTGGATAAAATATCAAGACTAATAAAAGTCAGCATCCCCACAACTACTAAGCATCTAACGAGAAAGCCTCGAAGGCTGTACATGGCAAAACAAAGAATGGTTGAACCTATGGATAAAAAGAAACTGTTGCACTAAGAGAACATGATCTAAAAGGGGAAACATCTTCCACAGGACACTTTCATTGGAACTTATTGAGGTCGTCACTACTCCTCTCAGGTCGAACCAGGGTCAGTCAGCATTAAACAGAACATGGACTTTGCCAAGTAGATATATCAGCGATAAGTTCTCGTAGCTGATCTATGAGAAGCTTCAGTTGCTTGTTCTTCTCAACCAGCTCCTACATCAGGGAAACAAGAGCCGGTAAGAAATATTGGGGAAATAGCTGGAGATTTCTGAAATTGATGATGCATAGACTTGTCTAAGAGCAAAATGCCACCGTTGCATTGGGGTGTGAGAAGAATAAAGAGGACAAATTGACAGTGAACTGTTGAGGAAGGAACAATACCCTAACTGCAGCAACTTAGAAAGATTCACAGAAAGGAACCTCCAAAATAAGTTCTAAATGAAGCAAAAACTAGCTATCATAGAGTGAAAAATGGATGATCTCGAACCACTTGAAAATGAAAAAGAAGTAAATTCTCAGATACCTTTTTTAGATTCGAGGCTTGTTCTTCTAACCTCTCCACTTCAACTTGGTCCACAAACGGTATTGAACTGCTTATAGAAGCACCAGGATCAAATGATTTAGCCTGCAAGAAAAAGACATGGCTGAGTCAAACAAAACCAATATCCTTTGGCTGGCTGAACGATACAGCGGAGATCTTAACCCCCCACCTTCTCTCCCCCCAGTGATATGCAATGCAAAAATACCTGATCCTGTTTTCCTCGGGAACATATGATATAATCAAACTTCTCTGAAGTTAATATGACTATTCTTGGAGGAATGAATTTCTCAGATAGTTTTCTTTTCCTGATTTTACTCTTTAGGATATCTAGCAACTGAAAATGCGAACATTTTCTTCCATGCGTAATTAGGATAATTTTCCCGATACACAAAAAGAACTGTACTCATATGCTGCTTCAACAAGGACTGGAGGGATCTGCCGATCCTTCCAGAACCCACCAGACATCATCATCTAAAGCTAAGATTGCCATAGGAATCAAGCACCCCACAACATAACCAAGAAGCAGCACCCGCCTTTAACACCCATCTATCAAGTTGTCACTGCCATATCTGGCACCAACTCTTTCCTCACCCTTTCGCTAATCCGCAACATAACAAAGCGACCGGCAGCTGAAAGTATAGCCTAAATCGACTTGGTACCAGATATGCATTAGGAGATCAGATCATTTGCCAATAAATTGGGTCAGACTTACCTAGGATGCAATAGTCCAGTGACATCATTCCAGAGGTCAAAGGCCTAATGCTATGATTCTAAGACATGAGAGTGCGAAACAGAAGCCGTCATTCCTCAAAATCAAGATCCTCAAGTTCCTATCTGATAGTATCTATGACAGATTCAGTCATCAAATTGAGCAAACGCACAGGGCATACACATTCAGCGGTCTTTTGTCTTTCACCCGGTAGACTAATCCCCCTCCAGATGGACAAAAGTCGGCGATTTTCAGAAACCCTAACGCTTCGGAAGAGCCCGTGATTCAAACTACACTCCCGCAAACCAGTTCCTCGAAGGAGCAAAAGGGAAAGGGAAAGAAGGCGAGGGACGGACCTTGTGAGAGGAGGGGATGGCGGCGAGGACGGTGCGGAGGGAGGCGACGGAGCTCTTGTAGCGGAGGCGGGCCTCGTCGAGGGCTCCGCCGCCGCCGCCGCCGCCGCCGCCGCTGGCGAAGTCCAAGTGGTGGGAGGAGTCGGAGGAGGAGTCGCCGTTGAGGAGGAGGTGCCCGTTGGAGGCGGGCGCGGCGGAGGGGGCGGAGGGGGCGGAGGAGGAGCCGGAGGCGGGGGCGGAGGAGGACCAGAGGGCAGGGTTGCAGAGCTCGTCGTTCATGGAGGAGAGGATGTGGAAGGCGGACTCGATGGTGTCCTCGAGGTGCTTCTGGCCTTCCACGGCCAGCTCCTGCGTCGACTTTGGGCTCCCGGCGGTCCTATCATCCATCTCCGGCCGCCGGCGGGAGCGGCGATCAGGAGAGGTGCGGCGGCGGACGACTGACTACCAGGTACAGGCTCCGAATCCGAATGGTCTCGACGCCCAGGCTTTGCTGCTGCCTTTTTTTGTGCGACTGTAAATCATGTCACCGCGGCGCAAATATTCAAAATTAGAATATGAACTTATACATATAACTTCATTTTTTTTTAATCACGGAAAAATTCAAACTTATATATATATATATACTTTTTATTTCAATTTCATTCGAGCTATATTAGTCACATTGATATATGTTTAGAGCTTTTTATGGCATAAACAAAGTTTAGATATTCGTGTTAGAATGAGTCTTTAGTGACACCGGAAAAATTAGAAGCATATGTCTCACAATGAACATAATTTAGACTCTTTTTTTTTTTTCCCTTTTGATAACAGCATCATTAATTCTAGAATTTTAGCAAATTCCCAATTCAATCTTATAATTTACTCGAATTATGTAGGTCTTTTTTTTCCATTGTTTCTTTGATAATATATGAGGAGTTGACGCGAAAAATAAGAGAGGTTAACACTACGTTTGTTTTCACAATAAAATGAATTATTTAGGAAATATTTCTCAAAAAATAATTATTAGTATTACTTGAAATAATTAGCAAATAACAAAATGTTTCACTATCAACTATAATTTTTGTCTAAACACCTTGGGGGTCATGAAAATATTTTTAATTTTTTTCATTATTCTAGGTGACACAATTAATCATTTTTATGAAAATATTTGTCAAAATCCAAAGGCATCATAAATGTCATGCTGATATTCTAAATAAATTTGATCAAGGAGCAAGCACCCATCAAAGTGATTTTATTTTCTCTCAAGTCATACTCATTAACAAATGACAAATGTATCACACAAATATAAATTTATGGTTTTTGTTATTATAAGAAAAAAGTTAGGGGTGAATGCGTAAGATTCAAGATTTTTAGTGATTTTTTTTTCTTTTCAAATACTATTTAGGCTTCCCGAGAAAATCCACGGTGGACATGTCACCGACCATTCATCTCTGAACTTACAAAATCTATACCCAGTAATTTCGTTGCTAAAAGGCCGATTGCGCAGGTACTAAAAAAGATAGATGAGCGGCGGAGGATCGGCAGCGCCACAATCCACGTGAAATGATTGGGTGGCGGTGCTGCGGCTGCTGGAGCGGGAGTCGTCCCATCATCATTCCCGGCCCTCTCCCTCCCTCCTCCGCCGCCACCCCCACCGCCTCCACCGCCGCCGCCGCCGCCGCCGCCGGCGAATCAAAGGCAACGTCCCAGAAGAACCGCCTGCACATTGCAGGGCTCGTGCCGTTAGCTCTGTCCCTGACCTTCGCCTTCAGCTCACCCGCACCGTCCCTGGCCATCCCTTCCCTCAGCTCTCCCTTTGCTTCCCCTTCCCCTTCGCCTTCCCTGCCCACCACCCCTTTCTCTCAGTCCAAGGACCTCCTTTTGGGTCTCCAGGATGATGGGTAATTGTCGGCCATGGGCTTCCTCTCCTCTCCCTTCCTCTGTTTTCCTCCCATGTTCGTTGCTCAAAGTGGGTCTGTCGTTTGTCGTCTGTTTCTCGCAGGAAAATCAGGCCTTGCCCCTCTGTCAATCCGGGTTGCATATCTTCCAACCCCAAGTCCTCCTCTTTCGCCTTCCCCTGGATTATCCCCGAGTCTTCCTCCGGCGACCCCCTCCTGGTTTCTCCTTCTTACCCTCTACTTTGACCTTCGCTCCACTTGCAACGTCTGCATTTCTGCTTTATCCTACTACTTTCACTGTTTTCTTGCAGAAGTTAAAAGAAGCCATCCTTCAAACCCAGAAAAATCCCAAGTTTGTGGTCATTGAAGATACCCCTTACGGTATGTACTCCTGCTCTGCCAGAATTCACCTGCCCTGTAGCAATGCTTCTGACGTATCATTTAGTAAACACGCAACCAGTTGGCACATTATTCAATGCCCTCTCGTCTCATCTCTGCGTTTCATTCAAAGCATTGCGTATTTGACGAATTAATCTCTCCTTAACACAGGCCAATATTTGCAAGCTGAGGTTGATGGAGGATTCGGCCGGGATGTGCTGGAGTTCCTGGTAAGAGGAGATGTGGTTGCTTACAGGTGTATGGCCGCTAAAGTAACCTATGTCTACCCCTTCACGACCGCTTTGGGGGATTCAAAGGGGCAAGAAGAAAGATTGAAGAAAATCACGGACCAGTTGGGATGGTATGCTCCCAGTTTTGATTCCATGGATTAGGAGATTCCAAGAGATAGTTCGAGCCAATTTTTTCTTGTCCCGCTCTGTGTGTGGGATCAATATCGAGTCAACTAAATACTCTCTCTGCACATCCTTGTTCATGTTTAATTTGTTGTGTCTATGCTTCCAAGGCAGGGCACATCCTGAGCTCAATTATACGATTGTAAAGGTGGTACTTTTATTTTCGCCCTCAGGGAGAAGTTGCCTCCTCTGCTTTGTTCACTGTCTGCATCAGCATCTTGCGTCTTGCATACCACTAAAATGTCTTTTCTCCTTACATCCTAAGAACCTTTACTCAACCAGAACAGTATATGTAACAAGCATAGAACACTTGTTTGTAGCTAGGAGAATGATTGTAGAGTAAAAAAGTCAGGTCACAGCCAGCTGATTTAGACCAAGAACTGCCATGTTTGCAGCATTTCATCCTGCAACTATTGTTGCTTTTAATTGATCGTCTCTTTAAGATGAAATGAGGCTTAAGTTTGGTTCAGGTGGATCATAATTACCCTCATTTGTGAATGCACTTAGCTGAGATGGTACCGTTTGCTAAACTCGATGAAGCGTAAGAGTGTAATTGAACTCTGAGGATTAATGCTACTCCTTATTTATGTCTCTTAGAGTCCTTGTGATGTTAATCTCAGAGTTCCCACTTATTGCAAATGATTCCATGTTATGTTGATTTCTTTGATGCGGAGGGAAGAAGCATATAAGAAAGGAGGACTTTCCGACATTCTAGAGTGGGGGACAGAGTGGACTTTTGGGAGTCTTTCTTAAATTTCGAGTTAGAGACTTCGCCTTTGCTGCAACTTTTCAGGAAAATTAGGTTTATTCCTTCATCGTCTGTATCATTGTGCCTGAGACCATATGCAAACAAGGCCACCATTTGTTCTATGTTTGCTTTCCCCTCCACCCCAGCTGGACTTTCACTTTGGTGTCCGTGTTTATAACAACATTACTGCTTATTTTGAATTAGTTAGGCATATTGTCTTGCATGCATAGCCGGGACTGTAGCGTCCATACAGATGCGCTCGTCCTTGAGTGATGGGAGAAGAGGAAAGGAGGGAGGGGGTGGGGGTATTGATTACAGTCCAGCATGGGATTCAGCAATTTCTTAAAAATCACCAGGTAGTTTCTCGCGTCCTTGTGGATGGAAGGGGGGAGTATCAGATTGCTCCTGGTGGTAGCAAACGATTGTTTTAGCAGATCTTCAACTCCCAATGCATTGTGAACTAACATAGTCAATGTTCGAACTATGGATGACTGAAAGATGGTAGTTTCACCCTTCCACCTATTCTTCCGATGCCCTGTAACACGAAGCTTTATGGAGCTGTGGACCTTGGAGCCTCAAATACAGAGAGTTAGCCTATAGAGAACATAGAAGACATGGTCACCATATTCCTCAACAGGACCTTTGATATGCTCAGAGATCACGTCAGCAGGGTCAAACTCGAACCCTTTGCAGCAGCAACATGTTCGAGTATTGCTAGGTAAGGAATGAATGCGTCCACAGAGAATCTAGCGCCTGCATGTTGAAGGTCTCTGGAGAGTTGAACCTACTCTTTAAGGAGTAATTCTGATGCCATCAAAGAAAGGGTATAGCAAGGCCCCGGCAGTGCTGCCGTGTTGAACATACAGTTTTGGGCTCCACCTCCGCTGGAGCATCTAGAGCTTTGATTGCGAGGCCCACTTGTTAACGAGGAGAGGGGTCTGTACTTGGTGTACGCCGGTGAGGGATGAATGGGGCGGGACCAAGAAAATGAGTTGGAAGGATTTACTCTACTTGCACAAAACTGAGGCAATTGCCCCTTGCTCTGAAGATAAATCCAAGACAACTGCTGCTGCTCGGTCATCATAGAAGGAGATTACATCAGTTTGATAGGTTAATTAGTTAAATTAATTAATCAAAATTACTGCCTAAGAAAGGGATTTCCTTACTTTAGTTGATATAATGGACCAATCTTCATATTCTGTCGTACTTATTCACTAGCACAAGTTCAACTAAATTGAAAAAGTGAAAATGGGTTTTGGGCTACTACTTGTAGCAAGCATTGGCAAGTGCTAAGGCCCATGGAAATCCTAGACAAGGCACGGGCTTTCGGTCGCAAGATTCAGAATAAACGAAAGATAAAAAATGAAAACCGATCAGGACAGCTCTTAAACATATTTCTTTTTCCTCTTTATATATTAGACTGGGGACGGTGTTGACCGAAGATTAGTGAATTAACAAATAAGATGAGGGACCGCACGTTCTTTATTTAAATGCCGAAAATCAACGTACGAATTTAATACGAGATTTGAGGAGAAGATTGGATGGGATGTGTGTCAAGATGAAGAGCCGCGTTGAATATTCCTCACGTGGGTCGAGAAAGGTAGACAGTTCTACTCGCGAAACATGCAGCCCACGTGAGACGACATGTCGCCGTCAAAATGGCCGACAGGTGACGAGAATACAAAATTCCAAACAGAACGGCTCCCTAACGTGCGTGAATACGTATCAGCTCGTGATGATACGCTCCTGATTTGATTCCCCTATTTCCTCGGAGAGCCTGCAGTCAAACTAAACCCAATTAAGAGCAGCAGCAGCAGCAGCAGCCGCCACAGATTGTACGGATAAAAAAGAGTTTTACCGAGGTGACAGTCTTTGAATTAATATAAAAATAATAATCTATGGAGCATAAATTTTTAAAGACGTAAATTTCATGATAATTTATAATTTGTTATTGTTTAGAATATACCGTTATCCTTGCGTGTGTGTATTAAACACTATTACCTAAAATCAAGAAAAAATTGGACAGGCGTGCCGACTTGCGTACATCTTTGGGATCTTACAAAGGTTCCACTTGAGGCTCACATTGTCGACGATACACGCATGGGGGCCCACGCACCTGATGTGCAGCCATGATTTTTCTTCTCTTTTTTTTCCTTTTGGGGAAACGGGTTGGTTGAGAGAAAGTGATAGGGGCGCCAGCTATCTATCTATCATAGCCAAATGTAAGCGTGGTTGATGCAATCTCTTTGACTAAAAGACAGAGAGAGGCAAGCAGGCACGGGCACTGTCCTGCTAGGGCGAAAGGCTGTCGTGGATGAGGCCGACGGCTCTGATCACGGGCTGCTCCTGTCTGGGGTGGACAAATGATGTAGTGACGTGGAGCCTGCCATTTGCGCATGTGGGTCGTGGCGTTAATTAATGCCAAGTGACCCTCGAAAGATCTCCTCCCTTATCATCGTGCCGAGATACCAGTTCTGTGTCTGAAGTCACGACATGGAGAAAACGAGGAGGTAAACGAAAGGATCGATATACGTCCAGGTCAGGAATGTCCCCATGACAGTGGCTGCTCCTTGACCACGCCTCTTTTCTCTCTCTCCTCTCCTTCTCATCATCATAATTCTATCTCCAACCGCAGCATTTATGTACGTTCATGTTCATCTCCACTTATCCGGATCTCCCTGACTGCGAACCATGATGCGGGTATACGAGAAGCTGAGCGAATTCTACGGCAACAGATGGCTGGTGTTCGTGTGCGCCATGTGGATACAGTCGTGCGCCGGGGTGGGCTACTTGTTCGGCAGCATCTCCCCGGTGATCAAGAGCGCCATGGGGTATACCCAGCGGGAGGTGGCCATTCTCGGGGTGGCCAAGGACTTGGGGGATGCGATCGGGTTCGTGGCGGGAGGCCTGTGTGAGGTGTTGCCGATTTGGGCGATATTGGCCATTGGGGTAGTTCAGAACTTTGTCGGGTATGGCTTGCTCTGGCTCATTGTCATTGGTGTCTTGCCGTCTATGCCTCTCTGGGTGGTCAGTCTCTCTCTCCCCTTTCATCTTCTCTTCACTTCTTTTTTTCTTGTCTTTGGGGTGTTGGCTCGTCACTTTGATTTCTCGCTTGCTGTACTGCTTATTCCTTGTGATCTGATCCCCTGTAATTGTTGGGTTTTCCTTCTCTTGAATGGCCACATATCCCAGATACTGTTGCTTAAGGTGTACCTTGCTATTTCGTTAAAATTGATTTTTGGCTGCTAAGACTGAGATGAATTCCGTTAGGACTATGTAGAAAAGTGCTCTACTGAGAGTGTGATCCTACAAGGCATTCCTTTTCGGGACATTAGAACTGTGCTTAGTGCAGATCCAGCATTGAGGTGCCTTGCCTCAATGACATGTTGACCGCAATGACACCCTGCTGATCATCTCATGGACGGTCAATGCATTTGGCTTCCTCTAAGGTAGATCTTTGTGCTTCCACACTGTTTTGATGGTTCAGCAAGTTTCCTGGGACACATGATCTGGAAAGCTATATAGCAGACTAGTGATGCAAATCTAGAAGCCTGATTGCTGTCGATTCACAATGCTGAAGTTTGGACAGTTTAAAACCCAATTCCTATGGCTTAATGATCGAGGCTATCTTTGCACCATGGATTAACTTACTCCTTCCGCCATCCATGGTTCAACTTGTCTGGGCAATATTAATCTACGTTCCTGAGAGTTGGTTACTAGAATAGTCCGTGGAAAAAAAAGGCTTTACTTTTCCTACTTATGGAAGGTGTTCTAGGCATGTTGCAACTGTAAGAGATGTCTACTCTGAGTGAATGGTAGATGTTTCCTATGATGTGTTGTTGATGGCGTGTCGGTAGATTCAATGTCTGTAATGATGGCTCGACAAATTTAATCTGCAAGACTGACAAAAATGGTCATTGAAAATAGATGCATTTTGTATACAATGTCGTACTGTCGGGACTACATCAAGGAAGAAAGGATTCATTTGTTTTTTTTTTTTTTTTTTTTTGGTAAAATGAAAGGATTCATTTGTTCTAGTTCCTGTAATTGATAAATTGCTGGTACCACGAGAAGCTAACGATGGCTAGCTGCTTAAGTAGCTCACTGAAATTTGCAGCTGCATTGTGCTAATTCAAGTGTCTGGATTGATATATTTGCATGCATCATAGCAGTGAAGGACCTTTTTCTTTTGTCTGGGCTTCTGATCCTGCAGTACAACTATGCCCTCCATCCCCTTTCAGTAACCAATTTCGTAACTCTATTTCAGTATGTTGTGAGTGAAGATTCCTAGCATCGTGAACAATGATTAGTTCAGAAACTTAACCCATGTCTCCACCTTAAACTGAAATTCTTTTAGTTTCAGCTTTTTCTAGGAACAATTGCCTGTGAGATCCAGGCTGTCTCGCCTTCTGTCTTCAATATTCTCTGTGGATGTTTTGCAAGGCACAAATATTCATACTGCTGGTCGATCGTGCATTAATCATGGACTTAACAATTTATGTATTCTCGCAGTAAAAGGACATCTGTGATTCCATTTGGAAGACACCGTTGTTTCTTCACTATTGTCAGGTCGACTGTCTTATTCTCATATAAAGTAGAAAATAAGTAAAAACATCACCTACATACTGAGTAATTCAAGATCTTTGAAGTTATGTTCATATGCCTTTCTAAAAGTCATTAACCAAGTCTTATTTTGCAGCTCTGCATCTGTGTATTTGTGGGAACAAATGGCGAGACGTACTTCAATACAGCAGCTCTCGTGTCATGCGTTCAGAACTTCCCCAAAAGTAGAGGTCCTGTTGTGGGGATACTGAAAGGATTTGCTGGGTTGAGTGGCGCAATTTTGTCTCAGATATATTTGATGATCAATGCATCCAGTGAAGCGTCGCTAATTTTTATGGTTGCGGTTGGGCCATCAATAGTTGTCATTGCCCTGATGTTCATAGTTAGGCCCGTGGGAGGTCATAAACAAATTAGGCCTTCTGACGGCTTAAGTTTTTCATTCATCTATGGTATTTGCCTCATCCTGGCAGCTTATATATTGGGGATCTTGCTGGTCGAGGATCTAGTTGATATTAGTCAAGCTGTAATCACCTCATTTGCGGTGATTCTTATCATCATAATCCTCCTACCTGTTACCATACCTGTTTTGTTGGTTTTCTTCTCCGAGCCAATTCCTCCAGCAGAGGAGAGCCTTCTTGCAGGGCAAGAGAAACCAGAACCCAGTAAATCTGAGCAAGATGGAAGTGAGGTCATTCTTAGTGAGGTTGAAGATGAGAAACCAGAGGAAGTAGACCAGCTGCCAGCATCAGAAAGGCAAAAACGAATTGCTCAATTGCAGGCAAAACTTTTCCAGGCCGCTGCAGATGGAGCTGTACGGGTAAAACGGAAGAAAGGCCCACGCCGAGGAGAGGATTTCACCTTATTACAGGCACTCATAAAGGCTGACTTTTGGCTTATCTTTTTGTCACTTGTACTGGCCTCTGGTTCTGGCGTGACTGTTATTGATAACCTTGGTCAGATTTGCGAATCACTCGGGTATAATGACTCTAGTGTATTTGTTTCTATGATAAGCATCTGGAACTTCCTTGGTCGAGTTGGTGGGGGCTACTTATCTGAGATCACCGTAAGGTGCTTTTAAAATCTCTGTTTTATCTGTTACTCAAGCTAGTTTTCCTTTCGCTGTTCTCATTATTGTCCCGAACACTAATTACCCTTTTTGTTCCATTTACCAGAAAATTCTCCCTCCCAAGACCAGTGGCTATGGCTGTATTCCAGGTTGTTATGGCAATTGGACTCTTTTACTATGCCATGGGTTTTCCTGGTGAGATATACGTTTTAACCGTGCTAACAGGACTCGGATATGGTGCCCAGTGGGCAATAGTGCCAGCTTCTGCATCAGAGCTATTCGGTTTGAAGAGTTTCGGTGCTTTGTACAATTTTTTTACTTTAGCAAGTCCTGCTGGTTCTCTTATTTTCTCCGGTGTCATTGCCAGCGGTATATACGACTACTATGCAGAGAAACAAGCTGCTCTTAAGAAGCTGTCTCTGGGATCTATGCTTCTGAATTCTCTTCAGGATGATGACTCACTTACCTGCTCCGGTAACATATGTTACTCAATCACGTTTGGCATCTTGTCAGGACTTTGCATTGTTGCAATGTTCTTGAGCTTAATTGTTGTTTACCGGACGAAGAGAGTCTATGCCCAACTTTATGGAAATTCTCGCAGTTGAGTTTGTCCGATTCTTGGCCACTCTCACTTATTTTTGTGAAGAGTTCTTGTTCTCTGTCGTTGGACAGAAGAAGGCTAGGAATTGACAGTTTAAGTGCGTATTCACCATTACGGATTTAGGGCTCTGCCGCAAACTGTGCTGTTCAAAGTACATTTTTTTTGGTTCAGCTCCTGCACTTCTGAGGCCTTCGGCTCACATTGGGCTGAGATTTTCTTGGTGTAGTTTGTTATATAATATTCTTTGAGATCAATAAGAATGTTCAATTAGTTCATGGACTAGTAGTTGAAGCATTACTTTCTTCCCTTTTATCTGTAACAGGCTCCTCTGAATCTTCTTGGAAAATAAAATACCTTGTTAAATTCTTCTTTAACTTCTGATCTGTGCCTTTTCATTGCATTTATTTCTTTTTTCTGGTTTAGTTATCGCTGTTATCTGAGCAGTAGATGTTAGAGGCAGATCGGTCTCCAGAAACTTCAAATGTTTCACTGAATACGCCAGATCGCGGTTTTCTGAGGCTGTGATTGATCTCATGACTTCTTACTTCCCATCAGACAAAGTTGCTGCTTCAAGCTACAATTTCCTTTTGAGAAATTTATGGAACAAGTGTTTCCACAAATATCTTAGGATGGAACATGGGTAGGCAACCTGTTGCATCTCCTGAAGCTTATGCTTCAGTTAACAATACTTGCGGTATCTGTCGGAAGTCAGATTTTGGAATTCCTTGCAGTGTCAAGAACTTCAAATTACAGTTCAAGTGCTCAAATTACAAGAAAAATAATCTATAACATCAAATCTCTAATTGTGGTTGTATGGCTAGATGTCGCACTGATGACAGCATTAGCAGACTACAACTCACTCAAAGAATCTGATCTGTTCATGCTTCAGGACTCCAAATGTCTCCTCTCCTGATAAAACTGATAAAAAGGAGTCACGTATATTATGTTCAAGTAATTAATGAGAAGAGACCGTCAGATTAGACCTGCAAACACATCCATTCTACTCTAAACAACCAGACCCAATTAGTATTCAATCAACAAACAGCTGATGGGGTAACCTGGCCGAATGACAGGGGTCCTGGTGGACATTAGTTGTAGTATTGGCTTATGCAGGTTCCAGGATGATTATGAAGAGACACCATCCATCTTTACATCTGCACAGGCAGCTGCTCATCTGCAACTGAACTGTCATGTCATACTCTTGTGTCTGGTCCCTCATGTGTGTTTTCTCACGTCAACTTCCGGGGCGATTGATCACATCACAATCACCGGCTCGACTGTCCAAACCATGGTAAGATAGCCGAACATCGAGAGGAAGATGGCCGTGATGTACCCGGTAAATCAAGATAACGGGCGAGCCGATCTCACAAGGATGAAACAACAAACACCTATGCATGTAATTTTCAAGAACACATCAATGCCTGGGAAGTGGAAAGAATGACAGTTTTGACTATTTTAAGGATTGTACGTTGCAAGAAAATGAATCTGCACTATTTGACACTATGAACAACATTATTCTTATTTTCATAATTATCATTACTGCTATTATTAACACTTTCCACTAGCTAATAAATTGTATTTTATATATATGTTTCTTAATATATTTAAGGTTGGCATAAAGGGGGAGAAGAATCTGCCATGTTCATAGGCCACCTCCCCCTCTGGCGATGAGCGATGGAATGCAACAAGGAGGAGGCTCTCCGGGCGATGGAGATCGCCGAGCGGAAGCTGTCGGAGTCCGACGTCGACGGCGCCCGCAAGTTCGCCGGCAAGGCCCGGAGCCTCTACCCCGCCCTCGCCGGCCTCCCCCAGCTGGCGGCCACCCTCGATGTCCACGCCGCCGCGCGGCGGACGATCGACGGCGAGCCGGACTGGTACGGGGTCCTCGGCGTCGATCCCTCCGCCGACGACGAGGCGATCCGGCGGAGCTACCGGCGGCTCGCGCTCCTCCTCCATCCCGACAAGAACAGGGCCGCCGGCGCCGATGGCGCTTTCAAGATTCTCTCCGAGGCCTGGAGCGTGCTGTCCGAGAAGGCGAAGCGGTTCGCGTATGACCTGAAGCGCAATTCGATGGCCCGCAGCAACGGGAAGTTCGCGGCGGCGGCGGCGGCGCCGGGCCGGCAGAATGGATTCCACGGTTTTCCAGGTACGCATCGGGATTACAATGCGAGGGATTGGAGGAGGGCTTCGACTTGTCCTTATCAGAATGCGAATGGTGGTGGGGATTGGAGGGGCGGTGCTGCTGCTCATGGGGTTCACACTTCGGCTTATGCCCCTCGGGATTACAATGCCGGGGACTGGCGGGGTGCTGCCGATGCTAATTATGCTCCGGCCACTCCTCGGACGACATTCTGGACGCAGTGCGGTGCTTGCCAAATGAAGTATGAATACCTGATACGCTACCTCAATCAGCAAATTCTCTGCCCCAGTCCTGGCTGCCGTAAACCCTTTGTGGCCATCGAGATTCCACCTCCACCGGTAGATGGACATAGGTTACCTGATTCACAGGCTTTTTTTGAAGCACAACAGTATCCTTATAGAATGAGAAATCATGGGTATGCATCGGTGAGGGGGCCAACTTCTGCCCCAAATGCGGGTTCAACAAGCTTCTCTGGTACGCACTTGCCGCCAAAGTTTGGTTCTTCCTTTGGCACATTACCCAAATTTGTCAGTGATAGAAGTGCCCCTGCACCTGCATCATATTCTCCTCAAGCTTCAGGTGCGTTTGAACCTCTGTTTCGGCACCGGAAGAGAGGCCGTAGGGAGGGAGCAGCTGCAGTTCAAGAGGAGTATGGCGAGAGGATTCAAATGTCTAAGAAGGCTCGAAGTGGTTCAGTGAGCATGTCGGCTGATCTTAGTACCCCAGGAACTGATTGGATGGAAAAAAGGAAAGTTGATGAGGGTGGCATAAATAAGAAAGTCTCGGAGGGTGCAAGTCAAGCAGCATTTGCAAATAGTAGAGGAGTCGTAACAGGAACTACGTCTGGACTTCAAAAGGGACCCCTGGATCGGGTGAGGGGAAATTTCAGTTTAGTTAATCGGTTTGACAGCTTGAGGGATCTTTCTCCACTAGAATTGCGAAATATGCTGATACATAAAGCAAAAAAAGAAATTCGTAAGAAGCTTGATGAGTGGAGAGTTGAGAAAGAACTTTCAGATGGACAAAAGTCATTGCAAGGGGAGGTCAAGGAGAAGTATGGGAAAGTGCAGAAGGCTCCTGCAAGTGGTGCTAAGACTGGTCCCGTTAAGCATAGGGAGCATGTGGATGGTAAGGACAGAGTTCAGTTGGAAAAGACTTCCCATTCTATTTCCAATGTCGAATCTGAAGTAGAGAACTTTGTCCCTATGCAAATGCTTGTTACAGACCCAGATTTTTATAATTTTGACAAGGATCGGACAGAGGATTCATTTGGCAATAATCAAGTCTGGGCTGCTTATGATGATGATGATGGGATGCCCCGTTACTATGCTCTGATCCACACTGTCATATCATTGAAACCATTCAAGATGCGCATAAGTTGGCTTAGTTCCAAAAGTAACCAAGAACTTGGCCCTATGTGTTGGGTTGGATCTGGCTTCCCAAAGACCTGTGGGCATTTGCGAATAGGGAAATCTGTTGTTGATGACTCCCTTAATGCTTTCTCGCATAGGATGAAGTGGACGAAAGGTGCAAGGGGCTTAATTCAGATTTATCCCCTGAAGGGAGATGTTTGGGCTCTATATAGGAATTGGTCTTCTGATTGGAACGAGTCAACTCCAGATGAAATAATACACAGCTATGATATGGTCGAAGTGACTGAAGATTATAGAGATGAGCTTGGTGTTACTGTTGCTCCACTCATCAAAGTTTGTGGCTTCAAGACTGTGTTTCAGAAGCATCCAGATCCTAGGAAATTATGGACGATTCCAAGGGAGGAAATGTTCCGATTCTCTCATCAGGTCCCTGCTCACTTGCTTACAGGTCAAGAAGGTGTAAATGCTCCTAAAGGATGTTGGGAGCTTGATCCTGCGTCCACACCTTTGGAACTTCTTCAAGTGGTAACAACTGATAGCAGAGGAATGGATGCCAAAGCGGATGTTATGGCCAATGTTACAGTGAAGGGAATGAAAGCCAAGGAAGAAGTGATGCTGGTGTACAAGCGCAGACTAAAAGGGAAGCGGTCATGACGCATTTAGTATATTTTTGCATGCTTTTGGGCCATATCAGCTGCTTAGATTGGATAGATCGATGTGTAGTTTTGGAATCGAGGAGATGGAGGAGGAGAAGGGACAGCATTGAGACCACAACAATGTGAACTAATCACCTAAGGAGTGCGGTGCTTCTACTATCTCCTGCAGCATTGTTCAGATAGCCATCTGATATTGGTAGTTAGTAGTTATTCTGCAAATTCAGCTCGTAATTATTGTTTGATGGAAATTCACGATTTTGTTCAAGGTCAGAGATCTTCAGAAGAAAAATTTTCAGCTTTATAGTAACTTTGAGGATAGTTTGATTTCTTTACTAGGATTAGCTAATTAGTTGCTTTTCTTGTGAAGATATCTGATATCCGTCATTAATGCTTTCTTAGAGGAACAGGGATAACAAAGGTGGCCAACTCTGTATAATCTGGCTTCACCTTTACTTTTAACTTTTTTTGTATTCATGTTGCTGAACTAAGGTTCCGATGTATAGATATTCATTTTATATATGACCTTTTCCCTACCTGCTCCTGGCAGCTTATATATTTTGGATCTTGCTGACTGGTCAGGCCTACTTTTGCACCATTCATTAATGTATTCTTGCCACCATCTGTGGTTCTACCATTGTGTTGTTGCTGATCTAGATTCTCAAGGACAGACTACTGTACTAATTCATGGAATATGTTGACTTTATGCACTAATAGAAGGTACTTTTAGTGAGTTGAAAGAGATGGATCTTTTCTATTCTAAAAGTTAATGGTAAGTCCTTCTTATGATGTGATCGTGTTGGCATTTCATTGAACTTAATATGTTCGACCATAGTTAAATTGTGCAATCGATGAAGAGGGTTATTCAAAGTCGAAAAATTTCACTACAACGTTCTGCCTGTTATGATTCCATCAACAGCATTCACTGCAGAGGCAGAATGCCTCACAAGGGAGCAATAATATTTGTATTGGCTAATTTGTCACATGGCCTCTGTATAAATTGGTTCCGCTTTTTAATTCCTGCTGTTTCCATTAGCTAAAATCATTTTCCATGATGTAAGTCAATTTTTTTCTTTAATCCTTCTCCTGCATCAAGTTCTTCAAGCTGGTCCATCCTTGAACTCTTTTGGCAAGTATCATGGCGCTACAGACCTTTTTGTTTTGTCCAGTCTTTTGATCCTACAGTACATTGATGTGCTTCGCCCCTTAATTTACCATTTTCTTCTCTATTTTGGGATGCTGTGAATGAAGATGCCTAACAAGTTAGTTCAAAAACTTAGCCTGCTTAGCTGCCTAAAAGCACATATCTTGTCACTTTAGCTGTTTTACTGAATGTTTAACTGTGAGATCCTAGGCCGTGCTTGTTTCTGTGGATGTTTTGCAATGCACAACTGTTTGTACTATCGGGTGAGGGTGCAACTTATTCACCAATTCTTGCTGTAGAAGGAAACCTTGCTTCTATTTAGAAGAGCATGCTGTTTCCTCATTATTAGAAGGTTTATTGTCTTTTTCATAAAAACTAGATAAAATAAGTAAGAACATCGTAGATTTATTAACTTAAGATCTGAAGTTACTTCATATGCTGTTATGAGTCAAAAACCAAGTCTTGTTTTGCAGATCTGCCTGTGTATTTGTGGGATAGATGTTACTTTGATCCAGCAGCTCTTGTTTTATTTGTGTGGAACTTCCCAAAGTTAGGGATTCCTCTTGTGGGGATACTTAAGGGGTTTGCTGGGTTGAGCAGCCTGATTTTGTCTCAGATATGTTTGATGATCGACATTCCCGGCAAAGCATCCCTAATTTTTACAGTTGCTGTTGGGCCCTATTCTGGCCATTGTCCCTATGTTCATCATTAGACCTGTAGAGGGTCACAATCATAACAAGATAGACCTGATGGTTCATGCTTTTCATTCACCTAAGCATTTGCCTCCTCCTGGCCGCTTATATATTGGTAATCTTGCTGGTGGAGGATCTAGTTGATATTATTCAAACTGTGATCACATTATTTCTGGTGATTCTTATCATTAAGATTCTGCTTAGCTGGTTTTCTTCTCTGTGCCAATTCCTTCAGCAGCACTTCTCTTAGGCAATGAGAACAAAAACCAGGTAAATCTGAGCAAGAAGGAAATAAGGTTGTTCTTAGTTAGGTCAAAGATGAGAAACCTGAGAAGTGGACCAGCTGCTGGCATCACAGAGGCAAAAACGAATTGCAATGCAGGCAAAACATTTCCTGGAAGCTGCAGCAGCATCGAGAGTAAAATGGAAGAAAGGCCCATGCAGAGGAGAGGATTTCACCTTGCAGCAGGCACTCATAAAGGCTGATTTTTGGCTTATTATAAGTAGTGGTCTCTGGTTCTGGTGCAACCGTATGATAATCGTGGTAAGATTTGTGAATCATTGGGGTTTAGTGACTAGTATTTTGTTCGTATGATAAACATCTGGATCTTCTTCGGTTGAGTCTGGGGATGCTGCTTACCTGAGACAACATACGGTGCTTTCAAAGTCTCTGTTTTATCAGTCACTTAGAGCTAGTTTTCCATTCATACTCTGAACTCTAGTTACCTGTTTTTGTTCCATTTACCAGAAATCCCCCTCCTAAGGCCACTATAGACCTGGTTGTTATGGCCATTGGACTCTTTAACTATGTTATTTGTTTGCCAGGCAAGATTTACGTTCTGACTGTTTTAATAGGAACTGGATATGGGGACAACTGGGCAATAGTGCCAGTTTTGTGTCAGAGCTATTTGGCTTCATTATTTTGGATGCTTTGGTGATTTCTGTACTTAGCAAGCCCTTCTGGTTCTCTAGTATTCTCTGGAGTAATTGCCATTGGTATGTACAACTTCTATGCAGATAAGCAAGCTGCTCTTAATTGGGAGACTTCAAGGTCTATGTTTTGCATTTCTTCAGAACGATGACTCACCTGCTCTGGTAACATGTGTACTCTCTCTCCTTTGGCATCTTGTTAGGACTTCACATTGACTAATGGCCTTGAACTGAGTTGTCTGATACTGGACCAAGAACATCTATGCCTGATATTACAGGAAGTTCTGCAGTTTAGTTTCTTTAATTCTTGTCTAATCTCACCAATGTCTGTGAAGAGTTCCCATTATACATTGATGGGCAGAAGGCTTGTGGGGTTCTGCAACTAAGCATACTGTTCTAAATTCATTTTATAGCCCCAATGCATTGAGGCTTTTGGCTTATTTTGTGCTGAGATTTCTGTCACATACCTTATCATATAAAACTTTTTCAGATCAATAAGTTCAGCATTATCTTATGCTTTTCTAGCAGTAGATACTTAGCTAAGTTTAATAGAGGAATATTTTTTGTGATAATATTAATATGTTGTATTGCTATTATTCTTCAGGAAATGTAAATTAATTTTTTTGAGCTCAGCTAAATTTAAAAAATAATAGGATCAAATGTGACATCAAAATATTTCCTATCTACTTTGTATTTGATAGAGCTAAGAAGCTACATGTGGCATTCTTTTATAGCACTTTGGTTTTCAATCGCTAGAGTATTCAACTCAAACCTATTGTTATTATTTAAACTCTTTGTTAGAAGTTGGGGAGGCCGACTCTTGCTTGTGGCTGGTTGTCGGCCATCATGGAGGCCCAAAGACTGACAGAGGGAAAAGGGAAAAAAAAAATATAAAAAAAAAGTCATAAAAAATTGCTAGTTGTCAACGCCAACTATGCCACATAGGACAGTTGGCCTGTACGTTAGCAATTGTTGGCGAAAACTGGCCGGAATGACTAAATTGGTAAATTATTAAAATGTTTAGGACTAAATTGGTCAAATTAAAAGATTAGGACTGAATTGGCATATATACGATAGGTTTAGGGTTTTTTATTTTTGATAATTTTCCCGTAAAACTCTTATCCTTCCGTTATGTGTGCATGAGTAAGTATAGATCGGTTTGATTATGAACTACATTGTGTTTGTGAAATCACACCACAGTCTGGCTTAAGTGAACAGGTGTATGAAAGAGAGATTTGCATGAAGATGAGAAGAGTACAAGCATTGCATTTATTGAGCTTCCCACTTTAGCCAAATCCTGATTTGACCGTCTTAACTAATGAAATCTCTCTGACCAAAAAAAATTAATGCAATCTCAATCCACGGGCCTAAGAAACTTACCTAGTTACCTTTTTCTTCCTCAAAAAACAAGTTATTGGCTAAAATAGGAAAATTGCTGTGTCTGTAGTACTTATCATGCCATACATGGAAATAGTACCTCATGTCATTTATATTTGCCATTTGATTGACCAAAAAATGGTTAGACCCTTGGCCCCCCCCAAAAAAAAAAAAAAAAAAAGCCATTCATCTGATGTAACTGTACCTTCTTGACTAGGAAAATGAGTAGGTTAAACAGAAGGGAGAAGATCATTAAAAAGGGCTCTTCACTTTTTAAGCCAAGACTTTAAATTCTGGCTCTGAAAAAATCTGTACTAACTAATTTGCCTATTTTGACAACGTTAATCATGGTTGACATATAAACAGAGGTAGGGTACCTATCCTGTCGATTGTAATAGAGAAATACTTACATACAGTGGAAAGACACATAACCAGAGGTAGGATATCTATCCTGTCGACTGTAATAGAGAAATACTTACACACAGTGGAAAGACACGTGACCAGAGGTAGGGTATCTATCCTGTCGATTGTAATAGAGAAATTCTTTCATACAGTGGAGAGATATGTTGGGTTAGGTATCCATTCATCATACATATTTTTTTTCTTTCCAGATCCACAATTCTAGCAACACGCTCTTTGGTTTTGAATTGAGAGTTTTAGAGATAACCATTTTTCATGGGACGTTGCAACTGGTTGGCAGATCGAAGTAGTTGCAGAAATTGATATAAGAAAAGTAAAAAAAAATCTAGTGGTGCCTCCCAAGTCCAAGAGCAGGTAAAAGTCTAGTCTTTGGATGAGGATTCTTTACTTTTGTTTGTTAGTTGAATTAATGATGGATTTTTTTAAGAGTGAAAAATAATCCGCATATAGTTCCTCTACTAAATTTCTGGATTATTGTGGCGTCATTGGCCATGAGTACAAGAATGCTTTAGGATTTCCGGGACATGCTTATGGCTTTTCAACTATCATCCCATTACAGCTTGTTTGTGAGTCTATCTTCTTGTTTTGTCATGGTCTTGCTTAGGTGACATAATTTTGCTATATCTGAATTCCTACCCATCAAAGAAGAGTTCTTTGATGCCCTCATAGGCAATCATAGTTCATGAGGTGACTTGTGGTGATGTGACCATTGTGTTCAATTTGCTTTCATGGCGAGAAACCAGTCAATTTGATCATTGTTGCAAGCTTTCTATTGTGTTCCTTTTAGGATGGGAAGTAATGTTGATTAACGGTTGATTGTGTTTTAGCCAAAACATTACAAAAAATTTTTGCAAATTTGTTGCTCTTTTATGTGGACACCTGTAGATGATATAGAACTATAAACCGTTTGATTATGAATTGTGTTTTATCTCAATGATCATGCTTATTATGGAAGTTAGGTGCTTGTTCATATGGATTGCGATGATAGAATCATAATTAATTTTTATTTGATCATTTATGTGGATGCATGCTGATGGAATCATAATCATTAAAAACGGTGGATCATGATTTATCCTAACTGTTATGTAAATTGTGGAAGTTTGTTGCTGTCTACGTGGATGTATATCATTTGATCATTTATGTGGATATAAGAGGATGGAATCTAATTCATTAAAAACGATGGATTGTGCTTTATCCTTAACGTTATTCTTGTGGAAATTTGTCGCTTGTATAAATGGATCTACATCATTTTCTCGTCTATGTGGACATATGCGGATGTAACTATAATACGTTAATAACTGCAGACATGCTTAATCCTGACCATATTGTTTTTTATAGAAGTTCGTTGTGTGTATATGTGGATTTACATCACTTGATCATTGTTTGGTCATATGGTTATCATTCAATTGTGTTTTGTTTGGCAACTTACGTGTTGCTCTACGTGTATATAAGTGCATTCAAGGAGCATAATCTGGCATTTTAGAATAATTACAAAGTTGGAATCATTCTTGTGATATTAGACCTATAGTTTGGCATAAATATGGGGTTCTGCTGGTATATATATTTCTACTGATTTTCTGTTGGTTTAAGGCAGATTTAGCCTCTTGACAGTCAAAGTAACATGGTTGTGTACCTAGTTTTTATGCCAATTATATTGTTTTGACATTAAGTTATTTTGATTGTACAGAGGAGGTAGAAGGAAGATTCAGCAGTATATAGAGCAGGGATCAACCAAACCGCTGAGAGATGGAATGCAATAAGGATTCCAACACTAGGGATGGTAAGAGTGCAGATGATGTCAATTGTGCTCCTCCCCATCCTTTCAAGACGTCATTTTGGACACAGTGCAGTGCTTGTCGAATGAAGTTTGAATACTTATTATGCTACTTAAACAAGCCACTTCGTTGCCGCAATCCTAGCTGCCGTAAACCCTATGTTGCTATTGAGATTCCACCTGCACCAATAGATAGCATTAATTCATATAACTCAACGGCTTTCTCTGAAGTTCAACAATATCCTAATAAGGCATATGCATCAGCCAGAGGGCAGACATCTGACACCAATGCAGGTTCGACAAGTTTCTCTGTAATTTAGTTGCCGAAAATGCTCACTTCTTCATATGGAACATTAACCAAATTTGTAAGTGATAAAAATTGCCTTACTTTTGCATTATATCCTCCTCCCTCAGGAGTGTTTGAGCCTGTATTTCAGCATCGGAAGATGAGCCGTGAAGAGACAGCAGCTGCAGCCAAAGAGGAGTGCTTGGAGACGATTCAAATGTCCAAGAAAGCTCTTAGTAGAGGAGTTGGTGCAGGAATTATGTCTGGATCTCGAAAGGGCCAACTGCAGCATAGGAGAAGGGTTAACTTCAGCAATATTAATCAGTTCAACAATCTGAGGGATCTATCTCCTACGAAAACACGAAATATGTTAATACATAAATCAAAGAAGGAAATTTTGAAGAAGCTTCGTGAGTTGAGTAGCACGAGATAAAGTGCAGATGGACTACGTTCTCCCCAACCAAAGGTCAAAAGAAGTGGGGCGAAGAGCAGATTGTGTATTGTTGATGGAATTTGAACCTTTGTAACTGTGGATCGTGCTTTAGCCAACTCTTATGAATGTTATTGGAAGTTCATCGCTCTTTTATGTGGATGTGGGTAGATGTAATGGAACTGCGTACCGTTTGATTTTGGATCATGTTTTATCTCAATAATCATGCTTATTAGGGAAGTTCGTCGCTCGTTTATTTGATTTTGTGGGTATAAAACGGTGAATTGTGCTTTATCCTTGCCGTTATCCCCGTTGTGAAAATTTGTCAGCTAGCATATGTGGATTTATATTATTTTCTCGTCTATGGATGTATGCAGTTGAATCTGTCTTCGTTGATAACGGTTGCCGTGCTTTATCTTGACCATCATGCTCTTGTAGAAATTGTATGTACGTGTGGATTTACATTATTTGATTTTATCATGTTCGGTCATTTGGACATCATTTGGTTTTATTTTGTTTAGTGATTCATGTGTTACCTGCATATAAATGTCTTGAAGGAGCATAATCTGGCATGTTAGAATGATAACAATGTTAGTCCTCGTTCTTGTGATATTTTTTACCTATAGCTTGGGGTTCTGCTGAGGCATATTTTCTACTGTCTTTATGTTGGTTCAAGGCAGATTAAGCCTCTTGATAGTCAATATGACAATGGGTTCTATATCTAGATGTTTTGCCAATTGTATTGTTTTGACATTAGATATTTTGATTGACAAAGGAGATATGTAATAGAAGATTTGGTGATATCTACCATCTAGAGCAGTAATCAACCAAACCCTAAGAGATGAAATGCAATAGGGATTTCAACACCGGGGATTGTAAGAATGTGGCTGAAGTCAATTGTGCTCCAACCCCTCCTCGTCCTATTGGGACGTCATTTTTAATAAAGTGCAATGCTTGTCAAATGAAGTATGAATACTGATTCTGCTACTTAAAGGAGCGACTTCATTGCCACGGTCTCGGCTTGCATAAATCCTATGTAGCTATTTAGATTCCGCCACCAATAGATGGTAATAGTTCATATAATTCAAAGGTTTTCATGAAGCAACCATCCTAATAGAATGAGGAACAATATGTACGCATCCGTTGGAGGCAGACTTCTGCCCCAAATGCAGCTTCGACAAGCTTCTCTGGTATTTAGTTGCCGCAAAATCTCTATTCATCATATGGCACATTAACCAAATTTGCGAGTGATAAAATTGCCCCTGCACTTGCATCATGCTCTCCTTCTCATGGAGGAGGGGCTGTGAAGAGGCAGCATCTGCCATTAGAGAGGAGTGCAAGGAGATGATCAAAATGTCGAAGAAAGCTCGTGGGGATTCAGTAGGCATGTCTTTTGGTGTCAAATTCCCTAGAAATTGAAGGGATTAAAGAAAGGCAGGTTGATGAAGCTGGCATGAATAAGAAAGTTACAAAGGATGCTAGCCAAGCGGCATTTGCAAATAGTAGAGGAGTTGGTGCAGGAAATACGTCTTGATCTCAAAAGGGCCAACTAGAGGATATAGGAGAAGGATTAATTTCAGCATGATTCATTAATTCAACGGTATGAGGTATCTATCTCTACATAAACATGAAAGACGTTGATACATAAAGCAAAGAAAGAAATTTTTAAGAGCTTGATGACAAGAGTAGTGAGAACAAAGCTGCAGATGGACCAAAATGTTCACAAGGAAAGGTCGAGGAGAAGCACGGCGGAGAGCAAAAGCTCCTGCAAATGATGCAAAGAGTACTGCAGTTTAGCAGATGAAGCCTTTGGATGGTAAAGACAGTTTGGATCAGAAAGATTTCCCATGTCATTTCTAATGTGAAGCAGAAAACTTTGTCTTCAAGCAAACGCATGGTGCAGACCCAGACTTCTTGACAACGATCATACAGCAGTCTCGTTTGCTGATAATTTGTCTGGGAGCTAATGATAACTGTGTTTTGATCCACAATGTCATAAGTTTCGCCCCATTACTGTGCTTTGATCCACAATGCCCTCTACAGATCGTGACATTGCCTTAGTACACTTAGTGTTTACATCGGCATGTATGGTTTGGCTGACGAAAACTCAGTGTTTATGCTGAGACTCCTCATAATTTTAAGAAGTTCTGGAGCCCTTGGCTATAGAAATTGATATGTCCATATTTCATGTTTCATTTTGAGTAGCCTCGTTCATGACTAGCTGCTGTGCAGGTCGACATATAATACTCTTTTGTTTGTGCCCGCCAATAAGAGTGAAAATCATCCTTGACTAGTAATTTGCTGTTTGGCGTTGTTAAGAAATGTAAAGGAATATTTGTAAACAACAAGAAAAGTTGGCAAATTCAAAATAATAATAACGTCGGTAATAAATCTAAATGAAAGTTGGTAAACCAATAGTATATGATCACTTAATAAGAGATCGCACTAATTTAGATTGATAAGCTCTAAATTTATAGTGAGTAAATGAAAATGGTTAGTAGTCAAGCCCAATAAAAATTGGTAAGTTAATAAAAAAGTTGATAAATTGATAAAAAAATTAAAATTCGATAACTCAAATGAAACTTTCTAATCCAAAACTAGTTGGTGATTTAATATAAAAAAACTTGGTAATTTACTCTAATTTAAGTTGGTAATTCTGTAAAAGAGTTGATAAGTTCGAAATGTTGGCAAGTTATGCAAATAAGAGTTGGTAAATTAGTGCTTACAAAAATTGTCAATCTACAAAGTATAAAAGAAAATTGGTAATTCACAAAAGGGCTGGTAATTTACCATAAGTTATCGGGAAAAAAAAGGTCACCTGTCATTTTATTTATTAATAGTTTTTCACACTTACTAACATTTATTGAAATTTATCGGCTCGCTAAATGGAACAATATAATTCTGCTGCCTAATGACTGGGCAATCGCTCATCTGCGATTAAGCGTCATCTCATAGTTTTGAGTCCCAAAAGGAAGACTTTCTGTGATGCATGGATGTGTGTATATGTGCATTTTCTGGAGACTGTGAATGTCACCATCTTGTATACTTGGCCTGCAATGGTTCTGTAGGTGTAGATCCATGTGATTATAAACCACATTGCATTTGCAAAATCACTCTACACTCTGGCTTAAGAAAGAGCAAGCGTATGCAAGAGAGAGTCTCATAAAGATTGGATAAGCAATAGCACTGCATCTAATAAACTTCCCATTTCACCAAAATCCCAATATTGACCGTCTTGACTAATGCAATCTGAATCCAAGGGCGAAAGAAGCTTACCCAGTTTACATTTTTTTGTTTTTTGTCTCTAGAAACTAGTTACAGGATATATAGGAAAATTGCACTGTGTAATATTTATCGTGCCATAAATGCAAATAGTATATCATCTCATTTATATTTACCATTTAACTGACCAAAAAATGGTTGAACCCTGGAAGAAAAACACTAAACCACAATGGTGGTGTAACTGGATAATGTGTTATCTCAATGATCATGCTTATTATGAAACTTCGTTGCTTGTTTATTCAATCATGTGGATAGAATCATAATTCATTAAAAACAGCGGATCGTGCTTTATCCAGATTGTTATTCTTGTTGTAGAAGTTCGTTGCTTGTATACATATGTATGCCGTTTGATCATTTATGTGGATGTAGCGATGGAATCATAATTTATTGAAAACGTTACAAACCATGGATAGTGCTTTAACCTTACCATTACCCTTGTGGTAATTTGTCGCTTGAACATGTGGATCTGCATCATTTTCTTGTGTATGCAAACGTATGTAAATAGAGCTATAATTCGTTAATAAAGTCTTTTGTGCTTTTTCTTGATCGTCATGCTTTTTCTAATGATTTACATCGTCTTATCATATAATGTTTGGCCATTTGGACATCATTTGGTTGCATTTTGGCAATTTACATGTTCCCTTATGTGTATATAAATTCATTAAAGGAGCAAATCTGGCATGTTGGAATAATTATATACGATTGCCATCACTATTATCCTATGATTTGGTGTAAATTTGGTGTTCCGTTGAAGTATATTTTCTACCGATTTTTTGTTGTTTTGAGGCGGATTTAACCTCCTTATAGTCACTGTAGTGTAGTGGATTTTGTATATAATTTTTTTACAATTGTATTGTTTTGATATTTGTTATTTTGATTGTATAGAGGAGGTATTACATGTTAAGAAAATTTGGTTGCTAATGAAGATATGGATAGTTGTTTATAGCATTTTGATAATTTAATGTGTGGTGATGATCACCATCTTTAAGATATTATTTACCCTCAATATTGTTACCGTCGAGTTTAAATCAAATATATTGGTATACACAATAAAGCAACAATAAAAAAATCCGGCAATTACTCAATTTCTCTTTTGGAATTTCATATTGAATGTATTATTAAATTTGTGTGAGAAAAATAAAAGAAGAGAGAATGTTGTGAACAAAGGGAGTAATGAACGAGAGGAAATGGTAAAAAACAATATATGATTTATCTTATTCAAAGACAACCAATCAATATATCTTTTAGGAATAGCTACTTATCAAAAATATCATCATTTTTCATGATCAACCCTAACTTCTCTTCATGTCAATAACATCTCTTGGTAATGAATACCCTATTGGAACAATCGCCGCTTTTCATGATCAACCATCACTTCTCTTCATATCCAACTATCTCTTCTCTTAATTATTTATACATAACAAACTATTTCAACATCAATCTAGATCAGGGACCAACCAAACCTTTAAAAGATGAAATGCAAAAAATATTTCAACACCTGGGATTGTAAGTCTCAGAGGATGCTAGCCAAGCGGCCTTTACAAATAGTACAGGAGTTGCACTAGGAAGTAGGCCTTGATCTCAAAAGGGTCAACTAGAGTATAGGAGAAGGGCTAATTTCAACGTGATAAATTAGTACACCAGTCTCAGGGATCTACCTTTGACAGAAACAAGGAAAATGTTGGTAATTTCATGAAGGGTTGGTAATTTGCCAATTAGTTAAGAGAAAAAGGTCACCGGTCGGTTTATCTACTAATATTTTTTTGACGCGCACTAGCACTTGATGAAATTTCTCTGTGAAAAAGAAATCGCAGGAACACTAAATTATGCTGCCTAATGACTGCGCAATTGGCTCATCTGCAACTGAGCCTTATCTCATAGTTCTGAAGTCTTTTGTGGTGGATGGATTTGCATTTTTCTCATCTGAAAACACATGCAAAACATAAGCAAGAGACATAATCTGTGAATATCACCAATCCTGTATACTGGGCCTGGAATGGTTCTAAGCGGCTGCAATTGATCTTTTTCGATGGCAATTGAAAAACACTGGATGATACTACAGTTTTCATGCAACGAAACAATATTTACAGGGTACTAAAGTTACAGATTATAAGTATCTCCTAATTCAAAGCCATAACTTTGCGCGCTCTTGGACTTGCGAGGCAACACTAGATTTAATTTTCCCTTGAATATCAAATTTGGGACTCCTCTGGTTGGCCAACCAGTTGCATTGCCCCACTGAAAATGGTTATTTCTGAAAAATCACAATTCAAAATGAAAGCGTGTGTTATTGGTATTGTGTATACGGAAAGACAAATACAAGGTACACCTTTTCACTGTATTTAAATTTATATATATAACCTAAGTTCTTTTATGCGCAGATTAAGACCCTGCCTTTGGTTATATGTTAGCAATGGTTAAGATTGTGAAAATAGGCAGATTAATTGGTCCAGATTTTCTTAGAGGCAGCCTTTAACATCTTGGCTAAAAAAGAAAAAACAGAGAACCTCTTTAATGATTTTTTCCCTTTTCTTTACCCTATTCATTTTCCCTATCCAAGAAGCTCCAGTTACATCAGAATCCAGATGAGCGGCTTTTCTGCAAGGGTCCGACCATTTTTTGGTCAACCTAATGACAAATATAAATGAGAGGAGATACTATTTGCACGTATACTTATCGTTTACAAATATTTATTTGCTACCAAACTAAAAATCACTATCGGGGATAATTTTCACTTTACTCCAATCAGAGGCAAGTCTCAGCCAATTCACTTATTGAGGTGCACAAGTAAAAGAGAATTTACGTGTTGACCTACCCTGCACTTATTCGTACCGCTAATCACGTAGAGACTACTTCAGACAAAATATGAAATATGGACGTATCAATTTTCTATTGCCGAGAACTTTTAAACTTCATGAAATTATGAGTATAGTCTTAGCAGAGATACCGAATTTCATCAGCCATCCCATACATGCCAATGCAAACATTGAAAGCACAAGGCAATGGTACGATCTGTAGAGGGCTAGAATGAACATTCAAGCTCATATTGAAGATCTTATACATTTAATATAAATTACAAAGGAAAGTTTCAGCCAGATCATACAAATTTGGCCAACTTTAGACAGATTTAATGAGGAGAATCACAAATCTTCACCAGAAAAGCAACAACTGAGCCAATCTTAGGAAAGATAATCAGCTGTCCCCAAAATTACCTCTAATGCGAAGATTATTCTTCTGAAGATCTCTGACATTGACCAAAATTTAGAATCTTTATCCACCCATTATTACGGGCCGAATCAGCATATTAACTACAAACTATATATAATAGACGGCTAATTGAACAAATATGAAAAGAAGACTGACTCGATCCTAAATGTGCTGTTTCAGTGCTTCCTTCTCCTTCTCATCCATCTCCTCCAGTTCAAAAATGAAATATCAATCGATCCAATCTAACCAACTCCAGTGGTCCAAAAGCGTGCAAAGTGAACGATGAACTGCTTTCTTTAAGGCTGCATCTGTATCAAAGCTTCGCTTCCATCCCCCTTATTGCTGCATTGGCCACTGGCCACTGGCCACGTCGTCTATCTTGGCATCCACTTGTTTTCCATCAGTTTCCCCATTTTCGTCAATTCTTTGCCTTCCGACTTTCCAGTGTACACAGACAAGTGCTCGTTGATTGTGTCAACAGGTCCCTGTGGATGCAGGATCAAGCTCCCAGCATCCAATATGAGCATTCGCCCCTTCTTCACCTGTAAGCAAGTGAGCGGGGACCTGATGAGAGAACCGGAATATTTCCTCTCTTGGAATCTTCCATAATTTACATGGATCTGAATGCTTTCGGAACACAGTCTTCATCCCACAAACTTTGGTGAGTGGAGTAACGGTTATACCACGGTCCTCGTTGTTGTCTTCAATCACTTCAACCATGTCATAGCTGTGTTTCACTTCATTTGGAGTGGACTCATTCCAATCATTTGTCCAGTTCCTATACAAAGCCCAAACATCTCCCTTCAAGGGATAAATCTGAATTAAGCCCCCTGTGCCTTTCGTCCACCTCATCGTATGAGAGAAAGCATTAAGGGAGCCATAAACAACAGATTTCCCAATCCGCAAATCCCCACAGGTCTTGGCAAATCCAGATTTAACCCAAGGTATAGGACCAAGTTCTTGGTTGCTGTTGGAACTAAGCCAACTTATGCACACCTTGAATGGTTTCAATGTTATGACATTGTGGATCAGAGCATAGTAACGGGGCATCCCATCACCATCATCATAAACAGCCCAAGCTTGATTATTAGCAAATGAAACCTCTGTCCGATCATTGTCGAAATCATGAAAATCTGGGGCTACAAGCATTTGCTTGAAGACAAAGTTCTCCACTTCAGTTTCAATATTAGAAATGGCAGGGGAAGGCTTTTTAATATGAACTTTGTCTTTACCATCTACAGGCTTCGAATGCTCGACTGTTATTGTCTTTGCACCATTTGGAGGAGCTTTCTGCTCTTCGCCGTACCTCTCCCTCACCTTTCCATTACTCCACTCATTGATCTTCTGAAATATTTCCTTCTTTGCTTTACGTATTAACATCTTTCGTGTTTCCATACGAGACAAATTCCTCAAGCTATTGAACTGATTAATCGCGCCAAAATTAACCCTTCTCTTATCCTCCAATCGACCCTTTCGGGATCCAGATGTACTTCCTGAGCCAAGTCCTCTACCATTTGCAAATGCTGCATGGCTAGCATCCTTTGTGACTTTCTTATTCATGCCACCTTCCCCAACTTGACTTTTTTTAATCCCTTCGTTTTCTAGGGAATTAACATTTGAAGACATGCCCACTGAACCACTACCAGCTTTCAACATTTGAATCATCCCTGAGCACCTCTCTTTGACTGTAGTTGCTGCCTCCTCACGATCCCTCTTCCGATGCCGAACTATAGGCTCAAGCACGCCCGAGGGAGGAGAAGATGATGCAGGAGCAGGGGCACCTTTATCACTCACAAAATTAATTAATGTACCATCTGAAGAAGCAAGCTTTTCGGGCAAATGAATACCCGAGAAGCTTGTTGAACCGGCATTGGTGGGAGAAGTCTGCCTTCCAACTAATGCGTGAACATTGTTTCTCATTCCATTTGGATATGGTTGTGCTTCAAAGAAAGCTTTTGAAGGAGATGAACCATTTCCCTCCATTGGTGGAGGTGCAATCTCGATAGCAACAAAGGGTTTACGACAATTGGAATTGCGGCAGCGAAGTCGCTTGTTTGAGTAGCAGATTAAGTATTCAAACTTCATGTGGCAAGCACTGCATTGTGTCCAAAATGACGGCTTGATAGGACGAGAAGGGGCTGGAGCACAATTGGCATCAGCCGCACTCTCATAATCCCTAGCGTTGAAATTCTTATTGCATTCCATCTCTTAGTGGTTTGAATAATCTCTGTTGTAGATATCGCCAAATCTTCTTTCCTTATGAAATCCCTCCTCTGTACAGTCAAAATAACTATAATGTCAAAATTATACGATTGGCAAAAAAATCTGGATAAACATTTGTGATTATTCCAACATGCCTGATTATGCTCTTTTAAGGCATTTCTATACACATAAAGCAACATGTAAATCGTGAAAAATACAACTGAATGGTGTGCAAATGACCAACACGATACGATTAGATCACATGATGTCAATCCACATATACACACAACGAACTTCTATAGAAGGCATGACGATCCAGAGAAAGCATAACAATCGTAATTAATGAATTATAGCTCCATCTGCATACATCTACATAGATGAGAAAATGATGTAGATCCACGTGAACGAGCGACAAATTTCCATTGTTTTTTTATGAATTATGATTCCATTTGCAAACATCCATGTAAATGATGAAATGATATGCATCCATGTATACACGCAATGAACTTCCACAAAATCATTGGAGTTTGCCCCAATGGCCACCCTTTTAACATAGAAGGGGGAGGTGGGAGGTTCCAATCCCCACCTTTTGAGGGGGTTGGGGTGATGACGATTTAGTTTTAGTAGTGGGTTTCGACTCTCACGCCCTGCAAGGAGACAGGACAAAAGTCTAAGAGTGAAAGTTAAAGTAGGACCGATCAAAAAAAAAAAAAAAAACGAACTTCCACAATAATTATAATGGTCGGGAAAAAAAGCATGATCCACTGCTTTTATTAAATTATGAATCTTTCTGCACAATCTATATAAGCAAATACCGAACTTCCATAATAAGCATGATCATCGAGATAAAACACAATGCATAACCAAACGGTTTACAGTTCCATTTCATCTATACATGTCCAAATAAAAGAGCAATATACTTGGAAAAATATTTTCAATAGTTGGGATAAAACACAATCAACCGTTCACAAAATTTTACAATTCCATCAACATTGCTTTCCATCCTAGAAGTAAGCAACAAAATGCAAGCAACAATGATCAAATTGATGGGCTTCTCGTCTTGAAAGTCAATTGAACATCGTAGATCACATCGCCACGAGTTACCTCATGGATTATGATTGCCTACAAGGGCATCAAGGAAATCTTTTTTGATAGGTAGGAATTTAGATATAGCAAAATTCAATCTCTTAATCAAGACCATGATAAAATAAGAAGATTGACTCATAAACAAACTGCTATTGGATGATCGTTGAAAGTCAATAAGCATCCGCCAGAAATCCTAATGCATTCAAGTCCTCTTGGCAAATAACGCCACAACAATCCACATAATTAGTACATAAACTACAGGCATATTATTTTTCACATTAAAAAATCCCATCATTGATTCAATCGACACCAAAAATTTTCTCTTGCAATGAAAGCGTATTTTTTTACCTTCTCTTGGACTTGGGAGACAACCCCTGATTTTTTTGTTCTTTTTCTCTATGAATTTTGGGACTAGTCTGATCTACGAACCAGTTGCAATGTCTGACAGAAAATGGTTGAAATCTGAGATGAAACTCCGACTTCAAAACGAAAAGATGAGTTGGTTCTATTGTGATCTGGAAAGACAAAGACAATGTTTGATGAATGGACACATACCCTAACATACCTTTTCACAGCATTTAAGAATCTACAAGTTAATAATCCTACCTCTGGTTACATGTCAACTGTGGTTAATATTGTCAAAATAGGCAAATTAATTGGTACAGATTTTTTTAGAGCCACACTTTAATGTCTTGGCTAAAAAACCAAATACGGTATTTAATGATCATTTCCCTTTTTTTTTCCCCTACTTATCTTCATATTCAAGTGGCTTATATTTTCTGCAAGGATCCAACCATTAGGAAGAAGAAGAACCAGGAAAAAAACAAAGAGAAAGAAAAAAAGGGAAAAAAAGGGGGGGGAAATGACAAATGGTGAAAATATCATTGACCGCCAAAAAGTCAGGCCCTTATTTGAAATAAACATAACCACTATAGGTCCTTATTTGAAACAATATTTACTTCAGACTCTTATTTGAGAAAGTGATGGTATTTCAGATCATTATTTAAAATAAGGCCCATTTTTGGCACTTTTTTGGAATTTTCCCTCTTTCTTTTAAATTGCACTCTAAAAAGAGAAAATCTTTGTGGGCCAGATGAAATATTGACTTGAATAATGTGTTTGAAATTTCTGTGCTAAATTTTTTGGATTTTTGTGGCGTTATCTATTACTAGTACTTACTTACCAAAAAAAAAAAAATACTTTAGGATTTCCAAGGCATGCTAATGAATTTTCAACTATCATCCCATCACAGTTTGTTTGTGAATCTCTCTTCTTATTTAGTTGGTTAGGAGATATATCTCATACCCATCAAAGAAGAATTCCCTGATGCCCTTATCGGCAATCATAGTTCATGAGGTGACTTGTGGCAATTTGATCCACATTGTACTCGCATAGTTTCATTGACGAGAAACCTGTCAATTTGATCATTGTTGCATGCATTCTTTTGGGTGTTTTTAGAGTAAGTAATGTTGATGGAATTATACAATTTTATGTAACAGTTGATTGTGCTTTAGCCTGACTATTAAAAATATTTTTGCAAGTTCATTGCTCTTCTATGTGGATGTGGGTAGATGAAATGTTAGTGCAAACTGTTTGATTATGGATCATGTTTGATCACAATGACTATGCTTATGATGAAAGTTCATTGCCCGTTCATATGGATTGTGCCAATAGAATCATAATTCATTAAAAATGGTGGATTCTGATCGTTATGCTAATTGTGAAACCTTATTACTTGTATAGTATACTGGATTAGTAACCGGTGAAATACCAAAAAAAACGAAAAAAAATTTCAGTGAACTATTGAAGCTATCAGTGGTTTTGATCAGACAAGTACCAAGGGCTTTCGGTAGACTTCTTTCATTTCCGAATTCGCTTGCGACAAGTCCTAGCATTAGTATGAGTTCGTTGACCGCGTAAGGGCGATCCATCTTGATGACGAATTCCTCAATAATAAGTTCCAATACTTGATTATCAACCTGCTAATCTATCTAGTTATCTCATGGGTGGAATCTGAATCGCATTCTTCTTAGTAAGGTCACAAGGTCTTGATGAACCTTGTGTCGATTGGGGTTTTATACGCTCAGGCATTGATACCTGTTGATATCCTGAACCAATTAAAACCATCAGGAATGAAATGAAATGTGAATAATAGAGTCTGAGTTCAATCTCATGGTCAACGGAAGAAAAAGAAGGCAAAGGAGGAAGAATTTACATTCCATTCTCACATCCTCTTCCTCTATGGTGACTAGGGGGTCTTACAGGTCCAACTAAGACAATGGAATCTTCTTTTGTGATCATACTTTTTATCTTGGTTAATAGTTCAATCCTTGGCTTAACTCAATAGCACTTTTACGTAGGCTTGGTGCCACTAGATTGGCATGGATGAATATCATTTCATCATTTATGTGGATGTATATGGATGAAATTATAATTCATTAAAAATGGTGGATTGTGCTTTGTCCTTACTATTATTCTTGTTTTTGAAATTTGTCACTTGTACAAGTGAAATTACATCATTTTCTTGTCTATGTAGGCATATGCAGATGGAACTATAATTTGTTAATAAAGGTTGCCCTGCTTTATTTTGACCAGAATGTTTTGGAAGTTCTTCATGTGTTTACATGGATTTACATCATTTGATAATATCTTGTTTGGTCATTTGGACATTATTTGGTTGTACTTTGTTTGCCGATTTACATGTTCCTGTACATGTATATATATGCATTAATGGAGCAAATCTGGCATTTTAGAATAATTATAAATGTGTATCTAGAGTATTTGCTGATATATTAATTTGACATTAAGTCATTTTGACTTTACAAAGGAGGCATTACATAAGGAAAGAAGAATTGGCCATATCTAGAGCAGGTATAGACCAAACCCCCAAGAGATGGAATGCAACTAGGATTTCCACACTTGCAATTGTAAGAGTGTGGCTGATGTCAATTGCGCTATAGCCCCTTCTCCTCCTCCTATCAAGATGTCATTTTGGACACAGTGCAATACTTGCCAAATAAAGTTTGAATACTTAGTAAATGAGCAACTTCCTTGCCGTGGTCCTAACTACCTTAAACCCAATGTTTTTATTGAGATTCCCTCTCCACCAATAGATGGTAATGATTCATCTAATTGAAAGTTTTTCTTCATGATAGAACAAGAAACAATGTGTACGCCTCAATTGGAGGGCAAACTTGTGCCCCTTATGCTAGTTCGATGGGATTATCTAGTATTCACTTGCCACATAAGCTCACTCCTTCATGTGGCACATTAACCAAATTTGCGATTGATAATAGAGCACTTGCACCCCTCATCATATTCTCCTCTTAGCCATGTTTGTGCTTATAGTTTGACATCAGAAATTGGGCCATGAAGAAGTAGCTACAGTCAGAGAGAAGCGCTCAAAGATGATTCACGTGTCTAAGAAAGCTCCTAATGATTTAGTGGGCATGTCTTATGACGTCAATTCTCTAGAAATTGCAAGGATTACCAAAAGGTAGGTTTGTGAAGGTGGTATAAATAAGATGGTCAAAAAGGATGTCAGCCTTGCAAGGATCAACCAAACCCTTAAAAGATAGAATGCAAAAAATATTTCAACACCTAGGAATGTAAGAGGTGCAGTTGATGTTAGTTGTACTCTAGCAACTCCTCGTCCTACCAAGACGTCGTTTTGGACATAGTGCAATGCTTGCCAAATGAAGTTTGAACACTTAATCTACTACTTGAATTAGCAACTTTGTTGACACAGTCTCAATTGTCGTAAACCATATTGAAGCACAACAATACCATAATAGAATGAGAAACAATGTGTACACATTAGTCGGTGGGCAAACTTGTGCCACCAATGCAAGTTCCACAAGCTTCTCTAGTTTTCAATTGCTACAAGAGCTCATTTTTGTTATAAATGAAGCCAAATATTTGTTTTTAGGGGTTTTTTTTGTCTTTTCTATCAGATTTGCTTTTTGGGTTAAAAGTGGTATCTTTATATTAGCGATGGCAAGATGCTAGCTATTAAGCTACTGAAAAAGGAAATAGAGAGGCAAGAAAAAGAGAGAAGAAAAAAGTGAGTTTTTTTTCTTTACAAGGGTTCTCAATCTTTTTGTACCCTCATCTTGAGAGAAGATTATCGTTGTATTCCAACTTTTTCCAAAGTCTAGTGGCTTCGTAGAGTGCCTCTGTGCGGAGACGTAGCCCAGGTTTGGGTGAACTTCGATAACAAATTTTCTGGCGTGTTCTTCTAATTCTGTTCTTTTATTATTATATTCTGCCTAGTGAATTGTTTGCGAGCGTTATTTTTCTGGAATCGACGTGCGATTTCGTAACAACTGATATCAAAGCCTGGGTTGGCTAATCGAGAACATCGAGGGTTTTTTGGTGATGTTCGATTGAAAGCAAACAATATGGCAGATAATAAAATTAGAATCGATAAGTTTGATGGGAAGGATTTCGAATGGTGGAAACTACAAATGAGGATTATCTTTATCAAAAAGATCTCTATGCATCACTTGAGGGTTGGAAACCCAAGATGGCGAAAGTAGATCCAACAACAGAAGCCGGATGGAAAATTCTTGATCGAAAGGCATTAGGTGCGATTCGTCTAGGGTTGACGAAAAAGACAGGGTACCACATTGCGAAAGCAAAAACTGCAAAAGAAGCTTTGAATATTCTAACGAATATTTATGAGAAGCCGTGCACATCGAATCAGGTATTTTTGCTGAAGAAACTGGTTAATATGAAGTTATCTTATAGAGGTTCTATGGCAGAGCATATTAATAGTTTCACGTAGGTCATGGGTCAATTGGAATCTGCAGGCATAAATTTAGATATGAAGCTTCAAGATTTATTATTTTTATTTTCTCTTCCAGAAAGTTACATTACCGCAGTGCAGGGAATTTCGAGTACCATGAATAATGATTTAACTCTTGATGATGCTGTGAGTAGTATCATGGATGAAGAGATACGAAGGAAAGTCTCAGGTGGAGATAATTTTTCTGCATCTACATCTTCAACGGCACTTGCGGTGGAGACCTGTGGAAGAAGTAAAAGTAGAGGAAAATTCAGCGGGCGTGGCAGATCACAATCAAGGAGTAAGAGACAGGTTGCAAAAGATGAGTGTTTTGGTTTTATCACCAAACCGAACACCAGAGGTTTCAGTGTGAAGCCTACAAAAAGAAGCAGCGAGATGAAAATCAAGGAGCTAATGTGGTTAGCGATGAATCTCTGCTAGATAATTTGTGTTTGTCTGCAGGTTTTGACTTGACAGCGGACAAATGGTTTATTGATTCCGGTGCTTCTTTTCATTGCACCTCGCAAAGAGACATATTTGATGATTATGCCAGTGGAGATTTCGGACAAGTGGTTGTGGGAAACGGCCACATGTGTCCCATTGTTGGGAAAGGAATTGTGACTATGAACATCTCAAGTTGAGGACATCTAGTTTTATGTGAAACTAGGCACATTCCGGAATTAAAGAAAAATTTGATTTCAACAAGTAAACTTGACCAAGAAGGTTTGGTAATAACCTTTGGATGTGGAGAGTGGAAGATAACCTCAGGGGCAAGAGTAGTAGCAAAGGGAAAGCATATGGGTACTCTTTACCTTCTCCAAGGAGACAATATCAATGATATGATTGCAACTATAATGGCTGCAGGTAATTTATCTATCCTTTGGCATTATCGTTTGGGACATTTTGGTGAAAAATGTGTAAAGCAGTTACACTCGAGGAAAATTACTTTCAGGTTTACAAAAAGTTGAGTTAGATTTTTGTGAGAGTTGCATTTATGGAAAACAAAAGGTTGTTAGTTTTTAATTGAATGTGCAATAAATAAAGGCCATAAGCTAGAGTTAGTTCATACTGATTGATGGGGACCTACTCAGGAACTCTCTTATGGTGATAAGATATATTTTGTCACCTTCATTGATGATGCAATAAGGAAGACTTGGGTCTATGCTCTTAGAGAAAAATCAGAAGTATTCGGGATGTTTAGAATGTAGAAGACCATGGTAGAAAAAGAGACAGGTTATTAGATTAATGCTCTGAAGTCTGATAATAGTGGTGAATACATAAGTAAAGAATTTGCAGATTATTTGTGTAGCTAAAAGGATGAACATGACTATTCTAGAACGTGCGAGATGCATAAGACTACACGCGGGTCTCCCGCTACACTTATGGGTTGCCACAGTTGATGCAACCGTTTATCTTATTAATAGAAGTCCATCTAGTGCATTGGATGGAGAAATACCATAAGAACGGTGGTAAGGTAAAAAGATTAATTATTCACATCTAAAGGTGTTTGGTTGTATTGTATATGCTTTGATTGACAAGGAGGATAGGAAAAAGCTTGATGCTAAGTTCTAGAAGTGCATCTTTATTGGATACGGTGGTGACGGGTATGGTTATAGGCTTTGGGATTATGAGAATAACAAAGTCATCTGCAGTCGGAATGTGGTATTCCATGAAGAAAAGATGTACAAATATCGTCAGACAGAGCATGAGAAGGTAGTAGAACTAGAATATGTTGAATTAGACACAATGCCTATGAAGATGTTTCCAGTAGATCAAAATGCACTTAAAAGAGAGGTTCAAGATGAGCTTATTATCAGTGAAGAGGTAGTTCAAGAGGAACGCAGTGATTCGAAGCAAACGAACGACCCTGAAGTACTTGCCTTGAGAAGGTCTACACGTGTGAGAAAGCCAAAGGTAATTTTTGATCCATAAACTAATACTGTTCTGAGCCATGTCTTATATACAGATTCGGCGGAACCAGAGACTTACGATGAGGCAAAGGCAGACACGCCTCATTTGTAGTGGGAGTGTGCTATGAAAGACGAGATAAGCTCGTTATTTCAGAACAAAACTTGAGAGTTGACCAAGCTGCGCACAGGTAAAAAAGTTTTATTAAACAAATGGGTATACATGATTAAAAATGAAGCAGATGGTAGTATTAGATACAAGGCAAGGCTTGTAGTCAAGGGTTTTTCTCAAAAAGAATGGATCAACTACTTTGAGATATTTTCCCCTGTAGTGAAAATGATATCAATTAGAATTATGCTGAGTATAGTTGTATTGGAGGATCTTAATCTTGAATAGTTGGACGTAAAAACGGCATTTTTACACGGTAACTTAGATGAAGAATTATACATTGCATAATCTAAGGATTTTGAAGTCAAAGGTAAGAAGCACATGGTATGTCACTTGAAGAAAATCTTATATGGCTTGAAACAAGCTCCCCGATAATGGTACCTGAAATTTGATGGTTTCATGAAAGAAAAAGAATTTGCACACTGTGAGTTTGATCACTGTGTTTATTTTCGCAAGTATGATGATAGTGACATTGTGTATCTCTCTTTATATGTGGATGACATGCTGGTGGTTAGTTCCAATATGAAGAAAATCATAGAAATGAAGAAGATGTTATCATCACAGTTTGTTATGAAAGACTTGGGAAATGCCAAGAATATTTTAGGCATGAAAATCATTAGGGACAGGAAAAATAAGAAATTATAACTGTCGTAGGAAGATTATGTGAACAAGGTGTTAAAGAGATTTAACATGGACAAGGCAAAACCGATTGTAACTCCTCTAGCGAGTCATTTCAAACTTTCCAAAGATATGTGTTAGAACACTCAGGCTTTGAAAGATGAGATGGTGGTAATTCCATATGCATTAGTAGTGGGGAGTTTGATGTATGCCATGGTAAGCATGAGACTAGACATTGCACAGGCAGTGAGAATTGTGAGTTGATATATGCAGAACCTAGGCCGAGAGCATTATATGCAGTAAAATGGATATTGAGATATCTAGCAGGTACTTCCAATTACTCACTTTGTTATTGTGGTACATCTTTAAAGTTGCGGGGTTATATAGATACAGATCATTCGGGTGATCGAGATAGTGGTAAGAGTACCACTGGATATGTCTTTACATTTGCAGGTACAACAGTGAGTTGGGTATCTCAACTACAAAAAGTAGTGGCTTTATCGACGACAAAGAGGTAGAATACATGGTGATCATAGAAGCCTCTAAGTAAATCATATGGTTACAAGATTACATGGAGGAGCTACATCGAAAATAGCCAATTAGTACACTGTGGAGTGATAGTCAAAGTGCAGTGCACTTAGCAAATAATGTAGCTTATCACTCAAGGATTAGACATATCAAGAAGCATTATCACTTTATCAGGTCAACATTGAAAGATAATGAGTTAAAGTTACAGAAAATTAATGGCTCGAAGAATCTAGTTGACATGTTGACCAAGGTCGTGGACAGAGAGAAGCATATTTTCTGTACTACTACCATTGGTATTATTCCATGTTGATTGATAAGGAGTATCACAGAGGCACAAGTTTTTCAACTACTATTTTTTGAAGAAGATGGATGCAAAGTTGCTTGGTGCTTGGGTATATTTGTCTTCAAGTGAGAGATTGTTATAGATGAAGCCAAATATTTATTTTTATGGGCATTTTTATATTTTATATCAGATTTGCTTTTTAGGTTAAAAGTGGTATCTTTATATTAGCGATGGCAAGATGCTAGCCGTTAAAATGCTAAAAAAAGGAAATAGAGAGCCAAGAAAAAGAGAGACGAAAAAAGTGAGTTATTTCTTTACGATGGTTCTCAATCTCTTTGTGCCATGATCTTGAGAGAAGATCATCGTTGTATTTCAACTTTTTCCGAAATCTAGTGGATTCGCAGAGTGCCTCTGCATGGAGACGTAGCCTAGATTTGGGTGAACTTTGATAACAAATTTTCCGGCGTGTTCTTCTGACTCTGTTCTTTTATTATTATATTCTGGCTAATAAATTGTTTGCGAGCGTTATTTTTCTGGAATCGACGTGCGATTTCGTAACAATTTCTCCATATGGCACGCTAACCAAATTTGCGAGTGATAAAAGTGCCCCTGAACCTACATCATATTCTTCCCTCATCAAGCGTGTTCGCGCCTGTAGTTCAGCATCAGAAGAGGGGCTACAAAGAGATAGCCGCTGCAGTCAGAAGAATGGCTAGAAATGATTCAGATGTCTAAGAAAGCTCGTAGTGGTTCAGTGAGCATGCCTTATCATGTCTATTCCCTAGAAGGGTTTATTAAAAAAAAACCAGGTTGATGAAGGTGGTATAAATAAGAAAGTCTCAGAGGATGCTAGCCAAGCGGTCTTTACAAATAGCACAAGAGTTGCCCTAGGAAGTAGGCGTTGATCTCAAAGGGGTCAACTAGAGTATAGGAGAAGGGCTAATTTCAACGTGATAAATTAATACAACAATCTGAGGGATCTACCTTTGACAGAAACAAGGAAGATGTTGATACATAAAGCAAAGAATGAAATATTTAAGAAGCTTGATGAGCGGAGTTAGGCCAAATTGTTCACAAGAAAAGGTCAATGAGAAGTATAAGAAAGAGTAGATCGATATATAATATTTGAATTTCAGAGATGGAGGAGGAGAAGGGAAGCACTGAGACCATGAAAGTCTTCTTTCCAGCGGTTGTTTAAATAGCCGTCTGATATCCATAGTTAGTAGTTAGTCTGCAAATCCGGCTGGTAATAACGGGTGATGCAGATTTTTAATTTTGGTCAAGGACAGAGATTTTCAGAAGACTAATCTCAGCATTATAGGTAACTTCGCGGACAGCTGATTTTCACAACTAGGATTTAGCTCGATAGTTGCTTTTCTGGCAAAGATGCCCTATTCTCCTCATTAAAGCTGTCTTATTGATAAATGGATTATAAAGTTGGCCAGACCTATATGATCTGGCTGAAACTTTTCTTTACATCTGTATAAGATCTTCATCATGAGCATGAATGTTCCTTCTTTTGTAAACCTTGTGCACTTATTGTTTGCATTTGCATGTATGGGATGGCTTATGAAAATTCAGTGTTTTTGGTGAAACTCTACTCATAATATCATGAAGTTTTGGAGTTTTTGGCTATAGAAAGCGATACATCCTTATTTCATGTTTTATCCCGAGTAACCTCAACGTAACTTGAGATAAAATTAGGCACAGTGCAGTCAACATATAAATGCTATTTTGCTTGTGCACTCTAATAGGTAAACTGGCTGAGACTTGCCTCTGATTGGAGTAAGGTGGAAACCATCCTCGACTAGCAATTTGTTGTTTAGCGTTGCCAAGAAATACAAATAACTATTTATAAACAACAAGAAAAGTTGGCACATTAAACAAAAATGCCTGTAATAGATTCAAACGAGAGTTAGTAATTTAGGACGCGTATGACAACCATTCCGTTCTTCAAATAGTTTAATGTAAATGATTTTTCTATTTTTATTTCTACAAGAGTTTCTAGGCAAAAATAACCGTTTGATAACGACACAAAATTTCTTCATTTCAAACGATGGCGGATCGGCGGATCGTGGTGACGGACGGCGGTGGTGGCGGCGGCGGCGGCCGGCGACCGGCGACCAGCGACTGGTGACCGGCGGCGGCGGCGACAGGAGGTGACCGATGGACGGTGGTCGGCGGCAACGGATGAAGGACCGGTTCATAAACGATAAGAAAAATTTTTATTTCTCATTTATGGAATATAAATTTCTACTTCGATTTCTATTTCAAACCTATTTTTGGAATATAAATCTATTCCAGAAATAGAAAAATGGAATAAGTTTATCAAACGGATTTCTATTCCAGAAACAGGTTTGGAATAGAAAAATTGTTTTTGGAATAGAAATTATTGGTTGTCATGCACCCCCTAGTAGTAAGTAATTTAATAAGAGAAAAGTTGGCGATGAGTTATACTAATTTAGATTGGTAGTTTGTAAAAAAGCTATTAAATAACAGGGTCACTAATCGAGCTAATAAAAATTGTTTAGTCCATAAGAAACTGATAAATTAAGAAAAACCATTGAACTTTAATGAGTAACTCAATGAAAGTTCGTATTTCAAAACTATCTAGTAATCGAATCTGACAAAAGTCAGAAAATTACACTAGTTTAGTTTGATAATTATATGTAAGAGTTTATAAGCTCAAAAAGTTGGTCAGTAAGCACGTTCAAAAATTGTCAATTTACAAATTATAAAGAAAAAAATTGGTAATTTCATGAAGGGTTGGTAATTTGCCAATTAGTTAAGAGAAAAAGGTCACCGGTCGGTTTATCTACTAATATTTTTTTGACGCGCACTAGCACTTGATGAAATTTCTCTGTGAAAAAGAAATCGCAGGAACACTAAATTATGCTGCCTAATGACTGCGCAATTGGCTCATCTGCAACTGAGCCTTATCTCATAGTTTCGAAGTCTTTTGTGGTGGATGGATTTGCATTTTTCTCATCTGAAAACACATGCAAAACATAAGCAAGAGACATAATCTGTGAATATCACCAATCCTGTATACTGGGCTGGAATGGTTCTAAGCGGCTGCAATTGATCTTTTTCGATTGCAATTGAAAATCACTAGATGATACAACAGTTTTCATGCAAAGAAACAATATTTACAGGGTACTAAAGTTACAGATTATAAGTATCTCCTAATTCAAAGCCATAACTTTGCGCGCTCTTGGACTTGCGAGGCAACACTAGATTTAATTTTCCCTTGAATATCAAATTTGGGACTCCTCTGGTTGGCCAACCAGTTGCATTGCCCCACTGAAAATGGTTATTTCTGAAAAATCACAATTCAAAATGAAAGCGTGTGTTATTGGTATTGTGTATACGGAAAGACAAATACAAGGTGCACCTTTTCACTGTATTTAGATATAAATATATATTTTTACACTTAACCATAGGCAACGCAGTTAGTGTAAGTTCTCTCCCTCATCGTAAAGGTCGAGGGCTCGAATCCTCTTGTAGTGGCTTGTAGCGAGGCTCGACGGTGCCACCGGGTACCAAAGGGTCGCGTGATCTTCGGCAGTTCCTCGGTCAACCAATATATATATCCTTTTATGCAGAAATTAAGACCCTGCCTTTGGTTATATGTTAGCAATGGTTAAGGTTGTGAAAACAGGCAGATTAATTGGTCCAGATTTTCTTAGGGCAGCCTTTAACATCTTGCCTACAAAAGAAAAAAACAGAGAACCTCTTTAATGATTTTTTCCCTTTTGTTTACCCTATTGATTTTCCCTATCGAAGAAGCTCCAATTACATCAGAATCCAGATGAGCGGCTTATATTTTTCTGCAAGGGTCCGACCATTTTTTGGTCAACCTAATGACAAATATAAATGAGAGGAGATACTATTTGCACGTATACTTATCGTTTACAAATATTTATTTGCTACCAAACTAAAAATCACTAACGGGGATAATTTTCACCTTACTCCAATCAGGGGCTAGTCTCAGCCAATTCACTTATTGGGGTGCACAAGTAAAAAAGAATTTATATGTTGACCTACACTGCACTGATTTGTACCGCTAATCACGTAGAGGTAACTTCGGATAAAACATGAAATATGGACGTATCAATTTTCTATCGCCAAGAACTTTTAAACCTCATGAAATTATGAGTATAGTCTTAGCAGAGATACCGAATTTTCATCAGTCATCCCATACATGCCAATGCAAGCATTAAAAGCACAAGGCAATGGTACGATCTGTAGAGGGCTAAGAAAAGAATGAACATTCAAGCTCATAATGAAGATCTTACACATTTGATAAAAATTACAAAGGAAAGTTTCAACCAGATCATACAAATTTGGCCAACTTTGTAATCCATGTATCCCTGAGACAGTTTTAATGGGGAGAATCACAAATCTTCACCAGAAAAGCAACAACTGAGCCAATCCTAGGAAAGATAATCAGCTGTCCCCAAAATTACCCATAATGCCGAGATTATTCTTCTGAAGATCTTTGACATTGACCAAAATTTAGAATCTTTAACCACCCATTATTACTGGCCGAATCAGCATGTTAACTAAAAACTATATATATATTAGACGGCCAATTGAACAAATATGAAAAGAAGACTAACTCGATCCTAAATGGTGCTGTTTCGGTGCTTCCTTCTCCTTCTCATCCATCTCCTCCAGTTCAAAAATGAAATATCAATCTATCCAATCTAGCCAACTCCAATGGTCCAAAAGCGTGCATAATGAACGATGAACTGCTTTCTTTAAGGCTGCATCTGTATCAAAGCTTCTTTTTCATCCCCTTTATTGCTTTATTGGCCACTGGCCACGTCGTCTGTCTTGGCATCCATTGGTTTTCCATCAATTTCCCCATTTTTTGTCAATTATTTGTCCTTTGACTTTCCAGTATACGCAGACAAGTGCTCGTTGATTGTGTCAGCAGGTCCCTGTGGATGCAGGATCAAGCTCCCAGCATCCAATATGAGCATTCGCACCTTCTTCACCTGTAAGCAAGTGAGCGGGGACCTGATGAGAGAACCAGAACATTTCCTCTCTAGGAATTGTCCATAATTTACATGGATAATGCTTTTGAAACACAGTCTTCAACCCACAAACTTTGGTGAGTAGAGCAACGGTTACACCACGGTCCTCGTTGTAGTCTTCAATCACTTCAACCATATCATAGCTGTGTTTCACCTCATTTAAAGTGAACTCATTCCAATCATTTGTCCAGTTTCTGTACAAAGCCCAAACATCTCCCTTCAAGGGATAAATCTGAATAAAGCCCCCTGTGCCTTTCGTCCACCTCATCACATGAGAGTAAGCATTAAGGGAGCCATTAACAATGGATTTCCCAATCTGCAAATCCCCACAGGTCTTGGCAAATCCAGATTTAACCCGAGGTATAGGGCCAAGTTCTTGGTTGTTATTGGAACTAAGCCAACTCATGCACACCTTGAATGGTTTCAGTGTTATGACATTGTGGATCAGAGCATAATAACGGGGCATCCCATCATCATCATCATAAACAGCCCAAACTTGATTATTATCAAATGAAACCTCTGTCCGATCATTGTCAAAATCATGAAAATCTGGAGCAACAAGCATTTGCTTGAAGACAAAGTTCTCCGCTTGAGTTTCGACGTTAGAAATGGCTGGGGAAGGCTTTTTCATATGAACTTTGTCTTTACCATCCGCGGGCTTCCCATGCTTAACCGATATTGTCTTTTCACCATTTGGAGGAGCTTTCCGCTCTTCGCAGTACCTCTCCTTGATCTTTCCTTGTGAAAAATCTAGTCCAATTGCAAGTTCCTTCTCATTACTCCACTCATTCATCTTCTGAAAAGTTTCCTTCTTTGCTTTACACATCAGCATCTTTCGTGTTTCTATCCGAGATAGATTTCTTGGGCTATTGAATTTATTAATCCCGTCAAAACTAACCCTTCTCCTACCATTTGCAAATGCTGCATGGCTAGCATCTTCCATGACTTTCTTATTCATGCCACCTTCCCCAACTCGACTTTTTTTAATCCCTTCAGTTTCTAGGGAATTAAGATCTGAAGACATGTCCACTGAACAACTACGAGCTTTCTTAAACCTTTGAATCATCTCAGAGCACTTCTCTTTGACTGCAGGCGCTGCCTCCTCACTATCCCTCTTCTGATGCCAAACTACAGGCTGAAGCACGCCCGAGGGAGGAGAAAATGATGCAGGTGCAGGGGTAGCTTTATCACTGGCAAATTTGGTTGATGTGCCATCTGAAGAGGTGAGCTTTTCCAGCAAATGAATACCTGAGGAGCTTATTGAACATGCATTGGTGGTAGAAGTCTGCCTTCCAACAAATGCGTACACATTGTTTCTCATTCGATTTGGATATGGCTGCACTTCAGAGGAAGCCTTTGAATGAGATGAACCATTGCCACCGATTGGTGGTGGTGGAATCTCAATAGCGACGTAGGGTTTACGACAGTTGAGATTGCGGCAACGAAGTTGCTTGTTTGAGTAGCAGATTAAATATTCATACTTCATGTGGCAAGCACTGCATTGTGTCCAAAATGTCGTCTTGATAGGAGAAGAAGGGGCTGGAGCACAACTGACATCAATCGCACTCTTACAATCCCCAGCGATGAAATCCTCATTGCATTCCATCTCTTAGTGATTTGAATGATCTGTTGTAGATATCGCCAAATCTTCTTTCCTTATGTAATCCCTCCTATGTACAGTCAAAATAACTATAATGTAAAATTTATACAATTGACAAGAAAATCTAGATACACATATGTGATTATTCCAACATGCCAAATTATGCTCTTTTAAGGCATCTCTATACAAATAAAGGAACATGTAAATCGCGAAAAATACAACCGAATGGTGTGCTAGTGACCAAACATGATACGATCAGATCATCCACGTATACACGCAACGAACTTCCACGATAATTATAACGGTCAGGAAAAAAAGCATGATCCATTGCTTTTATTAAGGCTCCGTTCGTTTCACGGAAAAATAATTTCCAAGAAAATATTTTCCGGATTTTCTGGCATTCGTTTCATGGAAAATGAATTCCTTGGGGAAAATGTTTTCCATGAAATGAAAAAAATCTTATAAATTAAGGGAAAATGTTTTACACTTTTGAAAAGTGGAAAACATTTTCCTCACTTAATCTCTCTTATCTCACATCTTTACAAATCATCACTTCTTCCTCCCCTTTCTTTTTCTTCTTTTCTTATTTTATTCAAATTATTTTTTAAATTTTATTTTTCTTTTTTAATTCGAATTATTTTTAATTTTATTTTTCTTTTCTATTTCTTTTCTTATTTTCTTTTTCTTTTCTTAGTTTCCCATCTTCTTTTTTTTTTTTTGGCTAGTCGTCGGCCATCGTCAAGCGAATCTTGAGCTCGTCGATCTTAAACTCACGCTTGTCAATTTGGTGAGCCTTGAGCTCGACGCTCGCGCTTGCCAATGGGGGAGCGGCGAGCCTTGTGCTCGTCGGCAAGCTCGAGGCTTGCTGGTGGCCGGTCGCGGGCCATTGCCATGGTCGGCGATTTGCCAAGAAAGAAGAAGATGGAAAACAAAGAAAAATAAAAGAAAAATTAAAATTAAAAAAATAATAGATTTTAAAAATTAAAAACAATTAAAAATCAATTTTTTAAAAATAAGAAAAATCCATTTTAAAAATAAAATAAATGAAAAAGAGTATATGGAGAAAAATATTTTCATTAACGAACAAAAAAAAAAATTTCCACTTCATTTTTAGGTTTCATCCGAATACCGGAAAATAATTACATTTTTCTGGAAAATGACTTATTGGAAAATATTTTCCAGAAACGCCATATTTTTCGCAAAATGAATGGAGCCTAAATTATGAATCTTTCCGCACAATCTATATAAGCGGATAACGAACTTCCATAATAAGCATGACCATTGAGATAAAACACGATCCATAATCAAACGATTTATAGTTCCATTTCATCTATACACGTCCAAATAAAAGAGCAACAAACTTGGAAAAATATTTGTAATAGTTGGGATAAAACACAATCAACCGTTCATAAAATTTTACAATTCCATCAACATTGCTTTCCATCCTAAAAATAAGCAACAAAATGCAAGCAACAATGATCAAATTGACGGGCTTCTTGACATGAAAGTCAATTGAACATTGTAGATCACATCGCCACTTGTCACCTCATGGATTATGATTGCCTACAAGGGCATCAAGGAAATCTTTTTTGATAGGTAGGAATTCAGATATAGCAAAATTCAATCTCTTAACCAAGACCATGATAAAATAAGAAGATTGACTCACAAACAAACTGCTATTGGATGATAGTTGAAGGTCAATAAGCATTCGCTAGAAATCCTAATGCATTCAAGTCCTCTTGGCAGATAACGCCACAACAATCCACAAGTTTAGTACATAAACTACAGGCATATTATTTTTCACATTAAAAAATCCCATCATTGATTCAACTGACGCCCAAAATTTTTCTCTTCTTGCAATGAAAGCGTATTTTTTTACCTTCTCTTGGACTTGGCAAAAAACCCCAGGTTTTTTGTTCTTTTTCTCTATGAATTTTGGGACTAGTCTGATCTACAAACCAGTTGCAATGTCTGACAGAAAATTGTTGATATCTGAAACTCTGACTTCAAAATGAAAGGATGAGTTGGTTCTACTGTGATCTGGAAAGACAGACAATGTTTGATGAATAGACACATAACCCTAACATACCTTTTCACAGCATTTAAGAATCTACAAGTTAATAACCCTACCTCTGGTTACAAATCAACCATGGTCAATATTGTTAAAATAGGCAAATTAATTGGTACAGATTTTTTTAGAGCCACACTTTAATGTCTTGGCTAAAAAACCAAATACCGTATTTAATGATCATTGCCCTTTTTTTAACCCTACTCATCTTCATATTCAAGTGGCTTATATTTTCTGCAAGATCCAACCATTAGGAAGAAGAAGAACCAAAAAAAAAAAAAAAAAAAAAAAATGACAAATGACAAAAATACCCTTGACCGCTAGAAAGTCAGGCTTTTATTTGAAACAGACATAGCCACTTCAAATCCTTATTTAAAATAATCATAACCACTATAGGGCCTTATTTAAAACAAGATTCACTTCAGATTCTTATTTGAGAAATTTATGGTATTTTAGATCATTATTTAAAATAAGGCCCACTTTTGGCCCTTATTTTAGGAAATGAAGGCACTTCAGGCCCTTTTTCGGAATTTTCCCTCTTTCTTTTAAATTGCACTCTAAAAAAAGAAAATCTTCGTGGGCCTGATGAAATATTGAATTGAATTTTTTTAATGCGAAAAAGTAATATGTTTGAAATTTTCCGTGCTAATTTTTTTGGATTTTGGTGGCGTTATCTGTTACTAGTACTTGAATACTTCAGGATTTCCAAGGCATGCTCATGAATTTTCAACTATTGTCCCATTGCAGTTGTTTGTGAATCTCTCTTCTTATTTAGTTGGTTAGGAGATATAACTCATACCCATCAAAGAAGAATTCCTTGATGCCCTTAGAGGCAATCATAGTTCATGAGGTGACTTGTGGCAATTTGATCCACATTGTGCTCGCTTTGTTTCATCGATGAGAAACCTGTCAATTTGATCATTGTTGCATGCATTCTTTTGAGTGTTTTTAGAGGAATTAATGTTGATGGAATTATACAATTTTATTTAACGGTTGATTGTGCTTTAGCTCGACTATTAAAAATATTTTTGCAAGTCCATCGCTCTTCTATATGGATGTGGGTAGATGAAATGTTAGTGCAAACCGTTTGATTATGGATCATGTTTGATCACAATGACTATGCTTATGATGAAAGTCCGTTGCTCTTTCATATGGATTGTGCCAATAGAATCATAATTCAATAAAAAAACGGTGGATTTCTGATCGTTATGCTAATTGTGAAAGCTTATTACTTGTATAGTATACTAGATTAATAACCAGTGAAATACCAAAAAAAAAAAAACTAGAATAAATTTTAGTGAACTATTGAAGCTATAAGTGGTTTTGATCATACAACCGGCAAGGGCTTTCGATAGACTTCTGTTGTTTCCGACTTTGCTTGCGACAAGTCATTGCATTAGTATGAGTCCATTGACAATGTAAGGGCAATCCATCTTAATGATGAATTCCTCAATAACAGGTTCCAATACTTGATTATCAACCTGCTAATCTATCTAGTTATCTCATGGGTGGCATTTGAATCGCATTCTTCTTAGTAAGGTCACAAGGTCTTGATCAATCTTGTGCCGATTGGGGTTTTACACGCCCAGGCATTGATACCTATTGATACCTTGAACCAATTAAAACCATCAGGAATGAAATGAAATGTGAATAATAGAGTTTAAGTTCAACCTCATGGTCAGCGTAAGAAAAAGAAGGCTAAGGAGGAAGAATTTACATTCCATTCTCACATCCTCTTCCTCTATGGCGACTAGGGGGTCATACAGGTCCAACTAAGACAATGGAATCTTCTTTTGTGATCATACTTTTTATCTTGGTTAGTAGTCCAATCCTTAGCTTAACTCAATGGCACTTTTACGCAAGCTTGGTGCCACTAGATTGGTGTGGATGAATATCATTTCATCGTTTATGTGGATGTATACGAATGAAATTATAATTCATTAAAAACGGTGTGCTTTGTCCTTACTATTATTCTTGTTTTTGAAATTTGTCACTTGTACAAGTGAAATTACATCATTCTCTTGTCTATGTAGGCATATGCGAATGGAACTATAATTTGTTAATAAAGGTTGCCCTACTTTATTCTAACCAGCATGTTTTGGAAGTTCGTCATGTGTTTACATGGATTTACATCATTTAATCATATCCTGTTTGGTCATCTAGACATTATTTGGTTGTATTTTGTTTGCCAATTTACATGTATATAGATGCATTAAAGGAGCAAATCTGGCATTTTAGAATAATTACAAATGTTTATCTAGATTATTTGTTGATATATTAATTTGACATTAAGTCATTTTGACTTTACAAAGGAGGTATTACATAAGGAAAGAAGAATTAGCCATATCTAGAGCAGATATAGACTAAACCCCTGAGAGATGGAATGCTTCCACACTTGCAATTGTAAGAGTGTGGCTGATGTCAATTGCGTTGTAGCCCCTCCTCCTCCTATCAAGATGTCATTTTGGACACAGTGCAGTACTTGCCAAATAAAGTTTGAATACTTAGTAAACAAGCAACTTCCTTGCCGTGGTCCCAACTACCTTAAACCCGATGTTGCTATTGAGATTCCCTCTCCACCAAAAGATGGCAATGATTCATCTAATTGAAAGTTTTTCTTCATGATAGAACGAGAAACAATGCGTACGCCTCAAGTTGGAGGGCAGACTTGTGCCCCCTATGCTAGTTCAATAGGATTCTCGAGTATTCACTTGCCACATAAGCTCACTCCTTCATATGGCACATTAACCAAATTTGCGATTGATAATAGAGCACCTGCACCCCTCATCATATTCTCCCCTCTTAGGCATGTTTGTGCTTATAGTTTGGCATCAGAAATTGGGCCGTAAAGAAGTAGCTACAGTCAGAGAGAAGCCCTCAAAGATGATTCACATGTCTAAGAAGCTCCTAATGATTTAGTGGGCATGTCTTCTGACGTCAATTCTCTAGAAATTGCAGGGATTACCAAAAGGCGGGTTGGTGAAGGTGGTATAAATAAGAGGGTCAGAAACGATGTCAGCCTTGCAGCATTTGTAGTAGAGGAGCTTGTAGAGGAAATTTGTCTAGATCTTAAAAAGTCCGATCGGAGAATAGGAGAAGGGTTAATTTTGATGTGATTAATCAATTCAACAATTTGAGGGATCTATCTCGGATAGAAAGAAGGAAGAGGGTAACACATAAGGTAAAGAAGAAACTTTTAAGAAGCTTAATGAGTGGAGTAGTGAGAAAGAACCTGCAGATAGACTAAGTTGTTCGCAAGAAAATGTCAAGGAGAAGTATGGCAAAGAGCACTAAGCTCATGCAAACGGTGCAAACACTGTTGTAGTTCTGCATAAGAAGCCTGTGGATAGTAAAGATAAAGTTCCAATCAAAAATACTTCCCATGCCACTTTTGATGTTGAATCTGAAGCGGAGATCCTCATCCCCGAGCAACTGCATGATGCAAAATTAGATTTTCATGATTTTGACAACAATCGGATAGAGGTTTCGCTGGCTGATAATCAAGTCAAGGCTACTTACAATGATTATAATGGGATGCCCCTTTACTATGCTCTGATACACAATGCCATATCATCGAAACAACTCAATGCACCAGTTGGCTTAGTTCTAAAAGTATCCAAGAGCTGGGCCCCATTTGTTGGGTTAGATCTGCTTTGCCAAGACTCAACTCATCAAAGTTCGTGCTTGAAGACTGTTTCAAAAGAGACAAATTGCTTAGATTCTCTCATTAGGTCCCAACTCATTTGCTTACAAGTCGAGATTGTGCAAATGCTCCTATCGAATGTTGAGAGTTTGATCCTGCATCCATACCTTTGGAGCTTCTTCAAGTGGTAACACAAGTTCTGTCGATACAATCAGGGATTGCTTGTGTGCGGATATTGGAAAGTTAAAGGAAATAGAACTCGCAGAAATTGGTAAAGGAATTGATGGAAAAGAAATTGATGCTAAGAGGGACGAGGAGGCCAATGTTGCGATCAAGGGGATGAAAGCGTAGCTGTTATACGGATGCAGGCTTTAGTCATGCTTTTGCATGGTTCTGGACCATAGCAGCTGGTTTGATTACACAGATCAACATGTAGTTTTTGGATTGAGGAGAGATGGAGAAGGAGAAGAAGGAAAGCACCGGGACGATGCAATTTAGACCAAGTCTTCTATTCAGCTGTCGTTCATATAGCCGTCTCACATCCATAGTTAGCGGTAAATCTGCGGATTCAGCAGGTAATTATGGATTAATAGAGATTCTCAATTTAGGTCAAGGTCAAAGATCATCAAAGGACTAATCTCAGCATTATAAGGAAACTTTGCGCACAATCTGATTTTCTTTACTAGGATTGGCTCAGTAGTCGCTTTTTTGACGAATATGTCTTATCCTCCTCATTAAAGCTGTCCTAAAGATACAAGAATTCCAAAGTTGAATGATCCGGCTGAACATTTTTACAATGAGATGTACAATATCTTCATTATGAGCGTGATAAGTTTCTCCATTACTTTGTCGAGTAATGAAAATTCTGTGTTTTTGGTGAGACAAATCACAATTTAATCAAGATTTGGAGTTCTAAACAATAGGAATTTGATCGATAGAATCTTGGGCCAATTTCCAAATTTTAAAAAGAATGTAAACACCTAGATAGTTTCAAAAACATTAGTGAACATTTCCATAATGTTTGTATCGACAAAATGATAAAAGGGTAGGAAAGACATTTGGGCATATTCTCTTCTACTCTTTGATTTGTGAACTATGCGATCAAGACAACATGACTTGACCAAATCACACGATGAATGAACCATATGAAAAGCACAAAGAAAAAAAAAGGAAAAGCTAGGCTAAAGCCGTACGGAGATATTGTAAATTATGCTCTAGCCTAGGCTAGGACCAAACTATATGCCAAAAACAGCATGGCCGCATCCGCATTCCGGAAGACGCCGTGAACATGCTTTTATTGCACCTTTTTGCGACATGCGAATGGGAGGAACCGATTCTTGTCTCCCTCTTGGTTTCGAACGTTGGTATGATATATAAAAATCACAACTTTGGCCGCTGCGCTTGCGGCTAAAATCCTATCTGCGCCCTCCAATTCCGATCCATCCATTCTCTTCCGGCCCGACCCTCCTCCCCTTTCGTCCTCCCTCGCGCATTCTCCGGTCCAAGGAGCCACCTTGGCGAATCTTTCCTCGGACCCATCAAGCGATTAGCGGAAAAGTCGAGGACTTTGCGGTCGCCGCCGGCGGGATGGACCCGAACCAGCAGCCCCAGCAGCCGCCGCCGCCGTACCTGCCGCCGCAGCCGGGGCCGCCGTACAACCACCTGATGCAGCAGCAGCAGCAGCAGTTGCAGATGTTCTGGTCGTACCAGCGGCAGGAGATCGAGCAGGTGAACGACTTCAAGAACCACCAGCTCCCCCTGGCCCGCATCAAGAAGATCATGAAGGCCGACGAGGACGTCCGCATGATCTCCGCCGAGGCCCCCATCCTCTTCGCCAAGGCCTGCGAGCTCTTCATCCTCGAGCTCACCATCCGATCCTGGCTCCACGCCGAGGAGAACAAGCGCCGCACCCTCCAGAAGAACGACATTGCCGCCGCCATCACCCGAACCGACATCTTCGATTTCTTGGTCGACATCGTGCCCCGCGACGAGATCAAGGAGGAGGCCATGGACGGCGCTTTCGGTGCCCCCGTCGTGGGCCCCCCCGCCAGCGGCGTGCCCTACTACTACCCGCCTATGGGCCAGCCGGCCGCGCCGGGTGCGGTTTATATGCAACCACCGCCGCCGCCTCCGCCTTCTCAGGCGTGGCAGAGCGTGTGGCAGAATGCGGCCGCCGATGATGGCTCCTACGGCCAGGGCAATCCTGATGGGCAAGGGTAATGTTGCTCCCCCTCGCAATTGGGCTGTAGTTTTTTCTATCTTATTTTCAAACTGACCATGACAGTGTATGCTGCCAATAGGTTTTCGTTTTTCTGTTGTGTCTACAGGATTTACGGACTGTATCTTCTCGTGTGTTTTCCTTTAGATGCGTCTTTACTGTAAGAATGCATTTTGAGGGAATGTTTCCCACTTGTTGATGCTGATTAAGTACGCTATAGCTTTACTGATTTCGCTGGAGCTGAACTTGGACTGTTTCCGCAGAAACAGTTTGGCAGCTTGCTAGATGGCTCGTGCGCAATTTCTGTTGCTTGCTTTGGGAAGGCATTCTCGTTCTTTTAGTGTGCTAAATTGCAAGAGCCTGGTCTATACTCACAGCATGATGTGCATAAATTGTTTGACTCGCGTGTAAATTCTTGTCAGACTAGGTTCGGTTAAGCTCTGGCCTTTGGTGCATCAACTTTGTAGAGGAGCCTTGCTGAGATGCATAATGGCTGCTAGAATGACCTAATTACCTTTCGTCTCCTAATTGTGAGAACATATAACCAAGCCAAGGAAAGTGACAAGAAATCTTCTCGAAGTTTTCTGTTTGACAGACATAACATGTCGATCTTTATCTTCCTTCTAATCTGACCTTGTATTCCTTTTGGCTCTATGAGGAGATGGTTAGGTTTTCTTTTTACTTGTTTCAAAGACTTTTAAAAGCTGAATATCTTGAAGCTGTTTCAGAATAAGTTATCCTCAGCATGAAGGAAAACTACATACTTGGAATAAAAGTAGGAAGATGACTTTCAATATTTATGGGGCAGATTAATTCCTGATTTAGCTCAAATGAAAAACAGATTCTATTACTAGCACATTCACCAAGCTGGGCTTCTTTGTGAGAATTTTCTGTAGGCCTTTTCGAGTCTTTTATTCAGTTCTGTCATGCATGTTTATTGACTGTGTCCAATATTAGAGGTTAAAAAAGGGTTTCTGTAGTTCTTTTAATAGGCACTTTGGAGTTTATGACTTATTTTGAGATCAAAGTCATTGGCTAATGTAGTAGACTACAGCTTTGCAACGTTTTAGTGTGCCTGTAAAGACTCTCAGCTCCCTTTACAGCAATTAGCTTGCGGTGGCACTGTATCTCTTGCAGAATATTTTTGCAGTGTGATGCAAGAGAATGGTGTCTAGGATAAATGTAACTGGTAACAGAGACAAGTGGACATCTCTGTAGGGACTAGAGAGCAGAGAGAATATTGGGTGGTGTGACGTCTATTGCTTTTACTGTTCGTCTTTCATTTTTACGCTAGATAGTGATTTTCAAGTGGCAAAGAAGGAACTTGTCACGACTTTTTGCAACATCGCTGGTTGTGTAGTCTCCTAGTTGTTTGGTTTCTCACTTTGCAACTCGTTACACTGTCATGGTGCCCACCAAATACTGGCATTTCTGTCTGTACTAAATAGTAGAGGCTTCTGAATTTAGTTTTCTTCTCAGCATAGACAATCTATCTTGTAATGGTATTTTTGTTCCAGAGCATGTGATGCCTTTTTGAACAAGACCTTCCAGTCCTTTTGTTTTAGCCGTTTTCCTTGCCTTGCAACTCAAAAAATAAAATTGTGGAAAGTTTTGAAAGATTAATCACTAAAGAAAGTCAGCACCAGTTTTGGGTAGACAGTCTGGCTCTTTTTCTCTTTTGCATTTCCTGATGAAATTGTGACGTTGATTGCGTTTGAGGCTTTTTGGCAGAGACTTGTAGCTTGTATTCTTATCCTCTAACTTGCTGTGCAAACATAAAGCTGAACAAGTGGGAACATTTTATTTGGTTTTGTGTGGTCAACTGAACAAATATTATGTGGAGGCTGAGTGTCCACATTGGCTTTTCCTATTCTCTCCATGTACTTCCATTTTGTTGAACTAGCATCTTTGAAAGAGTGCCCTTTTCTTCATTTGTCATTATATTCGATGCAGTAGTACATCTTTTGTTATTTGGTCGCCTCAAGACCCAGCAAATCTTAGGTTTGCATCTTTCCTGCGATCCACCCGCTGTTACTTATCTCCAAGAAAAACAGTTCTTGTGCCATTGTATAACATGCTTCAAGTTGGACATACTCTCCAATCTCTGGATGTTATCAGTATAGGAGTTTTCCACAAATCAAAGAGAACCAAAAAACTGAATGAAACCTATTGAAATGGACTGGTGTGTGTGGACCGATGTATCTAACAGCACCATAGCCTAGTGGTGGTTCAATTACACCATGTCTCAAGTGGTTCTGAGGTATGATTCCACCTTTTCCTGTCCCTTTACTGTCTATCAGATAGATTACTGCTAATATGTCATTCCTATCTCAGTCGTACCATTCTCCACCTTTTCCTGTCCCTTTACTGTCTATCATATAGATTACTGCTAATATGTCATTCCTTATCTCGGTCGTACCATTCTCCAATTTCTGGATGATGCCACTAGGTGGGTTCCAAAAAAAGTCAAGGAAAACCAGAGCCTAAATCAAACTGATTGAACAAAATTTAGGTGGAATCTGATCAAATCAAAGATCATCTGGGTTTGACGCACATATATTGGCTTCAGATAGGTTTGGCCCAAGGTCAATAAGAAATGAGATGAACTGGACTGACCTGTATGGGTTTTCACTTTGCTCTGGTATGCATAATACTGTGTTAATCTATATCTCCAGTTTTTCAAGTTCTGCTTAGGTGTATGCCTATTCGGGTCAAAAAACTCAGTTTGGGTCAGCCTGGTTTCTTGTGAGACAGACCGGCCCAGTCTTATCCCTAATTTCAGAAATAATTGTATGGTGATATTCATTCTGTGCTCGCTTGTAATTCTTCTTTTATGTAGTGGTCTTTCTGCATTCAGCTGATGGAAAGGCTGCTCACCTGTTGAATTTGTAGGATTAACTGAAGCTTATATCACCTTTCAGAGAACATTTGTTTTTAGCTAGGAAGTATGAAGCATAACATATTCTCCAGAGTGCCACTCAAAGCTACTCACAAAATCGTTCTAGGAGAGTAATTTAAGTGATTTGGATCTGTGGTGGGGAAGTCCGAAATATTTGTCGTATTATTTCATCTTAGCGAGGACTCTTCAGGGTAATAATCCAGCAGATGACTCACCTATAGAGAACCTTTTAAAATAAAAAGCATGAGCTGATTGTCTGATTCTGCTTTGTAATTTCCTACACTCCTATCCTTGTTTGGCCCCAACTACATCCAGAACAAGAGTTTGCCGTGGAGTAATATTAACTGCAGGAAGGATAATGTTTTGTCATTGTGCACTATGAGACCTTTTGAAGTTTTAGGCTGGGTTCTTTCTCTGTTAATGCACATCTATATTCTTTTCAACCAAATACTTTTTCCAAGCGTATCTTTGACTATATGCTGCAACATGTACTTTCTCTTGATTTAATCAAAGCTGAGAAGTAATTGACTTCTTTCATGTTTGTGGTGCAGTTGACGAAAGTTACTGGAAGATGTTAATATGCTCCACAGCTCGCTGGAAGGTGGATGAGCTTTGCTGATATTTTTTAGGATTACTTGTTGAACTGTGTACTGATGCTCATGACTAGTGGATTTAAGCGTGCGACTCTGTTGACAAAATATGTGGATGACTGACTCAGTGTAGTGACAATATTGATGCTATGACATGCCTTACTGTTCCGCATTTCTTTACCTAAGCTTCGGTTGTTACCAGCCTTGACTAGGAACAGATTCACTAAAAACCTGCACTTATGCCTACCAGCTAACTCTTGTTTCGAGTCACTGCCCAGGTATCAAAAACTGGGTTCTGATTGTTGGCGCTGTAGTTTTGGTTGGTAAGATAATGATCTGTCGTAGCTGTGGTCCCTGCATGTGTTTGATTAATGACATTTTAGGGCCTACATGGTAACATTTCTATTACTCTCGATTTTTGTTTTTTTGTTCCCGGAACAAAAAAAGGAATAGAAACGCCAACTTATTTTTCTATTCCCCGGAATAGAAAAGTGGCTGAAAATAGATTTGGAACGTGAACAAGAAAAAAAAAAAAAGTAACTTCTTGTTCCCGAAAATAATTTTTAAAAATAAGTTTTTTTTTTCTTTTCCATTTTTCTTTTGTTTTTCTTCCTTGTTGCGGCCATTGTCGGCTGCTTGCCAACCATTGGCCACCTTCTGCCGCTCGCAGCAAGCGATCGCCGGCGACTACCGGCGATGGGTGCTGCCACCTGTAGCCCATCAACTACCTCCCGTAGCCCACCAGCCGACGACCATTATCGTCCATTAGCAGCCTATTGTCACCAATCGCTGCACGACCACTGCCTGCCGCCGCCCAACCGTTGACCGTCACTGTCGACCGTTGTCGTAGGACCGCCACCCATAGCTCATCGGCCACCGATCCCTCCTGCGGTCAGTGGGGCTATGGACAGCAATCTTGTGATGGCGGTTGTGCGGTGGGTGTGCGGCGATTGTGCGGTGGCGGTTCGCAGTCGTGCGGTGGCTGTCAGCAGTCGTGGGGCTATGGGCGGCAATCTTGCGATGGCAGTTGTGCGGTGGGTGTGCGGCGGTTGTGCGGTGGCGGTCCGCAGTCATGCGGCGGCTGTCAGCAGTCGTGCGACGGTCATGCGGCAGTGGTCAATGGTCATGTGTCAGTCGTGCAATGGTGGTTAGCGATTGTGCGGGGGACGTGCGACTGGCATGCAACGGTCGTGCAACAATCATGCGAGAGACGTGCAACAGTCCTGCAGCGGTCGTGCGATGGTAGTGCGGCCGCAATCGGTGATCGTGTGGCGATCGTGCGACAGTGGTCGGCAAGCGTGTGATGGTCGTGCGGCGGTCGTGTGACGACGGTTGGCAGTCGTGCGGCGGTTGTGCAGTGATAGTCGGCGGTGGTGGGGCGGTCATGCGGCGGTAGTCGTTTGCGATCGTGCAATGTGCATGCGAGGGGTGTGCAACGGTCATGTGACGGTCGTGCGGTAGCGGTCGACGATCGTGCAGCGGGCGTGCGGGGGGCGTGAGGCGATCGTGTGGCAATCGTGCGGTGGTGGTTGGCGATCATGCGGCGGGCATGCGGGGGGCATGCGGCGGTCATGCGGCGGTCGTGCGGCGGTGATCGACAATCGTTCATGCGACGGTGGTCGGTGGTCGACAGCAAGCGTGCGACGGTCATGTAGCGGTCGTGCGGCGGCAATCGGCGATCATGTGGGGGATGTGCGACAGTCGTGCGACCGCGGTTGTGCAGGGGGCGTGCGACAGTCATACGGCGGGTCGTATGGGGGGCGTACGACGATCATGCGGTGGTCATGTGGCGGCGATCGGCGGTCGTGCGGCAAGCATGCGACAGTCGTACAGTGATCATGCAATGATCGTGTGGCGGCGATCGGCGGTTCGTGAGTAAGAAGAAAAATAAATATATAAAAATTTATAAATTTTTACTAAACACATTTATATTACTTTTTATTCCAAGAATATAAATAATTACCAAACACCTTATTTTACTCAAAAATTATTCCCCGGAATAAAAACGTTGTCATGCGCACCCTTAACCTCATGCAGTAGGGTATGTAGAATACTCGATAGGTTTAAAGTGCATGAATTGAACCTCTCGCACTAAAGCTACCTTTTCAATCCTTGTCGTGTTTTAGTTTTCATGACATTTGAAGAACTCTTAGTTTACTTAATTTGGAGTTTTGATTGAAGAAGTAAAATGAAGTTCATTTGGTCCAAGGCTACTCTGTATCCCTCCAATGGCAATCTCTTTGTTAGGGATAACTCTCTTATGCAAATTTGGTAATTGACATGTGTATAGAAATATTGCTCATGTTTTACTTAAGAAAAAAGAAGAATATAGGTTTCGGAAGATGACATGACTTTGGGTACATTTCGTCATGGGGTGCTAAAGATGTTGACACTTGCATGTAGAATTTATTAGTAATTTTTGAGACACAAATCTTGATCCTATTTTCGCAAATGAAAACTTGTAAATACTTAAATTCGTCCAAAGATGAATGTGTAGAGATTTTCTTATATTGATAGATGGATGTTTATGGGGTTCATTGCCATTGTAAGAATGGAGGCATGCATTTGCCCATTGTAGTGTTGACATATGTAAGAGGTCTTTACAAAATTAATTCTAAATACACATGTCACTCATATAATAATGAATGCATAATTGCATTAGTATATTATCACACCAATAATAAACATAATATGATCCTAGACATATGTACACGACTTTTAGACTAAAATGATACATAGAATAGTTTCAGGCTCTTTTGTTTCCGCATTTTGTCAAAGGATGTCCTATCTTTGCAAGATTTTGTAACAACTTGACCCGTTTTGCATAAACCAAACATCAAACTCATAAAAAGAATACTATGAAATATTGGACGGTGGTCATTTAGAAGTGGGCATTACTTGTGAATCACGTCTTAACATCTCTATTGTTTTATGTGGAATATTGACTATCGCAAAATAATATCGACTCTATCGACCCGACTTGTCCGGTCCCCAAAAGGGGTATCGATGATAAGCGACGACACCTCTATAAAATAATCATTTGCATGATTATGTTATTTTAGGACCTAAAACTGGGACACAACAATCGGCCCGTTTTGCGTGGACCAAGCTTAGGACTAGAAGTGATGGTGTTGTATGACCCATAAATCACTTTGTGCCATTAGATGTTTGATTTAGAGCATCACCCAATTCAACCAAAGGCCAACGGTAGCTAGGGAGACCACTTATGGGCTCTCATGTGGACCATGAGCTCTTGCCTGGACTTGGATCCATCATGGGTCGGATCTCGCACCGTACCCGAAAAATGTCCACCCGAACACCCGACCCGTATGGGGTGGAGACCGGGTAAAAGCACTGACCATTTGACCAGATCGACGCGGCATCATTCAACAGTCCAACTTGAAGTCCGTCAAACGCGTCTGCCCTGCATCTCTCTCTCTCTCTCGCATCTCTCTCTCCATCCCTCTCTCTCTCGCTCTCGCTCTCGCTCGCTCGCTCGCCGGCATCGGAAGAATGGACGCCGTGGATTCGGTGGTCGACCCTCTCCGGGACTTCGCCAAGGACAGCCTCCGCCTCGTCAAGCGTTGCCACAAGCCCGACCGCAAAGGTGACCGCTTCTCGCTCGCGCATGCAAAATGCATTCTTGCCCTGTCGTCTCCCGGACTTTCTTGATCGATCGGTTTCGATTCCGTCTTTCCCCTGCAGAGTTCACCAAGGTCGCCTTTCGCACCGCCATTGGATTCGTGGTCATGGGTTTTGTTGGGTTCTTCGTGAAGCTCATCTTCATCCCAATCAACAACATCATCGTCGGGTCCGGTTAGGAGGTATTGCATGCCCTGCTTCTTGTTCTGTGTGTGTGTGTGTGTGTTTTCTTGCTTTTGTAGATCTCCCAATGCCCGACCCCGGCTCTTTGTTATCGGGTTGTCTTCTGTCTAGATTCTCAATCTCAAAGGTAGATCTTGTGCCCTTCTGTTCTTATGAAACAAAGGTGCTTCCTTTGGCTAGCGCGGAGGCTCTTTGTGAAAGCTGCATATAGTTCTTTAGGGTGACGGATGTTTATCCTGTCGTTTGTAAAGATCTGCATATTGTTCGATGTGGCCACCTACAGACGACTTATTTTAAATTTAAAACGTATCAGTAGGCCTGGCCTACGTATCTATTCGAACTATCAACGAATTTCTAGAATTTTGGAGGAATATGAATAGGGAAGAGAGGATAGGCTCATTACATTAAAAAATAAAAAAAAAGACATGGGAATTTTACATAATTAATTGAGCGTGAGAGCCAAATGAATTGAAAGATTCATGTTTGGTTCGGGAAGGGATTATGGAAGTTTTGAAATGAGTGGAAAGATAATCTACTTTCATTAAGTGATTTATTAGATAATCGAAAACAGAGGATCTTGAATACTATTCGAAATTCAGAAGACTTATGCGGCAGGGCAATTGAACAGCTGGAAAAAGCCCGGGCCTGTTTATGGAAAGTGGAAATGGAAGTGGAGCAGTTTTGAGTGAATGGATGCGAGGATGGGAATTTATGATATGAAAAGACAATTTCTATTTCTAATAAATATGGAAAAAAAATGTAGAACCTAGAAAAGAAAGAAAAAATTATAGGAATTACTAGTCTTAGAATCGAGTTGGACAAAAATAGAAGGCCCACAGGTTGTGAACTTCTTTTCCCGGAGAAGAAGCAATGATGGTATCTGGGAATAAGCATCGGCTAACTCTGTGCCAGCAGCCGCGGTAATAGCAAGCGTTATCCGGAATGATTGGGCGTAAAGCGTCTATATGTGGCATGATGCTATCACTGATTTGGAGCGAACCTTTGTGATTGGAGAGATGGAAAGGTGCTGATCGATTGGACATGCATTCGTTATTGAGAGTCTATTAGAAGGATTCAGTTGCAGATTGTAAATAGATCGATTTTAGTTTCAGGGGCCCTCTTTCAGTTACCTCTTTTCGGCTTTGCAAAGCCATTGTCATAATTGGGGTTTTATTTTAAATCAAACTTATTATTACTGTTTTTCTGTTGTTTTTAACCTCCTTGAAACTACTGTTCAATCCATGAAGTTACCAAACACGTGCTTCTTAGTGGTGGCAGAATTTTTCTAGGTGAAGTTCTCACTTTTAATGATTCTTAACACAGCAGGCATGTTATTCGTAGTCCTAGGTGTATACAAATAAATGTTAACTCTGCCCAAAGCATGATGGCCCTTTTGTGTACCTTTTGTCGTGATACTGGAAAAGATCTAGCCTTATGGAAATGCCGGAGTCATTGATGCTAATCCTTTTCTGCACTATTGTGAGTTTCTTTTTTCACTGAATCCATGGCAGTGTGCCAATTAGATATCAAATTAAGTTTCCCGACTGATGTTTCGTGTGGGTTCCACATGTATCTGATTATAATTGAATTCATTGCGAAACTTGAGAGCTTTTAACTTCTCCTAGTAAGATCAATAACGAGTAAATCTATTAACTTACCTATTCAATGCATCTTCAGAAATGTCCACGCTGTAGTAGCATGCTCTGAGAAGGGAGATGATTTTATTTAGTTATTTGCCAAGTGGATTGTGTTTTGAATTTCTGTAGCCATTGGGAGGTTTTCTGGTGCATAGATGTAACGTTGGTTCAAAACGCTCTCCACTATAATTGACTGATAACCTGATTTTCTTAGAGATCATTATTGACGGTTAATTTGATTTCAAGTATGATATTCTTTGTTGAATATATGAGTTTCCTTTCAAGAGAACTGGAAACTGAAACGAACAGCTCTCTTTGCTTATAAATTGGATGATGCTTTTCTGCAGTGGCTTCCCAATTGTTGGATGGGTCATTTAGGATGACACCATATCCGTTGAGTATATAATCAGTGTTTGGTTGATAGTGACGAGCAGTTCTAAGAATTCTTGGTGGTTACCTAAGAAAATATGATGATATGAACATTGTATCTCATTTTCGGCAATGTTAATCTTTTTTGTTTTTTTTACTACAGAAGCTTTTAAGTGGACTATTCGGTGGCTTTTATCCCTATTCAGCCGATACCTTCAATTCTATATGGTGTCGGATAGGTGCTGAGTATGTGCACTGCTCATATAGGAGAGACGCTTTATGACTGTTTTCTTTTGGCGAAAGACTCGCATTGCTTGCATAATCTCTGGTTTCTCATACTGAAAGCATGGGTGGTGGGGTCACCGGCATCAGAATTGTCTATCTTCTGTCTTTTGATTGGAAAAACTTTATAATTATTGGCTGCAGGCGGACCTCGTAAGAAAGAAAGATGGGGATATCTGCAGAAGTACAAGTCGGGAGCAATTTTGGTTTCATTTCAGAGTAGCATGTTAAACAATGGATAGTGTAATGGTTTAAAACTTCTAGGAACTGTGTCACCTACATGTTGAGAAAAAAAACATGTTTCATGTTTCGGTCGCTGCTTACATTTCTATTAATCGGTGAGTACTTTTGAAGAAGGTTGCGTTCTATCTCCACAATTCGATCCACAGGGACTTGCAGACTAAGTAGCACCGACCTACGAAGCACGGACATGTTGCGGACATGTTGCCGGAGCTTCTGTGTCGTGGAGCTTCTGTGTCGTGTCTGTCTTTGAATTTGAAGACAGACACGTCTCTTCTCTAAACCATGCGATCGCACGCACGCGACGGTCCCACGAATCCTCGCCCGATCAACGTCAGGAGATCATTGAATTCTTCTCTCTTCCCTCGTTCTGTCAATCACCCCACCCCACTCTCTCCCCCGCCCCCTCGGTTTCTTCCCCCACCCCCAAAAAAAAAGCACTTGTCATTTCTCTGGTTTTTCTCCCCCTAACCCCACGCCACCCCCATCCATCCCCCTCTCCGCCTCCAGTTTTTTTCCGTCATCCTGTGTTGAGAAAAGTTGATCACGTGTCCGAACATATCTGAGCGTATCGGACACATCGACACATGTCGGACACATCGACACATGTCGGACACAACACGAAACGGAAGCTCTGGCAATGGCAATGTATTCGTGCTTCGTAACTTGCAGAGAGCATCCTAATTTGAGTGACATGGATGAGTGAGTGCGAGCATTCTGGCGCTGGTCCAGGGTGAAAAGTAGTGGACTTTAGTAACGTTGATAAAGCCATTTTAGCTCTCTGTCCACTTGTAAGAAGCTCGAAGTTTGCTTCCCTCATACAAGTTTCGAGACCCTTTACTTTTTGACAGTCGAAACCCAAATTTGGGACCTTGGTGAGTGATGATGATATTATTATTATTATTATTATCGTTGCAAAAAGATGTGATTCCGCACGGAACTTGGCATCTCTCGCATCATTTCTCGATGGCCTTTAAAGTAACAAATGAACTCCGCCGCCGTACAATGCGGCCCCTAAACATTTGGTTTCTTTTTTTGGGTCGAAGGCCCCTAAACATTTTAAAAGTAGAAACTTTATGTGGGATTTGGATAGACAGGGGCTGCTGCTACGGTTGTTGGTGCAGACTCGAATGATAAGAACAGAACCAAAATGAGGGAGGGAGGGAGTAGACCCGAACGACAGAGATTAAGATGCCGAGGAGGCCAAGACTTTCCATGCAATCCCCCTGTCCAAACCGAGCGAAGGACGACATTGGTTTCTTGCTTATTTTAATCAAAAATATGGAGAACCCGCTTGCCCCTCCACCGATCTCCTCCTCTCCCCCGATTCTACCTTTGGTTCGTCTATTTCTTTTAGCAAAGGGTACGGCGAGATCCCTCCGGTGGACGCAACTTTGGCGACGATTCATACACACGCGTCCCTTCTCCTTTTTGGGAATGCTCTGCAGTTATTATCCTCGTAGATGGAGAGGAGACCCACCTTGTCCGCCCCACCGAAAATGGCTATGAATCTACTTTAAAAACAGGAATTTGCGAGGAAAACCTTGATACCTTTGCACAAATCCTACTAGGGACCAACGGAAAAAGACAAAGGGAGGGAGGGAGGGAGGGAGGGACACATAATTAGCAGTTACCAAACACAACATGTAGGGGCAATTCCGTAATTCCGACGACGGCGACATGTGGCAGGGACAGGAATTTAAAAGGTGGACCGAATGGTCACCATTCGCCGCCTCCTCCTCCTCCTCCTCCTCCTCCTCTGTCCCTCCCGTCTTCTTCCTCCCTTCCTCCGGAAGAGCAGCTCCACAAGAACAATGGCGGCCGCCGCAGCCACCACCCTCTCCGCCGCCATCTCCTCCTCCTCCGCCGCCTTCCTCTCCTCTAAAAATCTCCCCTTTCTCCCAAAGTTCTCTCCTTTCCCCTCCAAACCCACCGCCAGGCCCTCCCCTGCAGCCCTCCGCATCTCCAGTTCCCTCGGACACGCCTCCAAAGCCGCCGCCGCCGCCGCCGCCGCCCCAGTCGTCGCGCCCCCCTCCCCGGAGACCGAGGCCTTCGCCTCGCGATTCGGCCCCGACGAGCCCCGCAAGGGGAGCGACGTCCTCGTGGAGGCCCTGGAGCGGCAGGGGGTGACCAACGTCTTCGCCTACCCCGGCGGCGCCTCCATGGAGATCCACCAGGCCCTCACCCGCTCCGCCATCATCAAGAACGTCCTCCCCCGCCACGAGCAGGGCGGCATTTTCGCCGCCGAGGGGTACGCCCGCGCCTCCGGCCGCCCTGGCGTCTGCATCGCCACCTCCGGCCCCGGGGCCACCAACCTCGTCAGCGGCCTCGCCGACGCCATGCTCGACAGCATCCCCATTGTCGCCATCACCGGCCAGGTTCCGTCGATGACCCGTGCTTTGTTTGCTGCTGTTCTAGTCGTACCTATCTGCACTGTTTCATTTGATAGCTTTAGTCCATTAGCTCGTACCTTTGAGATCTGGACTTATAGGGTGCAAAGCTTTGAAACTACGGCTTTTCAGTTTCATTCATTGCCCACCGTTTTGACGAAAGAATTAGAAATTCAATCTTTAGGTGCCGCGAAGAATGATTGGCACGGATGCGTTTCAAGAGACCCCTATTGTCGAGGTCACCCGGTCCATAACGAAGCACAACTATCTTGTTCTTGATGTGGAAAATATACCAACGATCGTCAGCGAGGCATTCTATCTGGCGACTTCAGGGAGGCCAGGTCCGGTTCTCATAGATGTACCTAAGGATATACAACAGCAGCTTGTGGTTCCAAAGTGGGACATGCCTGTGAGGTTGCCAGGATACATGTCGAGGTTGCCTAAGCCGCCTCAGGAGGCGCACCTGGAACAGATTGTGAGGTTGATCGCCGAATCAAAGAAGCCAGTCTTGTATGTGGGCGGTGGGTGTTTGAATTCGAGCGAGGAGTTGATCAGGTTTGTAGAACTTACAGGGATCCCTGTGGCGAGTACTTTGATGGGGCTAGGGTCGTTCCCATGCACGGATGATTTGTCGCTACATATGCTTGGGATGCATGGGACTGTATATGCAAACTATGCAGTGGACAAAAGTGATCTGTTGCTCGCCTTTGGAGTTCGGTTTGATGATCGTGTGACGGGCAAGCTAGAAGCTTTTGCTAGCCGAGCTAAGATCGTTCACATTGATATCGATTCGGCTGAGATCGGAAAGAACAAGCAACCTCACATATCTGTTTGTGGGGATGTGAAATTGGCCCTGCAAGGGATTAACAGGTTGTTAGAAGGGACAGCATCAAAGCTTAAATTTGACTTTTCCGCTTGGCGGGTGGAGCTTGATGAGCAGAAACAGAAGTACCCATTAAGTTTCAAGACATTTGGGGATGCCATACCTCCTCAGTACGCGATTCAGGTTCTTGATGAGTTGACCAATGGAAATGCAATCATAAGTACAGGTGTCGGGCAGCATCAAATGTGGGCTGCACAATTTTACAATTATAGGAGGCCTCGGCAGTGGTTGACATCCGGAGGATTAGGGGCTATGGGTTTTGGGTTGCCAGCTGCTATTGGAGCTGCTGTTGCAAAGCCTGATGCCATTGTTGTGGACATTGATGGAGATGGGAGCTTTATCATGAATGTCCAGGAGTTGGCTACTATCAGAGTGGAGAACCTTCCGGTTAAAATTCTTCTATTGAACAATCAACACCTGGGCATGGTTGTCCAATGGGAGGATCGCTTCTACAAGGCCAATAGGGCACACACTTACCTAGGAGATCCGTCGAGAGAATCTGAGATATTCCCAGACATGTTGAAGTTTGCTGAAGCTTGTGGAATACCTGGTGCTCGGGTGACCAAGAAAGCAGATGTTAGAGCTGCAATTCAGACAATGCTGGATACTCCTGGGCCATACTTGCTAGAAGTGATTTTTCCCCATCAAGAGCACGTCTTGCCTATGATTCCAAGTGGTGGGGCTTTTAAAGATGTGATAGTCGAGGGTGATGGACGATCAGCATACTGATGTCCTGAATGATCTTGTATGTTGCTGCGGCCTTATCATGAGAGTTGTGGCACTTCTTTCCCTTTTAGTTTTTAACTCGTGCTAATGCACGGGAAGATCTTTAGTTGTTTTACTTGTAATGGCACGAAGTAGTTTGTAGTTAGGTAATATCAGAGCATGTGAAGGTTGATTTAGTTATCATCACTGGTTCACTGAGAAGGACAAATAAATTGCGGTTTAGTGATGGTGTTCCATCTTTGATGGTGAAGATCTCATAATACTATGTCTTGTTTATGTTGAATTTGTTCTGGTTTAAATCTTGTATTTACAGCCTGGTACGGTAATGTTGAAGTGACAATTTTGTACCACGATGAATGCCTTTTTAGTTGCAATCAGAGTTGGGTTACATGTTATTGGATGTTTTATGTGTGGCATGAGTGCACTGCAGCTTCTTTTGTTTTCTTTTGAAAGTCGAGTCACTGCTTGCATTGCTTCCATCAGGGCTATGTGGTCTATTGGTACTTCCATTGCCCTTGGTGGGAAATTGGGACAGAACTCCGAAGGGTGATTAGTTTGCTCATCGAGAATGGACATCTTTACTTGGGTGCGTGAAATATCTTCGTTTATGACAACCGAACATGTTAAACCTTTAAACGGGCTGTTCTGGTGATGATTTACCTACTCCTACTCTCATGCTACTGATGTTCTGCAAGTGCATTGATGGGCAAATGTTCTTCCAATGCTTTTAATTCTCTCCTTGTAATACTAGTTTGGAAAGTACACCATGTGTCATTCACTTTTTCAGGTATGGTAGTGCATGCTTTGTTCAATTTCCGAGTTTATAAGAATCGGGACACAAGCTCAGGGTCCTTGCGCTTGCTGGGATCGCACGAGTGGGTTGTCCTTCACGGTTGGCGTGAGTGCAGGGTTTGAGCACTTTGAAGTAGGTCTGCTTCAAGATTTTGAGTTGAAGTTTCAGGGGTCGTCATTTTCGTTTTAAATGCTAGGATGGGGAAGAGGGATGTACAATGCAATCCATTGCCAATCGAATCCCAGTTTCGAAAACTGGTGCCATCTGTCGTTCCTCAACCAGAATGATCTCTCCAGATAACTCGAGTCAGTGGTATTGTTGAGTTTTAACTCAAAAGACGATGTGGAGGATACATACTCAAACACTAAAAAACAGAAATCTTTACGAAGAAGATTAGACCCGACAACGTGGAGGATGCAAACATCAAACCCAAAACGGAAATCTTCTGAAAAAAGAAGAGATCCGCAAAAGATTTTTTATGATTGATAAATTGAGGATCAGAAGTCTGGATGAATGAATTTGAGTAAAAGCATTGTAAAGAATGATTTCTTTTCTCTTCTGGACAAAATGAAGAAGAGAAAGACAGAGGAGGTGTGGAGAGTGCGATTTGAACCCACGCCCTTTCGGACCAGAACCTTAATCTGGCGCCTTAGACCAACTCGACCATCTCCACGTGTACGGGACTAGAAGGCAGAAGACATATTACTAATAGTTAAACAGATGACATTCTGCCAACCACGTGCAGTGGTTAACATCCGGAGGATTAGGGGCTATGGGTTTTGGGTTGCTAGCTGCAATTGGAGCTGCTGTTGCAAAACCTGATGCCATTGTTGTGGACATTGATGGAGATGGGAGCTTTATCATGAATGTCCAGGAGTTGGCTACTATCAGAGTGCAGATCCTTCCAGTTAAAATTCTTCTATTGAACAATCAACACCTGGGCATGGTTTTCCAATGGGAGGATCGCTTCTACAAGGCCAATAGGGCACACACTTACCTAGGAGATCCGTCGAGAGAGTCTGAGATATTCCCAGACATGTTGAAGTTTGCTGAAGCTTGTGGAATACCTGGTGCTCGGGTGACCAAGAAAGCAGATGTTAGAGCTGCAATTCAGACAATGCTGGATACTCCTGGGCCATACTTGCTAGAAGTGATTGTTCCCCATCAAGAGCACGTCTTGCCTATGATTCCAAGTGGTGGGGCTTTTAAAGATGTGATAGTCGAGGATGATGGACGATCAGCATACTGATGTCCCGAATGATCTTGTACGTTGCTGCGGCCTTATCATGAGAGTCGTGGCACTTCCTTCCCTTTTAGTTTTTAACTTGTGCTGATGCACGGGAAGATGTTAGTTGTTTTACTTGTAATGGCATGAAGTAGTTTGTACATAGGTAATATCAGAGCATGTGAAGGTTGATTTAGTTATCATCACTAGTTTGCAGAGAAGGACAAGTAAATTGCGGTTTAGTGATGGTGTTCCATCTTTGATGGTGAAGATCTCATAATAATATCTCTTGTTTATGTTGAACTTGTTCTGGTTTAAATCTTGTAGTTACAGTCTGGTACGGTAATGTTGAAGTGACGATTTTGTACCAAGATGAATGCCTTGTTAGTTGCAATTGGAGTTGGGTTACATGTTATTGAATGTTTTATGTGTGGCATGAGTGCACTGCAGCTTCTTTTGTTTTCTTTTGAAAGTCGAGTCACTGCTTGCATTGCTTCCATCAGGGCTATGCGGTCTATTGATACTTCCATTGCCCTTGGTGGGAAATTGGGACAGAACTCCGAAGGGTGATTAGTTTGCTCATCGAGAATGGACATCTTTACTTGGGTGTGTGAAATATCTTCGTTTATGACAACCGAACGTGTTATACCTTTAAACGGGTTGTTCTGGTCATGATTTACCTACTCCTACTCTCATGCCACTGATGTTCTGCAAGTGGTAGATTGATGGGCAAATTTTTCTCTTCTTGCAATGAAACCTTATTATTTTACCTTCTCTTGGACTTGGGAGACAATCCCAGATTTTTTTGTTCTTTTTCTCTATGAATTTTGGGTCTAGTCTGATCTACGAACCAGTTGCAATGTTTCCGACAGAAAATGGTTGATATCTGAAACTCAAACTTCAAGACGAAAGGATGTGTTGGTTCTATTGTGAGCTGGAAAGACGAACATAATGTTTGATGAATAGACACATAACCCTAACAAACCTTTCACAACATTGAAGAATCTACAAGTTAATAACCCAACCTCTGGTTACATGTCAACCATGGTTAATATTGTCGAAATAAGCAAATTACTTGGCACAGATTTTTTTAGAGCCACCCTTTAATTTCTTGGCTATAAAGCAAAGACCCTATTTAATGATCATTTTCCTTTTGTTTACCCTACTCATCTTCATATTCAAGTGGCTTATATTTTCTACAAGGATCCAACCATTAGGAACAAGAAGAACTAGGCAAAAAAAAAAGAGGAGAAAAAAGGAAAAGGGAAAATGAAAATACTCTTGACTGCTATAAAGTCGGGCTCTTATCTGAAACGAACATAGCTACTTTAGGTCCTTATTTGAGAAAATGATAGCATTTCAAGTCTTTTTTAAATAAAACCCATTTTGGATCTTTATTTGAGAAAATGAGGGCATTTTAGGTCTTTTTTTTGGAATTTTCTCTCTTTTCTTTTAAATTGTACTCTAAAAAGAGAGAACCTTTGTGAGCTAGATGAAATAATAACTTGATTTTTTCTAGTGCGAAAAAGTAATATATTTGAAATTTTCATGCTAAATTTTTTGGATTTTTGTGGGGTTATCTATTACAAGTACTAATAATTTAGGAATTCCTTGATGCCCTTGTAGGCATTCACAATTCATAAGGTAACTTGTGGCAATTCGATCCACATTGTGTTCGCTTTGTTTTCATGACGAGAAACGTGCCAATTTGATCATTGTTGCATGCATTGTTTTGTGTGTTTTTAGGGGAAGTAATGTTGATGGAATTATAAAATTATATTGAATGGTTGATTGTGCTTTAGCCTGACTATTAAAAATAGTTTTGCAAGTTTATCGCTTTTCTATGTGGATGTGGGTAGATGAAATGTACGTGCAAACTGTTTGATTATGGATCATGTTTGATCACAATGACTATGCTTATTATGAAAGTTTGTTGCTCGTTCATATGGATTGTGCTGATAGAATCATAATTCATTAAAAACGGTGGATTTCTGACTGTTATGCTAATTATGAAAGCTCACTACTTGTATAGTATGCTAGATTAGTAACTAGTCAAATACCAATTAAAAGAAAGAAAAAAAACTAGAACAAATTTTAGTGAACTATTGAAGCAATAAGTGGTTTTGATTAGACAATTACCGAGGGCTTCTGGTAGACTTCTTTTGTTTCCAACTTCACTTGCGACAAGTCATCGCATTAGTATGAGTTTGTTGACCATGTGAGGGCAATCCACCTCGATGATGAATTCAATTCGCTAATTTATCTAGTTATCTCATTGGTGGAATTTGAATCACATTCTTCTTAGTAAGGCCACAAGGTCTTGATCAACCTTGTGCCGATCGGGGTTTTATACGCCCAGGCGTTGATACCTATTGATGTCCTAAACCAATTAAAACCATCAGGAATGAAATAAAGTGTGAATAATAGAGTCTGAGTTCAACCTCATGGTCAGCGGAAGAAAAAGAAGGCTAGGGAGGAAGAATTTACATTCCATTCTCACATCCTCTTCCTCTAAGGTGACCAAGGGGTCTTATAGATCCAACTAAGACAATGGAATCTTCTTTTGTGATCATACTTTTATCTTGGTTAGTAGTCCAATCCTTGGCTCAACTCAATGGCACTTTTACGCAGGCTTGGTGCCACTAGATTGGCATGGATGAATATCATTTCATTGTTTACGTGGATGTATACGAATGAAATTATAATTTATTAAAAATGGTGGTTCGTGCTTTGTCCTTACTGTTATTCTTGTTTCTCAAATTTGTCACTTGTACAAGTGAAATTACATCATTTTCTTGTCTATGTAGGCATAGGCAGATGGAACTATAATTTGTTAATAAAGGTTGCCCTGCTTCATTCCGACCAACATGTTTTGGAAGTTCGTCGTGTGTTTACATGGATTTACATCATCTGATCATATCCCGTTTGGTCATCTGGACATTATTTGGTTGTATTTTGTTTGCCGATTTACGTATTCCTTTACATGTATATAGATGCATTAAAGGAGCAAATCTGGCATTTTAGAATAATTACAAATATGTATCTAGAGTATTTGCTGATATTTTAATTTGACATTAAGTCATTTTGACTTTACAAAGGAGGTATTACATAAGGAAAGAAGAATTGGCCATATCTAAAGTAGGTATAGACCAAACCCCAAAGAGATGGAATGCAACTAGGATTTCCACACTTGCAATTGTGAGAGTGTGGCTGATGTCCATTGCGTTGCGGCCCCTCCTCCTATCAAGATGCAACTAAGTTTAAATACTTAGTAAACAAGCAACATCCTTGCCGTAGTCCCAACTGCCTTAAACCCAATGTTGCTATTGAGATTCCCCCTCCACCAATAGATGGCAATGATTCATCTAATTGAAAGTTTTTCTTCATGATAGAATGAGAAATAGTGTACGCCTGAGTTGGAGGACAGACTTGTGCCCCCTATGCAAGTTTGATAGGATTCTCTGGTATTCACTTGCCACATAAGCTCACTCCTTCATATGGCGCATTAACTAAATTTGCAATTGATAATGGAGCACCTACACCCCCATCATATTCTCCTCTCCTAGGCATGTTTGTGCTTATAGTTTGGCATTAGAAGTTGGGCCATGAAGAAGCAACTGCAGTTAGAGAGAAGCGCTCAAAGATGATTCACATGTCTAAGAAACCTCCTAATGATTCAGTGGGCACGTCTTCTCATGTCAATTCTCTAGAAATTGCAGGGATTACCAAAAGGTAGGTTGGTGAAGGTGGTATAAATAAGAGGGTCAGAAGCCTAGCAACATCTGTAGATAGTAGAGGTGTTGGAGGAAATTTGTCTAGATCTCAAAAATCCAATCGGAGAATAGGAGAAGTGTTAATTTTGATGTGATTAATCAATTCAACAATTTGAGGGATCTATCTCAGATAGAAAGAAGGAAGATGCTAATATATAAGGTAAAGAAGAAACTTTTAAGAAGCTTAACGAGTGGAGTAGTGAGAAAGAACCTGTAGATAGACTAAGTTGTTTGTGTTGAGAAAACTTCTATTAGATTTTGAAGTTGACAAAACTTTTATATATTTATTTTTTTTATTCTGAGGAATACAAGACTTCTGTCGAACTCTTTCAAAGTCTATCTTACATCAAAAGTCTGCCCCAGTCTGACGAAGACTTAGACTAAACTCAAGTGAAGAACGAAGACATAATCAGACTCAGGATTATTATTCTTCCTTCAAGGATTCGATACAAACAAGATATATATGGATTTCTAGTTAGAAAACTCACTTACCTTTTTTTAATATTATTGATGAAATCAATCTCGGAACGGTAAAATCAATTTGGAAGGCAAGTTTATTTGGAAAGAATCTACTTATGGAAATCAAGATCCTGATTGTATGGGCGACCAAGATCATCAGACTTTCATCTCAATCTTCAAATGGCTCAAGATCTCTTTGATTGATTATGTCCAACGAGTTGATTGGAATAATTCATTTGAAAAGTGCCAACGGTCACAAAGGCATGAAAGAGTATTTAATGAGGTTTTTCGAGTCATTCGATTGAAAGCATGAAAACTAGAATTTCAAAGTCTGAAGCTTTTCAATTCACTTGTTCTTCCTCAATAGTGCTCAAACGTGTATTCAAAAGAAATAAAAACACTAAGGAGTGACTTAGTGAGAGGAGTAGAAACTTTTCACTAAGTAGTTAGTGTATAAGGCTACAATTCTCTTTCAATTCATAGTGAAATCCAACCAGAAGGCTGTCAGCATGAAAAGTGGACGTAGGCTTAATTTAAGTTGAACTACTATAAATCTTGTGTTCATTTTCTATTCCCCCGACTCTTTTAATTTATTTGATGTGATACTTTTCTGAGTTTCGCTATAGTTGTTTTAACAATATCTTACTTGAGTTTGAATCTTTATTCAAAGTCTATTGTTTGACAGACTCAGTTTAAAAGAAAATTATTTTCACTGCATCTCTTAAAAATCTATTTTTACACTTATTCACTTCCCTCTAAGTGTTTATACTAGTTATTTCAATTGGTATCAGAGTTTTGTGTGCTTACTTTATTGAAGTGTTTTTACTTTTAAGCTAAAGATATTCTATGGCTTGTATTTTGGCTAGAGGATTAGTTGAAGGACAGAGCAATATCAGACCTTTTTATTTCGATGAAAATGAGTATAATGTGTGGAAGAACGAAATGAAAGTATTCCTCAGATCCAGAGATCTTTTGGAGTGGGATGTTGTCAAAAGAAGAATCAATCCAAAGGCAACATCAGCTTCAGAGAAAGGGAAAGAAGTGATGGACAAAGATGCTAGTGAATCCACATGAGCTGAAATTATCAAAAGACAAGCTCTTGATGCAAAAACAATTTATTTATTATATTGTGCCTTATCTTCCACTGAATACAACCGAATCTCCTCCTATGAAACAACAAAAGAAGTTTGGGAAAAATTTCATGTTACTTAGGAGGGGACTGATCGTGTGAATGAGACAAAGATAAATATTCTACTTAGACAATATGAATCCTTCATAATGAAGTCTAGAGAATCTATTTGTGATATGTTCAGTCGCTTTATAGAAATTGTGAATAGCTTGGCTTATCAATGTCAACTAATTTCTAGACCAATAAAAGTTACCAAACTATTGCGTGGACTTTCAAATGACTAGAATCATGTGAAGACTTCAATCAGAGAAACTCAAAGGATCATGCCCCTGTCAGTTGATGAATTAATAGGCACGCTTCAATCGTACGAAGTGGAGCAGATCAATGATGAGGAAAATCCGAAAGGTAAGAAATCAATTGCATTAAAGTCTAATGTTGATTCTGATGATACAAATTTAGATGATGATATGGACGATGAGGAGCTAGCCCTTATAATAAAGAAATTTAGAAAATTGAACAGAAATGGAAGAAGATTAAATTGAAAGAAGCAAAGCATGCAAAATTCCCAGAACAAACCAACTAAAGACAATGAAACAAGCAAGGACGTAATATGCTTCGAGTGCAAGAAAAATTGGCATATTAGACCGAACTATCCCTTGTTGAAAAAGAAGAAGGGGAAGTTTGAGAAGTACAAGAAATGTCTTAAAGCAGAAACCTGGAGTGACACTAAATGTGAAGAGGAATTTGCAAACATATATCCGATAGCTCACTCAAAGTCAGACTCAAAATCAGAAACATACATTGATTCAAATTTTGACAAAGATTTCGAGATTAGTCACTCATAAATTCCTGTTAAAGTCTAAATGTATATAGATGAACTTTGCCTTAAATCCTCTCTTAAAATATTTCCGAACTGAAAAAGGAAAATTTTAAGTTGAGGCAATAGGAAGTTTCTTGGAAAAAAAAAAGTTTGAAAGTCTGAAAAAAGGTGTTGATGATTTGAAAGAAAATTCTGATTTTCTTTCAAAAGAAAATGTTGACTTAAAAAGAGAGATTTCAAATATTTCAAAAAGATTTTCCAAAGGATCAGAAAAATTGGAGAAAATTCTTACAGCTCAAATACCCTATTTTAACAAATCAGGTTTGTGTATGAATAATAAAAATATTCATTTAATTAATTTTCCTAAAGTAAAAGAGAGACTTAGGCTCTGTTCGTTTCGCGAAAAATGTGGTGTTTCTGGAAAATATTTTCTAGGAAGTCATTTTCCAGGAAAATGTAATTATTTTCCAGTGTTCGGATGAAACCTGAAAATGAAGTGGAAAATATTTTTTGCTGTCCGATAAGGAAAATCTTTTCCTCCACATACTCCTTTTCATTTATTTTATTTTTTTAAATGGATTTTCCATATTTTTAAAATTGATTTTTAATTATTTTTAATTTTTAAATTCTATTATTAATTTTTTTCATTTTAATTTTTCTTTTCTTTTTTTTTGTTTTCCATCTCCTTCTTTCTTGGTCTTTCGCCGGCCACGGCAATGGCCCGCGACTAGCCATTGATGAGCCTCGAGCAAGGCTCACCGCTCACCAAATTGACGAGTGTGAGCGTTGAGTCAAGGCTCACCGACCGACGAGCACTAACTTGAGATCGACAAGCTCGAGGTTCACCCGGCGACGGCCAACAACTAGCCAAGAAAGAAGAAGTTGGGAAACAAAGAAAAAAAAAAAAAGAAAAGAAATAGAGAAGAAAAAGGAAATTAAAAATAATTCGAATTTAAAAAAAATATAAAATTAAAAAATAATGTGAATAAAAAATAAAAGAATAAGAAGAAAGGGGAGGAGGAAGTAATGATTTGTAGAGGTGTGAGAAAAGAGAGATCAAGTGAGAAAAATATTTTTCACTTTTCAAAAATGGAAAGGATGGAAAACATTTTCTCCTAATTTAAAAGATTTTTTTCCTTTCATAGAAAGCATTTTTCCCAGTGAATTCATTTTCCGTGAAACAAACGACGGAAAATCCGGAAAACGTTTTTCCAGAAATTATTTTTCGCAAAACGAACGGAGCCTTAAACAAAAACCTACAAAGGCATTTTATAAAAATCATTTTCAAAAAATGTTTGTAAAACCTGTCCGTCGAAGTGCTCTCAGATATTTTAAGTATAACACCTCAGAACATTTTGAGAATGAATGTCCCAAAGTTTGGAAACAAGTTAAGAATGATTGGGCAAATATTGTTTTTAACACTAATTCTTCTAGACCCAAAAAAATCTGGATACCAAAGAAAACTTGAGTTATTTCTTTGATTGCAAGTCACTATTAAAAGAAAAATCAAATGGTATTTGGATAGTAGCTATTCTAGGCATATGACAAAAGACTCAAGTTGCTTCGTGAAGCTTGAAAAACTAAAATGAGGAAATGTTTCTTTTGGTGGAAATAGTAAAAGGAAAGTTATAGGATATGGAACAGTGAAGATTGTAAGTCTGACTATCAACAATGTTTCCTTGATGAAAGGATTAAACTACAATCTTTTGAGTATAAATCAGCTTTGTGATACAGGTTTCAGAATAAACTTTCAAGAAGGAATTTGTTCTGAAGTAAGTCAAGATTTCTCTCAATCCTTTACTAGGCGAAGACATGGCAATATCTATCTTTTGGATGTAAATCTAGAAAATTCTCAATGCCTCATTTCATTACAAGATGAAGCAAGTCTCTAGCATCGAAAGCTTAGTCATATAAATATGAAACAAATTGCCAAAATTTCTTCCAAGAGGTTGGTTCGAGGGCTTCCTAATTTGGCTGATCAGAAGTTTGAGTTGTGCACTCCTTGTATCTTGGAAAACAGGTCATAAGTTCTTTTAAACCAATAAATCAGGTTTCTACTAGTCGTGTTTTGCAACTTCTCCATATGAATCTTTTTGCACCAACAAGAACTCAGAGTATTGGTGGAAAGAAATATTGTTTAGTAATTGTGGATGATTATTTACGTTTTACTTGGGTATTTTTTTTTTTTTTTGGCAAGAAAGTCTGAAACTCTTTCCTATTTTTCAAAATTTGCCAAGAAAGTTCAAAACGAGAAAAGGTTATGCTATTTCAAACATAAGAACAGATCATAGAAATGAGTTTGAAAATTAGGATTTTGCAAACTTCTATGATGAATCTGGTTTTCAACATGTTTTCTCTTCTCCATATACTCTAGAACAAAATTAAGTTGTAGAAAGGAAAAATAGATCTTTACAAAAAATGGCCAAAACTCTATTGAAAGAGAGCAAAATATTTTCATGATTTTGGGCAAAAGCAATTTCTACTGCCTGTTATATAATCAACATGGTGTTTTTGAGGCCATCTTAGAGAAGACTCCCTATGAAGTATGTAAAGGGAAGAAGCCTAAGATCTCTTACTTCCACGTTTTTTTGTTGTAAGTGCTTTATCTTGAAGAATGCAAATGATCGATCTAGAAAGTTCCAAGAAAAATCGGATGAATGAATTTTTCTTGGATATTCAATGTCAAGCAAAGCTTATAGGGTTTTTAACAAGAAGACTCAGTCTATAGAAGAATTGTTGACACCTAAATTTTGACGACCCGGTTATTTATTTTTTACATAAAAATTAGGGATTAATTTTACCCCTAGAAAATATAATTAAAACTACATAGCATATAATTTTAGTTGCACTTATTTATTTTTGTATTTGATCAGCAGTGGATGAGCTTCAATTTCACGAGTTGACAATTTGGTATTTTTGGAAATGATTCATATTATTCTTCCAATTTTCGGTAAATATTTTATATATTCATGTGATTTATATATTAGGCAATATATTTTAATGAAGATTGGAAGTTTAAGCATGAAATATCAAGAAGGAATATCACACGTGGGGGCATTTATGGAGTAATATATTATTTGACTCAAAATAAGAAAGATTAAATGATCAAAGGAGATTTTGTGCGTGAGCTGAAAAAGAAAGAAAAAATTGCTAAGCTTGAGTACTTTCCTATAAAAGGGACTCACTACACGACGAAACAAAAGGAGGCCACACATTGAATACACGGCCATTGAGAGAAAAACGTGAGTGAGGGCGAGACTTAGATTGAAAGAGAGACTTCTTTACGTTTTTGGGTCAATAGGTCAACAAAGGGATGGGGTTTCCTCTGACAAGGTGCACACAGAGAGCACGTGAAAGAAGGAAAAACTAAAAAAAAAGGTGGGGTTATCTTCTTCCAGTGGGGGTCTTCAAGCATGAAGTTCGGGCATGCAATTTCGACGCCCGCAGCTGCTGATCCATCGTTGATCGCCACTATCGCTGCCTTGCCTCGAGATCAGGAGCGGAGCACCACCCTCGCCATTGACCCTTGGGCCGTGACCATCAATATCGTTGTGAGTCCCCGCGAGTCCACCGAGCCGACGGTCCCTCCACTACTTCGTCCTCTATCTCTGCAGTTTCGTCCGCGAGCATCATTGTGGAAGCCATTGAGCTGGGTCCTCACGGCCCAATTACAGCAAGAATTCCACCAATGACCACAAGGCAGCTTAGCCGAGACGTTCATCGGGCAGCATTGACGTCTTTAGTCCACCAATACCAAGGAGGACAAGTTCATGGCAGCTTATCCGTACTCACGGCCAGAGATGAGTTTAATTTTGTAGGCTTTCCAAGCGAGCTCGTTGACCACCGAAGCAAGGATCCGCTGGTGATCTCTCTCCCATCACTGAAAGTCGTCCTTGAGCACCATTGTGAACACCCATCCTCACCGCATCATCAACCGAGGCCAAGCACCACCACGCACCGCCAGTCACCCGTTGAGCGAATTCCACTCAGTCCAAATTTTGTAATATCATTTGTGGAATTAGGTAATTATCATATCTAAATTTGATTTAGATATTTTATTGCCTAAAACATGCTTTTCAATATCTTATGTGCATATTTAAATTATCTGTGTATTCCCAATTATGATTTATTGCCTAATCCATAGCCACACGCCAATTTTTTATTCCATCTATAAGATTTTAGATGTAATAATTAATCACGCAAGAATAAAATTGATATCTTGATCTTTAAGGTTTAAGATCAATTTATCGATTTCATTAGCGAAATAGTCAAGTTTGATTAGATATCGTTTCTAAATTCGAACGATGGATAATATCTTTGAAGACTGTGAATGATTTGGTGTTTATCTTTTAATTGATTTGTTTATCCCAAAAAATACAAAAAAAGATTGCATTTGCATATCATGTAGATTGGAATTGATTTCCTAGATAGAATTGCATGATAGAATAGTTAGATTCTTCTTTAAATGCATGTTTAGATGGTATATAGGTTAGATAATTTCTTTAAATCAAATTGCACGTTGAGATAAATTTCTAAGTTAAGATAGCATTCGGATTAGTCTATTTCCTAACTTAAAATGGATAATATCTCACTTTAGTTAGATTTTTATTTTTAGCAATTTTTAATTTCGAATTTTAATAAACATACAAAAAATCATGCGCATGTCATATAGATTAGGTTCATGAAATACATGTCATTTAGTGATTGTTGCTATGTCCATTCAATTAGAAATTGTCCGTCATTAGAATTAGGTCATTTGATCAAATTGCGTTGTATATTAGCTTAGATTTCATTAAACAAGAGAAACTCCTAAAAAATTGAGTGACTGCGTGTTAATTAGAAATCTTATCTAGGGTTGTTGATATGAATTTCAAGCTAACACTACATATGCTTTCGTTGCTATGAGGTAAGTCCTGCAATTTATTCACTACTTTATCTGGGTGTTAAATTGGTGGTTTGTGCACTCATATGATCAACTCACATGTTAGAAAAGCAAATTAAAATCAATTCAAGTTACCTGCAAAACATTTTTTTCAAAATAAAAGATAAATGTACCGAAAAGGCGTTAGAGAAATCTAGCGTAATCAAATCCCCAAACTCATGATCTCTAGTTCGCAGGAGTAAAGTAAATCTCCCATTATTTTACTTGGGTTTCTAATTAACCTACCAAAAATAAATTAATGACGACTCCTAATTTAAAAATCATTTGCACATTAAGAACTTAAAACTAAGTTGCAAATTAGTATGGGCTTAGGAGAACCCGGGCTAAATTTAGACTTAGTAGTCTATTAGCCTAATTCTAGGTGGTACAGCAGCAAGCAGAACTAGAAGAATCAAAGGAAACAAATGATCAACATAATGTCAAAACAAATGGCAATTGGAAGCATAATTCAAGTCATCCCAAATAACTCATTATTGGCAAGTTAGATGAAGGAATCCGCACCAGATCCAAAGGAAAAGAAGAATCCAGTGTAGTAGCACTTATTTTTGAAATATAACCAAAAGAAGTAGAAGAAGCATTGTTTGACGAAAGCTGGATAGAAGTTATGCAAGAAGAACTCAGACAGCATTAATGATGTATGAAAGCTTATTCCTAAGCCAAAAGGCAAATCTGTGATTGGAACAAAGTGGATATTTAGAAACAAGATAGATGAAAAAGGTAAAGTAATCAGAAACAAAGCAAGACTTGTGGCAAAAGAATACACACAGGAAGAAGGGAAAGACTACAATGAGACTTATGCACCTATAGCAAGATTAGAAGCAATTAGATTATTACTTGCTTTTGCCTGTTTTCAAAATTTCAGGTTATTCCAGATGGATGTCAAAAGCGCTTTCCTCAATGGACTCATACAAGCAAAAATTTATGTGGAACAACTACCAGGATTTAAAGATTCAAGAAAACCAGACTCCGTCTACAAACTAAAGAAGGCATTGTATGGTCAAGCACCTCAAGCTTAGTATGAGAGGTTGATTAAGTTTTTAACAAATAATGGCTTTGAGAAAGGAAAAGTTGATACAACCTTGTTTATAAAAAGAGAAGAAAAAGATTTTTTGCTCATACAAATTTATGTTGATAAAAAAGTCTTTAGATCTCCTAATGAAAATTTTTGCAAGAAATTTTCAAGATTTATGTAAGAAAAATTTGAAATGAACATGATGGGTGAATTGACTTTCTTTCTGAGATTGCAAGTCAGACAATCAAATGAAATATTCATTCATCAGGAGAAATATGCCAAAGATAATATCAAAAAGTTTGGAATAGAGAATTGCAAGAAAACAAAAACTCTCATGTCAAGCTCATCAAAACTCGATAAGGATGAAGGAGGAAAGAAAGTAGATCAAAAGCTATACAGAAGCATAATTGGTTCTCTTCTTGATCTCACTACCTCTAGACCCGACATTCTATCTAGTGTGTGTATCTGTACTAGATTTCAATCTGATCCAAAAGAATCACATCTAAGTGTTGTTAAACGCATCATTAAATATATTGTGACTTTTCCAAAGTTAGGTCTGTGGTATCCAAAATAATGAAACTTTACTTTACTTGGTTATTCTTATGCTGATCTAGCCAATTGTAGAGTCGACAGAAAGAGTACTTCTAGTACATGTCAATTGTTAGGACAAATGCCGATATCATGGTTCTCAAGGAAACAAAGTACAGTGGCACTATCTACAATGGAAGCAGAATATGTTGCTCTTGGAAGTTACTGCTCACAAATTATATGCATTAGACAACAACTAAGAGATTTCAAAATAGGAGAATCCTGCACAGAAATTAGATGCGACAATACAAGTGATATCAACCTTACTAGAAATCCAATTCTTCACTCAAGAGTAAAGCATATCAAGATTCGTCACCATTTTATAAGAGATCATGTACAAAATGGTGAGATTAATGTTCAATTTATTGATTCAAAGAATCAACTAGCAGATGTCTTTACAAAACCATTGGAGAAAAGCTTATTTGAATTAATTCGTAGCAAGCTAAATATCATCTCTCCTCTTGACTAAAGTCTACGGTTGATCAGACTCAGCATTTCAATTTAAGGAAGTTACTTCAGTATGGAAATCTCTGCAATCCAGGTATTTTATTTTTGGCATGTAAAAACTGAACAGGTATGATTATCTCTGAATCTTTACTTGTCTCTTATTTTTTTTAGAAATTACAATTTTATTCCCGATTTTTCGAATTACATTTCAAATTTTTGACAGTTACCTTTTTAAATTGTTTTCTGAAAAGGCATTTTTCTTTGTGACGATTTGTTTGCCCCATTTCAATTTTTTTAAATCCTTTAGACTATTTCCTTCGAGCACAGTGTCTTCAAAACCCTAATTCTCAAACTCTTTCTCTCTCGATTTTTCTCACAAAACTTCTCTGCAAACTTCTTTCTCTCTTCCACTTGAACATGTCGTTGAAGTCCTCCAAATCTGCATCAATGTCGTTCCAGAGGAAATCTTCTTGCATCGCAAGTCGTGGACCTCGCAATCTGCCTGAAGGACAAACTCATTTTGATTTGACTGGAGAAGATTCTCCCAAGAGTTCTCCTTGTCACTCTGCAGATGAGGAAGTTACACAAGAGGCGACTCCTATTTCAATTATGAGGCTTGAGGTACTTTTCAAACATTATACGTTTTTGAAACAGGGTGGAAGTCCTATGGACTTTATCTCTAGCTCTCTGAAAGACCATGGATACAAAAACGAAACTCTGTTTTTTAGAACGATGGAAAGGTTAGGATTGGTGCCAAAAGGAACAACAGAAAAGGAATTTTTGAATTTTCCTTCTGATCCTCACTTTGAATCAGAAAATTAGCCTGAGAATAAAGATGATGATGAAAGAATCTTTATAAATTTCCAACCAAGGATGGGTGTGGCGACTGAGATTACTGGAGAAAGAACAAAACTTTTTCGTTCAAAAGAGCATAAAAGGGTTTATGCTCAAATGTTGTACAGATGAGTGATAAACTTGCGCATAATAGACTTTGATTTTCTGGATTCTATAAAGGTTAACTTGAGGGAGAAGTTAGCAAATCTTCAACTTGAAAAATTTTGTGCAGAGACATCTGAAGCATATCCTAAATTAACGGCATATTTTTTGTCACGCCCCGATCCTCCGAGTGCGCGCCCATCCCTACTTGGTTAATTAATAGCGACATCTCAGGATGCGTCGCCGACCCATTCTTTTTAAAGCGCATGCGGAAACATATAATAATCCCTAGACAACAATCAAATGGGATAGAAAAGTAGAGCCTCAAATTTTCAAACAAAAACAAACCCTCTTATAAACAAACGAGTTCATATAAAAGATCAGGTTGTTTACAAAAATATTGGCTTAACAAAAAGGGGACTATCCTCACACCCACTAGTCAGACTCGTTTGCCGATTCTTCAGCCTCCACCTTCCAAACCCTAGGCTTCCGGTCCTCCACGATCACCATCTAGGGACTTGAAATTGTTATCCCACAACGGGGTGAGACGACGTCTCAGTAAGTTTTACTCCCTAAGATCAATTAGGAAGAAAATACATAAGAAGAAAATACGCCCAAAGGGCTGCCTAAGCATAATCACGAGTCAGAAGGCTTACATTGGCATCAGTTTCTTCCTGTAAGTTAGTTTAATTCATAATTACTAACAAACCACTTGATCCAAATCAATTTGGATCGACTCAGCAATCAATCGATTCAGTCGATTATATGTCATCGAGACCATTCCCCAGTCATATCACTTACTCAACCCCAACGCTAAATTATGGCTTAGCGAGCACGGCCTACTAAATCTTTGACGGTAATGCTGAATTACAGCTCAACAAGCACAACCGATTCCAAATTTAGTGGTAAATTACAGTCCAGTTGACACAACCATACTTTGGTGGTAATGCTGAATTACGGCTCAGCAGCACAACCGATTCTAAGTTTAGTGGTAATGCTGAATTACGGCTTAGCTGCACAACCAATTCCAAATTCGATGGTAATCTTGGTCTAACTTACAACAACATGCCCAACAGCTCTCAAATGCCTCACAATCGCACAAAACAGCATTCAATCGAACAATCAACAACCAATTGCATAAACCACCCAATTCACAAATACCACATGCAATTTCACCACTCAACATCTAATGACCAAACCATCATTTAATTGCATAATTCAACTAATTCACAACTACCACGCAATTACACAAATCATCACTCAGCTTTACAAAACAACATTCAATTATAGAAACTAAACTCATCACTGCGATCAGCTCGAAATCTATCAAGCAACTCTTCTAGTATAATTTCCAGAAAATATTAATTAATTAATAATTAAATAAATTCCAAATTTTATTTTAATTTAAATAAGTAATTAAGTAATTAAAATAATTAATTAAAGTCTAAGCATGATTAACATTAATCTAATTAGAATAATTAATCCAACCCTTAATCTAATCATGCACATAATCTAACTAATATTTAACTAAACTAATCTAACCACCTAAACATACTTAAACTAATCTAAACACTCCTTAAACACAATTAACCTACTAAGCGAGGATTAGTGAACTAAACTCATAGGATTTGCGAGCCGGTGAGTCCACGGTGACCACAACATGGAGGCGAGCGACAATCCTCCAAGCAACGACACCAACAGAGGCCGGAAAGGGCTCGGAAATGAGCCACGAAGCTTCAAGACCTTTGCTAGTTTTTGCTTCTGTTCTTACTAGAATACAGAGAGGAAACTAGCGGCTTTAACGGTGAAAACGGGCCGATCGGAGCTCCGGCGAGCGGGTGCTTGGCAATTGGCAGCTCCCGGGGGTCTTAGGGGTCTTATTGGAGGTTAGGATGGGCAAAAAAAGGGTTGGAATGGAAGAAAAAATGAAGAAAAATGCGAAATAGTGCAGGCGGGCAACAGATCGATGAATCGGCGATCAGTTTCTTCTCACCAGCGTACCAAACGACTGACGGCTCCGTTCTGGGTGAGGTTGGGCTATTTGGAACGGTTTGGATGTGCTAGTCACGGTGATGGGTGGATCGTTGGCTAATTCAATCGGGAAGACCACTTTCAACTCAGATCTTTGGCGAAAAGTCAGCTGGAGTAGAAATTGGAAGAGAGGAAAACATAGGGGAAAATGGGGTCCAACAGTGGCTTTGTGTGCGTGCGACAAAGGAGGGGGATGGAGCCACGGTTTCTCTAGTTTCTCTAAAGTCTCTCAAACCTCAACAATGGAGAAAGCAAGGGGATAGAGGAGGAAGAAACTTCAGCTGAAGAGGGGGACCCCAAAGGCCTTCCTAGGCTTCCAACACTTGCCCATTGCACTTGAGAGCTGCCCCCACCACTTCAGCCCTATCCTCAGCCCTTTCTCTCTCATCAAAGCTTCCTCAACACACCATTGAAGTAGTCCAAATGTTTCTTCCCCCATGGCATACGAATTTGTGACTTTTGTTCCTCAAATTCCATCAAATCCCTTCAATCCTCTCTCAATTGAGTCCAATTGAGCTCCATTTGATTTTCATAAATCCAACCAATGTGCCATCATCCTAATCCACATTTTTCCTCACCATATAGTCTAACATGAATCCCAAAAGCGTGACCGAAAATGAGCCTACAAACTTCCCGATCCAAACTACCCTTACTTTGGATTTTTCGCCAAAAATCTCAATTTGTAGAAAAATCTTCTAAGGATGAGTCAACGTTCCTAAAATGAATTGTGATATGACAAAACTTTCAATTTCTGAAATCATGTTCAAATTCATGATTAATTTCAATCTTGCGCGATTTGAGCACGTCCTAACCTACTGGTTAGCTTTTAGGAACTTTTCGTGCAATTAACCTGTGGTTGATTATTTTCAAGTCACAAAGTACATTTTCAACACATTGACAACTCTCGATTGTCATAAAAATCTCGATATTTCAAATATGGACACGTGGTACCAAAACAACAGAGAAATCGGTCTAGTGCCGATCGATAAGAATTTTGCAATTATATTGAATTACCCACACTTAATCACATGGTTCTGTCGAATTGACCTATCTCTAGTCTCTAATTGGTCTATGCCGTAATGACCCTTGCAAATTAGCACGGTCGAGCAGTCAATTCTTGATCGAATTCTCAGGTCTATTGCGTTTAGATTCCTTAACGGCTTCACCTGATAGACTAGTTATCTCGTGAGTGGCCAACTCAAAAAAAAGAGCTATAGGCACGAAGATGAAATGCCCGACTTATTCAATTGAAAACAAAATTGGCAAATTCATGATGTCACATTTTTACTCGAATCTATCATTTCTGGATCAAACTCATATTAAGTTTACTGTATGTAATAGAGTGTTTCATGTAGATGTGGATATTCTGGTTGACATTTTGGGTGTAGAACGGAGTGATTTTCTACCCATAAACGTATCCATCATTCAAGCTGCTAGATTTCTCGTGAAAGACAAATTGCCGAGCAGGAGTATTACTTACTCTTGTATGCCAGCGCCAAACATTATGTTGCATAAGATAGTAATCAATTGCATCAAACCCGAGGCTGCCTCCAAGACTGATGTTTCGAGATTTGAGGCAAAGATAATGTGGGCAATTTGCAATGGAATTCCTTTTTCCCTTCCACATACTATTTTTTTGCATATGTACATAACTGTGATGAAGGAAAAAAGGGCAACTGCCCTACTCTGCCTTGATAACTTGATTATTCAAACACTTTCAAATTCAGTTACCTTCTCAACTTCGATTAAGGACTCTCACTCCTATGGAAATATGAATGAAGATGATTTCCAAAATGAGGCTAAAAGATCTGTCTAAAGCCCTGGATCTTTTGAAGAATGAATCAACTAGCAGAATTAAAGAAGGACCTATTGCTGCAAAGAAGCGCAAAGGAAAGGATGTTGTCCAAAAGACATCAAAGAAAAAGAAATCTATCCTTCTGCAAGATGAAGAGGAGGAAGATGAAGATCTTGTTAGGAAAATCCCTTATGATGTTTTGAAGATGACAAAATAAATCAAAGGCTACTAACATGTTTGATGGTTGAGTAATAGACCATGCAGATGATAGAACATGTAAAGGATATTGTCAAAGTCTGAAGACGACCAGAAGACTGAACGTAACTCAAGACTCAAAGTCTGAAGACTGCCAGACTTTAGTGTCAAAGTCTGTTCTACATCAGAAGTCTGCTCACTCTAACTAATTCCAGACTGAATGTGAATGATGAACCGGAAGACGAGACTCTATCTTGAAGCCGAACCGGGTACGAGACCTTAAAGCTAAATGTTCAAAAGCGATATGTTCAAACCCGCATTGTAAAGTCTACGAGACTCAGATTTTAAAGTCTACGACCCCAGTTGTAAAGTCTACAGACTCATATTGTAAAGTCTACGAGACTCGGACTTTACATCCAGTTACGATGAATCGTAACTCAAGCCCAATCATACAACGGCTAGTGATCTGGTTTGGATTCCACATCAAGATTGATTTGATTGAAGACAAGAACTTTCTATACGAAGAAGCTTTACTTATGGAAACCAAGATTTCGTTTGTATGGGCGATCGGAATCAATTTGGGATTTTACCTTTGTCACTCAACGGCTACCAAATCTTCTAGATACGTGAGCTGTCCAATGGGTATATTGGAAGACGATTCTCCGGGATACTGTCTAACGGCTAGTTTGGAAGTGGAGGAGTATTTAAGGAGATGAAGGACCGATAAGCAAGTAAGAGACGGAACGTAGAATTTATAATTCCAAAGTCTGAGCGATCTTTGTTCATATACTTATCTCTTGAGAGCTTAAACGTTTGTAATCGTGAGAGAAATACCAAAAGAGTGACTTAGTGAGATAGTGTGATCTACTACTAAGTGTTTGCACTCGAAGTTGTAATCTCTTGTTGATTGCATAGTGGAATCCAGCCAAGAAGGCTGTTAGCGTGGGAGAGTGGACGTAGGCTTGGATTAAGCCGAACCATTATAAATCTTGTGTTCTTATTCTCTTCCCTAACTCCTTTATTTTGTTCATACTAGCACTCTCAGATCTGACCATCTCTGCCATCGCTTTGCGCAATCTTCAAGGTTATGTTGATTCTGAAGAGACAAAAGAAAAATAAGGTGAAAAGGAAGAAGAAGAAGAAGAAGAAGAAGAAGAAGAAGAGAGTGATGCTAAAAATTTTGAAGAAAAGGAGAATGAGGATGAAGACTCTGAAGGAGACGCTAGTACAATACCAGAATTGGAAGAAACTATGGAAAACAGGGAAATCGTTGCAATTGAAGAAGAGAAGACTGAACCAGAGAAGCAATCTCGTGGTGGAAAAGAGAAGGTGTAAGAAGAAGAAGTTTCGTCTCAACCTGAAGGCATCAAAACAAGGGGAGAACATGAGAAAACTCCATTAGTTGCACCTACTACTAGTTATGGTATCAGTAGATCTCCCACCGATGCTGAAGATGTATTTGCATCCCATTTCCCTGAAGTCCAAATTGAAGATGAAACTCCAAGTCAAGGTAAGCAACAAACTGCACACAATCAAGTTGACGTTCCTTCACTTCTGAATGCTCCACAGATTCAATTTGCTAAAGCGAGTGCCCAAACCGAACCTAAAGCAAACTATCCAAGGACAGTAGAACTCCTCTTGGAGATAAAGGCACAACAATATGCCATAGAATTTGAAATTCAGAAGTTACATGTTGTTTTAGGATCTATCTCAGAATTTCTAACATGCAAGGTACAATCTCTTAACACTCAAGTTTAGACGTTGTATCAACAGGCTTTGCAAACTGTAGCCAAAGTGGAGAATGTATATCATCAGTGCCTACATAAGCTTGAGGAGACCATGTAGTCATTGGAGGATTTCCAACTTGTTCGCGTTCCTAAATAGCCCTGATAATCTTTTTATTCACTCTTTTTAATCCTGACTGACTTTATCTTTTTGCTTATGACAAAAAGGGGGAGAGTGAGAGCAGATTTAAAGTTTGTGGTTTGATTTTTTGATTTAAACTTGGTTTTGTGGTTTGAACTTGAACTTATGTGGTTGTGGATTGAACATTTTGTAGTGCTTGAACTCTAAATTGTTTTGTTATTGCAGAACTGTTAAGACTAATGCGTTTTATGGATGCAAATTCTATGTTATTTAGTTCTATAATAATATGTTCCCATTATAAGCTATCATGTGCTGTTAAAGTGTTGTTTTGTAGGATATAATGTTTAAATATGCATAAAAGTTTTGTCACCATCAAAAAATGCGAAATTGTTAAGAAAACTCCTATTAGATTTTGAAGTTGACAAAACTTTTCTATATTTATTATTTTTATTTTGAGGAATACAAGACTTCTGTGGAATTCTTTCAAAGTCTATCTTATATCAAAAGTCTGCCCCATTCTGACGAAGACCCATACTGAACTCAAGTGAAGAACGAAGACATAATCAGACTCAGGATTATTATTCTTCCTTCAAGGATTTAGTACGAACAAGATATATCTAGCTTTCTAGTTGGAAATCTCACTTACCTTTTTTGAATATTATTGATGAAATTAATCTCAAAACGGTAAAATCAATTTGGAATGCAAGATTATTTAGAAAGAATATACTTATGGAAATCAAGATCTTAATTGTATCGGCGACTAGGATTATCAAACTTTCATCTCAATCTTCAAATGGCTCAAGATCTCTTTGATTGATTCTGTCCAATAGGTTGATTGGAAGAATTCCTCTGAAAAGTGCCCATAGTCAGAAAGGCATAGAGGAGTATTTAAGGAGGTTTTTCGAGTCATTCGATAGAGAGCGTGAAAACTAGAATTCCAAAGTCTAAAACTTCTCAAATCACTTGTTCTTCCTCAATAGTGCTCAAACGTGTATTCGAAAGAGAGAAAAACACTAAGGAGTGACTTAGTGAGAGGAGCAGAAACTCTTCACTAAGTTGTCAGTGTTATAAGGTTGTAATTCTCTTTCAATTCATAGTGAAATCCAGCCAGAATGCTGTTAGCGTGGAGAGTGGACGTAGGCTTAATCTAAGTCGAACCACTATAAATCTTATGTTCATTTTCTCTTCCTTGAACTCTTTTAATTCATTTGCTATGATACTTTTCTGAGTTTCGCTATAATTGTTTTAACAATATCTTACTTAAGTATGAATCTTTATTCAAAGTCTATTGTTTGACAAACTCAATTTAAAAGAAAATTATTTTCACTACATCTCTTCAAAATCTGTTTTTACACCTATTCACCCCCCCTCTGGATGTTTATACTAGCCCTTTTAGCTCGCAAGAAAAGGTCAACAAGAAATATGGCAAAGAGCACTAAGCTCATGCAAACGATGCAAACACCGCGTAGTTCTACATGAGAAGCCTATGGATAGTAAAGATAAAGTTCCAATCAAAAATACTTCCCATGCCACTTTTGATGTTGAATCTAAAGCAAAGATCCTCATCCCAAGCAACTGCATGATGTAGAATCAGATTTTCATGATTTTGACAACAATCGGATAGAGCTTTCACTGGCTGATAATCAAGTCGAGGCTACTGATGATGATGATAACGGGATGCCGTGTTACTATTCTCTAATACAAAATGCTATATCATCGAAACAACTCAATGTATCTTAGTTCTAAAAGTATCCAAGAACTAGTTCCCATTTGTTGGGTTATATCTGCTTTGCCAAGACTCAACTCATCAAAGTTTGTTCTTGAAGACTATTTCAAAAAAGACGAATTGCTTAGATTCTCTCAATAGGTCTCAACTCATTTGCTTACAAGTCAAGATGGTGCAAATGTTCCTGTCGAATGTTGGGAGTTTGATCCTGCATCCATACCTTTGGAGCTTCTTCAAGTGGTAACACAAGTTCTATCGATACAATCAGGGATTGCTTGTGTGCTAATATTGGAAAGTTAAAGGAGATAGAACTTACAGAAATTGGCTAAGGAATTGATGGAAAAGAAATCAATGCTAAGAGGGACAAGGAGGCCAATGTAGCGATAAAGGGGATGAAAGCATAGCTATTATACAGATGCATGCTTTAGTCATGCTTTTGCATGGTTCTAGACCATAGCAGCTGGTTTGATTAGATAGATCAACATGTAGTTTTTGGATTGAGGAGAGATGGAGAAGGAGAAGAAGGAAGGCACTAGGACAGTCTCACATCCATAGTTAGCAGTAAATCTGCGGATTCGGTAGGTAATTATGGATTAATAGAGATTCTCAATTTAGGTCAAGGTAAAAGATCATCGAAGGACTAATCTCAGCATTATAAGGTAACTTTGCGCACAATCTGATTTTCTTTACTAGGATTGGCTCAGTAGTTGCTTTTTTGACGAATATGCCCTATTATCCTCATTAAAGCTGTCCTAAAGATACAAGAATTCCAGAGTTGACCAAATCTGTATGATTTGGCTGAAACTTTTCTTTACATTTTTCCAATCAGATGTACAATATCTTCATTATGAGCGTGATCGGCTTCTCCATTACTTTGTCGAGTAATGAATGGTGGAATTCATTACTTCCATAAATATTGATTCTTTTTTTAGCCCACTGCAAATCGTGCCATTGCCTTGTGTGCATATTCACTCAATGTGTGCATTGATTGGCATGCATGGGTTGGGCAATGAAAATTCGGTGTTTTTGCCAAGACTCTACTCACAATTTCTTCAAGACTTGGAGTCCTAGACAATAGGAATTTGATTGATAGAATTTTGGGCCAATTTCCAAATTTCAAAATGAATGTAAAACGCCGAGATAGTTTCAAAAACATTAGTGAACACTTCCATAATGTCTGTATCGACGAAATGATAAAAGGGTAGGAAAGACATTCAGGCATATTCTCTTATACTCTTTGTTTTGTGAACTATGCGATCAAGACGACATGACTTGACCAAATCACACGATGAATGAACCATATGAAAAGCACAAAGAAAAAAAAAAGGAAAAGCTAGGCTAAAGCCGTACGGAGATATTGTAAATTATGCTTTAGCCTAGGCTAGGACCAAACTATATGCCAAAAACAGCATGGCCGCATCCGCATTCCGCAAGACGCCATGATCATGCTTTAATGCACCTTTTTGCGAAATGCGAATGGGAGGAACCGATTCTTGTCTCCCTCTTGGTTTCGAACTTTGGTATCATATATAAAGATCACAACTTTGGCCGCTGCGCTTGCGGCTAAAATCCTACCTGCGCCCTCCAATTCCGGTCCATCCATTCTCTTCCGGCCCGACCCTCCTCCCCTTTCGTCCTCCCCCGCGCATTCTCCGGTCCAAGGAGCCACCTTGGCGAATCTTTCCTCGGACCCATCAAGCGATTAGCGGTAAAGTCAAAGACTTTGCGGTCACCGCCGCGGGGATGGACCCGAACCAGTAACCCCAGCAGCAGCCGCAGCCGGGGCCGCCGTACAACCACCTGATGCAGCAGCTGCAGATGTTCTGGTCGTACCAGCGGCAGGAGATCGAGCAGGTGAACGACTTCAAGAACCACCAGCTCCCCCTGGCCCGCATCAAGAAGATCATGAAGGCCGACGAGGACGTCCGCATGATCTCCGCCGAGGCCCCCATCCTCTTCGCCAAGGCCTGCGAGCTCTTCATCCTCGAGCTCACCATCCGATCTGGCTCCACATCAGAAGAACGACATTGCCGCCGCCATCACCTGGACCGACGTCAACATCGTGCCCCATGACGAGATCAAGGAGGAGGCCATGGGTGGCGCCCTCGGCGCCCCTGTCGTGCCCCCCCCCACCAGCAGCGTGCCCTACTACTACTCGCCAATGGGCCAGCCAGCCGCGCCAGGTGCGGTTTATATGTAACATACAGATGTCAAAATGGGTCAGTGATCCATTTATGTTTAAATGAGTCGTTAATGAGTCAAGCATTATTTCCTAAAGCACTCATAATAAGTTTTAAAATAAAGAGAGTGAGATATATGGGTTTTAAATGAGTCGACTCTGCATCCATTTACGACCCATTCATCAACCCATTTATTTTCACCCAAAGCCAAAACTTCACAATGTCTCTCTTCTCTCTTTAACTTTACAATTTATTTATTTTTTAAAAATCGAAATTATAATTATTTTTTATTTTATTTTATTTTTTATTTTTTCTTTCCTTTTTTTTTTTCTTTCTTCTTCCTCCGATCACCGGCACGACAATGGCCAGGACCGGCCGCCGGGCGAGCCTCGAGCTCGAGCTCGCCCCTCGTTGGATTTGGCGAGGCCGCCGACACCCGACGAGACTCGAACTTGCCGGCATCGGGCGAGGCTCGAGCCTCGCCGATCCAACGAGGGCAAGCCTCGAGCTCGCCCAGATCTAGCAAGGCTCAAGCCTCGCCCAATCCGGCGAGGGGCGAGCTCGAGCCTCGCTCGATCCGGCGAGGGCGAGCTCGAGCTCGCCCGACGCCGCCGAGCCTCAAGCTCGCCGGATCTAGCGAAGTGGAGGCCTCCCCAATATCCGGCGAGGCTCGAGCCTCGCCGATCCGGCAAGACTCGAGCTCGCCGGCATCGGGCGAGGCTTGAGATTGCCGATGTCGGGCGAGCCGAATGAGCTCGAGGCTCACCTGTGGCCGGCCGCCAACCGCCGTCATGGTCGACGACCGGCCAAAGAAGAAGAAGAAAAAAAAAAAAAAAAGAAAATTTATATTTAAAAAATAAAAAATAATTAAAATTCGGTTTTTTAAAATAATTATTTTAAAAATTATAAAAATTGTCCATTAAATTTACGTTGTAGAAAATTATTTTAGCAATACAATTTAAAAAAAAATAATATACATATATATATATGAGAAATAAGCTTGGAATTATTTTAGTAATATAATCTTTAAAAAAAAAACATAGGAATAAGTTTTTCTAAATTTAGTTAAATATGAAAATATTTTATTAATATGGGTTGGGTTGGGTTGGGTATGGGTTGGGTCGGGCATGAGTCAGAAAATTTACATTAGGGTTAATTTGGATTAGACCATTAATGACCCGATCCAAACCTAACCCAACCTACCCGTTTAACAGCTCTAATGCAGCAGCCACCACTGCCTCCGCCTTCTCAGGCATGGCAGAGCGTGTGGTAGAATGCGGCCGCCGGTGATGGCTCCTACAACCAGGGCAATCCTGATGGGCAAGGGTAATGTTGGTCCCCCTCGTAATTGGGCTGTAGTTTTTTCTATCTTATTTTGAAACTGACCGTAACAGTGTATGCTGCCAATAGGTTTTCGTTTTTCTGTTGTGTCTACAGAATTTATGGACTGTATCTTCTCGTGTGTTTTCCTTTAGATGCGTCTTTACTGAAAGAATGCATTTTGAGGGAATGTTTCCCACTTGTGGATGCTGATTAAGTACGCTATAGCTTTACTGATTTCGCTGGAGCTGAACTTGGACTGTTTCCGTGGAAACAGTTTGGCAGCTTGCTAGATGGCTCGTGCGCAATTTCTGTTGCTTGCTTTGGGAATGCATTCTCGTCCTTTTAGTGTGCTAAATTGCAAGAGCCTGGTCTATACTCGCAGCATGATGTGCATAAATTGTTTGACTCGCGTGTAAATTCTTGTCAGGCTAGGTTCGGTTAAGCTCTGGCCTTTGGTGCATCAACTTTGTAGAGGAGCCTTGCTGAGATTTATAATGGCTGCTAGAATGACCTAAGTACCTTCCGTCTCCTAATGGTGAGAACATATAACCGAGCCTAGGAAAGTGACAAGAAATCTTCTCTAAGTTTTCTGTTTGACAGACATAACATGTTGATCTTTATCTTCCTTCTAATCTGACCTTGTATTCCTTTTGGCTCTATGAGGAGATGGTTAGGTTTTCTTTTTACTTGTTTCAAAGACTCTTAAAAGCAGAATATCTTGAAGCTCTTTCAGAATAAGTTATCCTCAGCATGAAGGAAAACGACACACTTGGAATAAAAGTAGGAAGATGACTTTCAATATTTATGGGGCAGATTAATTCCTGATTTAGCTCAAATGAAAAACAGATTCTATTACTAGCACATTCACCAAGCTGGGCTTCTTCGTGAGAATTTTCTGTAGGCCTTTTCGAGTCTTTATTCAGTTCTGTCATGCATGTTTATTGACTGTGTCCAATATTGGAGGTTAAAAAAGGGTTTCTGTAGTTCTTTTTGAGAGTACTAGTATGAACAAAATAAAGGAGTTAGGAAGAGAATAAGAACACGAGATTTATAGTGGTTCGGCTTAATCCAAGTCTACGTCCACTCTCCCACGCTAACAGCCTTCTTGGCTGGATTCCACTATGCAATCAACAAGAGATTACAACTTCGAGTGCAAACACTTAGTAGTAGATCACACTATCTCACTAAGTCACTCTTTTGGTATTTCTCTCACGATTACAAACGTTTAAGCTCTCCAAAGACAAGTGTATAATCGAAGGTTGCTCAGACTTTGGAATTATAAATTCTACGCTCCGTCTCTTGATTGCTCATCGGTCCATGATCTCCTTAAATACTCCTCCACTTCCAAACTAGCCGTTGGACAGTATCCCGGAGAATCGTCTTCCAATATACCCATTGGACAGCTCTGTATCTAGAAAATTTGGTAGCCGTTGAGTGACAAAGGTAAAATCCCAAATTGATTCCGATCGCCCATACAAACGAAATCTTGGTTTCCATAAGTAAAGCTTCTTCGTATAGAAAGTTCTTGTCTTCAATCAAATCAATCTTGATGTGGAATCCAAACCAGATCACTAGCCGTTGTATGATTGGGCTTGAGTTACGATTCATCGTAACTGGATGTAAAGTCCGAGTCTTTAGACTTTACAATCTCGAGTCTTTAGACTTTAAGTCTTGAGTCCGACAGCTTCAAACTTTGAGTCTTGAGTCCGACGCTTCAAACTTTGAGTCTTGAGTCCGATGATCTTGAGACTTTGAGACGAAGTCCGGAAATCTTCGAATATACTTCGGACATGTGTTACGTTCGGTCTTCCGGCCGTCTTCGACTTTGACAATATCCTTTACATGTTCTATTATCTGCATGGTCTATTACTTAACCATTAAACATGTTAGTAGCCTTTGATTTATTTTGTCATCTTCAAAACATCATAAGGGATTTCCCTAACAATCTCCCCCTTTTTGATGATGACAAAACAATCTCTGAATATGCAGATTTGTAAACATACTTTTAAATCAAAGGATATCAGAAGATTGCAAATAAATTGAGCATAAGAATATATAGAAAAATAATCGCAGCTCAATATTATGCAATAAATAATATCAACCAATTAACACATATGCATATTCATATCTTCTCCCCCTTTTTGACATAATCAAAAAGCGATAATAATAGATTCACGTATAAAATGATAACAAATATCTTGCATGAATCACAATTTCCAAAAATCAGCTTTTATAAAGTAAATCGAATATTAAAGATATGCAATATAGCTCACTTCGATCATATACATCAGCATATATCCAATAAAAATCACAGATGCATCATGAAATTCACGTACCCTTTTTTGTCATAATAAAATGATAATATCATTAAGAGATTTGTTAATGACAAAAGGTAATAAAAGATGCACTAATCGGATTTTGTAGATCTTAACAATTCTGACACATTTACCTTCCTTCTTTTCATAACAAGATCACGATCAATCAAAAAAAATTTTCCAAAATTGATCAAAGCTCCCCCTCAATTTGTTGCCTTTTTGAGATGATCACGATTCTTTCCTTTTCTTTTGGATTTGCTCTCTCCCCCTGTGATCATGACAATATTTGCGAATAGAAACAATTGTTGCAATTGTCGCAGGAGATATTTTCTGATTGCACCAAAATTTGCGTAGATTCGCAATCATCCTTCCCTTAAAGAATTTCCTGCAATCAATTCATTTCCCTTTTTGGTATCCATCAATTTGGATCCTTCCTTGACGTTAGAGTAAAATAGAAAATCTCCATAATCAAATATTCTTTCTTAATTCATCATAACAGAGTATTCAAAGAAAGAATATTATGAACAATAATATTTTGACAAATAAATTCTCACTTAGCACAATAAAATTAGAGAGAATAAAATCCTTGAATATCTCAGAAAAAAATATCTTGCAAAATTAGTATAACGTAGAATCGGATTTTTACTTTGCAAAATATGACAATTTGAGAGCATAAAATTAAACCAAATAATCTGAATTATCTCAAATAATCACACGTACTAAATCAAATCTTAACTCACAAATCACAAAAATAAATCATACGATTCTTTCTTCCATAAAGCAAAATATGATCATTATAAAATCTCAATCAACCAAGGATATATCGAATATCAAGCATAATGAGAATTATTGCCCAAATCAAATTGAGAATAAAAAAAATTCCTTACCAAATCCTCTTTCTTCTTTCTTCTTTATATCCTGCAAAAATAACTTATCTTTTCTTTGGTACCCATTTTTCTTGGGTCCATGAGAGTTAGCTGAATATGATGCTTTTATCCAATTTTTCTTAATAGGTCTCCGGACTTGAGAAAGATCTTGTTGCCTAAGTCGAGAATTCTCCTTTTTAAGTTCGAAAATCCTTTTAAGAGAAGATTTGAGATTTGAATAAAGCTCATTTATATATCTTGAAACTTTGAGAGGAATTTTTGAATTGCTTACCTCGATTTCCTCATCGGATTCTGAGTCTGTGTCTAAATCAGTCTTTGATTCTGAGTCTGTGTCCGAATCGCTTTGATTCTCGAGTCCGTGTCCGAATCCGTCTTTGATTTTGAGTCTATGTCTGAATCAGACTCAGATTTTGAATGTGCCATCAAGCATAGATTTCCTTGCTCGTCATCTTCTTTCATGATTCTTTTATGGCCATTCTGCTTGTATTGATTTCTTCCATCGAATATCTTTCCTTTTCTACTCAACTTTTTGATTTTCTTGACCATAAAGGCAAGTTCTTCGTCATCCATGTCATTTTCCGAGTCTGTTTCATCAAAAACAGCATTAGATATTAAAGCGATGGACTTCTTACCTTCGGGATCTTTATCGTTGAGTTGTTCCACTTCATAGGATTGAAGAGTGCCAATCAATTCATCAACGGAAAGTGGCATAATCCTTTGAGTCTCCCGGATTGAGGTCTTGACATGATTCCAATCTTTTGAGAGACCTCGCAAGAGTTTGTTGACCTTCATTTGGGAAGAAATTGGATGACCTTGATATGCCAAACCGTTTACAATTTCAGTAAAACGATCGAACATATCTCCAATCGACTCTCCTTACTTCATCTTGAAGGATTCATAATTGCCGAGCAGGAAGTTTACTTTTGTCTCTTTTACACGATCGGTCCCTTCATATGTAACATGAAGTTTATCCCAAACTTCTTTTGCTGTTTCACATGAAGAGATTCTGTTATATTCAAGAAGAGATAAAGCGCAATATAAAGAATAAATTGCTTTCGCATCAAGCGCTTCTCTTTTGGACATCTCCATCCGAGACATAGGAGCAGGGGGTTTGCTTTCTTTGTCTTTGCCATTCTTATTTGATGTAGACGCAGCAATGGGGTTGATTCCTCTTTCCACAACATCCCATTGTAAGAGATCTCTGGATCTTAGGAATGCTTTCATTTTGTTCTTCCATACGTCGTATTCATTTCCATCAAAATATGGTGGCCTTGTGTTGCTTTGCCCTTCCATAAGTCCTGGTACCAACATACTAGCCATAAAGAATCTTTAACTCAAAAGTAAACACACTTTTATAAACCGAGCACTTGGCTCTGATACCAATTGAGAGTACTAGTATGAACAAAATAAAGGAGTTAGGAAGAGAATAAGAACACGAGATTTATAGTGGTTCGGCTTAATCCAAGCCTACGTCCACTCTCCCACGCTAACAGCCTTCTTGGCTGGATTCCACTATGCAATCAACAAGAGATTACAACTTCGAGTGCAAACACTTAGTAGTAGATCACACTATCTCACTAAGTCACTCTTTTGGTATTTCTCTCACGATTACAAACGTTTAAGCTCTCCAAAGACAAGTGTATAATCGAAGGTTGCTCGACTTTGGAATTATAAATTCTACGCTCCGTCTCTTGCTTGCTCATCGGTCCATGATCTCCTTAAATACTCCTCCACTTCCAAACTAGCCGTTGGACAAGGTATCCCGGAGAATCGTCTTCCAATATACCCATTGGACAGCTCGTATCTAGAAGATTTGGTAGCCGTTGAGTGACAAAGGTAAAATCCCAAATTGATTCCGATCGCCCATACAAACGAAATCTTGGTTTCCATAAGTAAAGCTTCTTCGTATAGAAAGTTCTTGTCTTCAATCAAATCAATCTTGATGTGGAATCCAAACCAGATCACTAGCCGTTGTATGATTGGGCTTGAGTTACGATTCATCGTAATCTGGATGTAAAGTCTGAGTCTTTAGACTTTACAATCTGAGTCTTTAGACTTTAAGTCTTGAGTCTGACAGTCTTCAAACTTGGAGTCTTGAGTCTGATCTTGAGACTTTGAGACGTAAGTCCGGAAATCTTCGAATATACTTCGGACATGTGTTACGTTCGGTCTTCGCCGTCTTCGACTTTGACAATATCATTTACATGTTCTATTATCTGCATGGTCTATTACTTAACCATTAAACATGTTAGTAGCCTTTGATTTATTTTGTCATCTTCAAAACATCATAAGGGATTTCCCTAACACTTTTAATAGGCACTTTGGAGTTTATGACTTATTTTGAGATCAAAGTCATTGGCTAATGTAGTAGACTACAGCTTTGCAACCCTTTAGTGTGCCTGTAAAGACTCTCAGCTCCCTTTACTGCAATTAGCTTGCGGTGGCACTGTATCTCTTGCAGAATATTTTTGCAGTGTGATGCAAGAGAATGGTGTCTAGGATAAATGTAACTGGTAACAGAGACAAGTGGACATCTCTGTAGGGACTAGAGAGCAGAGAGAATATTGGGTGGTGTGACGTCTATTGCTTTTACTTTTCGTCTTTCATTTTTATGCTAGATAGTGATTTTCAAGTGGCAAAGAAGGAACTTGTCACGACTTTTTGCAACATCGCTGGTTGTGTAGTCTCCTAGTTGTTTGGTTTCTCACTTTGCAACTTGTTACACTGTCATGGTGCCCACCAAATACTGGCATTTCTGTCTGTACTAAATAGTAGAGGCTTCTGAATTTAGTTTTCTTCTCAGCATAGACAATCTATCTTGTAATGGTATTTTTGTTCCAGAGCATGTGATGCCTTTTTGAACAAGACCTTCCAGTCCTTTTGTTTTAGCCGTTTTCCTTGCCTTGCAACTCAAAAAATAAAATTGTGGAAAGTTTTGAAAGATTAATCACTAAAGAAAGTCAGCACCAGTTTTGGGTAGACAGTTTGGCTCTTTTTCTCTTTTGCATTTCATGATGACATTGTGACGTCGATCGCGTTTGAGGCTTTTCGGCGGAGACTTGTAGCTTGTACTCTTATCCTCTAACTTGCTGTGCAAACATAAAGCTGAAAAAGTGGGAACATTTTACTTGGTTTTGTGTGGTCAACTGGACAAATATTATGTGGAGGCTGAGTGTCCACATTGTCTTTTCCTATTCTCTCCTTGTACTTACATTTTGTTGAACTAGCATCTTTGAAAGAGTGCCCTTTTCTTCATTTGTCGTTATATTCGATGCAGTAGTACATCTTTCGTTATTTGGTCGACTCAAGACCCAGCAAATCTTAGGTTTGCATCTTTCCTGCGACCCACTCACTGTTACTTATATCCAAGAAAAACAGTTCTTGTGCCATTGTATAACATGCTTCAAGTTGGACATACACTCCAATCTCTGGATGTTATCAGTATAGGACTTTTAACAAATCAAAGAGAACCAAAAAACTGAATGAAACCTATTGAAATGGACTGGTGTATGTGGACCGATGTATCTAACAGCACCATGGCCTAGTGGTGGTTCAATTACACCAGGTCTCAAGTGGTTCTGAGGTATGATTCCACCTTTTCCTGTCCCTTTACTGTCTATCAGATAGATTACTGCTAATATGTCATTCCTTATCTCAGCCCGTTTTACGTGGGCCAGGTCTTGGGCCAAGCTTAGGACTAGAAGTGATGGTGGTGTTTTACCCATAAGTCACATTGTGCCATTAGATGTTTGATTTAGAGCATCACCCAATTCAACCATAGGCCAACGGTAGCTTAGGAGAGCACTTATGGGCTCTCATGTGGACCATGAGCTCTTGCCTGGACTTGGATCCACCATGGGTCGAGTCTCGCACCGTACACGAAAAATGTCCACCCGACCCGCATGGGGTGGAGACCGAGTAAAAGCACTAACCATTTGACCGATCGACGCGGCATCATTCGACAATCCAACTTGAAGTCAGTCAAACGCGTCTCCCCTGCATCTCTCTCTCTCTCTCTCTCTCTCGCACGTGCGTTCACCGGGAACGGAAGAATGGACGCCGTGGATTCGGTGGTCGATCCTCTCCGGGACTTCGCCAAGGACAGCGTTCGCCTCATCAAGCGTTGCCACAAGCCCGACCGTAAAGGTGACCGCTTCTTGTTCACGCATGCAAAATGCATTCTGTAAAAGAACTGACGAATTTTGGAATGAGAATTCTGTAGTTCATTGCCACGGAAACGCAACATATATATACAAGAAGATACAGCTATCAAACAATCCCCTAATTAGGCTAAACTACCAAAAATACAAGGACAACACAATAAAAAAGATATGTACACAAAACTTCCTAAGTAAACGGCCTAAATAAAAACATATCACATCTGTCTTTTTAATATATTTCAATACTCCCTCAAGTTGGAGCATGGAGATCTCGAATGCCCAACTTGCGAAGAAGAAATTTAAATTGATCATTTCCTAACGCCTTCATGAAGATATCAACTAGCTGCATTGAACTACGTATGTAATTTGTTTGAATGTTACCATTAAGTATCTCATTACGAATAAAATGACAATTCACTTCAATATGCTTGGTATGCTCATGATAAACAGGATTGGCGGCTATATGTAAAGCTGCCCAACTATCGCAATACAGCTACATAGGTTGAGAATGTTCCACACCAAGAAAATCGAATAATCCTTTCAACCACTTAAGTTTACAAACTGTAGTACTCATAGACCTGTATTCAGTTTCAGCGGATGAGCGAGACACTGTCTATTGCTTCTTAGTCTTCCACAAGATAGGTGATTCTCCCAAAAGAACAAAGTAACCGGTCAAAGATCATCTCGTCAAAGGACAACTAGCCTAGTCAGAATCGCAGTAAGCAAATAATTTGAGGTCACAATTGGCACGCAACATAATACCCTAACCTAGATTTCCTTTCAAATAACGCATAACTCTCACAGCTGCCTCCCAATGAGCTTTCTTTGGCTGCTGCATAAACTACAATAAGACAATTCAGGTCAAGTTATTGTTAGATAAATAAGCCGACCCACTAGGTGCCTATATTGAGCAGGATTGTCTACATCATTACTCTCAGTAAGGGCCAACTTGTGATTTTGTTCAAGAGGAGTTTTAGCCGGCTTAGAACCAAGCAATCCAACCTCAGAAATCATATCCAACGCACACTTACATTGACACAAGAAAATGTCATCTAAGTTTCTCACCACTTCAATCCCCAAGAAAAGTTTCAGCTTCCCCAAGTCTTTCATATGAAAGCAACGACTTAAATAGTTCTTGAACTTTTGCACAGTGAAAATATCATTACTGGAGATAATGAGATCATCAACCACATTCAATTGTCCCAACTCAAAAAGTGAACAATGAGTAATCTGAATATAATTGCTGAAATCCATAAGCTTTTAAAGATGCTGCCAATTTCGCAAACCAACATGTAGGTGCTTGCCGCAAACGTATAGAGATTTCTGAAGTCTACATACCTTCCCTGACAATTGAGAGGCAAATCCAGGCGGCATCTTCATGTAAACCTCTTCCTCTAAATTACCATGTAAGAAGGCATTTTGAACGTCCATCTCATGAAGTTCCCAATTCTTTGCAGCCGCAACGGCAAGAAAGGTGTGTACAGTGCACATTTTTGCCGTAGGATCAAAAGTCTCCTTATAATCTATGCCTTCAACTTGTTTATTTCCTAGTATCGCCAACCGCGCCTTGTATTGTTCAATGCTTCCATCAGAATTGTACTTAATTTTATACACCCACTTGCTCCCAATTGCTTTCTTCCTAGGCGGCAAATTTTCGACTATCCATGTGCCATTATCTTCTAAAGCCTGTATTTCTTTATTCATGGCCTCTCTCCACCGTTCATCTTTAATTGCTTCCGCATAAGAGTTTGGTTCATGTCCTGCAATAATTGCTGCCAAGAAACACTAGTGTTGCGCAAATTTTTTTTTATAACTCACATAACGTGCTATAGAATAAGGCATATCTGAGGAATTAGATTGGGCATATGAGCATGTCAATGGGCTTATTTTGATGGCGTTTGTCATATAATCTTTCAAACGAATAGACGGTTGCTTGACCCTTTGTCCCCTGCCTAGTTGCTCTTCAACAACTTCACTTCTTTCCACGTCCTAATAGTTTGTGTGGATCAATTCCTCCATTTCATGATTCACAAAATCATTTTCTCTATCTACACTTTTGGCATGCTCCTCTCTCAACTCACTTTTTAAATCATCAACTTCATCACCCAACTCCATAACTTTATTTTTAATGAGTTCATCACTTACTGTTTTCTCATCAGCATATGGAAATTCTGTTTCAGCAAACACTACATCTCTTGATACAAAGTATTCACCGGCTTCTAAATCATACAATCTCCACCCCTTCTTTCCCAATGGATAACCAACAAAAACACATCGACAACTTCTACTAATAAATTTATCTTTATCCCGATTTTGATTATGCGCATAGCACAAACAACCAAAAATCCGAATATGTTTGTAAGAAGGAGGTTGGCCAAAAATAATCTCATATGGGGTTTTACCATTCAATAATATAGATGGAGTCCTGTTAATCAAATACCCAGCTGCGAGTACACATTCTCCCCAAAATTCTATGGGTAAATTTGCTTGGAAACACAAAGCTCTTGCAACATTAAGGATATGGCAATGCTTTTTTTCCACTTGGCCATTTTGTTGAGGTGTTCCAACACAAGAAGTCTGATGCAATATCCCATGTTCATCAAAATATTCTTTCAAACACAAAAATTCACTTCCGTTATCACTTCTAACCATTTTCACATTTTTCTCGAATTGGCATCTAACCATCGCAATAAACTTCCTAAGAACACGAGCCACTTCATTTTTTCTATTCAGCAAATATATCCACACGGCACGAGAGTAATCATCAACAATTGTCAAGAATTAAATTGCTCCACATGAAGCTGGCACTCTATAAGGTCCCCACAAATCACAATGTATTAATTCAAAAACAATCTTTAGCTTTATTGTCACTAGAAAAGAAGATCTCTCTTGTTTGTTTTGCTCTAAAACAAACCTCACAAGTTTTATTGATTTTCCTAACCATTTTGCCAACTTCTGGAATTAACTCCACCACCTTAGAAAAAGGATGACCCATTCTTTTATGCCAAAGCTCAAAGGATTCCATATCAGCCACCATGCAAGCATGTACTGAAGTCACTCCCTTGAGAAAGTAAAGCCCCTCGCGTTGCTCACCCGCTCCAATCAGGTTCCTCGAATTTAGGTCCTGTATAGCACATATTTTGTTATTGAGTTGAATAACCAAGTTTGAATCATTAAGAAGTTGTGATACGGAAATCAGATTGCATTTCAAATTAGACACAAAAAGAACTCATCGCAATTTCAAGTCTCCTCCAAGAAACACAGTTCCTTCTTTCATTGCCATGGTCTTTTCTCCATCAGGTAACTCAACTGAGCATGGCACAATGTCACGCAATTCTCTCAAAAATGCCAACATTCCTGTCATATGGTGGGAAGCTCCTGTGTCAATAATCCAAGGAAATATACTCTATTTACCTGTCAACCTCTCATGGGCACCATTCTGATGAGAACTTAACATTCCCAATAAAGCTGCCCACTGCTCATCATTCAATCCACTAAGACCGTTTTGATCTGAATCCGTCACAACTCCTCACCCACCATCAACTCTAGTTACCTATGAGATGTTGGCACGAGCACCACCTCCCTTGTTAGTCCACCTCTATTACTACGCTTTTGACCACTACCTTGTCCAGCAGAGGTTCCACGCGGTCTATTACTCCACCATTCTGGATATCCTATTAGCTGGAAATAACTTTTAGCATCATGTTCCTCTCGGTTGCAATTAGAACAAAACGGAATTTTATCTTTATCTCCCCTTGAATTTTGACCACTTGCTCGGATTGCAAAACTCATGGAATTGTCTCTTTCATCCTTGGTTCGTGTCATACTTCGCACTCACTCTTGCTGAACAACCATAGCATAGACACGATTTAGATTAGGCAAAAGTTCAGTGCTCAAAATATTAGCGCGCACTGTTCCATATCCTTCTTCATCTAAGCCCATCAAAAACTGATTAACTCTCTCTTCTTCACGCTTTCTTTCCAATTCAATGGTTATATTGCATCTACAACATGTACAAACACACACTGGTATCTGATCATAGTTATTTATTTCATCACACAAGATTTTGAGTTTACTGAAATAGGACACGATGGTTTGACCATCCTGCCTACAATTGGCCAAATCCGATCTCAGTTGCTACATCCATGGACCATTCCCAATTGAGAATCTCTATTTGATATCCACCCACAAATCTTTCACGTTCTCCATGTGAGAGATAGTCGAGCGAAGTGTCGGTTCAATGGTATTAAACACCCAAGAAACCAACATGGATCTAACCATCCACCAATCTTTAAGTTCCAATGAATCATCTACTGGTTGCTTGACAGATCCATCAAATTTCTTCTTGGCTCGTAATGCAGTCCGCATAGCTCGTGCCAATTCTTCATAATTCTCGCCCTTCAACTGAACTTGGGTAATCAAGTTACCTGGGTTGTCATTCAAATTTAGTGCGTAAGGGCTAGAGGTTTTCTTATCTATTCCAAAACTCTCCTCATCTTTTTTTCCATCAGCCATGTGTCATGGGCCTAAAGAGAGTCGACCCGAGAGGTTCCCCAGAGTCGAACCCAACTTGCCCATGGACCTCCTACTCTCCCTCGGATTTCCACCAAGTCTTCTCCCTGAAGGTTCCAAGGGCGGGCAAGACCGTCATTGAGTCATATTCTAGATTTCTGTTCCGTTATTTATGTCGGTAGATGGTAGTTGTCATTATGTCGGTAGTTGAGGCGGTGCGATCTCGCCCGTTGGATAAAAAGTAGATCAACGGATGTAATCCGAGGCCCTCAACTATAAAAAGGGGTGTCCTCCTTCAGTTGTAAGCAATCCAATCCATTTCAGAAATATCAAAGCTTTCCTTTCCTTTCAGAGCTCCTCTATCTAACTTTCTCTCTCAACGATCCGGGTAAGCGAGCGGGTAGGCTTTCGATCGAGCAAGGCTTGGCTTGGGTGATCCAAAGTTGCCCGAGTCGCCGCGCGGTCACAATCCCAATCGATCGGCCCGTGACAAGTGGTATAAGAGCAAAAGAGAGATCCGTTCGAGAGGCCAAGGAGCGCCAACTGTTCGAAGGAATGTCGAGCCAAGAAGCTGTCATGAATGGAGAGGCCGCACAAGTCAAGGAGACCTATGGCCGAGCAAAGAAAAGAGACGCCTCGATGGACGTCGTAGCTGCGTTCGATGAGAAGATCGAGAAGGTCCGGAGCGCCGTGCTCGAACTCATAGAAGGTCTTGACGATGTGTGAGACCGGATCATGGAGGTTGAGAGTTCGCTCCGTGAAGACTTCACAACCGGCCTCAACGAAGCTACCACGCCATTACACGACAAGGATGAAGCCCTTGAAGCATCGATCGATGTGTCGAAGGAGCGCGTCCAAGTGGTCGAAGAAGAAGCTCCACGTAAGGACAAGGTCGAAGCCATGAAGGCCGAGATCCAAGAGCTCAAAACCGAGCTCACCCTGTGCAAGCTGAGCATCACCAATGGTGCTGTGCCTACCCAAGCGGTGCCCAAAATTGAGGTGCCGAAGCCAAAAAAGTTCAAAGGCGAACGATCCGCCAAGGAGGCCAACTTCGTCTGGAGCATGGAACAATACTTCGGCTCTGTCAACATACACAATGAGACGACCAAGGTACGAACCGCTTCCATGTTCCTGTCTGATATGGCAATACTTTGGTGGCGCAACAGGTGTGATGAGGTTAGACGGGGCGCCGATCCCGTGTGTACATGGGACGACTTCGTGAGAGAGTTCTAGGACTACTTTTTCCCCGAGTTCGCTCAGCAAGAAGCCCATAGCAAGCTCCATCGCCTCAAACAAAGAGGCGCGATCTGAGAGTACGTGAAGGAGTTCACGGAGCTCAAACTCCAGATTCGCAACATAAGCGAAGAGGAGGCTCTTGGAGCGTTCATGGATGGATTGAAGCCATGGGCACTTCTCGAGCTCAAGAGATGGGACGTGAGTAGTCTTGCACGAGCACTAAGCGTGGCCGAGTCGCTCGTCAACCTCACCAAGACCGAACCAAGGAGTTGACCAAGGGATTGGAGGTCGGATCGACCTTGCGAGGATGAAGCACAAAGCACTCCCCGGGGCGCGCATGATCAAGGCAGCTGAGCCAAAACATGGGGAGAAGGAACTTCCAAGCCATCCTTCCAAAGGGGTCGACCACTGACAGACTACGCGAGTAGGTTCAATCAACCCCCGCCTTCTCCTTGCTTCATTTGCCAAGGTCCGCACTGGACCCAAAAGTGCCCGAAGAAGGGTCGAATCAACGCCCTCCTTGCCATCGAGGAAGAAAAGGAGGAACCCAAAGAAGATAAGCGGCAAATCCGGATTGGAGCTGTGAGGATGATCAACTCGGTCCAAGTCCAATCGCCGACCAAAGAAGAAGGAATCGCACTGAACACAGACATGTTCTTTGTGGAGGTCGAAGTGTGTGGCCGAACGCTTTATGCTTCGGTCGACATTGGCGCATCCAACATGTTCATGTCGACCGAGGTTGCAAAGGCCTTGGGACTTCACGTGGAACCATCTAGGAAGTCGTACAAGCCCATCAATTCGGGCGACTTCCATGGCGTAGGAGCAACACCCGACGTGGATGTCAAGATTGGCGGATGGAAGGGCAAAATGGCATTCGAGGTAATCCCTCTTGACGACTATGATCTCATCCTTGGAATGCAGTTTTTCCATAGTGTAGGAGCCATGATCGACATGAGGACCAAGTGCATGATGATCCTCAACCAAAAGTGCCCGTCGATGATCCCCATGATCAAAGGGGTGGTCGACACCAAGACCATCGCATCGATCCGGCGCCTTGACAAGAGCTTAAAGGCCGTGATGCGCATCAACAAGCTGTTCGAGGTGAAGCCAAAGGTCAAGTTGGATCCTACCCCAACACACGCCATGCCCATCCAAGCGCTCTTCCCCGAGGTTGAGTGCGCGCCGCGTGCTTCGTCCAAGCCGAAGACCGAGCCACATACCAAGTCCGACTTTATCATAGAAGGTTGCGGCCCTTCGTTCGTGAGCGTCCGAGCGAAGCAAAAGAAGAACAAGAGAGCCCGTGCCAAAGCCCGCGCATGTGCCAAGAAGGCTGACCGTCAAGCTGTGAGTGACGAGAGTGTCACTCGAATGAGTGGGGGAGAATGTCACGGGCCTAAAGAGAGTCGACCCGAGAGGTTCCCTAGAGTCGAACCCAACTCGCCCGTGGACCTCTTGCTCTCCCTCGAATTTCCACCAAGTCTTCTCCCCGAAGGTTCCAAGGGCGGGCAAGACCGTCATTGAGTCATATTCTAGATTTATGTTCCTTTATTTATGTCGGTAGATGGTAGTTGTAATTATGTCGGTAGTTGAGGTGGTGCAATATCGCCCGTTGGATAAAAAGTAGATTAACGGATGTAATCCGAGGCCCTCAACTATAAAAAGGGGTGTCCTCCTTCAATTGTAAGCAATCCAATCCATTTTAGAAATATCAAAGCTTTCCTTTCCTTTCAGAGCTCCTCTCTCTAACTTTCTCTCTCAACGATCCGGGTAAGCGAGCAGGTAGGCGTTCGATCGAGTAAGGCTTGGCTTGGGTGATCCAAAGTTGCCTGAGTCGCCGCGCGGTCACGATCCCAATCGATCGGCCTGTGACACATGGCTCTAATACCATGTAAAAAAACTGAGGAATTTTGGAATGAGAATGATGTAGTTCATTGCCATAGAAACGCAACATATATACAAGAAGATACAGCTATCAAACAATCTCCTAATTAGGCTAAACTACCAAAAATACAAGGATAACACAATAAAAAAGATATGTACACAAAACTTCCTAAGTAAATGGCCTAAAGAAAAACATATCACAACTGCCTTTCCAATATATTTCAATACATTCTTGCCCTGTCGTCTCCCGGACTTTCTTGATCAATCGGTTTCGGTTCCGTCTTTCCCTTGCAGAGTTCACCAAGGTCGCCTTTCGCACCGCCATTGGATTCGTGGTCATGGGTTTTGTTGGGTTCTTCGTGAAGCTCATCTTCATCCCCATCAACAACATCATCGTCAGGTCCGGTTAGGAGGTATTGCATGCCCTGCTTCTTGTTTTGTGTGTGTGTGTGTGTTTTCTTGCTTTTGTAGATCTCGGGCATCATCCCCATCAACAACATCATCGTCGGGTCCGGTTAGGAGGTATCGCATGCCCTGCTTCTTGTTTTGTGTGTGTGTGTGTTTTCTTGCTTTTGTAGATCTCCCAATGCCCGACCGCGGCTCTTTGTTATCGGGTTGTCTTCTGTCTAGATTCTCAATCTCTAAGGTAGATCTTGTGCCCTTCTGTTCTTATGAAAGAAAGGTGCTTCCTTTGGCTAGTGCAGAGGCTCTTTGTGAAAGCTGCATATAGTTCTTTAGGGTAACGGATTCATCACTTGAAATTGCTGTGGATATTTATCCTGTCGTTTGTAAAGATCTGCATATTGTTCGATGTGGCCACCTACAGACGAATTATTTTAAATTTAAAACGTATCAGTAGGCCTGGCCTAGGAATCTATTCAAACTATCAACGAATTCCTAGAATTTTAGGCAGGATGGGATTGTAATTTTTTCTACTTCTCGAGGTATAATGACAGACTGAGAGGCTCGACTAGAAGGAATCGGCAGAGAAATTTTGTGTTATATATGGTAATTTTTATGTTCTGATATCCGAATTGGATCCATAATTTCCTATTTGTCCTCCGAAGAGTCCTTCAAATATTATTTTGGTCTTGGATTAGTGATCCATTTTGATATCTTTTTGGAGGAATATGAATAGGGAAGAGAGGATAGGCTCATTACACATGGGAATTTTACATAATTAATTGAGCGTGAGAGCCAAATGAATTGAAAGATTCATGTTTGGTTCGGGAAGGGATTATGGAAGTTTTGAAATGAATGGAAAGATAATCTACTTTCATTAAGCGATTTATTAGATAATCGAAAACAGAGGATCTTGAATACTATTCGAAATTCAGAAGAATTATGCGGCGGGCAATTGAACATCGGAAAAAGCCCGGACTGTTTATGGAAAGTGGAAATGGAAGCGGAGCAGTTTTGAGTGAATGGATGCGAGGATGGGAATTTATGATATGAAAAGACAATTTCTATTTCTAATAAATATGGAAAAAAAAATTAGAACCTAGAAAAGAAAGAAAAAATTATAGGAATTACTAGTCTTAGAATCGAGTTGGACAAAAATAGAAGGCCCACAGGTTGTGAACTTCTTTTCCCGGAGAAGAAGCAATGACGGTATCTGGGGAATAAGCATCGGCTAACTCTGTGCCAGCAGCCGCGGTAATAGCAACTGTTATCCGGAATGATTGGGCATAAAGCATCTATATGTGGCGTGACGCTATCACTGATTCGGAGCGAACCTTTGTGATTGGGGAGATGGAAAGGTGCTGATCGATTGGACATGCATTCGTTATTGAGAGTCTATCAGAAGGATTCAGTTGTAGATTGTAAATAGATCAATTTTAGTTTCAGGGGCCCTCTTTCAGTTACCTCTTTTCAGCTTTGCAAAGTCATTGTGATAATTGGGGTTTTATTTTAAATCAAACTTATTATTACTGTTTTTCTGTTGTTTTTAACCTCCTTGAAACTACTGTTCAATCCATGAAGTTACCAAACACATGCTTTTTAGTGGTGGCAGAATTTTTCTAGGTGAAGTTCTCACTTTTAATGATTCTTAACACAGCAGACATGCTATTCGTAGTCCTAGGTGTATACAAATAAATGTTAACTCTGCCCTATAGAAAGCATGATGGCCCTTTTGTGTACCTTTTGTCGTGATACTGGAAAAGATCTAGCCTTATGGAAATGCCGGAGTCATTGATGCTAATCCTTTTCTGCACTATTGCGAGTTTCTTTTTTCACTGAATTGGGATATCAAATTAAGTTTCCCGACTGATGTTTCGTGGGTTCCACATGTATCTGATTATAATTGAATTCAATGTGAAACTTGAAAGCTTTTTACTTCTCCTAGTAAGATCAATAATGAGTAAATCTATTACCTACCTATTCAATGCATCTTCAGAAATGTCCACGCTGTAGTAGCATGCTCTGAGAAGGGAGATGATTTTATTTAGTTATTTGCCAAGTGGATTGTGTTTTGAATTTCTGTAGCCATTTGGAGGTTTTCTGGTGCATAGATGTAACGTTGGTTCAAAACGCTCTCCACTATAATTGACTGATAACCTGGTTTTCTTAGAGATCATTATTGACGGTTAATTTGATTTCAAGTATGATATTCTTTAAGTTGAATATATGAGTTTCCTTTCAAGAGAACTGGAAACTGAAACGAACAGCTCTCTTTGCTTATAAATTGGATGATGCTTTTCTGCAGTGGCTTCCCAATTGTTGGATGGGTCATTTAGGATGACACCATTATCCGTTGAGTATATAATCAGTGTTTGGTTGATAGTCACGAGCAGTTATAAGAATTCTTGGTGGTTACCTAAGAAAATATGATGATATGAACATTGTATCTCATTTTCGGCAACGTAAATCTCTCTTTTTTTTTTCTTTTTTTTACTGCAGAAGCTTTTAAGTGGATTATTCGGTGGCTTTTATCCCTATTCAGCCGATACCTTCAATTCTAATATGGTGTTGGATAGGTGCTGAGTATGTGCACTGCTCATATAGGAGAGACGCTTTATGACTGTTTTCTTTTGGCGAAAGACTCGCATTGCTTGCATAGTCTCTGGTTTCTCATACTGAAAGCATGGGTGGTGGGGTCACCGGCATCAGAATTGTCTATCTTCTGTCTTTTGATCGGAAAAACTTTATAATTATTGGCTGCAGGCGGACCTCGTAAGAAAGAAAGATGGGGATATCTGCAGAAGAACAAGTCGGGAGCAATTTTGGTTTCTTTTCAGAGTAGCATGTTAACAATGGATAGTGTAATGGTTTAAACTTCTAGGAACTGTGTCACCTACATGTTGAGAAAAAAAAAACATGTTTCGGTCGCTGCTTACATTTCTATTAATCGGTGAGTACTTTTTAAGAAGGTTGTGTTCTATCTCCACACTTCGATCGATGGGGACTTGCAGACTAAGTAGCACCAACCTACAAAGCACAAACACGTTGCTGGAGCTTCCGTGTCATGTCCGTCTTACCGACCTACGAAGCACGGACATGTTACCGGAGCTTCCGTGTCGTGTCTGTCTTTGAATTTGACGGGACGTCTCTTCTCTTCACCATGCGATCACACATGAGGGTCCCACAAATCCTCGCCCAATCATGTCAGGAGATAGTTGAATTCTTCTCTCTTCCCTCATTCTGTCAATCACCCCACCCCCTGTGCTTCCCCGCCCCCTCGGTTTCTTCCCCACCCCCAAAAACACCTGTCATTTCCCTGATTTTTCTCTCCCCCACCCCCACCCCCATCCACCCCCTCTCCACCCCCGGTTTATTTCCGTCGTCCCCCACCACCCTCTCTCTCTTCTTGCTAAAACTCTCCCTGACCGCAGCCTCTTCCTCCTCCTCATCACACAATCCTCTCAGCTCTCTCTCGCTCACTGCCTCGCCTCTGGCCCTTCTTCCTTCGCAGCTGCAGTCTCACCATCGGCCCTCCATCGCAGTGTTGTAGCCGTGGCTCTCTAAATTGCCTCGGTCTATGCTCTTCCTCTAGCCCTCCCTCGCCATTACAACCTCGCCTCCACTCTCCATCGTCTTCTTCAACAATCCTCACTCTCAGACACGCATGTCGGAACGTGTCGAGAAAAGTTGACCAAGTGTCGGAGTTTTCCAACACGTGTTAACTGTGTGTCCGAACGTGTCCGAGCAAAACACGACACGGAAGCTCCAGCAACATGTCCATGCTTCGTAGTTCTAATTTGAGTGACATGGATGAGGGAGTGCGAGCATTCTGGCGCTGGTCCAGGGTGAAAAGTAGTGGACTGTAGTAACGTTGATAAAGCCATTTTAGCTCTCTGTCCACCTGTAAGAAGCTCGAAGTTTGCTTCCCTCATACAAGTTTCGAGACCCTTTACTTTTTGACAGTCGAAACCCAAATTTGGGACCTTGGTGAGTGATGATGATATTATTATTATTATTATTATTATTATTGCAAAAAGATGTGATTCCGCACGGAACTTGGCATCTCTCGCATCATTTCTCGATGGCCTTTAAAGTAACAAATGAACTCCGCGGCCCGTACAAATGCGGCCCGTACAATGCGGCCCCTAAACATTTTGTTTATATTTTGGGTCGAAGGCCCCTAAACATTTTAAAAGTGGAAACTTTAATTGGGATTTGGATAGATAGGGGCTGCTGCTACAGTTGTTGGTGGATGTGGGCTTAGGCCCCTCTCGCAGACTCGAATGATAAGAACAGAACCAAAAATGAGGGAGGGAGTAGACCCGAACGACAGAGATAAGACGACGAGGAGGGCAAGACTTTCCATGCAATCCAAACCGAGCGAAAGACGGCATTGGCTTCTTGCCATTTTAATAAAAAAGACATGGAGAACCCACTCGCCGCTCCACCATTTTCCTCCTCTCCCTCGATCCTCCCTTTGGTTCGTCTATTTCTTTTAGCAAAGGGTACGGCGAGATCCCTCCGGTGGACGCAACTTTGGCTACGATTCATACACACACGCCCGTTCTCCTTTTTGGGAATGCTCTGCATGTATTATCCTCGTTATGATGCATCAATCAAGATTCGAGTCGCGAATCAGTTCATGTCATTTTGGACATTCGTAGAGGAGAGGAGACCCACCTTGTAGGCTTGACCGAAAACGGCGATTATACTAAGTTTTTTTTTTTTTTTTTTTGAACATAGGTGATGATACTAAGTTAAAAACAGGAATTTGCGACTAGGGACCACCGGAAAAAGAAAAACAGAGAGAGAGAGAGAGAGAGAGAGAGAGAGAGAGAGAGAGAGAGAGAGAGAGAGAGAGAGAGAGAGAGAGAGAGAGAGAGAGAGAGAGAGAGGGGCACCCAAAATTAGCAGTTACCAAACACAAAATGTAGGGGCAATTCCGTAATTCCCGTGAGGGCGACATGCGGCAAGGGCTGGAAATTTAAAGGAGGACCGAATGGTCACCATTCGCCGCCTCCTCCTTGTCCTCTGTCTCCCTCCTTGTTCTTCCTCCCTTTCTCCAGAATAGCAAGAGACCCACCTTGTAGGCTTTACCGAAAATGGCGATGATACTAAGTTTTTTTTTTGAACATGATACTAAGTTAAAAACAGGAATTTGCGAGGAAAACTTGATACCTTTTCACAAATCCTAGGGACCACCGGAAAAAGAAAAACAGAGAGAGAGAGAAAGGCACCCAAAATTAGCAGTTACCAAACACAAAATGTAGGGGCAATTCCATAATTCTGGTGAGGGCAACATGCGGCAAGGGCGGGAAATTTAAAGGAGGACAGAATGGTCACCATTGGCCGCCTCCTCCTCGTCCTCTGGCTCCCTCCCCTGTCTTCTTCCTCCCTTCCTCCGGAATAGCAGGAGACCCACCTTGTAGGCTCGATCGAAAATGGCGATGATAATAAGTTTTTTTTTTTTTTTCGAACATGATACTAAGTTAAAAGCAGGAATTTGCGAGGAAAACTTGATACCTTTTCACAAATCCTAGGAACCACTGGAAAAGGAAAAACAGAGAGAGAGAGAGGCACCCAAAATTAGCAGTTACCAAACACAAAATGTAGGGGCAATTCTGTAATTCCGGTGAGGGCGACATGCAGCAGGGGCGGGAAATTTAAAGGAGGATCGAATGGTCACCGACTCACCACTCGCCGCCGCCTCCTCGTCCTCTGTCTCCCTCCCCTGTCTTCTTCCTCCCTTCCTCCGGAATAGCAGGTCCACAAGAACAATGGCGACCACCGCAGCCCCCACCCCCTCCGCCGCCTTCCTCTCCTCCAAATCTCTCCCCTTTCTCCCAAAATTCTCTCCTTTCCCCTCCAAACCCATCGCCAGGCCCTCCCCTGCCGCCCTCCGCATCTCCAGTTCCCTCGGCCACGCCTCTAAAGCCGCCGCCGCCGCTGCCGTCGCCTCCCCAGTCGCCGCACCCCCCTCCCCGGAGACCGAGGCCTTCGCCTCGCGATTCGGCCCCGACGAGCCCCGCATGGGGAGCGACGTCATTGTGGAGGCCCTGGAGCGGCAGGGGGTGACCAACGTCTTCGCCTACCCCGGCGGCGCCACCTTGGAGGTCCACCAGGCCCTCACCCGCTCCGCCATCATCAAGAACCTCCTCCCCCGCCACGAGCAGGGCGGCATTTTCGCCGCCGAGGGGTATGCCCGTGCCTCCGGCCGCCCCGGCGTCTGCATCGCCACCTCTGGCCCCGGGGCCACCAACATCATCAGCGGCCTCGCCGACGCCATGCTCGACAGTATCCCCATTGTCGCCATCACCGGCCAGGTTCCGTCGATGACCCGTGCTTTGTTAGCTGCTGTTCTAGTCCCACATATCTGCACTGTTTTATTCGATAGCTTTAGTCCATTAGCTCGTGCCTTTGAGATCTGGACTTATTGGGTGCAAAGCTTTGAAACTACGGCTTTTCAGTTTCATTCATTGCCCACCGTCTTGACGAAAGAATTAAAAATTCGATCTTTAGGTGCCGCGAAGAATGATTGGCACGGATGCGTTTCAAGAGACCCCTGTTGTCGAGGTCACCCGGTCCATAACGAAGCACAACTATCTGGTTCTTGACGTGGAAGATATACCGATGATCATCAGCGAGGCATTCTATCTAGCGACTTCAGGGAGGCCAGGTCCAGTTCTCATTGATGTACCTAAGGATATACAACAGCAGCTTGTGGTTCCAAAGTGGGACATGCCTGTGAGGTTGCCAGGATACACGTTGAGGTTGCCTAAGCCGCCTCAGGAGGCGCTCCTGGAACAGATTGTGAGGTTGATCGCTGAATCAAAGAAGCCAGTCTTGTATGTGGGCGGTGGGTGTTTGAATTCGAGTGAGGAGTTGATCAGGTTTGTAGAACTTACAGGGATCCCTGTGGCGAGTACTTTGATGGGTCTAGGGTCGTTCCCGTGCACGGATGATTTGTCGCTTCATATGCTTGGGATGCATGGGACTGTATATGCAAACTATGCAGTGGACAAAAGTGATCTGTTACTCGCCTTTGGAGTTCGGTTTGATGATCGTGTGACGGGCAAGCTGGAAGCTTTTGCTAGCCGAGCTAAGATCGTTCACATTGATATCGACTCGGCTGAGATTGGAAAGAACAAGCAACCTCACATATCTGTTTGTGGGGATATGAAATTGGCCCTGCAAGGGATTAACAGGTTGTTAGAAGGGACAGCATCAAAGCTTAAATTTGACTTTTCCGCTTGGCGGGTGGAGCTTGATGAGCAGAAACAGAAGTACCCATTAAGTTTCAAGACATTTGAGGATTGCATACCTCCTCAGTACGCGATTCAGGTTCTTCATGAGTTGACCGATGGAAACGCAATCATAACTACAGGTGTCGGGCAGCATCAAATGTGGGCTGCACAGTTTTACAATTATAGGAGGCCTCGGCAGTGGTTGACACCAGGAGGATTTGGGGCTATGGGTTTTGGGTTGCCAGCTGCTATTGGAGCTGCTGTTGCAAAGCCCGATGCCATTGTTGTGGACATTGATGGAGATGGGAGCTTTATCATGAATGTCCAGGAGTTGGCTACTATCAGAGTGGAGAACCTTCCGGTTAAAATTCTTCTATTGAACAATCAATACCTGGGCATGGTTGTCCAATGGGAGGATCGCTTCTACAAGGCCAATAGGGCAGACTCTTACTTAGGAGATCCGTCAAGAGAGTCTGAGATATTCCCAGACATGTTGAAGTTTGCTGAAGCTTGTGGAATACCCGGTGCTCGGGTGACCAAGAAAGAAGATGTTAGAGCTGCAATTCAGACAATGCTGGATACTCCTGGGCCATACTTGCTAGACGTGATTTTTCCCCATCAAGAGCACGTCTTGCCTATGATTCCAATTGGTGGGGCTTTTAAAGATGTGATAGTCGAGGGTGATGGACGATCAACATACTGATGTCCCGAATGATCTTGTATGTTGCTGCGGCCTTATCATGAGAGTTGTGGCACTTCCTTCCCTTTTAGTTTTTAACTCGTGCTAATGCATGGGAAGATCTTTAGTCGTTTCACTTGTAATGGCACGAAGTAGTTTGTAGTTAGGTAATATCAGAGCATGTGAAGGTTGATTTATTTATCATCACTGGTTCGCTGAGAAGGACAAATAAATTGCAGTTTAGTGATCGTGTTCCATCTTTGATGGTGAAGATCTCATAATACTATGTCTTGTTTATGTTGAATTTGTTCTGGTTTAAATCTTGTAGTTACAGCCTGGTACAGTAATGTTGAAGTGACGATTTTGTACCAAGATGAATGCCTTGTTAGTTGCAATCGGAGTCGGGTTACATGTTATTGGATGTTTTATGTGTGGCATGAATGCACTGCAGCTTCTTTAGTTTCCTTTTGAAAGTCGAGTCACTGCTTGCATTGCTTCCATCAGGGCTTTGCATTCTATTGATACTTCCATTGCCCTTGGTGGAAAATTGGGACAGAACTCCAAGGGTGATTAGTTTGCTCATCGAGAATGGACATCTTTACTTGGGTGCATGAAATATCTACGTTTATGACAACCGAACGTGTTAAACCTTTAAACGGGTTATTCTGGTGATGATTTACCTACTCCTACTCTCATGCTACTGATGTTCTGCAAGTGGTAGATTGATGGACTTCCAATGCTTTTAATTCTTTCCATGTAGTTCGGAAAGTACACCATGTGTCATTCACTTTTTCAGGTATGGTAGCGCATGCTTTGTTCAATTACCGAGTTGATAAGCATCGGGACACAAGCTCAGGGTCCTTGCGCTTGCTGGGATCGCACGAGTGGGTTGTCCTTCACGGTTGGCGCGAGTGCAGGGTTTGAGCACTTTGAAGTAGGTCTGCTTCAAGATTTTGAGTTGAAGTTTCAGGGGTCGTCATTTTCGTTTTTAGTGCTAGGATGGAGAAGAGGCATGTACAATCCGGTCCATTGCCAATTGAATCCCAGTTTCGAAAACTGATGCCGTATGTCGTTCCTCAACCGGAATGATCTCTTCTCATGTCTTGTTGCGAAAGGCGAGCGGTCGAACAATAATATAGACAGAAGAAGAAAAATAAATCAAACACCAAATTTATGTGGTTCGGTCGTAAAGACCTACGTCCGCAAGGAGATTAGCAGCGAATTTCACTATAAATCAAGTAATACAAAGAAATTACACACTCGAGTCACTCAGGGAGTGCATGATAAAAATTATTTATGTTCCAGAAATGATTTTTCTGTTCCAAACCAATTTCTGGAACAGAAACTTATTTGATAACGCTACTCAAATTTTCTATTTCTAGAATAGGTTTCTATTCCAAAAATAGAAATGGAGGAGAAATCAGAACTTCTGATTTCTTCCAGAAATCAATTTCTGATTTCTCCCCCTAAAAACCCTAATTTCACTCGGTTCTCCCTCGTACGTCTCTGCCTCCTCCTTCTCCTCCACCTCTTCTCTGCCTCCTTGAGACATCGTCTCCTCCACCTCTCCTCCGCCTCTGCTCATCTCCTCGAGACATCGTCTCCTCCGCCTCTCCTCCACCTCTCCTCATCTCCTCGAGACATCGTCTTCTCCATTGGACACTCGAATCGTCTCATCCACTGGACGCTCTCTGCCTCTCCTCTTGCTCATCCACATCTGCTCGCGAATCCACCCCCTCGCCGCGACCCACTGTCCCCGCTTGTTGTCTGAGCACCCCTCGGCAACAGATCTCGCGCCTGCACCCCATCGCTCGTTCCCCTACGGCGGCGGGCAAGGCATGGTTTTTGAGCAAGCTCGCGTGGGCAAGGCATGCACTCGTTGGAGTCGCTTCTTCAGAAATGCACCTCCCTCTCCCGCATCAAGCAACTCCAAGCCCATCTGTTGGTCACCGGCCAGTTCCAGTCGACCAACGCCCGCACGAGGCTCGTCGAGCTCTGCGCAATCTCGCCTTCCGGCGACCTCTCTTTCGCGACCCGCGTTTTCCACCGCATCCTCCGCCCCTCCACAAACGACTTCAACGCCATCCTCAGGGGCATCGCCCAGAGCCCCGAGCCAGCCGGCGCTGTCTCTTGGTACCGCTCCATGTTGCGCGGCTCCCGCAGGGTCGACGCGCTCTCTTGCTCCTTCGCCTTGAAGGCTTGCGCGCGCACCCTCGCGATCTCCAAGGCGATGCAGCTGCACTCCCAAGTAGTGTGTTTCGGGTTCTGTGCAGACGTGCTGTTGTGGACGACTCTACTCGACGTGTATGCGAAGGGTGGCGATCTTGATTCTGCGGAGAAGGTGTTCGATGAAATGCCTGTGAGAGATATTGCCTCGTGGAACGCGTTGATTTCTGGGCTAGCTCAGGGCCATCGACCCACTGAGGCTATATCTTTGTATAAGAGGATGAAAGAGGAAGGCTTGAAGCCTAATGAAGTAACGGTTATTGGTGCTTTTTCCGCGTGCTCGCAGCTGGGAGCCACGCGAGAAGGTGGAAGGGTTCATGACTATATAACGGAGGAGAAGCTTGATCAGAATGTCCAAGTCTGCAACGTTGTTATTGACATGTATTGTTATCAAACGAATAGAAATTTGTTTGATATCTTTGTAACGTTTTTTGGAAGGGTCCAAAAAAAAAAAATTTGTTTTAAGAAATAGAAATTTTATTCGGTTATCAAACGAATTTCTATTTCAAAACAGAAATTTTGTATTGTTATCAATCGATTTTTTCCTCGAAACTCGTCCGTAAATAGAAATAGAAAAATTCATTTCTGTTTCAGAAACTATTTCTGGAACAGAAATGTTCTCATGCGCCCCCTCAAACACTCTCTCAATATTTCCTAAGTTTCAATTACACCCAATAACGCACACAGTGTTAACCCCGAAATTTCTTGAGAAATAATCTCTCAATTTCACAAATGAATTATACGCAAATCTTATCACAAAATTTAATTGGCTACAAACACTAAATCTTCTTGGATGTAATTCATGAACAAAAACGACAAAAAAAATCCCTCCCAAGCACTCGACGAGGAGACAGCGCTTGAAGACCAATTTTTCATGATCAAGCTTCTTTCCATCCACGGCCACAAGTCTATATATATAAGTGAAACCCTTATTATTTTGCTAACTTCTCATAGGTTTCTATTTCTCATCTTAAACAATTTTATCCAAAACATATCTCTGTATATTTTAAACAAAATCCAAATTCAAGTGAAAATTTGACTTTCCTATTTCAGCAACCAAACTCTCCAACGCAGATTCAAATTTGGGAAGTTGATCTTCAGATCTTCTTTACTTGATTTGGAACGTTCGCAATATATCCAATTTGAAATATTCGGAATCTCGCATTGGGCTCAAACACGAGATATATTTTAACAATCTCTACATTAGTTTGACGTTTGAGTCAAGTTGCAATCGCTTCGCTAAAATTCAAACTCTACTACTACTCTCCCATAGCCCCCGATAGGCTCAACCGCAATAGATATTATCCAAGTCCAAGCCTCGCTTGAATTTCACCATAACCAAAGACCTCATCAAAATACCAACTCTACATGCACCTTTAACTGCTCCGTAAGAATTTTCTAACGCAACCTCCTCAATCGCAAATAAAGTAAAACCATTGTTGCATCCATATTTGTCAAGAGATCGAATATATACGTTGTTAATTTCAACAATTATAGTAACCATTGGCTCTATAAGCTCCACCTCGCTACAAGCACCATCTGTATTAATTACTTTGCTAGTACACATATATCTCAGGAGTTTCTAGTCACAACTCCACCTCAAGCTGAACACCGTTCAAATCCGTTTTGAACATTGTTACAAACACTCCTAATCAAAAGTACCGAAGACTCATTAATGGTAACTTATCTACTATTAACAGGTGAATTTATATCTGGGCACCACAACTGATCGCCTCGCTCACCTTGTGCATAATCATGGAATATGCACATTGTCCTCTAATCGAGTGTACCATCACTCACTCGAAAATAACACGAACAACCAAACATTTTAATAATAGAATAACTAGCAACGTTACCTTATCACACTTTTTCAAGAGTCCGTCATTCAATGGCAGTTGATGGGGATTTATTCACTAGGCAACTTATCGTACTAAGCACATTAGTTAGGATTCTTCTTACAACACCAGCACTAGAGATCATTTTTCGGGTTGTCTCTAGTAATATTCCGCTCATCAATTCTGCAAATTGTTGTGATTTACCGGCACTAAAGCAATGTTTCACTATGCCCTCTTTCATGCAGAATTTATTTGCTAACTCTGAGTAGAACTCATGCTATTGTCAGTCCGCACATGCTTGATCAACTTATCAGTTTCCATCTCGATCAAAGCTTTCAATCTCGTGATCCTGATACCAGTATCAAACTTGTGTATTATCACAAACACCCAAGTCTTTCTCGAGCAGTTAAAAGACTCTCGAACAAATGCATCCGACATCTCCGTAGCAAAATTTGTCACTGTCTCACTTTGAAGTTTATACAGGCCTCCATGCTTGATTCCTTTCATTATCACCAAGGCACCTTGAACAATTTTTAGAACTCCACAATCTGAAAAATACTTGCAACCAACTAAATCTAAGGCACCCAAGGAAATTAAGTTCTTTTTCAATTTCGGAACGTGTCTTACTCTAGTTAATGTCCTAACAATGCTATCATGCATTATGATTTTAACATCATCAACATCACCAACACCCACAACATCGCACTTAATGTTATTCCCTAACGAGATTTTACCACTACATGTGCACTGATAAGTAATAAACCAGTTTCTATTTGGTGTGACATGAAAAGAACAAGTAGAATCAATAATCCATCCATCAAACGATGAATAATCAGTGATAGACAAGACATAATCGGCATTATCTGCTACAACTGTAACGTTATCTACAGAATCAACTATAATTTCCTTCATATTAGTACTACTCTTACTCACATATGTTCTATATCTTCATCTATTTTCACCTACTAAATAAGCAAATACAGGTTCTCCAGATTCTCTTCTACGAAGATCCTCATTCAAAATTAAATCTCGAACCCCATCAAACGTCAAACTTGTTAACCTAGAGGCAATGGGGATAATAGAATTAAAATGGGTACCTCATCTTCAAAGTCAATTTCAACTAAACTCAATTGACTAACAATCACATTGAATTCATTGATATGATCTGCAACTGACGCACCTTCGTTCATCTTGTTGATCGCAGAGGACTTCTTGTACATATCTAATAAGGCTTGCATCAAATCAACAGTGATCTTCCCCTTCAAGATGTTAAATGTGATGTCATATAGATCGGAACCCGGAGCGATAAGAATGAAAGCCCTACCCACAGCTACAACTACTGGCGCTTCAAAAGGCTTAGATACCTGTTACAATTTTGACTGCCCAATAACCAATTTGGCATGAAACCATTCTGTTTCAATAGAGGTACGAGAAAGGGTTTCTATGATTGAATAGCAGAAGTGCTACTTAGTAGTAGAAACTCGGAGAGACAGACAGAGAGGGGACTCTATCATACCTGCTCACTCCTAGGATGAGAAGTAGGTCCCTTGTTTTTGGCAGGAATAGTTCCAACCTTTGCTTCTGCCCAGCTCCCCGAAAACAACGTTCGACTTGCATGTGTTAAGCATATAGCTAGAACGTCACCCGAATAACACCAATAGCTCGTCTATCCAGCAAACCTCAATCAGCTTGTTCATCGACTCTGGTTTCTCCCCAGATAAGGGCAAGTGCTGTTTTATTAGATAAAAATAATCTTCAATCTGCATCTTCAAGAAACTAAAGTCATTCCTATCAAATTTGTCAATTCTCACTTTTACTTCTTCTGTCACCATTGATTCGCTTTAATTTAGCCAAACTTAGCTCTGATACCAATTGTTGCAAAAGGCAAGCGATCAAACAATAATATAGACAGAACAAGAAAAATAAATCGGATATCGAATTTACATGGTTCGGTTGTAAAGATCTATGTATACGGGGAGAGCAGTATCGAATTTCATTATGTAATACAAGGAGATTACACACTCGAGTCACTCAAACACTCTATTGGTGTTTCCTAAGTCTCCTAAGTCCCAATTACACCCAATAATACACGCAGTGTTTAGCCCTGAAATTCCTCAAAAAATAATCTCTCAATCTCACGAAGGAATTATACGCAAATTTTACCACAAGATTTAATTGGCTACAAACATTAAATCTTCTTGAATGTAATTTACAAACAAAAACGACAAAGAAAATCTCTCCCAAGCATCACAAGTCAATATATATATATATATATAAAAGTGAAATCCTTATTTTTTTGCGAACTTCTCATAGGATTTTGTTTATTATCTTAAACAATTTTTATCCAAAACATATCTTTGTATATTTTGAACAAAATTCAAATCCAAGTGAAAGTTGGACTTTATGATTTCTTTCCTCTTCTGGACAAAATGAAGAAAAAAGTTGGACTTTATGATTTCTTTCCTCTTCTGGACAAAATGAAGAAAGGAAGACAGAGGAAGAGATGTGGAGAATGGGATTTGAACCCACGCCCTTTCGGACCAGAACCTTAATCTGGCACCTTAGACCAACTCGGCCATCTAAACGTGTACGGGAGAAGAAACCACAAGACATATTACTGATAGTTAAACAGGTGACGTTCTGCCAACTACTCGTGCTCCTGTTCGGTTTCCCGCTAATTTTTCCCCCCATCGCCATCCCCAATCTCTCCATCTCGCCGTCGCAAGATTCTTCCCTCCCCTCTCCGATTCCGATGAACGGCCGGGAGGTGAGCCTAGTGACCTCCGCCACTCTCTTCGGGGCGCTCGCCTCCGCCGTCGCTCTCGGCTTCCTCTTCACCTTCGACCCCCTGAAGAAGACGAAGACGAAGACGAAGACGAAGAACAAGAACAGCAGCAGCAGCAGCAACAATCAGCACGAACGCTCCTCCTCTCCTCCTCCCCTCAGCAAGCCCTGTCCTTTCGATCCCTCCAAGCGCCATGGGTTACGTTCTTCACCACCTTCTTCCAAGTTCCTCTTTTTTCCAGCTGTCTAGGGTTCCTGAGAGTCCCCTCTCTCTCCCCCTCTCTTTCTTGAATTCGTTGTTGTTGTTCTTCTTCTTCTTCCTTAGGTACCTGTCTTGGGATGACTACTTCATGGCCATCGCCTTCCTGTCCGCCGAAAGATCCAAGGACCCCAACAGGCAGGTCATGCTTCGCATTTCTCGGCTTCGCGCCGACTGCCGTGTCCCTTCTCCGCTTTCGCCGATTTCAGTTCTCCCTCGCCGGAGCTTGGTGTTTCTAATTTCAATAGCTAGTGTTGAATTCTTCTTGTTGCTTTGTGTCCATGCTGCAGGTTGGCGCGTGCTTGGTGAGTCAGAATGGGATTATACTCGGTTAGTCCGTCTACTATGCCATAAGCTTCCTGTCTTTTTGGTGGAATCACTCCAATTCACTTAATATAGCTGATTCAATTAGAATTCCATCTGTTTCTGGAACAAAGTATAAATGTCGCCGTACCAACATTGAGTGATTTACATGGTTGTGAGAAATGCACGACCTTCCTTTTTCACTATCTAGTGTAAATTACGAAGAAGGATGTAACAGTATATGTGAGTGACATGTAAAGTTATTCGACTCGATTCTATTCAATTCCCCCCCTGCTTTTCTACTTCATACTGTGGTATTGCATATATAGTTATGGATTCTTGGGAACTCTGTTCTGGCTTTGTGCATAACCAGCATCTCTGATAGGATAGCCCCAGAAAACTGTTGCCACGAGTTCCTCACGACTGTCCTCCGACAGGGATTGGCTACAATGGATTTCCCAGAGGTTGTTCTGATGATAAGCTTCCTTGGGCCAAGGTATCTGCATGAAACAAAGAATTTCTCTGATATTGTCAATGTATGAATGGTCTCAATCTGTCCCCTCCTTTATTATGCCCTCTTTTTCCTCACAGAAATCCAAATCTGGAGATCCTTTGGAGACGAAATACCCGTAAGTGTTGGGCAGTTCTCCTCCTACCTTCACTTGTCTACTTATATTGACAGCGATTCTCAAGGGCGGATCACGTGCTAAATATAATTTTCTGCCTAAATGTTGAATAAACGGAAACGATTATCCAGCTCAAAACTTGTGCTTGATCAGACCTTTGACCAGGAGTTATCCATCACCCTTCTGATGACTTTGTAGACATGTCTTGGTTTTCACTACGACCCCCTTTGTCATCTTTTGTAGATATGTGTGTCATGCTGAGGTCAATGCTATACTCAACACAAACCACGCTTCTGCTGCTGGACAGGTTATCACATTTTCTGAATTATTGTAATGTTATGTGTGGGCAATTATTCTCTGGAAGATTGATCAACTAGAACTTCCATATTTTTCTTTTACAATCCTTGTGACCATGTCTGGAATTTTGTGCTGAAAATGGCTAAGGTGGTTTTTGACTGTTGACTTGTAGAAGCTTTATGTGACGATGTTTCCTTGCAATGAATGTGCGAAGATTATTATTCAGGTAATTACCATATTCAAGCTAGTACATCTCACCGTAATATTCCTCGACTTTTTATCTTACTTCTGAAGAAAGTTTACTGGTGCCAAATTAGTGTTAGACCATAGCCGTATTTCATGCTCTTCACATGCAGCTTTGATGTCAGAAGCTACAGTAGAATGTCCAATGATAATCTCTTTTAGGGTGACAAATCGGACAAGGTTTTGCTCGGATTCGATTTGCTTTCTGGGAGCTAAATGCTCCTCTTTTAGGCTAAATGATTTCTTGAAAGGTTTTCGAAGTAGCCCGGCCTATGTAATCAACCTTCCTTTTAATGAGAGCAGACTTGTTGCATATGAATCTATTATTAGCAATTTCCCCTCCCTGGCCTTCTAGGAGATTTTGGGATATCTGAAAGTGAAGTTTCATGGATCTTTTCCAATGTTGCAGTCAGGAGTTTCTGAAGTTATATATTTCGTGGAGAAGAGGCTCAACAATTCACAGGTTGAATATATTGCATCTCACAAACTTCTGTCAATGGCTGGTGTGAGAGTAAGCCTCCTTGGAAACCCTGTTTATTCTCCTTTTCCTCCACTTATAGTTTGCTTTCGTTGTGATTTAACTGATACTCAACCTCATGGAGGGGCGCTAGTGGTGTTAGAGGGCTCGTGGGGCAAACTGGTTGGCTTTCATGTTAAATACCCACCATAGCCATACATATCCACACCTCTGAAGGGATCAATAATGCAGATGCTTATTTTCTACTTCATGTTCGTCAAATGTTGGGCAATGACTTTGGTTATTTCAATATATCATGTTGACAAAATATATTTTGCCATCTTCTCTTTACTGCAGGTAAGAAAACATAGGCCACAAAAGGAACAAATTTTGATCAATTTTGAGGAGGCTGTCGTGTAGCATTACCCTACATCTGCTAATTAATTTTCATAATTTGTTTGGTGTGCCAGTATTTCAGTAATTGTACTGTTTCATTGCAATACATATGGCTTATGCATGCAATTTGGTCAAATTTTCGGCCCTTTCGTCATCTTCATTCTGGATCTTGATTTATATTGAGATGAAGTTAAAAGGGTTTTGTTTTCTTCTATCAAGTTTCTGGTAGAAATGAAGTGTTTCAGTTAAAAGGCTTCGCCCCTATTCTATTGAAGGGTGGCAGGTCCTTTCCTATTATCTGAATATGGAATTGGGCTGCAATAGGTGCATGCAAGAATATTCATCTACATAACTTGGAAGAAGTCTAACATCAAAAATACAAATGGTTTTGATCTGTTGATGCAATTTAAGAAGAACAAGTATGTTTGTTTGTTCCGAGAATACCTCTTCCATGTGTTTCACAAATGAAATCTAGATAGCTTTGTTTGCACTAAAGCCAACTGGTTCTGAGGGAGTGCATCTCTGCTGCTACAAGCAATGGAAAAGCGCCCGCAACATGTTTCAGGTAAGAACATTTGACAGCCTGCTTTGTTCTCAAGCCAACTTCTCCTAGCCTGTAAGGGAGTGTCATCATTTTCCATCGCTCTCTGGTGACGCGCTACCCAACAACATATAAACGCAGATAGCAAGAATTCACGACCAAAGTTCATTAGATACAACCGGGTTGAAGTACTAGATTGATCGGTCTAGATATCATTAGGTGCGCGTAACTAGTAATTCTCTTTAGCTACCACTGCAAGTGAGCTCTTCTGGGAAAAGCTCATCAGCACCCTTTGTTCCGAAAAGAATGTTGTTCTATAAGCAAAGTGCCGATGATGTAGCTTATCTGCGGAGGCAAAGACTCGTGAGAAAGAACGGGAAATGGAGAAGTGAAGTTATTCGTTCAAGCAAAGCGCGATCTCATGTTGAATAGGAGAGATATTGAGGTCACTCTTGCCACAAGCGATGCAAAGCAAGACGCTACCCCATGCCAGTGCATTGCCTTCATTGTGTTTTGGTGGTTTGAAGTTTGGAAAGGAGACCGAAGGAAATGGAGAGAAACCAAGCGATACGAAAGTTGTAATGTCCCTCCCTTATTTATATGGACATCAAAGAGGGTTGATAAAAGAGTTAATTGACAATCTTAAATCTCGTCCTATCTTATCATTCATCCTATCTATTTATCATTAAGGGCGATTTTCAAATCGGTAAGAGGATGAGGACGATTGCCATTGAGAACGTTGTCATCCAAATCCTGAGTGTTTTGACCAAACTAGGAAAGATACTATTCATACATCTCAGCATTCGATAAAATAAGATGTTTACTCGTTCAATACCTTCTCAATATATTCACTAACTTGTACCATTTACAATAATTTAAAAGTAATGTAAATGATGATAAAACTGAGCACGAGAGTAAGGATGCTCAAAATTATTAATGACATGGTATAGGATTTGAGATGGTGACAAGAAACATCACATTGAATATAAACCCAATCGATAGATGAATAATTAAAGGAGGAAATTGGATAGACTTATCATGCAAATGCTAATTCAATATTCAATAGTTTTATGTTCTACTAATTCAGTTCCTTAAACCTTTGAGTAAAATTCTAACACGGTTTTTCTGATCAATTTCCGTCTAAATTAATCAATGCGACATTCAATTATCGTCAATAGTCTTATATGATATAATGTCATATCACTGATTTCCAGGAAAAATTGGCCGGAAAGACCGTGTCTAGGACTAAATTAGCGGAACATTAAAATGCTGAACACTAAATTGGCTAGGACTGGCTGCATAAATTTTCAGGTGATCAGCCACCCTTGGTAATATTTTTCGGGATCGAAGGAGCAGTTTTGGTCTTGTGTCTCCTTGCTCCTCATTGACTCGCGTCGCCTCTCTCTCTCTCTCTCTCTCTTCTCTCAATTCTGTAGAGCGCATCCGGCGGCGAGGGGGCGGGCCCTCCGGCGGCCATGGAAGGCAGCTCCAGCCACCTCTCCCCTCCGAATCCGACGGCGTCCAAGCTCCTCTCCAACCTCCCCTCCCGCGGCCTCTTCTCCTCCACCGTCCTCTCCTCCAATCCGGTGATCCCTTCCTCTCTCTCTCTCTCTCTCTCTCTCTCTCTCTATCTTCACTGACCGTCTATTGTTTTCGCCGGAACCCTAGTCTTTCGGCTCAACCCTCGTGTTTTTTCCCGCGCTGCTAGTTCCCTTTGCGGTCAAGTTGGTGTTTTGAGGAGTTCCGGCGGAGCGGAATCTCGTCTCTGCATATCCGGGTCATCCGGCATTTTAGCTTTACTGGAATTTTCACTGCCTGCGGACTGGACCCGTTTCGATGCTTGTTTCCGACTCCCGGGGAAGGGAGTTGGGTACTGGGCATTGCTCCAGTAGACCCCTCAAATCTGTTCTTTCGTGACTTGCGTTCTCGTGCACTGCGTGCGTTGGGGGATTTCGGTGGGATGGAATTCCGATTCCAAATTGGGATTTTGGTGGAAGGGGATTTTGCGTTCTTTTGATTGCGCTTGCTTGCTAAAAAACGGTGCTCTTGGAGTTCTCGAGGTCTATGTTAGGCGCATTTGACCCGGAAGTGATCCTTGGCTTTAAAGGTTTAATTATCGTGATAGTCTCGAATTTGAGCTTGTTTTGCATCCTGGTTAATTGTTCCTGAAAGTGTCTTCCCCCGAGTAAAGATGATTTCTTTTGCCCATCCAGGTTGATTTGCCCTCTCCCCCAAGCATCGAGGGAATAACTGGTTTGTCTTTGAACTGAAATTCGAGAATTTTTTGTGCAGGGTGGGATGCGAGTTTACGTTTGTGAGCATGACACTTCACCACCAGGTTTTCACCTCTGACTTCCGCATATTCTTAGATTTCTGCTGGCGTTCATTGGGTAGTCAATCGTTTAGAAAAGGGGGGAAAGAAAAGAGAAGATAGTGTCTCGTTCAATTTTATTAGAAGCTCTACTGAAAACTTGGTGGGCTGTACTCTTTCCATTACCAACACTTATAGTTAGATATGGAGCATCGTGGTTGTTACAGCTACTAATGTTTGTGTTTGATGCTTTTCTTTAATAGTGAAATTCAAAGCAAATATTTCCTTCTGGAATTTTGGTGGATTGTACTCTGTCCACTTCCAATGCTTGTTTCATGATCCTAGTAATTGTGTAGTGTAGATTCCGCCGCTCTCGTATCATGCATACTGATGTTCATCTTCCAAGAAATGGTGAAGAGGGGAAAACTTAGGTGAATTTGCTAATGGCCTCGTTTACTATGTAACATCTGTTTGTGTTCACTCATGTTTACTATTACATGTAGTTCATCCGGTTGTTGTCAAAGCACTTAATTAGCTACGGAATGTAAGGAACTGACCTCCCTTTCACATGCAGAGGGGCAAGTAATAAAGACAAACCAACAAAATATACTGATAAGAGCACTCACGATCAGGAAACAGAGGGGAGAGCCTAGCTCGAGGACTGCAAAGGGTGTGGCAATAGCTGAAGGTTCTAGGAAGAGGTATTCAATATTCAATTGTCAGATATGTGGCTTTGCTTGCATTTGTAGCAACTGTAAACAGTCTGCTTAGTGATGGGTTTCATATTTACTGTAAAACAACTATTTTCTAGGGACCAGATTTTTACCAGTTATCTTACTTCTTGTTTCATGATTATGGGGGCAATCGTTTTGCTTTTGCAGAGCATCCGAGAGACTTTTGGACAGTGGGACATCATCTAAGAGACCTGCTGGTCAAGCTGGTTCTCGACAAGGTAAGACATTGCTTTTTTCATCTTTTATGGTTGTCGTACAATTTGCGCACCATATTCTTCACAACCAAAAATGTGAGAGAAATTTATTCACTGATTGGATGAGAATGGATGAAGGGCATCCATTTCTTCTTACGCCTGCAGTGATTATCTTATCTTTGTTTGAAATGAGAAAAATCTTTCATTGTTTGATTTTTTGCATAATAATGGCAAGACTTTTCATTGATCATATCAATATATAGTCACTGAAGGGCTTTTTTCTAATTCATGGTGTTAGTTAGGGGTGAGCATGGTTCCAGGGTAGAACCTGGAACATAATAATTGGACCAGTGGGAACCTGTAGGTTTTAGGTTCCAAAGTACGCAGAGTAGGTTCCAGGTTCTTAGTTGGAGAAACTTGAAACTTGGAACCTATAACCTAGAACAAGTTTTAATATTTTTCTTGATCCATGTTTCCGTGTGATCTTATGATATTCTAGGTTCGAAGATGAGTGTACAATTTGAAACCACTAATTCGAGTTTCTATTTTATGGCTAAAATTTTTACTTTATTAATGTTCATATTTTTCGTGTATCTAAATATAAGTTATAATTAGTAAATTGTAATCATTTATATAATAATATAAGTAGGACCTGGGTAGATCTTGGAACGTATGACAGGATAAGTTCCTAGTTCTAGGGTATGGAAGGTAGGTTTCAAGTTCCAAAAGATTGAGGAATTTGTTTCAACAGGTAAGTTCCAAGTTCCAAGTTCCAAGTAGAACTTGTACGGAACTTAGATTCGCTCATCCCTATTTCTATCTAGTTGAATTCCTTACCAAGAATTCATTTTCTTCTATTGATAGTTTTCTTCATTTTGTATTTTCTTTTATGAATGATAAGCTTGTTTATTATTTATTGTATTCATTTTCATTTTGTTTAATTAAAAATGAAAAAAAGAAAAGGAACCTATTGGACTTTGGCACCGACCTTGGAACCTGTGACAGGGTAGGTTCCAGGTTCCAGGTTCTGATAGGTAGGCTCCAAGTTCCAAAAAATGATAAACTTGTACTCAAAGATAGGTTCCGGGTTTTAGGCGGAACTCGAAACTACTCACCCTTAGTGTTGGTGTTGGTGTTGTTGGTGTTGGCTATTTTATATAGTCTTATTTGAGGTTATTGAAGAAGTGACCTTTTTCTAGCAATTGTGGGGCTTAACTGGTATATGCAATATTCTTCTTATATTGACCATACAATCACTATAAACGACAATCTATGGACATTTACAGTTGGATATATTATGGCCCCGTTTGGTTCAAATTTGGGTAAATGTCTTTTGGAAAATACAAATACCTTTGCGTTAAAGCAGTTTTTCAAAATACAAATAGTGTTTAGTAAATTGTAATTTGAAAGTGCATTGCGAAATAAATTTGACTTAAATGCCATTTGGTAAAAACTAAATTTTACAAAGGACTTTTGCTAAATTTAAAATAAATAAATATTTATATTTTTTATCTAGCCACCAGCGGTCATTCCAGCCATACTCCAGTGGCTAGATTTGATCACCGGACAACCTCGCCTAAGGTCATTGGACCTCAGACAATGCCTACGGTCACGTGACCTAGGCGATCGTCGACCAAGTCACGAACCTTGGGTGACACTGGGGTTTCCGGCAACCTCAGGCGATTGCTGCCTGGGTCATACGAACCAAGGCGACTGCCGCCTAGGTCACAAACCCTAGGCATTGCCTGAGGTTTGGGGACCTCAGGTGGTCGCCAGGTGGCGGTTGCGACCCTGGGTGGCAGTCGCCAGGGTTAGGTGACCCCTTGGCTGGCGGTTGTCAGCCTCCATTTATTTCTTCAAAGAATATGAACAGTACCCTTGAACAGTAATGAGACACTCCGAAAATGCAACTTCTCAAAGGACCTCCAGAGTTGTTTTGGCTTAAAGGCTCTTAGAGCCATTTGGAGATGCAATTACATTTTGCCAAAGTCCTCCAAAAAATTGAACCAAACACATCTGCATTTGGCCTAATCCCCCTAGAGCGCAAAAGTTTTCTCCAAATGATGAACTAAACGGGGCCTATCTATATTCTATCTTGTCTTGCAAAAGTAGCTTCTATTCTCATTCCTTATTTTTTTCTTGGAAAGGGGGAGGGGAAGGGGTGGTGGGGGGCAGGGGATGAGAAATTTAGCATATTGATTCTGGAGAGACAGGGAGCACTGAGATGAACTGATAAAGAAGGAAATATATTTTCCCTATACATCTTAGTCACTTTTAATAAGTATTACCATTTGGCTGGTTCATAGTTTTAAGAGGATCTGAATTGCAGAGGGTTCAAGCAATCATTTACCGGAAAAGGAATTGCACAGTTTGACCGTGGAGAGGCTTCGTGCGCTTCTCAAGGAAAGGGGTCTTTCTCCCAAAGGCAAGAAGGTGAGCATGGCCTTGATTTATTTGAGGTCTCCTCATAAATACACCTTTGAGTTGGCAGCTTGAATTGATGAATCTGCTTGTTTATTGGACTGATTGTCTCATTTGATTTATTGGACCGATCTTTCCATCCTTTGTCATGGTTGTGCATTCGTTACCGGTATTACGAATTCATCTGCATATACTGATCATTTTTCTTCACATGTCCAGGATGAGTTGGTTTTGCGCTTAAAGAGTGCAATTGGCTAAGGATCCTTTGGAGAAAGGTCGAGTAAAGCGCCCTTATTGTACCGAACCTATAGAAAGGATGAGAAGGTTAAGTGGTTGTCATAGTGGTTTGGAATATTGTAGGGGGCGGGACAGTGGGGAACCGAACTCACACTGACTTAAAGGGAGAGAGAGAGTTACTAGTTGGTGTGTTGAGCTATACAGTTTGATTAATGGTGTTCTTGATGGGTCTATGCTGAACGTTCTAAATTTGTTTTTTGGGGAATGTGGGTTTTCTTAAAACTTGGCATCATGAATCGGATCATCATAGCAATTGAAACTCGGGATATATGGAGACGAGCATGGGCCTGAAAAGCCTGATTGCCCAATGGGGTCAGTCCGATTGCCGATATTGGCGAAAACACGTGTCGAGCTATCCTATCCGGGGCGGTTGGGGATCGCTAGTTGATCGCAGCCCGCAACTGAGACAGACAGATATGTGGTTTGTGATGGGCGGTGGTGGGGTGATAGGGATCTAACCTCTTCTTTTCAAGGTCGATAATGGGATAGGGACGGGCACCAGCAGCGGCGCCGCTAATGGAGTGACCGTGATTGAATTGAGTGGGATGGGGGATGGGGGTGCTTGGCGGTGAGAATGTCCACTGCTTTTTGTGGTCCTAGGTCGTACGAGGACCTTACACAGATTTGGAAGATCGACCCCTTTCTTTCCTCTCTTTTCGCTGCGGCTTCCCCTTCGTTTTGCACGCGACGCATAGGGTAAAAACCCAACGAAAAGAACAGGAGAATAACAAGGGCGATGGTGATGGATGATATGACCATACCCATTGACTTCAACATCAAAATCACATCGAGAATCAGAATATACCAAAGAATGCTCAGAGAGAGAGAGAGAGAGAGAGAGAGAGAAGGGAGAGATTCAAGTTAAAAGTAGCCGCGATTCAAGGACGAACAACGCAAAGATTCAGACCTTAGAATATGAAAGACAAGTTAAGGCTACGTTTATTGAATAAAAGCTTTTTCGGGCGGCTGGCTCTCCAGCCTCTTCTAAAGAAAAGAACGCCACTCCTTATCCACAAGCGACGCAACAAAAGCTAATTAAGTCACGACAAAGCAGATCCGCCATCGCCATTACCAAATGTGCAGACACCCCTGATTAAGGGTGGAGGAGGTAAGGAGGAAGGTCCCCCGTTCGGACGCAAAGGGAAACGTGATTTTCAACTCTTCACGTGCTCTAAATCGACGCCATAAATTGAGATGAAAACCGATCGACCCATCAACGGCAGCGGCAGCGGCAGCACTTGGCTCCAGGAGAATCTTGCCTCTTGTCTCTTTTAAAGACTAGTTGTCCTTATGGAAATGAGACGTCCACGTCGTGTGTGTCCTTCGGATTTCTGTCCTTCGAGTGCTTTTGGCCTAACCTTTTCTCCGAGCCGCTTCGTTTTAGTCGCGCCACAATGCAAATTATTCCAGCCGTTTTGGACACATGAACACAAGGCGAGCCCACTTCCCTTTATTATTACTTTGTCATATCGCATTCGGATGTAATGCAACATATACTGACCATAGGTCCCCTATCATTTCGGTACGTTAAAATGGCAACACAAGTGAAGGACCTCCTCCTCTTTTTTCTTCTTCTTCTTGTAATCATGCCCACACTTGTACCCCCCCTTGTCAATTGCTGGGTCCGGTTTTTGCACGAACTGATGGTACCACCTTTCGGTCACGTGAATTCATCTAATAAGACGGTAAAAGCAAAGCGTCTTTCCATTATTGCAAGGCAGAATGATGATTTCTCTTGGCAGCCACGTGTCGCCTTATCAACAAAAGAAAAAGCCTGTTAAGATCACTAAAAGCGGTAGGCTGCATAATGACACTTTCGAAATCTCGAAAAGGTGTCTCAAAAAGTGACCCCTTCTGATTGGGAACATTTGTATTTCCGAAGTATAATCGACGAACCTCGAAAATTGAAAAGTGTCTTCTTATACAACAAGTCACAGTGAAATCTTTAATATTGCTAGAAATAAATAACTATCCTATAAATTATTATATGATAATTTAAATATCCTGTTACTCTGATAGTTGATTTTCGCAATCTACAAATAATTTATGCGCTCTTTATAAGTGAACATATTAAAAATTATACGTGCGATCTCTGTGCAACATATTTATTTTTATCCAACATTAACATCATATTCTATAAGAGGGAATTAAATTACTCCTTCCATAGAGAAGGAATGCATTTCACATGCTCTACTAATCCCTGGTCCCCCCATCACATGCGAATACACAACCCTACTCTCTCAATTAAAGAATCACCAAACCTCACTTGACAATAGCGCCATGGATCGATCTGGAGTTAGACGATGGGGACACCGAGCTCATTGACTTTCCACGTGCATCGATCTGATCAAACGTTTGACTCTGTCCAGCTACCATTGTGTCCAACGTGGGCGGAAAAAGAAGAGGAAGGGATACAACTTGATGATGCCTCCATTCCCTTTTTGCACTGGGCAAGCAAATTGCACCCGGCGTCTGAGCAGAGCGGACGCCCGCCTTCAACGGCGGAACCCTCTTGAAAGCCACCGGCTCAGTCGACGCACCGACCCCGTTTCGTTCGTCCTCGCCACGTGCACGTTCGAGAGTCCCCTCGTGAGTCTACACCGTCGACATCGACTCGGCTCCAATAAGTGCCAACAGGCGACAGGGACTGACATCGGAATCATCAAGTGGGGCTCTCGATCGCAGGCGCATCGAGTTGTGCTCATCGCCTCAAATCTCCTCCTCCTCTCCCTCTCTCTCTCCAAATCAAGTAACGTGTATAGATAGGAATATTTTCGTATACATGCTCCTTCAAGTCTAGAAACAACAATGCCAAACTAGCACTCTATATTAAAGTTAAGATGTTCTATGATTGTCTTGTCACTCATGTACAAAAGTGTTCATAATATATAGTGATCAGATCTTCTGCAACATCTAATAAAGAACTACATAATGATTAAACTTTACCATGTGCAATAAACAGAATAAATGAGAGACTAAATGATAGAGAAAATTGCATACAATAATTATAGTGATTTAGCTTATGATAAAACTACGTCAATTCTTTTACATTGATCGTCTATCGGCTAGATTTTATTAATGAATCAATTAGAGGTTACTACAACTGAGTACTTTCAACTCGAATAAGTGTGATCCAAACTTCTTACAAGTTAAGCTCACGAAGATGAGTATAAAAGACTCTTTGAACTTTGCAGTTTATAAGCTACCGATCTCTTATTCCCTTTAGCATCATGATATCCTTTTATACTCCTCATTTTCCAAAATAACCATTGGACATAAATTTTGAGGATCATTCATCTAATCCACCCGTTGGACATGGATGATTCAGGATGATCCAATTGCTTCTAAGTTGCTAAGAATAGAGTCTCCATTTATTATGTTGCCCATACAACGGAGATAAAATTTCCATAAGTTGATTACTTCATTTGGAAAGTATATCTCGTCTCCAATGATTATCACATGGATTACGAATCTTCAACAAAGAAAGATTATGTGGATGTTCATCCTTCTTGGACATCAATAAGTATAGAAAGAAATCCAGGCCACTTTCCTAGCCATTGCGCTTCACATAATCTAAACTGAGTGCGAAAATCTGAGATATTTCCATAACGTCTAATGATGTATATTGTCTTAACAATCCTCATACAAATTATATCATTGTCTTTGATTATCATGACTTCATCATAGACAACCAGAACTTCTTGATAAGTTTCTGAGTTTGATTCTCTGAATCTAATGAGTAAAGTTTGATAATACGTATCAAAGTTTTCACTTGAAAAAATACTTATGAAACTATTTTATTGATCTTCAAAATCATTTAGAGAAATTTTCTCAACACTTTTCAACGAAACAATCTCACCTATATAAAGATCTCATTGTCTATCATATACAAATTTGCTATTTTCTACTAGACAAAGCTATATGTTTATGTATGTCGGCTAGGCGTGCAGTTAGCCTTTTCTTGCCGATAATAGACATATAGATCAGGACGCAACCACATATATGCATGTGATGATATATGCGTGGTCGCCTTTCACCAGACCTGATTGTTTCAAACCCTTTGTGTTGTTTTTGATTTCATGGATACATGTGAATACTCACGAACATGATTGCCGAGAAAATATAATGCCTATCTTCTCCATAATTGCCTCTACCTTTTAACTAAACTGCGCAGTTGCAAAAGATGTTTCTGGCCCCACGTTTTCCTCTTTACTTTTGTCTTGGGGCAGCGCTGCGATTTAGGACTGTATTCACCCGCCGCAAAACATGCGTGGCAATCGATTCATCTTTCTCACAACTCCGCAGGCTGTCCCGTCCTTTTTGAGGCTCGAGAACCATGTGAACCTCAAGTTTTAATTCTCCTTTCTTCCTTTTTATTGCTCGGTATCTCCCGCATTTCGAATTGATTTCGTCTTCCAAAAGATGGCATGTGCTTATCAACTCAAAAGACCTTGGCAGCGTGCCCCGCATAGTCCGCGGACGCCACTCCAGGTCCGCCCAACATCGCCATCTATCGTTTGACTCCCCCATAATCTCACCAATAATTATCACTTCTTGGTAGAAATTGAGAATGATGACTTCTTGTTCTTTTTTCGGTCATACTCTAATTTTACTCTAACTCTCATTTTCGGACTTTTGTCCGGTCTCCTTTTTTTTAGTCCTCTCTCTGCCATTCAACTCTCTTTCTCTCTCTATAGAAGATATACACGCATCTCCATCGCCTTGCATCACTCAACCACTAGAAGAAGTAGGTGCCTATATATACATCAGCTCTTGGGTTTTTTTTCTCCCGAGTCTCACCCTGCATATCAACTTTAATCTCCCACACCATGTCTGTTTTCCTGTTTTTAGGGTTTTCTGTGATCTTGCACGCCTTCCTCTCCCTCATTCACCAATGCATCAGCAAGAAAACACCATCCTCCGCTTCTCATCGTATCAGCTACGGCCCTCCTTCTCATCCCATCATAGGATGTCTCCTCTCTTTCTACCGGAACCGTTCCCGCCTTCTCGACTGGTACACCGACCTCCTCTCCCAATCCCCTACCCAGACCATTGTCATTCACCGGCTCGGCGCGTGCCGCACCGTCGTCACTGCCAACCCTGACAACGTCGAGCACGTCCTCAAGAACAACTTCCACAACTACCCCAAGGGCGTCCCCTTCACCTGCATCCTCGGCGACTTCCTCGGCTGTGGCATCTTCAACGTCGACGGTCCTCTCTGGAGCACCCAGCGCAAGCTCGCCAGCCACGAGTTCAGCACCCATTCATTGAGGGACTTCGTCGTGCGGACGCTTGAAGCTGAGGTCGAGAACCGGCTCTTGCCGCTTCTCCAAGACTATGCCGATACTGATCGAACTTTGGACCTTCAAGACTTGCTCAGGAGGTTCACTTTCGACACCGTGTGCCAAGTTTCTTTAGGCACCGACCCGGATTGCCTCGACCTCTCGCGCCCGCTGCCTCCTCTAGTGACTGCCTTCGAAAACGCGTCAAGGATATGCGCAATGCGGGGCACCTCCCCAGTTTATCTGGTCTGGAAGATCAAGAGGGTGTTGAACATCGGGTCCGAAAAGAAGCTTGCCGAAGCTGTGAAGCTCGTGCATGATGATGTACTTGATATAATCCGGAGCAGGAAGAAGGAGCTGCTCCAAGAGAATGATGATAAGCAGATTAAATATGACGGCGACCTCTTGTCCCGGTTTCTTGCGGCCGGGCACAGTGAAGAGATGGTGCGGGACATGGCGATAAGCTTCGTGATGGCCGGAAGAGACACTACATCGGCGGCGATGACGTGGCTCTTCTTGCTGCTTGCTCAGAACTCGAATGCTGAGGAAGCGATCGTGAGCGAAGTCGACTCGATTCTTGACGGGAGCTATAACAAGTGCTTAGATTTCAAAGCCTTGAAGGAGATGAGGTTCCTGAAGGCATGCCTTTGTGAATCGATGCGGCTGTACCCGCCAGTTGCGTGGGACTCGAAGCACGCCGCAGTGGACGACGTGTTGCCGGACGGGACCCTGGTGAAGAAGGGCGATAGAGTGACATACTTTCCCTACGGGATGGGAAGGATGAAGGAACTGTGGGGGGAAGACAGGCTCGAGTTCAAACCGGACCGGTGGCTGGTGGAACCGGGAATGGATGCTGGCGCCGAGGGGGAGTTGAGAGCGGTGAGTCCATACAAATACCCGGTGTTTCAGGCCGGTCCGAGGGTGTGCCTCGGGAAGGAGATGGCCTTCATCCAGATGAAATACGTCGTGGCGTCGATCTTGCAGAGGTTCGAGATCAGACCGGTTCTCGAGAACCGGCCGGTTTTCGTGCCTCTGTTGACCGCCCACATGGCGGGGGGACTGAAGGTCGTGGTCAAAAAACGGAAGGTAGTGGGAAGCTGCTGAGTTGTTGCGACGAAAGGAGTTATAGAATAGTACATAAGATAGGGGCGGTGGCGGAGCTAATGCTTATCGTTTTTGTAGTTTTGCAGCCTTAATTGATTCAATGGAAAGATTATAAAAGCCTTCTCATATCTTCCCCTCATCCCTTCGGTATATGTATATCTACATAATAACATAACTAGTGAGAAAGACGGGACAGACATAAATTAATGGAGAATAAGGATTATTAGATTATGGATGTTAATGGTTCGGTTCGTATTTTTATGATATAAGAACTGTTTGGAATCACACTTGTTTCGATCTGAACAGTGGATCGACTTGAAACAAAAAATGCAGTTCGGTTATGATGCGGAGCATTCCTAGAAGACATTGATTCTGCAGAAGAGTCGTCGATTGCATTGTTATTAATCATCAACTAAGTTGCCAATCTACAAGGCAACTATCGATCTCGAGTCTACTTCGATCATTTAGGGTTTGGAGGGTATTCGCATTTCTTAAAGGCCATTAACTCAGTAACTTTGGAACAAGTAAATCTTGGAGACATGCAACCAATATTTATTTCTTATATCTTTAAGGTCTAGTAAATATTTTTTAAGTTTCCAGAGTCCTTCTTTAATTGTTGTTATTTTCTAGTAAAACTAGTTTGTATTCTCTATGAGTTGTTTTGTCTTTCCAATGAGTCTTGGTAATTGCTCATGCTTGGAGGGTTGTTCCAAGCTCATCTATATAAGCATTATATGTTGAATAAGAAGGTAGACTTGTTTTGATTCATAACTTAATTAGTCTTTGGCTCGAGAACAAGAAAGATTTCTTGTTTTGCTCCTATCTTTTAGTTGAATTCTTATGAGTGGTGGGTGATCTATTTATTTAAGTTCTCACTTTTTTTCAGCGTTAGGTTGGGGTCAAGTCTCCATGTTTCCCCTGTTTATTTTTCCCTGCACTATTTCAAGCATCTGCCCCCGATTGAGCATTAAGGTATTCCAAGCCTAATCTACTACATTTGATTTCACTATATATGTTCATTGGGAGCTAATTTCAAATGTATTGGACAAATAAATTTAGCAACAAACTAAACTGACAAAATTGCATAGGAAGTTCAATTCACCAAAACTTTAACTGTGGAAGACATTCAATCAGATTAAGTCTAATACAATAGCTTAGCTTGGTAGTACAATTGCCTGCAAAGATATACAAACATATTGGAATGATGAATGACCAGAGATCTCCCCATCTTTCCGTCTAACAAAGCCGATATTTTCCAAGACATTCAATCATATTCAAGCAATCTCCATCATGGCTAAAAGACCATATTAGCTAAATCTCTCGACCAATTAATTATTGATATCGCAAAATTTCCATGAGGAAAACATCAACATATACTTTCCCAATGATGCTCTTGTTCGCTAGGTACTGTATTAAGAACAGTAATTGTACAACTCTACTTACAATTTTCGTCCTCCACTCTAAAGAATGAAAGCATCCAATGGTGCAATTATTCATAGTGAAGCTATAGGGAGAATGATTAAACTTGCTTGTTGATCTCTTACATTGGCAATGCTTTCTCTATGGCGAGACCTCATTTTTGTCATTTTTTATTTATTGAAACTTTAAATAATCTCTTTTGATGAATTATAGTGCTTTTTTAGGATTCTTTGGGGATGCAGGTGAGAAGGAAGGGAGGAAAAGAAGTACCCAAACCAAACCATCAAACTACCTGAATTCCTTTACTAATTACCCGAACTAAAAGTACATGAAATTTTTGGTTTGGTTCAATTCGGGTATATTTGACATCCCTAGTGTTGAGTGCTAGGAATCCAGAGCCATTTCGATGGACAATTGGAATGTATTTTTTGAGGGAGAAGCGATATTGATCAGATGGACATGTAGACTAGTAGCTTCATGATGTAGCTATCCTTATGTACTAGTAGGACATGTGGACGATGGAAGCCATGGCCGAAACGTAAAGAAGGAAATGATTTGATATTCAAAAGCGCATGTGCAACAATATGCCTAAAGATTCACCTAATTGCGGCTGGCACGATGTCGACCCCCCCGGGTCTTGACTCCACCTGTCCTTCGCTACTGCATACCATAGGCATAGGCTACCGATGCCAACTGCCAAGTAACATCTCGGATCGATCCAATGTTCACTGGCTGAATCTGTCTTCTCTTAGAAGAGTTCAACCAGCAAGAACAAGACACTGACGTTTCCCCTTGATGCAGTTTTGACAGCAGTTGGAAGTCTCTAGGCAGCTCTTGGAACTTAAGATAGCCAGTTCATGAGAACTCTGAGACTCAAGTTAAAAGTTAATTCCATTCCTCATCCCTTTCTGCTGCGGTTTCTCCTCAACCATTCCATGCCATATTCACGCATCTTTAAACATCGATCAGAAAAGTCTTGCCAACGAATTCTTCGAGGACAGGTATATACCAGTCTCCTAGTAAACACCAATGATGATTCTTCCCATGGGCGTTTGCTGAAATCTGTATCTTCAAACTATTACTTGCTTTTACCTTTGAAATTCGATTTGGATGTATATCCACCTTTGTTATTTACCATCACGACTATGCTTTGCTTCCCCGTGAGGGAAGTTCTCATAATCATGATTAGACAATGGCGCCTTAAGATGTTTGATTGCCTCTCTGAATGCCTGTCATTGGGCAAGGCATAATGCCACACGGCTTTTGCCGTGGTTTAGAGGGTAGACATGCTTGATTGGACTACGACATGATTGAATGCCAGCAACGTATCGTTCTAATTGTCACAATTTCAAATCCACAATAATGCACACGAAAGTGGTCCAGCATAGACAATTCACTTTAAGTTGCAACAAAGGATGATCAGTGCCAATCAATTAAGATATTGCCAATCAACATAATCAATGGAAATTATTCCAAAGAAAGCACATCCAGTGAGGCATGCCTGTAACTTATCAAACCACCATAATACTATGATTTCAATCACACGTAACCTAGACATCCTAGAACTGAAATTGCGTATGCCATTTATAATACAAATGTACTACCTTCCGACATAGCTTGCTATTCTCAACAATAATTGCGGTCAAGTCTTCCCAGTCCACAATTTTCAGTTCTATAATCTAAGTCTGCTGCGAAAACAATCCAAGTATTGAGGACAGAACCAGTCCTCTTTCACCTACAGTTCAAAACAAAAACACAGTGAAAAAGTGTATCGCTTATGGTAATAAGTAATGGGCCGCAAAATAGAGAAAACCTACAGTTAGGGTAGTTGTCATCTGCACTGAAAGTCTCGGGAGCATTCTCAACAAATAGACTGGTAAAGTAAAGAATGACCGCACTCCTCCTCATTTCTCCGTTGTGGTACCCAACTCATAGTTTACCATTCAACTACAAGAAAAGAAATGGAAGAAACGGATTAAACCGAGCAACCTAAGAGGCAAATGACGCCTTAGGCACCAAGAGCAGAATCTGGTCTCTCCTTGGCTTGAGCTTTATAAATGTCCAAAACAAACCTGGGCGAAATCCAGGAATTTATGGTTGGGTTAAATCACATGCAGAAGCAGATTTTATACCAGAAGATGCTGAATTATCACGGCATCATACAAGAAAATGGCACACCAACCATACTTTCTTATCCCAGGTTCCTGTCTCTTAGGGTTTGCCATGTTCAGTGAATCAAGCATATATCATGCATGGTGTTCTGGTCTTCGATCTTGTTTCACCAAAGTGACACGGGATCAAGAGACTCCAATGACTCCAGGCAAGTAGACACGGACAGATTAGACGCTTTGGTGCACAAAGGAAAAAATAAAGTCGGACATAAAAGCTCGGAAAAGAAAAGTACCCATCAACCAAAAATCGGTATATTTCTTGGAGAAGATGCACTCCTTGTCAATCCACTTCAGCACGTTTTCCCTCGATGATATTTCCAAACGTGGGAATTCCTCGTAATACGTTCGAGTCTAGTTTTATTGAATAAAGCTTTTTGGAGTAGCTGGCTCTCCAGCCTCTTCCAATGGAAAGAACGCCACTCCTCCTCATCTACGACCGAATCAACAAACGGGTATCACGACAAAAGCTAATTAAGTCACGACAAAGCCGATCCGCCATTACCATTTACAAATGTCCAAAGGCCCTTTATTAAGGAGAAGGTCCCACGTTCGGACGAAAAGGGGAACGTGATTTCAACTCTTCGCGTGTTCTAAATCTACACCAAAAGAGAGAAGAAAAGCGATCGACCCAACACTGCCAGCAGCAGCTGTAGGTCCAAGAGTGTTTTTACCTCGTCTCTTTTAAAGAAAAGTTTCCTTATGGAAATGAGACGTCCACGTCGTGTGTCCTTTGGAGTTCTGTCCTTCAATTGCTTTCGGCCTAACCCCAAATTTTCTCCTGAGCCCCTTCGTTTTCGCTCGCGCCGCAATGGAAATTATTCCGGCCGGTTTGGACACGTGAACATGAGGCAAGCCCACTTCCCTTGATCACTGTCGTGTCATATCACATTCGGATCTAAGGCAACATATACTGACCATGGGCCCCGTATCATTTCGGTTACGTTGAAATGGCTATACACGTGAAGGAGTTCCTCCTCATTTTCCTTCTTCTTCTAATCATGCCGACATTGTATCCCCCTTATCAATTGCTGGGGTCTGGTTTTTGCACGAACTGGCGAGACCACCTTTCGGTCACTTGGATTCATCTATAAGACGGTAAATGCAAGAATTTTTCCATCATTGCAAGGCAGAATGAAAAGTTCTCTTTTTTTTGGAAAAACCTTTTGAATTGAAAGGGGCAGCCGCATGTTGACTTATCATCAAAAGACACTTTGAAATCTTAAAAAGAAGACGTCTCAAAAAATGATCCCTTCCAATTGAGAACATCTGCATCTCCACATTACAATGGACGAGCCTTGAAAATTGAAAAGTGTGTTCTTATATGGCGCCTCGCAATGAAATATTTAACGATGTTAGAGATGATTAGGAAATTTGCCATATCTTTTCTATAAATCATGGTACAATGATTTGAATATCTCGTTACTTCGATAGTCAAATTTCACGACTTACAAGTAATTCATGTGCTTTTAACAAGTGAAAGCGTTAAAATTATACATGCAATTTGTGCTGCATATTTATCCTTATCTAACATTAATGTATTCCGTGGTATGGAAATAAATTACTCCTCCCAAGAGAAGGAAAGCATTTCAAATGCTCTCCTAATCTCCTGGTCCCGTCCATCACATGCGCGAATACACGACCCTATTCTCAATTAAAGAATCACCAAACCTCACTTGACAAGAACGCCATGGATCGATCTGGAGGCGGGCGATAGGGACGCCAAGCTCATTGACTTTCCACGTGCATCGATCTGATCAAACGTCTGAATCTGTCTAGCTTCCATTGTGTCCAACGTGGGGGGAAAAAGAAGAGGAAGGATTATAACTCGATGACGCCTCCATTCCCTTTTGCACCCAGCACACAAATTGAGACCGGCGTCTGAGCAAAGCGGCCGCCCGTCTTCAACGGCGGCACCCTCTTGAAAGCAAACGGCCCGATCGTCGATCAGTCGACGCACCGACCCGTTTCGTTCGTCCTCGCCACGTGCACGTTCGAGAGGTCCCTCGTGAGTCTACATCGTCGACATCGACTCGGCTTGCCGACAGGCGACAGGGACTGATGTCAAAATCATCAAGTGGGGCTCTCGATCGCAGACGCATGCGCATCTCCTCAAATCTCCTCCTCTCTCTCTCTCTCTCTCTCTCTCTCTCTCTCTCTCTCTCCAGATCAAATAAAGTATCTAGATTGGGATTTCATGTGGTTGCCCTTTCAAGTCCAGAAACGACAATGCCAAACTAGTACTCTAGATCAAAGTTAAGATGATCTGTGATGTCTTGTGACTCATGTACAAAAGGGTTCATAATATATAGTAATAGGGCTATTAAGATTAGCTAGAGACCTCACATAGATTGACTCATCGGTGATTTTGATGAAAACATGAAAAAACGATGATACTTTAAGTGCATTAGATGATTTAAATTTAACTTGGGCGATCTAATTGCAAATCTCACGAAAGTTAAGTTATCAAAAGTGAATATTTACGTTGGTATGGAGACATTTAATTTAGGGTAACTCCATGGAATTGATTATATATATTAGGTAAGGGTGCATTTGTTTCTTGGGAAAAAGAACATGTTGAATGAAATGGCTTTACTAGAAATCCATTTTAAGGAGAGTAATTGATTTTTACTTGTTTTGTTATGAGCATGTAAATAAAAGGAAGTAGCTTTCCACCGTTTGGATTTTACCGCTAAGAAATATATATATTGAGCTTAAACCAACATTATACAAAATATCGGCGCCACAAAATTTGCACTCAACAAGACAACAAGTCAAAGTGAGTGAAAGGGAGCTGCATGCAAAAAAGGATCACAAGAGCAGGCCTAAGCAAGCAGAAAATAGCCAAAACAATGGCCAAACGAAAATAGAGAGAGCAGCGGTAGGCCTCACAAGGCCGGATGGATCACAATCTACGACCACATCCGCCAACGACAAAAGTGAAGAGTCATCAAGGAAGTAGTCGCGCAACGGAAGAGTATCCAAACAACAAACACCAGACTAGGTCCTGCAGAAAAAGAAGAGTCCCCAGCTGAAAAAATGATTGAATCAATACCAAAACTACTCTGTAGTCTCTGGTTTCTATAGGTATCGTCCACACTTAGAATATGATATATTATATAATGCTATTTAACAATATCAAGAAAATTATAGATTATCCACAATTGTTAGTATAGTGAATCAACAAATTTCAAATAATATGTTTTTAAAAACAAATTTCAAATCATAAACATGAACATACATGAAAGTATTCGATCTTTACATTCATTTTTCTATGGTTTCGAAATTAGTGTTGGGAAGAAGTGACGGGATAAGTCCAATTATTTTCGGATCTCACCAAATACCTTTTGTATTCTCCACGCCATGAAATAAAGTTTTAATAGGGAAATCACATGTTGGAAGTATTATTTTACAATAAATAGAACACGAGTTGTTGATTTATCAAATAAGAAACAGAGAACGTGACATCGGGAAGTTGGTGACGACGAGAGAGAGAGAGATCTTTCTTCAACCTCTAACTTTTGTTGAAGTTCTCTGATGTCTTGTGCCGTGGAACAACGAGAAATTTACCTAATGAAAATGTTTTTTTCTTTTCTTTTCAAAAAGGAGAAACCTTATTCCAGACAAAGCTAAAATAAGGCCGGATAAGATAGATGTAACCGCATTCAAAATTTCTATGCAAGGATGAGATAAAGGAAAATAGAATTTCTCATATTCATGATACATGACAGCACCAAGAAAGGACCACCACTGCAATAGTTAATCGTTGTCGCTCTTATTACCAAGTGGTTGTTGTTGGCCCCCGACCGTAGCTAATCGTCATCATCGGGCAATCCATCACATTCTTAAACTGGACCTACTCGAACAACATGCCCACTCTTAACAATTTTATGATATTTAGATATCTCTTAGGAATGTTTAGGATATTTCTTCTGATTTTCTATGTCTATTTTGATTATAAATCTGATTTGGTTTCTTCTATCTAAGCCTATATATTGGTTCTCTGAGGAAGCACTTAATCAAGTGCATTCCGTAATAGTCGTGTTTCGACGCTAACCGCATTGATTGCATCACTTAGTCAAGCATTTTTTATGGAGGTTGATGCCAACCGCAAAGGTCATATCGCTCAGTAACTATTTTCCTAAGCTAGTCATATAGGCCGTTTGATGCTACAATGCCAGTCATATGGATCATGTCACCTAGTTATTGTTTCACAAGCCAACTGCATCAGTTGTTGATTGTTTCCCTTTCAATACTCAACTTTTCACTTCTTGTTTTGAGAAGCCGATGCCAACACTAAACTCACTATCATTAGACAAGCAACATACTAAAATCTTCTCATTAACTGAAGCTTGGAGCCATCACAAGCGCTACTTCATCTCAAATCTATTAAACTCATTTTAATCGAAGATTTTGTGATATTGTTCGGATTATTTTTCAAACTCAAGTTGATTCATTTGAACTCAACTTGCAGTTGAGGGGATGTTAGCGATATTATTATTATTATTTTTTTTATTATTTTTTTTTATACCCAGTTCATGGGGGCCTTATCCAACTAGGCCACCGCAGGCGGTGGTGATGTTAGCGATATTATGGTATTTAGATATCTCTTAAAAATATCTATGATCCTCTAATTTTTTATATCTATTTTGATTTTGTATATCTAATTTGATTTCCTCCATCTAGGCTTATATATATTCTCTCCATGTACTCTTTTCTAAATATTGAAATATACTAATATTGATAACCAAGTCTGGCGGTGGTGTTAGCTTCTCGATATGAACTTTTAAATATTACTAAAATTTAAATATTCTAACACCACTTTTGCTTAAATATGATCTGATGGAATAGCTTGCTTCATGGTCCCATCTCATATATAATTTAGGTGTCCTATACATATCACCTATGAAAAGAAACATTAGAAGTCTAGAAAATGTTCTTCAGAAATTATTTTCAACGGAACAAACTTTACCCATATTAAAATCTCACGTCGGCACTTATTATATACAGGTTTTCCGTTTTCTACTGGACAAAGCCGTATGTTTACGTATGTCGGCTAGGCGTGCGGTAAGCCTTTCCGTGTGGGCAATTGACATATGCATCTCGGCGCAGCCACACATGCATGTGACGATATACGTGGGGTCGCCTTTCATCCAACGTGATTGTTTTGAATATTTCATGGATGTACGTGATTACTGGCGGATGCTTGCCTCCATCTTTTTACTGTTGCAAAAGATGTTTTTAGCCCCATGTTTTCCTCTTTTTCTTTTGACTTGGGGCAAGCGCTGCGATTTAGGACTGTACTCGCCCGCCGCAAAAGATGTCTGGCAATCGCCTCATCTTTCTTATAACTCGGCAGGCTGTCCCGTCGTTTTTGAAGCTCGAGAACCACGTGCTCCTTCTTCTTCTTCTTTTTTTTTTTTCTTTTTTTCATTGCTTGGGATATCTCCCACATTTCGAATCGACTTCGTCTTCCAAAAGAAGGCATGTGCTGATCAAAAAGTCCTTGGCAGCGGGCCACGCTTTGTCCGCGGACGCCACTCCTGGTCCGCCCAACGCCGCCGTCTGCCGGTTGACCCTTATGGAAATTCAGCACGATGATTTTTTATTTTTATATTTTTATTCTAACTCTCATTCTTAGATTTTTACCATGCCTCTTTAAAAAGCGTATTGAAATCCACATCTGAAACTATATCGTCCCAATTTTAACTCTCTGAGAAGGGTGGGATTCGAATCTTCAACTCTCCTTTCCATGTTAAAATGGTGACCACTAAGGTAAACCCTAATAGTTTAGTATGATAACTTCAACCCTTCTGACTTTTATTCCTCTCTCTCTCCTGCCATTCAACTCTCTCTCTCTAGAAGATACACAGCCATCAAGAAAATATTAGGTACACTAAAAGTGCTACGTCATTGGGTACCTAATATTTTTCTCACCTATATATACATCAGTTCTTAGGTTCTTTCTCTCCCGAGCTCACCCCACACATCGACCATAATCCCTCACATCATGTCTGTTTTCTTGTTTTTAGGGTTTGCTGTGATCTTGTACGCCTTCCTCTCCCTCATTCACCAAAGCATCAGCAAGAAAACACCATCCTCCGCTTCTCATCGTATCAGCTACGGCCCTCCTTCTCATCCCATCATAGGATGTCTCCTCTCTTTCTACCGGAACCGTTCCCACCTTCTCGACTGGTACACCGACCTCCTCTCCCGATCCCCTACCCGGACCATCGTCATTCACAGGCTCGGCGCGTGCCGCACCGTCGTCACCGCCAACCCTGACAACGTCGAGCACGTCCTCAGGGCCAACTTCCACAACTACCCCAAGGGCGTCCCCTTCACCAGCATCCTCGGCGACTTACTTGGCTGCGGCATCTTCAATGTCGACGGTCCTCTCTGGAGCACCCAGCGCAAGCTCGCCAGCCACGAGTTCAGCACCAATTCGTTGAGGGACTTCCTCGTGCGGACGCTTGAAGCTGAGGTCGAGAACCGGCTCTTGCCTCTTCTCCAAGACTATGCCGATACTGATCGAACCCTGGACCTTCAAGACTTGCTCAGGAGGTTCGCTTTCGACACCGTGTGCCAAGTTTCTTTAGGCACCGACCCGGATTGCCTCGACCTCTCGCGCCCGCTGCCTCCTCTGGTGACTGCCTTCGAAAACGCGTCGAGGATATGCGCAATGCGAGCCACCTCCCCAGTGTATCTGGTCTGGAAAATCAAGAGAGCGTTGAACATCGGGTCCGAAAAGAAGCTTGCCGAAGCTGTGAAGCTCGTGCATGATGATATACTTGATATAATACGGAACAGGAAGAAGAAGCTGCTCCAAGAGAATGACGATCAGCAGATAAAATACGACGGCGACCTCTTGTCTCGGTTTCTTGCGGCCGGGCACAGTGAAGAGATGGTGCGGGACATGGCGATAAGCTTCGTGATGGCCGGAAGAGACACCACATCGGCGGCGATGACGTGGCTCTTCTGGCTGCTTGCTCAGAACTGGAATGCCGAGGAAGAGATCGTGAGCGAAGTTGACTCGATTCTTGACCGGAGCTACAACAAGTGCTTGGACTTCGAAGCCTTGAAGGAGATGAAATTCCTGAAGGCATGCCTCTGTGAATCGATGCGGCTGTACCCGCCGGTCGCGTGGGACTCGAAGCACGCTGTGGTGGACGACATGTTGCCGGACGGGACCCCGGTGAGGAAGGGCGATAGAGTGACGTACTTTCCCTACGGGATGGGGAGGATGGAGGAGCTGTGGGGCAAGGACAGGCTCGAGTTCAAACCGGACCGGTGGCTGGTGGGACCGGGAATGGAAGGTGGTGCGGAGGGGGAGTTGAGAGCGGTGAGTCCATACAAGTTCCCGGTGTTTCAGGCCGGTCCGAGGGTGTGCCTCGGGAAGGAGATGGCCTTCATCCAGATGAAGTACGTCGTGGCGTCGATCCTAAGGAGGTTCGAGATCAGACCGGTTCTCGAGAACCGGCCGGTTTTCGTGCCTCTGTTGACCGCCCACATGGCGGGGGGGCTGAAGGTCGTGGTTAAGAAAAGAAAGCTAATGGGAAGCAGCTGAGTAGTTGCGACGAAAGGAGTTGGAGAGTAGTCCATAAGAAAGGGTCGGTGGCGGAGCGAATGCTTGTCGTTTTTGTAGTTTAACTGCCTCGAATTATTCATTAGAAAGATTATAAATAAATGCCTAATCATATCATCCCCTCAGTATCTGTATATCTATACAATAATATACTTACTCAGGACAGACAAACTAATTAAAAATAAGGATTATTACATCGCGGATGTCAATGATTCGGTTCAGGTTTGCATGATACCCAAACCGTTTAGAATCACACTTGTTTCAAGCTAAACCATGGACCCATTGGAAACGAAAAATGCGGCTTGATTCAGGTCGAGATTTCGGGGTTTACTTTTTTTTTTTTCGGGCTATTTCATGCATATGCCCTCATTGACCATCAAGTTATTCCAAACCTAGTATACTACATTTGATTTCCCTATATATGTTTATTTGGAGCTAATTTCAAACCTGTTGAGCAAAGAAATTTAGCAACAAGCTAAACTGTGGAAGTCCAGTTTCTTAAAACACCAAAACTTTAACTGTGGAAGACATTGAATCAGGTTAAGTCTTATACAATACCTTAACTTGGTAGAACAAATGCTTACATTGATGTACAAACATATCGGAATAATGAATGACCAAGATCTCCCCATCTTTTCGTTTAACAAAACCAAAATTCTCCAACAGATTCAATCATGTTCAAGCAATCTCCATTATGGCCAAAAGACCATCTTAGCTAAATCTCTTGAGGAAAATCTTTCAAACCCATTAAGTATTTGATATTGTAAATTTGCCAATCATGAGGAAAACATCAACATATGTTTTTTCAATGATGCTTCAGTTTGCAAGATACTCTATTTATGTTATGAACAGTAATTGTACAACTCTACTTACAATTTTCATCCTCAACTTTAAAGATTGAAAGCATCCAACTTTGCAATTATTCAATAATGAAGCTATGGGGAGAATGATAAAACTTGTTTACTGATCTCTTACACCAGCAAACTTTCTCTACGATGAGACTTCATTAGTCAATTTTTTATTGAACCTTTAAATATTCTCTTTTGACGAACTATAGTGTTTTTTTTTAGGATTCTTGAGAATGCAGGTAAGAGGGAGATGAGGGAAAAAAAAAAAATCAAACCGAAGCGAACAACCAAACTACTCAAATTCCTTTACTAATTACACGAAATGAAATGACCAAAACTTTTCGGTTTGGTTCGGTTTGGGTATATTTAACACCCCTATGATCGCTAGGAATCCAAGACCATTTCGATGGACGGTTGGAATGTATCTCTTGAGGGAGATCGATATTAATCTGCTGTACATGTGGACTAGTAGCATCACAATGTAGCTATCCTAATGTACTGTTAGGACATGTGGACGATGGAAGCCATGGCCGAAACATAAAGAAGGAAATGATTTGATATTCAAAAGCGCATGTGCACAATATGACTAAAGATTCACCAAATTGCGGCTGGCACGATGTTCACACCCTCGGTCTTGAGTCCACGTGTCCTTCGCTATATGCCAATTGCAAAGTAATATATCGAATAAATCCAATGTTCACTGGCTGAATCCGTCTCCTCTTAAAAGAGTTCAACCAGCAAGAACAAGACACTGTCCTTTCCCCTCGATGCAGTGTTGACAGCAGTTGGAAGTCTCTAGGCAGCTCTTGGAGCTTCAGTCAGTTCATGAAAACTCGAGACTCGAGTTAAAATGGATTTCAGTCCTCATCCCTTTCTGCTGCGGTTTCTCCTCAACCATTCCATGCCCCCATTCACGCATCTTCAAACAAAGATCAGAAAAGTCTTGCCAACGACTCAATCTTCTTTTCCTCAGTATTCTCTGAGAATAGGGATTTACCTGTCTCCCAAGTAACACCGATGAGGATTCTTCCCATGACGTTTGCTGAAATCTGTATCAATTATGGCTTGCGTTTACCCTTTGAATTTCAATTTGGTTGTAAATCCACCTTTGTAATTTACCATTACGGATAAGCTTCTCTTCCCCACGAGGGAAGTTCTTAATCATGATTAGACAATGGCACCGTAAGACGTTTGAATGCCTTTCATTGCACAAGGCCACACTGCTTTTGCTGTGGTGTGGAGGATAGACATGCTTGATTGTAGGGTAGCCGTCATCTGTACTAAAATTCTCAGGAGCATTCTCACTCAGTGGACTAGTAAAGTAAGAACATAATGACCGCACTCCTCCCCATATCTCTGTTGAGGTACCTAACTCATGGTTTACCATTCAATTACAAGAAAAGAAATGGAAGGAAATGGATTAATCCGAGCAGCCAAAGAGGCAAATGTCACCTTAGGCACCAAGGCAGAATCTGCGAACTTGCCGGTTTCTTTTCGGTCTCTCCTTGGCTTCAGCTTTATAAATGTCCACTACAAACCTGGGTGAAATCCAGGAATTTAAGGTTGGTTTAAATCACATGCAGAAGCAGATTTTATACTAGATACTGCTGAACTGTCACGGCTTCATACAAGGAAATGGCACATAGATGATACTTTCTTATCTCAGGTCAGGTTCCAGTCTCTGAGGACGTACGTGACAAAATTTTTGGAATATAAATCAATTTCTGGTTAGAATTGATTTCTCAATTTTTATTTCATTAACGAATTTCTCAACAAAGAAACGTGTTTAATAACGATTTAGAATTTCTATTTCTAGAATAAAAATTCGTTTGATAAGAGAATAAAATTTCTATTTCTAGAAGCGGCGATGGCTAGCATTTGGTGGCTAGAGTCTGATGTCCGGCGATCGGCGTCCGGTGTTTGGCGATGGACGGTGGGTGGTCGGAGTCTGGCGTCCGACGGCCGACATCTAGAGTACGACGTCTGAAGGCCAGCAATCGGCGGCTAGTGGTGGGTGGCCAACGGTCGAAGTTCGGTGGCTGGCAGGGGGTGGCCAAGCTAGAGTCCGGCGGCCAGCAGCAGGGGGCCAACGGCCAGAGTCCAACGATTGGCGGCGGGTGGCCAACAGCCGGAGTCTGGTGGCCGGCGATCGATAGTTGGTGGCAGGTGGCCAACGGTTGAAGTCTGACGGTCAACATCCGACGGCCAGTGGTGACCGATTTGTAGTCGGCGGGGGACATTCGGTGGCTGGCGGTGGGCCTTTGGTGTCCGGTGGTTGGCTATGAGCGGCCAACAACTTACGGGCGTCCAACATTCGACGCTCGGCGGTCGATGTCGAGCGGTTGGAGTCCAATGCAGACAGCTGGCATTCGGTGGCCAACGGTTGGTGGCGAGTGGTTAATGGCTGAGGCTGATGGCGAGTGGCCAATGACCAATAGCGGGTGTTCACCATCCCACGGGCAGCGGGTGGGTGATGGGCGATGACGAAAGTGAATGATGAAGAAAGTTTTGATTTCTCATTTCTGCTCCGAAATAGAAAATCTAAAAATATTAACTTCGATTTATACTCCAAATTTATTTTTGAAATAAAAATTTGTTCCATAAATATAAAAATGAAATTTTGTTATAAAACGGATTTCTATTTCAAATTTATTCCGGGAAATAGAGAAACAAAAAAATAGAGAAATAGAAACGGTGTCATGCGTGCCCTTAGAGTTTGCCATGTGCAGTAGATCGAGCAACTGTCATGTATGGTGTTCTGGTCTTCGAACTTGTTTCGCCAAAATGACATAGGAGCAAGAGACTCCAACGACTCCTGGCAAGTAGACAATAATATAAAATTGATGAAGATTTGAGCACGTGGGTTCTGAGCTCCGGATATGGTTGTTAGTATCATTCAAAGGATATCTTGATTAATGGTGGGCGTCAGAAGAATATTGAAGACAACAGGAAATCGATTTATGGTGGGCTATGTTTGGGTAGACCCTCTACCATTCAACAATAAGTACCTGCCTTCATTCGGAAAAGAGAAGCTCGTTTGGTTTTTTGGTCAAAGAGCATGAAATTTTAACATTGCCAAAAGGAGTGAAGACTTCATGGTCTTGGGCTCATTTAATGTTTGTGTTTTCTTGTTGACATTTTTTGTCCTTAGAATAATGAGTGCGTGGGATGTTTGTCTTTATCTTTATTGTAGTTTAGGTGTCCTACTATCATATAGGACGTGAGGGTGTGTTGTCAACAAGAAGCCACCAGAAACTTAGAACAATTACCCCCTTCGACTCGTGCCTCGTTCCAAATTTCAAAAGTTGCCGTTATTTTCAGATCCCAACCTCTTATTTCATCAAAATTACATAGAAGCAATAGACTCCGGCGACTTCTGGCAAGTAGACACGGAGAAATTAGAAGCTTTGCTACACAAGAAAAAAAAATTCAGACATCAAAGCTCAGAAAAGAAAAAGTACCAATGTGGCAATGACAAACAATGGGTAGACAACATATTTCTTGGAGAAGATGCACTCCTTGTCAATCCACTTCGGCACGTTTTCTCTCGATGACATTCTTCCATGCACAGGGAAAACCACAGGCTGTCCCAAAAAAGTGAAAGAAGCCTTCTCATCTTCTGAAAGAAAATATTCCTTAACGTTCATACTTCAGGTCATAAACTCAATATAGGAGAAACTAGGCCCTTTCCCATGATAGCGGTAAATATAGAACTCACCGAAACAACCCTCAAATTTATTAACGTCTAACTTATTCGGGTGCTAGGAAATAATATCGTCATTATTCTGTTTCGATTCTAAACCTTTTAATAATCTATCAATCTAGTCTTAAACCTCTTAATTGTGCGAATTAAGTCTTGAATCTTTCAATGATTTGCTAATTAATCCTAAATCTTTTAAACATTTGTCAATTTAGTTTTTTCAACCAATTTTAGCCGAAGAATGCTAATGTGACAATCTAATCAACGCCAATCATCTTATATCGCAATTAAAATTTTGAATTTTTTCTTAATTTTTAATTATTATTTTCTTTCTTCAAGTCAGTCAGCGAGGTTGCCGAAGAGTTGGAAGAAAAAAAGGAATAGAAAGATGGAAAGTGAAAAGGAAAGTAATAAAAAATTTAGAAAAATGGTCTTCATCAACACTAGCCGTCTACATAGGATGGCTTCGTGTTTTTCAATTAAAATTAGCTCAAAATATTAAATTAGTAAATTATCAAAAAATTTATGATTAAATTGACATGATTGAAAATTTTAAAAGTGAATTGACAAATCATTAAAAGGTTTAGGATTAAATTGAGAATAAATTCATAACCTTTTTTTTTTTTTTTTTTTGTAATTTCCCCGGGAAAAGAGAAAAGGAGACACCAAAAAAGGCAATCAACAAAATTTAGATGTGGTGAGAGTTCGTAGGTAACTTACTTCTTGCATAACACATTATGAGACACCATTGGTAAGAATAACCCCTATAAAGAAGAGCCACCATGACTTTGAGAACGTTCCAGCAAAAACAACCCTGTCTCCAAAACTGCTCTGCTCTCTATCCCCGAATGGTTCTCCTTTCCTTGCTGGTATCATACGTGAAGAAACGCATGCTGCAAGGCTACAGTTCTGTAATGTGAACACCCCTTGGGGTTCATCGAGATATGGTAGACCGTTGCTGTCGAGTCCTGGCGTGGCAGCATGCACAAACGTTCAGCAAAGTCTATCGCTTTTTGTAGCCCTAAGGTCATGGTCGTACGATGATGATGGTGATGGTGACGACGGGGACGATGACAACAATTTAGGGCCTATTTGTTTATTTTTATTTTTATTTCTCATAACATAATTTTTTTTTTTGGTAAGGTAAGAATAACAGAACATAAATTTCTGCTTTTTTGTTTCGAGGAATAAAAAAGAATAAAAACGCGTTTGGTAAAATTTTTATTTCGGGAATAAAAATCTATATTTTTGTTTCCGAGAGCAAATTTAGAACAAAAATAAGAAGTAGAAAAAACTTGTTTCTTGTTCCTAACAATTCCAAAAAATAATTTTTCTCTTTCCTCTTTTTTTTTTTCTTTTTTTTGATACCCAGGGAACCCCGTACAGCCAGCAGCCGGCGGGTAAACCCTGGAGCGACACTAGCGGAGGACCCACCACCCCCATGTCGCACTTAAGATCCCGTGCGTCCTGCGGGATTTGAACCCCTCCATCCTGGGTAGATGTCATGGGGGCTCTTATCCAGCTAGGCCACCGCAGGCGGTGGTTTCTTTTTCTTTTCTTCTTCTTCTTTGTTGACACCTCATTTTAGAAAATAGAATTAGAATATAATCTTTGATTAAGAGGGAAATTTTGAAAAAAAAAAAATTTTGAATTCAAAATAATTCAACGGCCGGCTTTTGGAGCCATTTCTTTGTTGAAGAGGTTGAGTGAATATCGCCGGATCTTCAACGATTTCAAGTTTTCTTCTATAAAAAGAGAAGCCGAGGCTTCGTTTTAGGGGGCTTCTCTTCACGGTTCGTCCAAAAAATAGCAAATTGAAGAAGAAAAGAGAAGAAGTTCAGTGGCAGAAAGTTAATGGGGGGAAGTCTTCGGTAGAAAGTGAGAGAGAGAGTGTCAGGTGAGAGAGAAAAGAAGGAAAAAGTTAAAAAAAAGAGGTGAAAGCACAGAAGAAGAGTCAGTGAGAAGTGACGTGAGAGCAGAGAGAGAAAGGGAGAAAGAGAACAAAAACAAAAAAACAAAGCAAGCACTGTTCGTCTTCAACCTCTCTGCAGCAACCTTCGAGCAACACCAGCACCGCCTCGAAGCCCTAGCTGCGACCGCCGCGCCGCCCGACTTCCCGCCGACCGGCGTCGCTCGCCGCGCCGCCCGAAGCCAGCCGCGACCGCCGCGCCGCCCGACGTCCCGCCGACCCGCGTCGCTCGCCGCGCCGCCCGAAGCCAGCCGCGACCGCCGCGCCGCCCGACGTCCCGCTGACCCGCGTCGCTCGCCACGCCACCTGACTGCCCGCCGGACGCCGCCGTCTCACCAACGCCGCCTGGAGCCGAAGCCCACCGTGTCCGCCGTCCTCTGCTGTTGCTACCGAGTCGCTCCCACCAGCCCAACAAAGCTGCTGCTGCGCCGAGATTCCTGCCACCCCGAAGCCATCGCACACCGAGCCACTAGCTGATCTCGCCCCCGATTCACCGGTGACCCACCGACTGCGAGCCCCCTTTGTCGACCCGCGCCCGACGCCGTCCGCCGCCGCTCCGTGTTCTTCCCTTGCAACGCTGGACTTGCACCAGTAGCCCGCGCTACTCCGTCTCCGTCCGGTGCTCGTGCTGTTCAGCCATTACTGCTTCCTCGCCATTTCTTCAAGTCCACCGTAAGTTAGACTAGGTAATTTTTTAGTACTTGGTTTCATAGTTTTTTTTTTTTATTTACTTATTATATATTCTAACTTGATTTGTTTTGATTTATTTTTATCATTAGGAAATTTGTCATATTAAGTTATGATAATCAAAAATATTGACCCGCGAGACGTCGGGTTAGATTTTTGATTATTTCGACTTCTTATGGCAAAATTCATGAATTACTTTGCATCATTGATTCATATTAAAATAATATGCTATTGATTACATGGATGAATTTTTATTTTGGCATGTTATTATTATTTGTTCATCACATATCATGCATCATATTGGGTATTTAGGTCTATACACCTTTCACATTTTGAAGCAACACATTTTAGTTTTTTCTAGGATTCACGTAGAATTAGGATGATTTTCCTTTAATAAAACCAAAACAAAAAATGTTATTTAGGTTATATAGATTTCATGATATGCACATTACATGTTGCGTTTTAATTAGTAGATTATAGATTAATGTTTTAACATTCTCATTATGTAGTATTTTCTTAAAAAATATATATATATAAAATGCCAAAAGAATTAGCATTGCATCATTACGTTACTTTCTTTTAATAAAAATTACTAGGTCATTTCAAATAAAAAAAGAAAACACAAAAGTCTTTTACTTGGTTAATTAATAGGTTATTTCATAATTAATCCAATTTCATATCATCATTGTTTAATATAGGTTGCATATGTGTAATAAAAAAATCATTAAAAAAAAACAAAAAGAACATGCATATAGAATTATTATGTCATTCATCCCATGTCATGAAACACATGCATATTTAGGATTATATAAATTAAATTGCATACATATAGTGATAGTTTAAGTTATGCCATATGGATTGCATCTCATATATCATTAAAGTAAAATTCATGCATATCAAATTTAAATTAAGATTACATTTAATTAGGCGTCCCGTCATTTAGAAATCGTGTTTAGGACATGCATTTTATTAGCATTTTATTTATTTGAATGTTATTTTATTGATTGTGTACCTGCATGACCACCATTTGCATGTTAGTAGTTTAGGTTTAAATTAATTGACATTGCCTGCAAAATATTTTTAAAAAAAAAAAAATTAAAGGTACCGAAAGGGCGTTAGAATAATTTAGCGTAACCATGTCCCCGGACCTATTGAATCTCCTGTTCGTAAAAATAAAAGTATTCTCCCATACTTTATTTGGGTTTCTAATCAAACCCTAATTGATTAGTGGCGGCTCCAAATTGAATTGAAATTGCATATTTAAATGAGTTAATTTTTATCAAGTCGCGATTGGTAGGACTTGGGAGGGTCCGTGCCAAGTTCTCGGACTTAGTAATCCATTAGCCCTTTCGAATAATTCACCTTCAAAAAATTTGGGAAGGTCGCGACAGCTTGGCGACTCCACTGGAGACAGAGTTAAAACTCATAGTGGACATAGGCCTGTTTCTTTTTAAAATATATATATATTCTGTTTGGCAGCATGGAAACAAGGTACGCTCCTAACATAAAGTGTTAAATGTTTTTGCAGATGGGAGGTATAAGGGGAGTAGTCTTTGCTAACCCTTGTTTTGCAGGTTGGAGTTAGGGACGAATGGTTGAATTTAAACTATAGAAGTGTTGTTTGCAATTAAACTGCCGTGCATGTTTTATTGTTTTTAGCATTACACTATAGCACACACAACCTGCTGCCGGACCTGGGCTGCGATAGGATTCTTAGGATGGTGTTGAGAAGGATACTTCCTCTAAAGCGAGACTGCTATATAGAGGTTGACCTTCTCTTCCCCGAAAGTTCTTCATGGTGTCAAATGTGTTTATCCATATCCGCAAGACTGCTGATTATTGGGTATTCCATTCGACTGAGCCAGGGTTAGGAGGACTCGACACGTTAATGCGAGACCGCAACGGTCGGATCATCCTCTTAGCTCCACTTTGTTAAGCCGTCTAGACAAATCGAGCCTCACTTTTCATGCGTGTGTCTATGTGATTGTCATCTATTTCCAAAGTGAAAGTAAGTTGTTTTAAATTATTCGCAATTTATTTATTGCAATTTCGTTGGTCCATGACAATAGGTTTCGTCGTCGAGTCTTATTTTATATGCAATGGGGAGATCGATGTTCAATTCATTCCAACTCCTAAAATTGAGCTCGAGGGGTGGTGGAACAATTTAAGCAAAGAAGGTCAAGATTATGTGGAGTCGATATTGGGACGGCTCATACCCCTTTTGGATATCGGAGTCCATAGTGGTGTTTTGCAAGCTATATCGCACTTTTGGTGTCTCGAGACGGCTACATTTATTTTCGGTAAGAACGAGCTAACTCCAACACTGGAAGAGTATAGTGTCATCCTAGGAATGCCCCTTGAGACTGAACTTGTTAGGCCACCTCTTGGTATGGAACCCACATCAATTTTATCTCAATTTTTAAGAATTAAAACTGATGAGGTTAAGAAAGTTTTGAAAGCTAATTGTAATGCATGCCCTTTCTCCTTTTTGGCTAATCATTTTTTAAATCAGTCTTCAATGCGCCAAAAGGGTAGGATATTCATCTTAGCATTCTTTGGACTTATAATATTTCCTCATCGAAAAAATGCTATTGATCCTTCGATTGCATGGGTGGTCAGACAAGCATGTGCTGGCATGAATTTTATAAACATGATCTTAGCTGAAACATTTTTATCCCTCAACCGTTTTAAACAAAATGGAGAAAAAATCATGAATGCCTCTCCTGAACTTTTACAAATTTGGTTTCTTTCTCACATGAAGGAGTTTGGTCATTTTATGCGTCGAGGTGAAATTGATGATTCTAGTTACCCAATAAAGCGATTTTCAATCTTAGAGAAAAAGTATACCGGAAAATCATTTTCCGATTGGGTGACTTTTCTTAAAAATCCAGATCTCAAGGGCTTCCTATGGTATGCTAAATGGTTCCATGTTAGCGTGGCTCGCTTCTCTCACAAGACAGATAATCCAATTCCACTGATGGGAATTACTTGGTGCAACATCTTACTATCCTTATAGAATGGCCCGCCGATGACGAGTGCTCCAAGATATCCCACCTCCTCTCCGAATGGATCTGTTTCGTGCCCGCTTCGTGCACAAGGATCACAAATACCTCGATGAGATCGAGCATCTTGAAAATGCATGGAAGGAATGCCATCCGGAAAAGATAGTGGTGCCTAGAAGATTGAAAGGAAATGAGAGGATTTTTCATGCCTCGGATTATTATATCCACCATCATGAGATCCCTCAAGCTCTACTTCCCGTGACACCTGAAGTGACTATGAAGCCCACTCGTAAAGCGCAAATTGAAAATCTTGAAGAAACGGTGGAAAGGAAAGAAGCTCGTATTTCTGAGTTGGTTCGACAGAACAAGAAGCTTCGAAAGACTGTGATTTTCCAATTGTATATAGAAAAGAGTCGCTAGATTTAGGAGTTTAATTCTGGCTTTATGATGTTATTTCAATTTCTTAGATTGATGTTTTAGGAATTTAATTTCCTAGGGAGTTATGTTAGCATTTTAAGTTGATGTCTTTGGAATTTGATTTCACTTAATAAAGTAAGCGATTGACCGTTGTCATGGACCAATCTCATTTGTTATGATACTTACTGTATTATTTTACATTGTCAGGTGACAACACGACTCACCTAAGATCACCAATCCGCACTCGTTCCAGAGCAACAATGGCTGATAACACCGAGCAAACACGTGTTGCTGAACAAACTCGCATCGCTGCCCTCGAATCGGAGATGAAGCAAGTCCTGAATGTTCTTGAGCAGCTTTCTAAGCAAATCGATTCTCTTCAAGCAAACATCTGCTCCACCAGCTCCGCAAGTTGAAGTGGTGTTACCACAACATGCTCCCGTGACTCGATCCGAAAGATAAAGGCAAGAATACGTTCGCAGCTTTGGACATCGACCTCGATGGTGCTTCCAAGGAGAAGATTACTAACGTGCCTCAAATTGTTGTTGATGAGGAGGTACAAGTGATACACTCGGCTGTACCGAAGACAGAACAAGAAAAACGCATGGCAAAAATCGAGGAGAAACTCAAGCAGCTGCAGGGCTCGTTTGTCCAAGGCCCAACTGATTTGTCCCACTATGCAAAGGTCAAGATGCCGAAGAAGTTCAAAATGCCGGACTTTGAAAAGTATGATGGCACCTCTTGCCCGAAGATCCATTTGCAGACATATGTGGTCAGGATGACCCAGTATGTTGATAACACCCCCTTGATGATTCAACAATTTCAGGCAAGCTTGACAGGACCGGCACTACAGTGGTACATTATGAAGAAAATTAATCTTCGGAGACTTGGGAGGATTTGACCGATGCCTTCTTCAAGCAATACAAGTATAATATTGATGTCACCCCGTCTCGAGAAGATTTACTTCGCACTGAGAAGAAGAGGACGGAATCTTTCAAAGCGTATGTCACAAGATGGAGGACCGTAGCTGCTCAAATTACTCCAGAGCCGACGAAAAGGAGTTGATGGATTTGTTCATGAAGACGCTCCCGCCCGAGTATCGAAATCGGATGTTAGGATCGACCGCCGAGTCGTTCAATCGCCTAATCCCCGTTGGCGAGCGAATCGAAGTAGCATTACGTGATGGATGGGCATCGATCAAACCAGCTCGTATAGGAGAATCTCGGTTAAGAAGGATAAGGAGCTGCAGCGGAAGTTAATGCGGCTTATGTTCAACCCCGCCCGTCTTGAACACTCAACAGGAGGAGCGCGACCATTCTACAGCCCGGCGAAGAGCTCTTCCAAGCGTCAATTTACGCCTCTTCCTAAACCATTGTCCAAGATCTTGCCAACCCTTCAAAAGAAAGGATTACTCGCTAAGGAGCCTAAGCGACCTAATCCCGAGCGTTTCCCCAACTATGATCCTTCCAAGACATGTGCCTACCATATGGGGGAGGTAGGGCATTCTGTAGACGATTGCTATACACTGCGACACAAAATCCAAAATTTGTTGGATGCCAAGGTGGTCTCATTCCGTGATGCACAACCAAACATCCAGAATAATCCACTCCCTGATCACCCAGAAGCCGTGAACGCCATTTTCGTTTTGATGCTTTGGTCGGAAGAGGAGCCTGAGAGTACATGTGAACGATGTTTATAATGGTTTAGTTCGAGCTGGATACTACTCAGACGTGGAAGAGCCTACCATGTCTCAGAAGGTGCAAAGAGTTAAGACAATGTCCAAGAAGGGAGTGATTGCCTACACGGATCCTGCTGACACCGTTTCGACTATCACTCCAATCATTATTGATATGGAAGAGGAGTCATCTGATTTTGAGGATGAGTTTGCTGGTTTAAACATTGGAGCTAACGATCCCCCGGTTTTTGACATGCCACCATTGGAAGATGCGTCAGATGAAGATGGATTAATCATCAATGATTTGCCACCACCAGATGATGAAGAATTGATTCTTGATGTTACGCAACCCTATGCTTACACTAACAATAAAGCGGTACCATGGTGTTATGATGCGGAGATAGATGTGGTCACTCGATCGGCACGCACTTACGCTCAGGCCAACTCACAACCCATCAAGCCAGTCACTGACGAGGAGGCTAAAGAATTCTTAGCTGTAATTAAGGCAAGTGAGTATAGCGTAGTGGACCAACTTCGTAAAATGCCAGCACAAGTCTCCATATTAGAGTTGCTTTTGACATCGGAGAAACATCAAAAGGCCTTGATGAAAGTCCTTAACGAAGTACATATCCCAGAGTCCATTGAACCCGAGAAGTTAGGGAATTCGTGGGGGCCATTTTGTTAAACGACCGATTACCTTCTCGATGATGAAATCCCAGGACGAAGGAAGAGGACACGGCAAAGCCCTTTATATCTCAGCCAAGTGTCGAAATACCTTGGTGTCCCATGTGCTCATAGATAATGGATCGGCTTTAAACATATGCCCTCTTGCAACTCTAAAACGTCTTGGGTATGATTTGGGGAAAATTCGCACGGCTAAAACTTCTGTTCGAGCATTTGATGGAACCAAAAAAGAGGCAGTTGGAGAAATTGATTTAGACTTGCAGATAGGGCCGTGTTATTCCATGCAGTTTTCAAGTCCTGACATACCTACGGCCTTCAACTTCTTGTTAGGCCGTCCATGGCTTCATGCAGCAGGGGCAGTTTCTTCAAGTCTTCACCAGAAAGTGAAGTTTGTGACGGAAGGGAAGCTTATTACAGTTCGAGGAGAGGATGAGTTCAAGATTTATCATGAGACGGCTATCCCTTACATTGAACCAGTTGTAAAGAAGAATCCGGTTTTCAAGCATTTGAGTTGGTTTCGACCATTCATGTCTCTCAAGGCACTACCATACCCACTCGAGGAAGTTATCAAAGTCGGCGATCATGGTAGGCAAGACCATGGTCGGGAGCGGTTTTGTTCCGTAAATGGTTTAGGCCGACATGGTCAAGGCACTCGCCAACCAATTGAGGCTGGGCAGAATTCATATACTACTGGATTGGGCTATCGTGGTAGAGGTGGACGATCTTGTAGAGGAAGAGGAAGAGGACAGGGACGAACTGGCTTCATTATACCCCATATTAGGTCCACATTCCCTGGGCCTGCGAAAATGATGCATGAGGAAGAAGGGGCGATCGATACCTATGTTCAAAAACCCAAGCCTCCAGGTGTTGACATTGATGTTATTCCTGTCGGGTGGAGAAAGGCAGACAAGCCAGTTGCAGACACCATTTGATCCACTGGAAAAGACGACGCACTCGGAGGAATGGCCGAATTATTCAAGGAGAATTTCGTGTTTGCCATCGACGAAGTTCGAGAGTGGGAGAATTTTAATTATTTGCACACTCCTCTACGCAGGAGTTTTTATTGCTTTCCGTATTTGCATTTTCCATTCCTAGGAGTTTTATCATTACAATAATGTAATTTGCTTTTTCATCCAATAAAATTTTCATGTTTTGAGGGCATGTTGAAGTACACCAAACTAGCCCGGTGATGATATCCAGCCGATAAAAGAAAAGAAAATCCAAGGAGAATTCTGAGGCCTGGGCTTCATCATGTTTCCTCGTGTCAAAAATTTTAAAATAAAAGGGGTTTTTGCCAAAGAATTTCATAAAAAGAAAAAATCTAGGTTACCCTGTTTGTTTTTCTGATCCATCTACATTCTGTTTCAGGGATGATCGTATAGCATGCAAAGGTGTGGAAATGGTCCAATCCAATGCGATATGTGCCAATAATGATGATCCCGAAGACTCGATCAAAGATTCCATTGAGGTGCAACGTAGCCGGGAGCAAAGACGAAAAAGCCAAGGCTCTCACATCCGAGCGATCGTCACTATTAATTTAGGTGACACCGAAGAAGCCGAGAGAGGTGAAAATTGGGGCAAGTCTCCCCCAGAGATGAGGCCAAGCACCTAATTCAGCCTACGAAGGAATATCAGGATATCTTTGCATGGACCTATGCTGATATGCCTGGTTTAGACCCGTCAATTGTGGAGCATTGCCTACCTACTAATCCGGAGGTGCCACCTAAGAAGCAAAGGTTGCGGAGAACTAAGCCTGAGCTCTCAAAGAAGATAGAGGAGGAAGTGATGAAGCTATTGAAAGTGGGATTCATTGAAGTCTCACAGTACCCCGAATGGGTGGCCAACATTGTTCCGGTAATGAAGAAGGACGGTCGGGTTCGAGTTTGTGTTGATTATCGGGATCTGAATAAAGCTAGTCCGAAAGATGATTTTCCGTTACCACACATAGACGTCCTTGTGGATAGTACCGGGTTTTGAACTATTCTCATTTATGGATGGTTTTTCTGGATACAATCAAATAAGGATGAAGGAGGAAGACAAGGAAAAGACTGCCTTTATCACCCCCATGGGGAACCTTTCATTATAAGGTTATGCCTTTCGGACTAAAAAATGCCGGGGCAACTTACCAGCGAGCCATGATAGCATTGTTTCATGACATGATGCATCAAGAGATTGAGGTCTATGTTGATGATATGATTGCGAAGACTCGACCTGGAAAAAGCCACGTTGAGACCTTAAAGAAGCTGTTTGATCGACTCCGTGAGTTCAAGCTTCGACTGAATCCTGCTAAGTGCGTATTCGGAGCAACATCCGGTAAATTACTCGGATTCATTGTGAGCAGTAAATGGATTGAAATCGACCCGGCTAAAGCTAAGGCTATTTGTGAGCTGCGACCCCCGTCAACGGTGAAAGAAGTCCGGAGCCTTTTGGGAAGGTTGAATTACATTGCTCGATTCATTTCCCAACTTTCTGAAACCGCCAAGCCATTCTTCAAGCTCTTAAGGAAGAATGCACGAGTCAACTGGGACGATGAATGTCTGGAAGCGTTCGACAAATTGAAGTCTTACTTGATGAATCCACCAATGCTTGTCCCACCATCACCGGGGCATCCTTTAATTCTCTACCTCACCATTCATAGTGAGTCACTAGGTGCGATGTTGGCTCAAGAAAGTCCCGTTGACAGAAAAGAACGAGCCATTTACTACTTGAGCAAGAAATTCACTGTATCAGAGCTGAAGTATCCTGGTGTTGAAAAGACTTGTGCGGCTTTGGTGTGGGTATTGCATAGATTGCGACAATATACATTACATCACCAGACTTTCCTCGTGACTGAGAACGACCCCATTAAGTACTTACTTGATCGACCCGCTTTGGTGGGTAAGTTGGCCAAATGGCAAATTTTAATTTCCGAATTTGATGTGCAATTCATGCCACAAAAGTCGGTTAAGGGACGAGTGATCGCTGACCTATTGGCCGAGAATTCAGGAACCTCTAATGACAATGATAGTCTCCTTGATGACCGTGTCTTGAATGTAAATGAAGACTTGTGGAAGATGTTCTTTGATGGAGCTGTAAACTTGTCTGGTTCTGGTACTGGAGCGATTCGATATCCCTGGATGGACAACACCATCCAAAGTGGCTGCAAAATTGATATTTCCATGCACTAACAATGTGGCCGAGTATGAAGCTTGCATCCTCGGGCTTCAGCCGCAATTGATATAGGCGTGGACAAGTTAAAAGTGTTTGGAGATTCCACACTAATCATAATGCGGACCGTAGGTGAATGGAAGACCAAGGAAGCCAAGTTGCTCCCATACCACAAGTATTTAGAAGATCCGGTGGAAAAGTTCGAGGAAGTTTCGTTCGAGTACTTGCCAAGGTCTCATAATCAATTTGCAGACGCACTTGCGACATTGTCTTCTATGTTGCAAGTTACTGATGGATTAGAGGTTGAGCCTTTGAAAATAGAGGTTTTGCCGAAGCCAATTTATTGCATGGTAGTGACGAAGAACCGGATGGAAAACCATGGTACCATGACATCATGACCTATATTCAAAAGCGAGAGTTCCCGAAGGTAGCAATCCAAACCGACCGAAAGCATCTCATGAAACTTGCCTCCAAGTTCTTTATTAGTGGGGATACATTATACAAACGGTCCTTCGACTCCGTCCTACTTAGATGTGTCAATGCTAAGGAAGCCACTCGGTTGATGGAAGAAATACATGAGGGAGTGTGTGGTCCTCACATGAGCGGCCACATGTTAGCAAAGAAGATTATGAGACTAGGTTACTTCGGGCCGACCTTGAAACCGATTGCATTCAACATGTCCGAATTGTCACCGTTGTCAAATTTATGGAGACAAGATAAATGTTCCTCCAAATGAGTTGCATCAACTGTCGAATCATGGCCTTTTCGATGTGGGGCATCGATGTAATCGGCCCAATTAATCCGAAAGCCTCGAATGGTCATCGTTTCATCCTTGTCGCTATCGATTATTTCACAAAATGGATAGAAGCAGCATCCTATGCAGTTGTCACCGCAAAGAATGTCGTGAAGTTTGTGCGACGGGATATTATCGCCCGTTATGGCGTGCTCCGAAGCCATCATCACGTATAATGGGACAAACCTAAACAACAAACTTGTCGATGATTTGTTCAAGGAGTTCAAAATCCGTCATTTGAATTCATCGCCCTATCGCCCTCGAGATGAATGGTGCGGTTGAAGCAAAAATAAGAACATCAAGAAAATTCTGGCAAAGACAAATGATAATTATCGTAATCGGCATGAGCGGCTTCCTTATGCTTTAATGGCATATAGGACTTCGCCGTACTTCTACCGGGCAACTCCTTTTTCTCTCGGTGTATGGCATGGAAGCAGTCCCCGCCAATTGAAGTAGAAATCCCTTCTCTAAGAGTTTTGTCTCGCCTAAGCCGACGGAAGCTGAATGGGCACAACAGAGGTATGACCAACTCGCTTTGATTGATGAAAAGCGGTTGAAGGCCATATGTCATGGTCAATGTTATCAACAACGGGTGGCCAAGTCCTTTAATCGGAAGGTTCGCCCAAGGCGTTTCAAGGTTCATGATTTGGTGCTACGCAAGATGCTACCAATTATCCTTGATCCTCGTGGCAAGTTCACTCCAAATTACAAGGGCCATACATTGTGAAGAAAGTACTTCCCGGAGGTGCTTTAATCTTAGCGAAATGGATGGGCGTGAATTCACAAATCCTGTAAATTCGATGCTGTAAAGAAATACTATCCATGAATAAAAGGGCTCGTAAAAACCTTTTCCTCACTCAAAGTTGGTCAAATCTCCAAGTATATAATGTTACATGTTTTATTTTTGCAGGGGGCAAAGAATGGATATGAGCAACAGTGTCTTTTATCTTTGTAAGGTACCTCTACGAGCCCCCCTACAAAGAGGGCGGGACACGACACTTAACAGTTTTGACTTTATGATTTGATAGAGCATTGCCTTTTTATCATTTCAGAATGTTTTCACATGATGTGTAATTCGTCAATTCCACTTGAAATTTATCAAAATGGATAATTCAAGAAAGATGTCGAGTTATTTGAGCATGCTAAATGAGGTGTGAAAGGCAAGCCTAATCACATACACAGTCCCCTGTCTATACATTGTGAGGTGAGTACGGAAACATTTTGTGCTTCAAGATGAAGAGTTTTCTTGCAAGAAGTACGGCATCTGAAATGACGAGAGGCACTTCATTTGTCTATCCCAAACACTACAGATAATCCATTGCTTAACCCTTTTGAGCCCAAATACTTGAAGAATTTCTTTCATACTACCCCTGTCAAGGACCACCCCACATCGGGGCAAATGGAGGTAAGTTGACATTGAAGGAGAGTAAAATAGATAGAAATTTTCTTGCTCTCACTTGCATCAATCTTCAAGTTGTGCTATTACATTGAATTCATGTGGTAATTTAAGTGCCTTAGGATGACGAAGAGCATTTCTTTCACTATCCTACACACTTATATCATTTGCGTAACCCATTTGAGCCTATGAATTCATTTCATGTCAAACCCAGTTGGTGATCATCCCCCACACTGGGGCTAGATGAAAGACAATCATTCGAATAGCATGGTCTAAAATGTTGATGAAAGAAGACTATCTGAGTCCAAAGAAAATAAGTGCAAAAAAAATAAAGGGGCATGAAAAAGCAGTGTGCCTAGTAAAAGCAAGGCCAATGCCCGTGAAAAGAAAAGAGAAATGACTGATGAATTATGGGGCATATAAAAGCGGTGTGCCTAATCGATGCCCATCATCAAAGAAAATGATTTTGAGAAAAGATTTCCAGTTGAATAATCATTGGCAATAGTGATAAACTCTTGAGCCAATAAAGAAATTTGTCAAGAAGACAATCCATGGCGAAGAAAATTGGTGGTAATGTCAAGATGATCACCAACTCTTACCCATTACACACATCTTTGAGCCTAACGATCCTTTCGTTTCTCAAACCCAAGAACCCAGCCTATGTTACGTCCCTTACAAAGTCTCTTCAGATTATGGCACTTGAATTAACATAGGAATTCACATGTTTTAAGCATTGCTCGAAGAAGTGCGAGCAAGATTATTTCTCTCTCATTTTGCAGGGTTCATGACTTGTAAACCCGGAGATGATTACAGAATTGTTCTGTCAATAGCCTTGACTCAAAGAGTGTCACGCCCCGAACCTCGAGCGCGTGCACATCCCACTGCGGTCGATCAAATATGCGACATCCCAGGATACGTCGCCGACCCATTCATTTCATTACGCATGCGGAAGCGAAACAAATCCCCGACAACATTTAACTTGGGATAGAAAAGCGAGGAAGCAAAACCACAACATATCACTTTCATAATTCAACGAATTATAAACGAAGCCTACAGCCAAAAGTCTACAAAAGACCGACTCTTAAAAAGGAATTGTCCTACGACCTACAAGTCGACACGTTCTCCAATCTTATGACTTCACCTCTCGCAACTCCTCAAGGCCAACTCAAGCTATCTCGGTCGCTCCGTCCACTGGGGACCTGAAATTTTAATTCCCACAACCGGGATGAGACGATGTCTCAGCAAGTTCAACCCCCTAAACCCCTATTAGAAAGAAAATACGCCCCAGGTGGCCTAGCCACATCACACAGAAGACTTACCTCGCATTAGTCTTCATCTGCAGGTTAGCACAGTTATATAATTCAACCACGTGCAATTATGATAACCAAACAACCATGGCACAATCACATCATCAGAACAATTCAACCACTTGGATCGTCTCAGCGATCAATCGACTTGGCCGATTACATGTCATTCTAGCAAATCAATCATTGCTCTCAATCACGGCCCTATAGGAAGGTTTAATAACCAAAGGTGGCAATCACGGCCCCACTCGGCACGACCTTTAATTAGGTGGTCCATCACGGCCTCACCGGGCACGACCTCTCATAGGTGGTCCATCCCGGCCTCACCGGGCACGACCTCTCATAGGTGGTCCATCACGGCCTCACTAGGCACGACCTCTAATAGGTGGTCAATCACGGCCCCATTAGGCACGACCTCTCTTAGGTGGTTCATCACGGCCCTATTAGGCACGACCTTTCATAGGTGGTTCATCACGGCCTCACTAGGCACAACCTCTAATAGGTGGCTAATCACGGCCAATCTCCCATCAATTCCTACACTTAGGGTTTTCTAAAGAATCTTCATAAATCGCAATCACATTCAATTTGCCACAATCAATCATCAAATTCAAATTCTAAATACACAAAGCAGCGATCGGCACGAAATTCTGAGAGTTTAGGATCCCGACGAAATTTTCGACTTTTAATAAATAATTAAATTTATTCCGAAAATTAATTAAATAATAATATCCATATTTTCGTCATCCACACCCAATTTATAATATCCAACCATCAATTTCAAAATCCGAACGCATAGCAGCGATCGGCACGAAATTCTAAGCAATCGGGGTCAAAAATAATTTTTTCGTTTTTTTTTTTTTTTTTTATAATAATATTTTAATAATTTCGGAATATAATATAATATTATAAATTCCAGAATTTCGAAACAATTTAAATAATTCAAAACTAAAATCCTTTTATGTCACATCAAGACTTAACTTTAAATAACTTCTTTTAACCTTTAATTTAAACATACTTTAACATAAACCAACCTCTTAATCCAATTTATAATTAAACACACTAATCCACCCACATAAACTTATTTAATTTAAACTAAGCACACTTAGGGCATCATTAACACTCTAATCAAGATTTAGTGAGTTAAACTCACCGGATTAGCGAGCCGAGCGGACCAAAACGACGGGGACGACGCGAGGATCGACTTTCCTCAAAGCGGGCCGAGCATCCGGGCTCGGGAAGGCGGCCAAAACGGGCCAAACATCCGCTGCATACCCATTTTTCTTGGTTGCTGTCCATGGCGGTTTGAGGCCGAGGAAGGGCGGATCCGGCGCCGAGATGGGCGGAGGGACGGCGGAGGAGCTACGGCGATGGCCGGCGGCGACAAACGGCGGTGCACGGCGGTCGGAGACGAGCTCCGGCAGCTCCCGAAACCCACGAATCGAGACGGACGGGGATGGCCGGGCGCGGGCGAGCACGGGCAGCGGGCGAGCGCAAGACGGCGGGCGGTCCTACGGCGTGCGACGGCAACGAGCGGCGGACGGGCGGTCGAGCGGCGGCTGCTGGAATCGTCCGAGGAAGAAGAAGAAACGTCCATGGAGGAATCGCACGGGAGAGGAAGAAGAGAGGGAGGAGAGAGAAGATGGGAGGCCAATTTCTTTTCCTTTTTCCCTTTTCTTTAATCCTACAAATTGGCCCACCACATGACCTCATGCATGACATCACTCTCCACTATCTCCCACAACCTTTCCAATGGGTCCAATTTCATTTTCCGCCGGGCCTAAAACTTGTGCAACAATTTCTTCAATTCCACTTAATTCTCTTCCAATTAAATCAAATTGAAGCCCATAAAATTAATTCAATGTTACCACACTTTAATTCACATCTTCACTTGTCTATATAATCAACTTAAGTCCCAAAAGCGCGACCAAAATCGATCTACTAATTTCTTGAACCAAATTAACCATTTCTTGATTATTTTGTTGAAAAGCTCGGCTTGCATGAAAAATCTTCCAAAGATGATTCAATGATCTTGAAATGATTTGTGACACACCCAGACTTCCAATTTCTGAATTCGATCTCAATTTCACGGTTAATTTCACTTTGGCACGATACTAGCGCGCCCAACCTACCGGGTAGCCTTTAGAAATTTTCATGCATTCGACCTGTGGTTGATCATCTCAAGCCACAATGTACATCTTTGAAACATTGGCGACTTTCGGTTGTCGAGGTAATCTCAAGGTTTCAAATACGAACACAGGGTACCCAAGCGATAGAAAAGTCGGTCCAAAGTGTCGATCGACAAGAATTGTGCGATCCGGTGGAATCACCCACACCTGATCACATGCCTCTGTCGAGTCGACCTATCTCCGATCTCTAATCGATTTTAATCGTGCCGTAATGACCCTTGCAGATTAGCTCGGTCGAAAGGTCGCTTCCTGGTCAAATTCTCGAGTCTGATGCATTAGAAACTCTTAACAACTTCACCCGATAGATTAGTTTTCATATGAGTGGCCGACTCAAGGAAAAGAACTATATGCGTGCCAACGAAATGCCCGTCTCAATTTATTGAAAATAGAATTGGAAAATCGGGATGTCACAACTCTTCCCCTCTTATAAAAATTTCGTCCTCGAAATTTAAACCTTTACCAATTCTTAACAAAAAGGTGGGGGTACAAATGTCTCATATAATCTTCTCTTTCTCATGTTGCTCCTTCTGCACCAATACTGCAAGATCACTGCTATCTTGCCCAAACCACTTCGAATTCAAAATAGTAAACACTTGCCCACTTAAAATTCCAAAGGTCTTCAACACAAAGTCTGCGAAGCTAAACTGGCGATTCTGAGCAGTCTCTAAACTATCCCTGATCATTGCAACTGAATCACTGATTTCTGAACCAACTCTGGACCTGCGATTTTCTGATCTCTAATCTCATCTCAACGGACTGAAGTCCTGTACACTCTGCTCTGTACTGATTAAAAGAAACTATCTAACTGACCTGCTGAAACTGGGAACCTCTGGTCAAGATTTGATATAACTCTGACACTGATCTCGGCAACTGCAATCACTGACTACTGTACTGACCTTGGCTTGTGATCTTTCTTTCCCTGACTTCATCTCAGCAATTGAAATTCTGCACTCTCTGCTATACACTGCTTAAGAAAGAACCATATGAAAGCTCTGCCAACTTGGAACATCTAATCTAGATTTGAAATACAATTCATCTCCGACTCCATGCCGATGAATTATCTTATATACACACACTTCGGTGTATCCACTTGTGACAAGACAGAATCTCCAATTTCTGAAATCGAACTTATATTGGCGGTTAATTTCACTCTGACAAGCTTTTAGTGTGACCTAGGCTACTGGGTGGTTTTCGGAGCTTTTTAGGACAAATGACCCGTGGTCGATTTTCTTCGAGCCACGATGAACCCACTTGACACATTGGCAACTCTCGAGGGTCGTGAAAATCTCGATGATTCAAATACGGACACAAGATACCAAAACGACAGTGAAATCAAATTAGTATCATTCGACGAGAGTTTTCCAATTTAGTGGAGTCACCCACGATCGGTCATTCATCTCAGTCAAACTGACCTATCTCGATCTTAATTCGATTTTTAATCGTGCCGTAATGATCTCTAAAGATGAGCACGGTCGAGAAGTCGATTCCTGGTCGAATTCTCAAGTCCATTTCCCTTAAAGTCCTTAATAACTCACCCAACTAGTCTAGCTATCTCGTAAGTGGCCAACTCAGAGAAAAACACTGTAATCACGTCGATGAAATGCCCAATTTAACCAATCGAAATCAGAGTCTGGAAATCAGGATGTCCCACACTCAAAACAAGGTCTATTCATACTATACCAAAGTGGACCAACTCCATATATTGATCGACTACTATCCTCAAATGGTATCAGTAATCCCCTGAATCCTTAGTAAGCTTGTCACAATGTTCCATTGTGATATATTTTCATTCTCACTTAGGACTCTCAAGTGATGGTAAAAGTCATCCTGGTTTACATCGCTAAACTTCCACTTACTGACATCTCTGATACTTGCAACTTGTTCAATGACATCTATCTTCATACCAATCTACCAATCTCGATGATGTAGATTCTGACTCATCTTTGTACTGTCTGGATAACGCTGAAGTTGCTATGATGAGCTTCCCATAAGATCTCTTCTTTAATCTATGTATCGACAATTACATACAATCGTCCTCAGAACCTTAGCGTTCTGCCTTCGGAAATCTGAAAATCAATCTCTCTCTCATCTGCATTCTCTTATAGAATCTTATGAATTTCTGAATCTGTCCACCGAAGCGATTTGATTATGATCTTAACTCTCGGCTCAATTCTGAGGGTAGTCATAAGATTCAAAAGGCGGCATACCTTAGATTTAAAAACCGAATTTCGAACTTTCTCAATTAAGATCAAATCCTTGAGTACCAACTATGCAACTAAGGACTCTCGACTCAATGCATCTGCGACTTTGCTCACCTTTCCAGAGTGATACAAAATATCATAGTCATAGTCCTTAATGAGTTCCATCCAGCGACGCTGTCTCATATTCAACTCCCGAGGTATCAACTGACGGGACACATATGCAACAACTCTATCATGCGGAATCAACACATAACCCAATCCTTTAAACGACGCATCACTATAGATCTCAAACTTTCAGGACCATATGGAATGGTCAGCTTCTGTTTAAGCTCTCGGAAACTACACACGCACTTACCTGACCACACAAACTTTTCTTTCTTCTTCAGAAGTCTCGTCAATGGCGATGCTAACACTGAAAACCTTTCTATAAACCGTTTGTAACACTGCTACGACCTAGAAAAACTTATGATCTCTCGTCACTACAAATCAATATCGGCCAACTGTTCATTGCTTCAATCTTGGATGAGGTCTACGGAGATTTCTTCGCCTGAAATCACGTGACCTAAGAGTGTAACACGAGTCATCCAAAACTCGCACTTACTAAACTTAGCATAAAATTGAAGAGTCCTCAAGGTCTGAAGTATCATCTTCTAATGTCTCTCGTGCTCCTCAGCACTCTTTGAACACACTAGGATAACTTCAATGAACACGATCAAGACTGATTCAAGTACCCTTAAACATTCTGCTCATTAGACCCAAACAAACAGCTAAAATGTCCATTAAACCGCACAGCATTACAGTAAACTCATAACTACTGTATCGTGGGCGAGGTCTTAACTTCGGTATGTCTTTCTTTCTGATCCTCAACTGATGATACCCTGACCTCAAGTCGATCTTGGAGAATATCGATGCACAACCACAACGAACCCCATTTCTCCTTCATGAACAGAACTGGTACTCCCCAAGGTTATGCACTGGAAAGTATGAATCCCCTATTCAACACTTCCTGCATCTACACCTTCAGTCCTTTTAACTCGGGTAACACCATCCGGTAAGGAGCCTTAGGGACTGGCTCTGTTCCGGGTACTAATTCAATCACGCACTCTATTTCTCTCTCTAAAAGCGACTTGGCAAATCTTCATGAAACACCTCCGAAAATTTCCGTACCACGCTTATGATCTCCATATTTGGCTCCTCAACCGACGCATCCATTACAAAATGCCACGTATAATCGATAACCAATAACCGTAACCAAGTCATCTTCAATGACCATAACAAGGATCAAAGTTCCTCTTCGACTTTCGCAATTCAAAACTTTCATATGCTAACCGAATAAACCGAATTATATCACCGCCACGATTCATAACAGCAAAAAGCTCATTGAGCCAAACCTTTTTATAAATGACTTCCAAGTCATATTTAAGCAAACTCATCGGGTACAACTATAGTCGAGATTCATCTTGCTATCACTTTATTACCATAACAAGGATTCTACAACCTTCACCGAAAATTCTGCTGCATTACTCGCATAAAACATCTCATAAACATTCTTCTTCTGATTGATGCATGGTCGATCCCTTCATGCTCCTCTAGCCATCCTAGTGGCGTCCTATCTGCAGTAACAGTGCTTACACTCTCCAGAACTTACGCGGACAATTCCTAACCTGCTGGTCATGCTGGCCACATTCAAAGCATGCTCCCCTTTTTACTATGACACTGGGCTGACTCATGTCTCCTTTCCACAGACTCGGCACACAATCGAAGAGTCCTCTACCTCCTATCAAGGAATATCATGCACCCTCCTTTGTACTGGGTCTGTTCCAAGTACCCCACTGAACATCCTGCAGCATGCTTCCTCTGTTCTGTCTTATCAATGACGGTGACAGAAACAGCTATGGTTCCATCTGTCTATACGAACAATTTTTTTGATTAAATGACTTTACTGGCGACACCTGTAACAAGTTCTTTCCCTTTTACAAAGACAGACGGATCCATGTCCTTTCCGATGTACACGACGCCCATCAATCAAGTTGAGCACCGACTTTTCAACTCTACTCTTCCTAGGTTAGGTGAAACGGGCACCTTTCTTCCGACATCGGCCTTTCTCCCTAATCAATTTCCATCTCTCGTCTAAACCGAACCTTGACTTAGATAAAGCGGCTTGATCCTCGATCACAACTCCAGATTGAGCCTCAACAGGCGCGGCAACAACAACGGTCACAACACTAGCAGCGGTAGAAACAACAGCAACAGCGGTGGCTCGGTCTTGAACTTACTGACCCAACAAGCTTCCAAGGAACACTAGCGCCTTAACGATCCCATCAAACCTAGGATCGCTTGGTGCTGCTACACTCTCAGTACCAGCCTATGGCGGTACTCTCACACACACGCTGGGCTAAGCCTGCGCTCTACCTCGGGTACCGACTCTCGTCAGCATCCTACCGAGGTATAGGTCCTATCGACCTCCTCCAAGGAGTTCTCCACTCCTGGCCACTCATCCTACAGGCTCTTTATAGACACCTGTTTTCCGATTCCAACATCAGGTTGAAATTTGAGTGACCCCACAAACAAGCTACCAATCGCCTATCAACCACATGCATCGATATTAAAAGCCTTTCCTACTAACTATCCCATGACTTATCGCACCTTATCACTCCATATATAGACCAAGCTCTGATACCACTTAAACGGGGATGTCACGCCCCGAACCTCGAGCGCGTGCACATCCCACTGCGGTCGATCAAATATGCGACATCCCAGGATACGTCGCCGACCCATTCATTTCATTACGCATGCGGAAGCGAAACAAATCCCCGACAACATTTAACTTGGGATAGAAAAGCGGAAGCAAAACCACAACATATCACTTTCATAATTCAACGGAATTATAAACGTAAGCCTACAGCCAAAAGTCTACAAAAGACCGACTCTTAAAAGGAATTGTCCTACGACCTACAAGTCTGACACGTTCTCCAATCTTATGACTTCACCTCTGCAACTCCTCAAGGCCAACTCAAGCTATCTGGTCGCTCCGTCCACCAGGGACCTGAAATTTTAATTCCCACAACCGGGATGAGACGATGTCTCAGCAAGTTCAACCCCCTAAACCCCTATTAGAAAGAAAATACGCCCCAGGTGGCCTAGCCACATCACACAGAAGACTTACCTCGCATTAGTCTTCATCTCGCAGTTAGCACAGCTTATATAATTCAACCACGTGCAATTATGATAACCAAACAACCATGGCACAATCACATCATCGAACAATTCAACCACTTGGATCGTCTCGATCAAATCGACTTGGCCGATTACATGTCATTCTAGCAAATCAATCATTGCTCTCAATCACGGCCCTATAGGAAGGTTTAATAACCAGTGGCAATCACGGCCCCACTCGGCACGACCTTTAATTAGGTGGTCCATCACGGCCTCACTGGGCACGACCTCTCATAGGTGGTCCATCCCGGCCTCACTGGGCACGACCTCTCATAGGTGGTCCATCACGGCCTCACTAGGCACGACCTCTAATAGGTGGTCAATCACGGCCCCATTAGGCACGACCTCTCTTAGGTGGTTCATCACGGCCCTATTAGGCACGACCTCTCATAGGTGGTTCATCACGGCCTCACTAGGCACAACCTCTAATAGGTGGCTAATCACGGCCAATCTCCCATCAATTCCTACACTTAGGGTTTTCTAAAGAATCTTCATAAATCGCAATCACACTCAATTTGCCACAATCAATCATCAAATTCAAATTCTAAATACACAGCAGCGATCGGCACGAAATTCTGAGAGTTTAGGATCCCGACGAAATTTTCGACTTTTAATAAATAATTAAATTTATTCCGAAAATTAATTAAATAATAATATCCATATTTTCGTCATCCACACCCAATTTATAATATCCAACCATCAATTTCAAAATCCGAACGCATAGCAGCGATCGGCACGAAATTCTAAGCAATCGGGGTCAAAAATAATTTTTTCGTTTTTTTTTTTTTTTTTTATAATAATATTTTAATAATTTCGGAATATAATATAATATTATAAATTCCAGAATTTCGAAACAATTTAAATAATTCAAAACTAAAATCCTTTTATGTCACATCAAGACTTAACTTTAAATAACTTCTTTTAACCTTTAATTTAAACATACTTTAACATAAACCAACCTCTTAATCCAATTTATAATTAAACACACTAATCCACCCACATAAACTTATTTAATTTAAACTAAGCACACTTAGGGCATCATTAACACTCTAATCAAGATTTAGTGAGTTAAACTCACCGGATTAGCGAGCCGAGCGGACCAAAACGACGGGGACGACGCGAGGATCGACTTTCCTCAAAGCGGGCCGAGCATCCGGGCTCGGGAAGGCGGCCAAAACGGGCCAAACATCCGCTGCATACCCATTTTTCTTGGTTGCTGTCCATGGCGGTTTGAGGCCGAGGAAGGGCGGATCCGGCGCCGAGATGGGCGGAGGGACGGCGGAGGAGCTACGGCGATGGCTGGCGGCGACAAACGGCGGTGCACGGCGGTCGGAGACGAGCTCCGGCAGCTCCCGAAACCCACGAATCGAGACGGACGGGGATGGCCGGGCGCGGGCGAGCACGGGCAGCGGGCTGAGCGCAAGACGGCGGGCGGTCCTACGGCGTGCGACGGCAACGAGCGGCGGACGGGCGGTCGAGCGGCTGCTGGAATCGTCCGAGGAAGAAGAAGAAACGTCCATGGAGGAATCGCACGGGAGAGGAAGAAGAGAGGGAGGAGAGAGAAGATGGGAGGCCAATTTCTTTTCCTTTTTCCCTTTTCTTTAATCCTACAAATTGGCCCACCACATGACCTCATGCATGACATCACTCTCCACTATCTCCCACAACCTTTCCAATGGGTCCAATTTCATTTTCCGCCGGGGCCTAAAACTTGTGCAACAATTTCTTCAATTCCACTTAATTCTCTTCCAATTAAATCAAATTGAAGCCCATAAAATTAATTCAATGTTACCACACTTTAATTCACATCTTCACTTGTCTATATAATCAACTTAAGTCCCAAAAGCGCGACCAAAATCGATCTACTAATTTCTTGAACCAAATTAACCATTTCTTGATTATTTTGTTGAAAAGCTCGGCTTGCATGAAAAATCTTCCAAAGATGATTCAATGATCTTGAAATGATTTGTGACACACCCAGACTTCCAATTTCTGAATTCGATCTCAATTTCACGGTTAATTTCACTTTGGCACGATACTAGCGCGGCCCAACCTACCGGGTAGCCTTTAGAAATTTTCATGCATTCGACCTGTGGTTGATCATCTCAAGCCACAATGTACATCTTTGAAACATTGGCGACTTTCGGTTGTCGAGGTAATCTCAAGGTTTCAAATACGAACACAGGGTACCCAAGCGATAGAAAAGTCGGTCCAGTGTCGATCGACAAGAATTGTGCGATCTGGTGGAATCACCCACACCTGATCACATGCCTCTGTCGAGTCGACCTATCTCCGATCTCTAATCGATTTTAATCGTGCCGTAATGACCCTTGCAGATTAGCTCGGTCGAAAGGTCGCTTCCTGGTCAAATTCTCGAGTCTGATGCATTAGAAACTCTTAACAGCTTCACCCGATAGATTAGTTTTCATATGAGTGGCCGACTCAAGGAAAAGAACTATATGCGTACCAACGAAATGCCCGTCTCAATTTATTGAAAATAGAATTGGAAAATCGGGATGTCACAAAGAGTCTCTTTTGCTAAGCCATTGACTAAACCCACATTACAATCATTGTCAAAGACCTCTCAGATTGGTAAGGTCGTACTGATTGCAAGAAAATTCGAACTCTTGTCACGAGATGATGATAAGATTGAGTGATATATTCCCGCATCAATGGTCGGGACAAATAACCCCTCCTAAATGAGAGCGAGTGAAAAAGCCTTTTTCACACCAAAAGTGTCTCATTTAGCATGTTCAAGAGATTCACAGCTTTCTGAAAATTGTCCTTGTGAAATTTTTCCAGTAGAAGCTTGATAAAGCCATCATGCATGGACCTTCATTAAATTTTTCCTCAAAGACCAAAAAATTGTCTTTGAAACCCTGAGTTTGTTTAGTCATCTTGGTGCTTGATGAGAATTCCAAGTACCCATTTATAAAATGTTTTCAAATGTCTAGTTTGAGTTCCAGATGTTTGAACCTGTAAACACTTGATGTGATTTCCAAGTGCTTGTCTTTTCAAACATCTTATGTGATTTCCAGATGTTTAGTAAAACATTTTCAAATGCCTAGTGTGAACTTGAGATATTTGAACCTTTAAATGCTTGATGTGACTTCCAAGTATTTGTCTTTTCGAGCGTCTGATGTGATTTCCGGATGTTTAGAATTTTTAAGTACTTGATGCAATTTCCAGGTGCTTGGGATTTGATGAGAGTCCCAAATCCTCCAAAGATTTTTCTTCGATTCGCTTTGATTTAGGCGACCGTAGAATGGTACGGGTTCTAAACAACATTTATTACTCTAACAAGCGATCGTAGAATGGTACGGGTCCTGGAAAAGCAGTTTCCCCATTCAGGCGACCGTAGAATGGTACGAGTCCTGAAAAATCAATTTTCCGTCAAGGCGACCATAGAATGGTGCAGGTCCTCGACAATACCTATTCCCTATTTAGGCGACCGTAGAATGGTACGGGTCCTAGAAAGTGAATCCCGTTTAGGCGACCATAGAATGGTATGGGTCATAGACAAAACCTATTTCCCTATTTAGGCGACCGTAGAATGGTACGGGTCCTAGACACAACCAAACACTGTCATACTGGGCGACCGTAAAATGATGCGGGTCCTGGGAAAGCAGTCTCTTTGTAAAGTTATGTTACTATTTTAGGCGACCGTAGAATAGTACGGGTCCTGGACATGTAACATCGACCGCCTAGAACTACTATATCCTTCTTGAAGGTAGGTTATTCCAGGTACTTGGGATTTGATGAGAGTTCCAGATCCCTGAAGACCTTGAGCGTTTCAATTATCTGAAGAGATTTCTAGATGTTTGTTAGGTCTCACAGGAATCATACTTTTCTGAATCTCCAGATAAGTATGACAGGTACGTGTTCTTCTTTGCATTTTGTATTTCGTTAAGCATGGAGACATAGAAATATATGCTCTCAATAAAATCATTGCATTTACATTGCATTATTGCATGATCTTGCATTTCAAAAAGAATTAAAAAAAGAGGTCATTAACATTTGCATATACATTTCATATTCATTTTGCATTCATTCTGCATGGTCTAAATTTAGGTGTCATTTATCTTTGAAGGAAACCTCTACGAGCTTCCCTTCAAAGAGGGGCAGCTGTTGACACCTCATTTTAAAAAATAGAATTAGAATATAATCTTTGATTAAGAGGGAAATTTTGAAAAAAAAAAATTTTGAATTCAAAATAATTCAACGGCCGGCTTTTGGAGCCATTTCTTTGTTGAAGAGGTTGAGTGAATATCGCCGGATCTTCAACGATTTCAAGTTTTCTTCTATAAAAAGAGAAGCCGAGGCTTCATTTTAGGGGGCTTCTCTTCACGGTTCGTCCAAAAATAGCAAATTGAAGAAGAAAAGAGAAGAAGTTCAGTGGCAGAAAGTTAATGGGGGAAGTCTTCGGTAGAAAGTGAGAGAGAGAGTGTCGGTGAGAGAGAAAAGAAGGAAAAAGTTAAAAAAAAGAGGTGAAAGCAGAGAAGAAGAGTCAGTGAGAAGTGACGTGAGAGCAGAGAGAGAAAGGGAGAAAGAGAACAAAAACAAAAAAAAAAAAAAGCAAGCACTGTTCGTCTTCAACCTCTCTGCAGCAACCTTCGAGCAACACCAGCACCGCCTCGAAGCCCTAGCCGCGACCGCCGCGCCGCCCGACTTCCCGCCGACCGGCGTCGCTCGCCGCGCCGCCCGGCCAGCCGCGACCGCCGCGCCGCCCGACGTCCCGCCGACCCGCGTCGCTCGCCGCGCCGCCCGGCCAGGCCGCGACCGCCGCGCCGCCCGACGTCCCGCCCGACCCGCGTCGCTCGCCACGCCACCGATCGCCCGCCGGACGCCGCCGTCTCACCAACGCCGCCCGGAGCCGAAGCCCACCGTGTCCGCCGTCCTCTCGCTGTTGCTACCGAGTCGCTCCCACCAGCCCAACAAAGCTGCTGCTGCGCCGAGATTCCTGCCACCCCGAAGCCATCGCACACCGAGCCACTAGCTGATCTCGCCCCCCTGATTCACTGGTGACCCACCGACCTGCGAGCCCCCTTTGCCGACCCGCGCCCGACGCCGTCCGCCGCTCCGTGTTCTTCCCTTGCAACGCTGGACTTGCACCAGTAGCCCGCGCTACTCCGTCTCCGTCCGGTGCTCGTGCTGTTCAGCCATTACTGCTTCCTCGCCATTTCTTCAAGTCCACCGTAAGTTAGACTAGGTAATTTTTTAGTACTTGGTTTCATAGTTTTTTTTTTATTTACTTATTATATATTCTAACTTGATTTGTTTTGATTTATTTTTATCATTAGGAAATTTGTCATATTAAGTTATGATAATCAAAAATATTGACCCGCGAGACGTCGGGTTAGATTTTTGATTATTTCGACTTCTTATGGCAAAATTCATGAATTACTTTGCATCATTGATTCATATTAAAATAATATGCTATTGATTACATGGATGAATTTTTATTTTGGCATGTTATTATTATTTGTTCATCACATATCATGCATCATATTGGGTATTTAGGTCTATACACCTTTCACATTTTGAAGCAACACATTTTAGTTTTTTCTAGGATTCACGTAGAATTAGGATGATTTTCCTTTAATAAAACCAAAACAAAAAATGTTATTTAGGTTATATAGATTTCATGATATGCACATTACATGTTGCGTTTTAATTAGTAGATTATAGATTAATGTTTTAACATTCTCATTATGTAGTATTTTCTTAAAAAATATATATATATAAAATGCCAAAAGAATTAGCATTGCATCATTACGTTACTTTCTTTTAATAAAAATTACTAGGTCATTTCAAATAAAAAAAGAAAACACAAAAGTCTTTTACTTGGTTAATTAATAGGTTATTTCATAATTAATCCAATTTCATATCATCATTGTTTAATATAGGTTGCATATGTGTAATAAAAAAATCATTAAAAAAAATCACAAAAAGAACATGCATATAGAATTATTATGTCATTCATCCCATGTCATGAAACACATGCATATTTAGGATTATATAAATTAAATTGCATACATATAGTGATAGTTTAAGTTATGCCATATGGATTGCATCTCATATATCATTAAAGTAAAATTCATGCATATCAAATTTAAATTAAGATTACATTTAATTAGGCGTCCTGTCATTTAGAAATCGTGTTTAGGACATGCATTTTATTAGCATTTTATTTATTTGAATGTTATTTTATTGATTGTGTACCTGCATGACCACCATTTGCATGTTAGTAGTTTAGGTTTAAATTAATTGACATTGCCTGCAAAATATTTTTAAAAAAAATTAAAGGTACCGAAAGGGCGTTAGAATAATTTAGCGTAACCATGTCCCCGGACCTATTGAATCTCTGGTTCGTAAAAATAAAAGTATTCTCCCATACTTTATTTGGGTTTCTAATCAAACCCTAATTGATTAGTGGCGGCTCCAAATTGAATTGAAATTGCATATTTAAATGAGTTAATTTTTATCAAGTCGCGATTGGTAGGACTTGGGAGGGTCCGTGCCAAGTTCTCGGACTTAGTAATCCATTAGCCCTTTCGAATAATTCACCTTCAAAAATTTGGGAAGGTCGCGACATTCTTTTTCTTCCTTTTGCCAATCACCGACCTTAGGCACCGGTGACCGGCTAGACGAGGGCCAGTGACCTCGCCAGACCGTCGTCGGCCCCCGGAGACGCCAAGCCACGACGAGGCTCGACCTCGCCCAGGCGGCGCGAGGTTTGCCTCGCCACCAAGGCCACCAGCGAGGCTCCGGTGAGCTCGTCGAAGCTCGGTCAGCCAGTTGCCGGCCGTTACTGTGGCCGGCGACCGGCCACAAAGAGAAAGAAGGAAAAAAAAAGAAACAACAAAATTATATAAGTTTATTAAACACATTTTTATTTCTGGAGTAAAATTTTTTTGCATTACTAAGTGCGTTCTTATACTCAAAAATTATTTTCGGAAACAAAAATAAAAAAATAAAAAAATTATTTCTATTTAAAAATTAGGGTTAATACTCTAAAAAACCCCAAACCTGGTACACTTGTGACAAATTTACCCCAAATTATTTTTTTGACTGTGAAAAACCCCAAACCGATAAACTTGTGACAAATTTACCCCGACTAACCATAAAAAATCATAAACTGGTATATTTATGACAAATTTACCCCAAACTAATTTATTCGACTGCAAAAAACCTTAAACTGGTAAATTTATGATAAATATATCATATGCTAAATTGGATTAATACCACAAAAAAATCATAAAAATTGTAAACTGTGACAAACGGAATGTAAAATCCTAAATTGGTATACCGGTTAACTGTCACGTGTCATTTAACTTAATAATTTGAGAATAAAATTTAACGAAAATTAACATAGGATAAATTTGTCACAAGTGTACCAGGTTTGGGATAAATTTATCAAAGGTATACCAATTTGGAATTTTTTGTGGTCAAAAAAATAGTTTGGGATAAATTTATCACAAATGTACCAGTTTGGAGTTTTTCAAAATATTAATCCTAAAATTTATTCTTTAAAATAAAAACGTTACTAAATGCACCCCGTAAATTTAGTGGAGCCACCCGTTGGTTTCTTTCTTCTTGTCAGCCGCGGCTGTACCTTTTTTCTTGTACGTGACTCGTTCGGGGAAAACCCTAATGAGAATGGGAAGGGAAAAAATAAGGAAGAAGAGAAAAGCTGACGGACGATTTGACCATCCCCCATCCCCACTGACTTGACCCCCGCCCATCCGAATCGTGGAGAATCCAGTCAAAAAATGATGGCGAATCCCTGACAGACGGGGCGTGAAATTTCAAACGTTGGAATTTAAGGTGGACGCCCGTTTCCCAAGCGTGGGGGAATTCCTTGTATTGAACAAATTCCATGCCTTAGCCACTCGATATAAAGCTTTTTGGATGGCTGGCACGTCTTTTCTCCTTCGGGAAAAAAAACTCGTTCTCCGTTCACGACCAAGCCAGCAAACGGCAGGACGACAGCTATGTTGGAAGGCGACAAACCCGATCCGCCATCGCCATTACAAAAGTCCAAACACCCCTGATTAAGGGGCAAGAAGAAGAAGGTGAGGAGGAAGGTCCCACGTCCGGATGCAAAAGAGAAACTTGGTTTTAACTCTTCACGTGCTCTAAACCGACGCCACAGGAGAGAAGAAAAGCAGATTCCAGCAGCACTTTCTCCAATAGATCTTTACCTCTTGGTCTCTTTTAAAGAATAGTTTTCCTTATGGAAATGAGACGTCCATGTCGTGCGTGTCCAATGGAGTTCGTCCTTCGATCGCTTTCCGCCCAACCCAACTTCTCCACAAGTCGCTTCGTTTTTGCTCCCGCCCCCATCGCTGACCTACTTCGGTTTTCTCGGTCACGCAAGCCTTGATTCGATTCGCTCGTATACTGACCATGTGTTCTGTAGACTTAGACTTACCATTTCGGTACGTCAAAATGGCTCTTGCGTAAGCCCGTGGAAGAGTAAAACTTTTCTTCTTGTGATCAAAGCTAAGGTTGTATCGACTAATGGATTACTCGGTTCGGGTTTGCACAAACTGATGAGACCACCCCTCCCATAAGATGAATCAATTTATAAGATGTTACGTGCAACAAACTTCCCTTTATTGGTTTCTAGCCGAAGAAAAAGATCTTTTCCTTTATTTGAAGGTATAATGATGATTTCTTTCTTCTTTTTTGGGAAAACCTTTCGAAATGAAAGAGGCAGGCCACATGCCACGTAGTTAACAAAAGAGGGAGCCCAATCGAGATGACTAAAAGTAGTAAAAGAAGGCATATCAAGACACTTCCAACATTTTTAAAAAGAACGTCTTTCCAAAAGTTACTCATTTTCTTCGCCAACAGTTGTAATTTTGAATTACAATCACTAGGTCTGGACCGTGTTTTATTTCATATTCTTAAATAAGGGTTAGAGATAATTATAGGAAATACTCATATTTTCATTGATTTTGTATGTTGTTGATTGACGATGATTGATATTGTCAATCACGATATGATAGTTTGAGTATCTCGTTACTTAGATAGTCATCTTATGCTGTTTATAAGTTCCTCTTGTCCTGTGACATCCGAAAATTTCGTTCATGTAATTACGTGACAATGCATGTAGATGATACTTAAGTTATAAGCTAAATATTATTTACCTTAGTATACTGACAAGTAGAAGCTTTAATTGAATCATAAATTTCGTGGGACACGATAGATAATTTCTCCATAAACGCAATCGTCCCACATCTGTCATGTCGAGTTGAATTGATAAACATTGATGTGTGCATTAATAATAGTACAGATTAATTAACGGACAGCTCAATTGATAATAGGTAATATTACTTGTTTGAAATCTAATTAATTAGTGCTAATGATTTATTATTTTCAGTAATGGCATCGAGGATAGATAGGCTATATTTATTTTCCTAATAATAGTAATATCCACTTTTCTCTTATATTAAGCCACCCACACACTTGTCCTTATATCATGTCTTGCATGACCATTTGTTGCAACCAAGATGAGGTTTTATTATATTTTGACACTTGAGATTAAGTGGAGACTTATTCTAAGTGAGTCACTCCTTGCATTTCCTTTGCCCATGTACAAAAGCTTTGCCTTGCATTTGTACCATATCAAGATGGTGATTAACATGCATGGCTCTACTAGCACTTGAAGACCCATTTTGGTAAAATTTTAATAAAACCTCTTTTACTTTGGCAAAAGAACTCTTTCAGCATTTCCAAAACTCTGAATAACACTTGCATTTGGTTATTCTCACTTTCAATCCTAAAATTAGTGGGCTAAACTCTTCTATCCAAGGGCTAGAAAGTGGTGATGGTAATTGGGTGGTTTGCGCTTGTTTGTGATAAGTGCAATTTCTAGGTATTAAGCTAGTTTAAATCTACTTAGTATTTCTATCTTGGTGGGTTGGCTGAGATGTGCAAGAACCTTTTTGAGTATGGTGATTTTTAAATTTGTCTTGGTGATATTGTCCATGTTTGTTTTGTTTCATTCTAGATAGTTAGAATTAATCATTCTATCATATTAATCTTGATGACCCATTACATATTCGTTCTACTTCTTTCTACTTCATTTTAGGTAGTCAGAATCTAGTCGTTCTACCATATATATCTTGATGATCCATTACATGTTCGTTCTTCTTCTTTTTGCTTCGTTTTAAGTAGTCAGAATTTGGTCGTTCTACCCTATTTATCTTGATGATCCATTGTGTGTTTGTTCTACTTCTTTCTACTTCATTCTAGGTAGTCAGAATTTGGCATTCTACCATATTTATCTTGATGACTCATTGAGTGTTCATTTTGCTTTTTTTTTTTGCTTTGTTTTGGATAGTTAGAATTGGTCGTTCTGTGATATTTATCTTGATAACCCATTACATATTCGTTTTGCTTCTTTTTACTTCAATCTAGATAGTCAAAATATGGTTGTGCTATCATATTTATCTTAATGATCCATTACATATTCATTTGCTTCTTTCTGCTTCGTTCTGGGTAGTTAGAACTGGTTATTTTGTCATATTTATCTTGATGACCCATTGCATTTTTGTTTTACTTCGTTTTGTTAGGATTTTACTAGTTCGAATCTGTTCATTTGTTATACTAGATTTTTACTAAGTCTGTGTGAATTTGTGCCTTCATGAATTTGCTTAACTGGTCAAATCTATTCTTTTGTTGAATTTGTCAACTTGTGAATCTATCTGTTGATAGATCTGTCCATTGGTTCAGATAGACTTTACTGAGTATGAATATATTCCTTGTTAAATTTGTTTATTTGTTGATTCCGTCCATTTGCTGAATCTGTCCATTTATAAATTTGTTCATTATTGGATCCTTTCTTTTATTCTATAAGCTTTTATCAAGCCAAAAATTACCTTATTAATTGTTCAAACTTTTCGACCAGAATGTACTTGTTGTTCTAACTTAGAATTGTACTCATTTGCATGTTTAGACCTTACATCTAGAATACACTTATTCGTTCAGGCTCAGAATTTGCCCATTTGATTAATCATTTTTTAATGACCAGAACCTGTTTCTTTGTAAAATTAGATTTTATTGGATCTGAACTATTTAATTATACAATTCTAGCTGTGTTTGTTTATACAATTAGATTTTACGGAAGTCCAAACCAGTTTCTTTATACAATCAATTTTACTAGGTTTGGATACAATCAAATTTTATGGAAGTTTGAACCTATTTCCTTATGCAATCAAATTTTACTTGGCCTGGATGTATTTGTGTATAAAATCAGATTTCATTGAATCTAGACCTTTGTAATGATTCGATCAAATTCATTCTACGTCTAAGCATCCTTATCTTTTGAATCTAAATATATATTTTTACTCAATCTAACCATGATAACTTTCTCAGTTTGATTCGCTTCCAAGTCTAGTTTCCTTAAAAAGGCAGATTACCAAATAACTATTCACATTCTGAGTAGGATCACAAGTTGCTTCTTACCCAATTATGTGACTAATGCATTCTAAGAAAATGGGTATGGGTGCAATAAATGTATATGTTTACTTGTCTTTATAAAATAGAAGGATAAGCATGCTATTATAATGTGCACGTTAAAAGGTATGATGAGAAATGAGGTGAGATAAACTTATAACCCTCATCCTTCACTTATGTGATTTTAAAAAGGGGAAGGTAAGGTTATACATGAAAAGTGGTTATGCATTGGATGTTGATTATTGTAATGGTTGTTTATTTCATTGTTGATGTAAGAAACATCCATGTTAACAAGTGCATTGTGCATGAAAGTAATGTGATTCCATGACCCACATATGGCGCGTGACAATGCCCCGTTATGGAAGCTTGCAGGATGCCTCAGTGGTTAGGATACCCAGGGAGTGTTTCGGGATGCCTTGGAAGTCGAGATACCCCTATGGTGAGGATATCCTATGGTTGAAGTTTACAGGATGCCTCAAAGTTGAGATGCCCAATGGTTGGGATGTCCCAAGGAGTGTTTTGAGATACCTCAGGAGTTGAGATACCCCTGTCGTGGGGATGCCTTGTGGTGGAAATTTGCAGGATGTTTCAAAATTGAAATGCCCTAGTGGTTAGAATGCATCCTAAGTTAGGATGCCCGCCCTAATGGTTGGATTGCCTTGTGAGTTGGGATGTCCTGGGAGAGCTCATGAGGAAAAGTTAAATGAATATATTGCATGTCTATTTGCATGTATAGAATCATGAGATGTTTGATTCGTTGCCTTGCATTGGAACTTGTTATGCTACATGCATGAGCTTGAATAAAATTATTGTTGCATGACTGTTATTGTGGTAAATGAAAAAAAGGAGAGGTAAAGTTGGCTCATGTTTTATCATATTTATTGGATTGTTATGCATTCACTTTGCTTGGACCAAATGAAGTGGTAAAATGAATTTTTTTTTTTTATTATTTTAACTTAAAACTAGATATTCAATTTATTGGGTTTTGGTTCATCCCTTTCTTTTCAGTTTGCAGGATGGTCACTGAAATTTGACTATGGAAGGGATAAGGCGATGCTCGAGATCATCAATCCCCGAGTCGGATGGTGGCTTGTTTACGGAAAAAAAGATAGAAGTAGAGACGTTAGCTGGCCGAATCCTTTCCCAGGATCTTTGTATTTTGGATGTGCTTGAATGAGGTGTTTTGGTTGAGAAATTTTTTATTAAGCTTCGGCATGCTATTAAAACAATAATATAAAATGGACAGGTGTCACAGGTGACGTTTTGAGGTGTCACATGTACTCTTCACTACTAAATATAAACATTCTGCTCTCTCTCTCTCTCTCTCCATGCACGTTTTTGGTTTCTTCCTCAGTGCTCTCTTAATGCCGTGGTCCCCATCACATGCAAGTTCACACACTATTCCCAATTAAAGGATCACTGCACCCCACTTGAATCAAGCCCCTCGACTAAAAAACACTATGACTAGATCTGGAGTTGGGTAATGGGGAAACCAAGCTCATTGCCTTTTCGCGTGAATCGATCAAATCAAACGTTTGACTTTCTCTCGCCTCCGATGTGTTCCAGTTGGGGGAAAAAGAGTATTATAGCTTGATAATTCTTTTGAGAGGTGTGCAACCCACGCATAGGATAAGGAAATAACGTATGTGCTTAGGTCATTCATATACCCCAGATTTAATTCTGTAAATATTCTAGAATTTTTAAGAGAGAGGGAGAAAGAATCAATGAAGATCACATTTTTACTCAATTGGCTTGACATTTATCTTATTAGAATAAAGGGTATTTATACCCCGAACAATATAAATAAGAAATGAAATAATTCAATAAGAAAATAAAGTAATGAAATACCAAATAATATCCCTAATGTCCAACATAATCTCTAGCAAAATTCTCTAATATCCATACATATACTTTGTCAACTTCTCACACAAGGAGCTTTATCTTATATTATATGCATGAAAATGCATTCATAGAGAGAGTTTCTCCCTCGGCTCTTTGCTAAGTGGAGGCCGCCTTCCACGACGAAACGTTTACAGAGCCAATCCCCAATTAGACTAAATCCTAATCGATGCTGGCGCCCGCACCTGCTCGTTTCGTTCTTTTCGTCATCACGTGCGCACTCCAATCCCATACGATTCTACAAAGTCGACATCAAAGTTGGCTCCCCCTTCCGTTTCACACCTGCTGGCAAGTAGTGAAACCGAATCATCTCGTGGATTCACATTGCAGAGATCCCATTTAAGTTAAAACAGATCGCTAAGTGAATCGCTTCCATTCCTCTCAATGGACCATCTGACGCACTCATAGCTAAAGCTTACTTTGCTATGGAACCATTTTCATGGCGGGTAGCTCCATGGAATCAACATTTTGGTTTTTGTCTATTCGTATTTTGGCTGATATTAAACAAAGTACTATGTGAGTAATGAAATGAGAGCTGTGTTTGGTAAAAGCAACTTACAATTATTATCGGTAAGTAACAAACTCGGTCCATGAGGGTGGAGTATGGTAAAAGCACGTGTTGCTAAGAAATGAACAGAACAATCGACGACTTTTTGTCACTGAAGTTGTTGATAATAGGCATCACTGGTTATTGAAGAAAGCCTTTAACAATCGATGAAATTATGGACGCTAGCTTGTATTTGCCAAGTAGTGAAGTTAATATTATTTTCGGATCTGTAACCTCATCCGGATAAGTGTTGTTGAACGATAGGAGATTACGGAATAACTTCTTGTAATTACATACAGGATTAGGAGGTTGCTCATTTATTTAGCCACATTGTGTCCTTTGCAAATATAGTATTCCATTGCAAATTTATATTTATCTGTACTTTCCTACAATTTACATTGGGAGGGACATTGTTCTTAATGCTCGTACCTCAAAATTTCTTGTCATTTAAATGACCCATCATAATTTTTATTGATTCATATCAATTGTCTATATTTTCAAAGGTATTTTAAACTCTGACTGACTCAAATTTGACATCAAGGAGACGTGTCATTTTTGCTTGTCCCACTAATCTCACATACTAACTTGTTTGTTTTCTAGTCCACCGTCACTAATGTTTTAAACTCTTTGTCCCGCGCTGTTATAATCCCGCGTTCATGTCAAAGCGTGTGAAAAGTGAGAACGAATGGGGGGAGCCACGATTGCCCGCCCCGTCTTTCGTTGTTCGGCCCTATGTTTTTTCCTCTTGTTCTCCTTTTCTGGAGGCAAGCGCTGTGATTCAGGACGTACTCGCCCGCCGCAAGGCACGCCTCGCAATCAATTCATCTTTCTTGCGGAACGATGTGAACTTCCAACTCCTCCCCCCACCCCCACGCCAAAACTCCCCAAAAAATTCCGAATCGATTTCGTCTGTGATGAATTCAACCCTTCTTTCTTTAGTCCTCTTTCTCTCTCTCTCTTCTGCCATTCAACTCTCTCTCTCTCTCTCTCTCTCTCTAGAAGATATACATACGTCTCCATCGCGTTACATCTCCCTTCAACGCAGCTATATACATAAGCTCCTGGACATCGCCCATTAAGTCCTGACATCCCGCACTGCAAACTCATCATGTCTGTTTTCCTGTTTGTAGGGTTTTCTGTCATCTTGTATGCCTTCCTCTCCCTCATTCACCAAAGCATCAGAGAGAAAACGTCATCCTCCGCTTCTTTTCGTATGAGCCACGGCCCTCCTTCTCATCCCATCATAGGATCTCTCCTCTCTTTCTACCAGAACCGTTCCCGCCTTCTCGACTGGTACACCGACCTCCTCTCCCGATCCCCTACCCAGACCATCGTCATTCACCGGCTCGGCGCGTGCCGCACCGTCGTCACCGCCAACCCTGACAACGTCGAGCACGTCCTCAGGGCCAACTTCCACAACTACCCCAAGGGCGTCCCCTTCACCAGCATCCTCGGCGACTTACTTGGCTGCGGCATCTTCAACGTCGACGGTCCTCTCTGGAGCACCCAGCGCAAGCTCGCCAGCCACGAGTTCAGCACCAATTCGTTGAGGGACTTCGTCGTGCGGACGCTTGAAGCTGAGGTCGAGAACCGGCTCTTGCCGCTTCTCCAAGACTATGCCGATACTGATCGAACCCTGGACCTTCAAGACTTGCTCAGGAGGTTCGCTTTCGACACCGTGTGCCAAGTTTCTTTAGGCACCGACCCGGATTGCCTCGACCTCTCGCGCCCGCTGCCTCCTCTGGTGACTGCCTTCGAAAACGCGTCGAGGATATGCGCAATGCGAGCCACCTCCCCAGTGTATCTGGTCTGGAAAATCAAGAGAGCGTTGAACATCGGCTCCGAAAAGAAGCTTTCCGAAGCTGTGAAGCTCGTGCATGATGATATACTTGATATAATCCGGAACAGGAAGGAGAAGCTGCTTCAAGAGAATGACGATCAGCAGATAAAATACGACGGCGACCTCTTGTCTCGGTTTCTTGCAGCCGGGCACAGTGAAGAGATGGTGCGGGACATGGTGATAAGCTTCGTGATGGCCGGAAGAGACACCACATCGGCCGCAATAACGTGGCTCTTCTGGCTCCTTGCTCAGAACTCGAATGCGGAGCGAGCGATCGTGAGCGAAGTTGACTCGATTCTTGACCGGAGCTACAAGAATTGCTTGGACTTCGAAGCCTTGAAGGAGATGAGGTTCCTGAAGGCATGCCTCTGCGAATCGATGCGGCTGTACCCGCCGGTCGCATGGGACTCGAAGCACGCCGCGGCGGACGACGTGTTGCCGGACGGGACCCCGGTGAGGAAGGGCGACAGAGTGACGTACTTTCCCTACGGCATGGGGAGGATGAAGAAGCTGTGGGGGAAAGACAGGCTCGAGTTCAAACCGGACCGGTGGCTGGTGGGACCGGGAATGGAAGGTGGTGCGGAGGGGGAGTTGAGAGCGGTGAATCCATACAAGTTCCCGGTTTTTCAGGCCGGCCCGAGGGTGTGCCTTGGGAAGGAGATGGCCTTCATCCAGATGAAGTACGTCGTGGCATCGATTTTGGGGAGGTTCGAGATCAGACCGGTTCTCGAGAACCGGCCGGCTTTCGTGCCTCTGTTGACCGCCCACATGACGGGGGGTCTGAAGGTCGTGGTCAATAAAAGGAAACTAATGGGAAGCTGCTGAGTAGTTGCGACGAAAGGAGTTGGAGAGTACTCAGAGGAGTCCATAAGACAGGGTAGGTGGCGGAGCGGATGCTTGTCGTTTTTGTAGTTTAACAGCCTCGAATGATTCGTAAGAAAGATTATAAATAAATGCCTAATCATATCATCCCCTCGGTATTTATATATATACACAATAATGTACCTATTAGATTGTGGATATCAATCATTGTTCAGGTTTGCATGATATCCAAAACGCTTGGAATCACACTTATCTCAAGTTAAACCATGGATCAATTGGAAATGATAAATGTGGCTTAGTTCGGGTTGGATTTTTGGGGCTTCCTTTTTTTTTTCCCGGGCTATTTCAAGCATATGCCCCCGTTGACCATCAAGTTATTCCAGACCTAGTATACTACATTTGATTTCCCTATATATGTTTATTTGGAGCTAATTTCAAACCTGTTGGACAAAGAAATTTAGCAAGAAGCTAACTGTGGAAGTCCAGTTTCTTAAAACACCAAAACTTTAACTGTGGAAGACATTGAATCAGGTTAAGTCTTATACAATAGCTTAACTTGGCAGTACAAATGCTTACAAAGATATACAAGCATATCGGAATGATGAATGACCAAGATCTCCTCATCTTTTCATTTAACAAAACCAATATTCTCCAACAATTTCAATCATGTTCAAGCAATCTCCATTTTGGCCAAAAGACCATATTAGCTAAATCTCTAGAGGAAAATCTTTCCAGCCCATTAATTATTCGATATTGTAAATTTGCCAATCATGTGGAAAACATCAACATATGTTTTTTTCGAGGATGCTTCAGTTTGCAAGATACTCTATTTATATTATGAACAGTAACTGTACAACTCTACTTACAATTTTCATCCTCAATTTTAAAGAATGAAAGCATCCAACGGTGCAATTATTCAATAATGAAGCTATGGGGAGAATGATAAAACTTGTTTACTGTTCTCTTACACCAGCAAACTTTCTCTACGGTGAGACCTCATTATTCAATTTTTTTTTTATTGAATCTTTCAATATTCTCTTTTGACGAATTATAGTGCTTTTTTAGTCAATCTCTTTTGTACTAGTAGGACATATGGACGATGGATTCCATGGCCGAAACATAAAGAAGGAAATTATTTGATATTCAAAAGCGCATGTGCACAATATGCCTAAATATTCACCAAATTGCGGATGGCACAATGTTCACCCCCTAGGTCTTGACTCCACGTGTCCTTCGCTACTGATGCCAATTGCCAAGTAATATATCGAGTCAATCCAATTTTCACTGGCTGAATCCGTCGCCTCTTAAGAGAGTTCAACCGGCAAGAACAAGACACTGTCTTTTCCCCTCGATGCAATGTTGACAGCAATAGTATTGTTAAATTAATTCATTTTATCTTACGTGGTGTTTTTTGTTGCTTTTTTCTTTAAATCTTATTTAAGGAATAGTATTTTTTTTTTAAAAAAAAGCTAAATTAATTCTAAAAAAATAAAACTAGAAAAAAAAAAAAGAAAGAAAGAAAGAAAGAAAAGAAGCAAGGTTGTGGGTGGCTCAGTAGCTGCCACTATCATTGCCATTGTCGGAGGGGGCCGGTGAGGTTGTCAGCCCTAGGTTGTGGAGGGGGGCGGCCCTCACTGACCTGAGCAAGGCCATCGTCGATTAGGCAAGGGCCAACGAGGCTCCCCCAAATTCGGGTGACGCCTCAACTAGGGTCAGTGAGGCTCGCAAATTTGGCAATGTTGACCCTTGCCTATGGTCGGCGAGCCTCCCCAGCCCTAGGTGTGGGCTAGCAATCCTCGCTAGCCCCAAGCGAGGATGCGGCGTCGCCTAGATTTAGGTGAGCCTTGTCAGCTCTTGCCTGGCTAAAAAGGGCTACCTCACCTCTGCCACCTTGCCAAGCCCCTCCGATAATAGTAGCAGCGATTGCGACGCCTAACCACGATCGCTACCCCTTACTTTTTTATTTTTTATATATTTATATTTTGATATTTCAAGTATTCAAAATTTTAAAAATTGACCATATACGTGTTAGAATTGAGTATTAAAATTTCAAACTTACATGTAAAAACGTATTAGGAAAAGTGAATCGATTTTTCAACATGAATGATTGCATGTTCGAGCATATTGGACACATGTCGAAATATTATACCTGATATGAAAGTTTTCGAGGAATGATTACCTCTTGGGGTTCATCGAGATATGGTAGATCGCTGCTGTCGAGTCCGGGCGTGGCGGTGGGCACAAACCTTCAGCAAAGTCCACCGCTTTTTTTGGGCCCAAGGTCGTGGTCGTACGATGATGATGATGATGGTGACGACGACGATTTATAGATTTAGACGAGGCACCCGTTTGTTTCTTTCTTCTTGTCAACCGCGGCTGTACCTTTTTCTGACACGTGACTCGTTCGGCGAAAACCCTAATGGGAAGAGTGGGAAAGGAAAAAAAGAAGGAACAAGAGAAAAGCTGACAGACGATGTGACCATCCCCTCAGTCCCCATTGACTTGACCCATGCCCATCCGAATCGTCGAGAACCCAGTTAAAAAATGATGCGAATCCCTGATAGACGGGGGTGAAATTTCGAATGTTGGAATTTAGGGTGGACGCCTGTTTCCAAATGTGGGGGGAATCTCTCGTATTGAACAAATTCCATGCCTCAACTACTCGATATAAAGCCTTTTGGATAGCTGGCTCTTGTCTTTCTCCTTTGGAAAAAAGCATGCGTCCTCCGTTCACGACCAGGCCAGCAAACGGCAGGACGACAGCTATTTTCGATCGCGACAAAGCCGATCCGCCATCGCCATTACAAAAAGTCCAAACACCCCTGGTTAAGGGGCAAGAAGAAGAAGGTGAGGAGGAAGGTCCCACGTTCGGACGCAAAAGAGAAACGTGGTTTTAACTCTTCACGTGCTCTAAATCGACGCCAAAAGAGACGAGAAAAGCCATCGACACATCAACGGCAGCAGCAGCACTATCTCCAAGAGATTTTACCTCTTGGTCTCTTTTAAAGAATAGTTTTCCTCAGGGAAATGAGACGTCCATGTCGCGCGTGTCCAATCGAGTTCGTCCTTTGATCGCTTTCCACCTAACCCGACTTCTCCACAAGTCGCTTCATTTTCGTTCTCGCCCCCCATTGCTGACCTACTTCGGTTTTCTTGCCATTTCGGTACGTTAAAATGGTTCTTGCGTAAGCGCATAAAAAAGTAAAATTTTCCTTCTTGTGATCAGAACTAAGAATAAATTGACTTACGAATTGCTCAGCTTGATTTTGCACGAACTGATGAGACCACCCATCTCATCTAACGAACCGATCTGTAAGATGTTACATGCAACGACTTTTTCTTTATTGGAAGGCATAATGATGGTTTTGTTCTTTTTTGGGAAATCCTTTCGAAATGAAAGAGGCGAGGCGCATGACGCGCAGTTAACAAAAGAAGAAGCCCAAGCAAGATTACTAAAAGTACTAGAAAATGGCACATCAAGACAAATTGCAAGGTTTTTAAACATGTTTCGGAGAGTGATCCATTCCATACATCAACAGTCACAATTTTGAATTACAATCACCGAGTTTGGACCGAGTGTTCTATATTATATTCTTAAATATGGGTTAAACATAGCTAGGAAATATTTGTATTTTCATTGATTATGTATGCCGTTGATTGATGGTAATTGATATTGGAAGTCATGATACGATAGTTTGAATATTTCGATACTTAGATAGCCATCTTGTGCTGTTTATAAGTTTCTCCTGTACTCTTCACGGGTGAATATGAACATTATGCTCTCTCCACTCATGTTTTTGGTTTCTTCCTCAGCGCTCTCCTAATTCCCTGGTCCCCATCACATGCAATTTCACACACTATTCCCAGTTAAAGAATCACCGAACCCCACTTGAATCAAGCCCCTTGACTAAGAACACCGTGAATAGATCTGGAGTTGAGCAATGGGGAAACCAACCTCATTGCCTTTTCACATGTATCGATCAAATCAAACGTTGACTTTCTCTAGCCTCCAATGCGTCCAAATTAGGGGAAAAAGGGTATTATAACTTGATAATTCTTGGGAGAGGTGTGCAACCCACGCATAGAGCAAGCAAATTACGTCCGCGGTTAGGTCATTCATATATCTTACTATTAATTCTGTAAATATTCTAAAATTTTCAAGAGAGAGGGGGAGAAAGAATCAATAAAGGTCACATCTTTACTCAACTGGCTTGTCATTTACCTCATTAAAAATAAGAGTATTGATATCAGAACAATATGTATAAGAAATGAAATAATCTAATAAGAAAAATTAGCTATATTAAAAAGTAACAAAATACCAAATAATTTCCTTAATATCTAATATAATCTCTAGCAGCCTACTAAGGAAATACCTAATATCCACGAATATGCTTTGTCAAATTCCTACACAAGGAGCTTTATCTAATACTATATGCATGAGAATGCATCCATAGATAGAGTTTCTCCCTCGGTTTTCTACTAAGTGGAGGCCGCCTTCAACGACGAAACGTTTACAAAGCCAAAACCCAATTAGACTAAATCTTAATCGATTGCTGGCGCCCGCACCTGCTCGTTTCGTTCTTTTCCTCATCACGTCCGCATTCCAGTCCCCTACGATCCTACAAAGTCGACATCAAAGTCGGCTCCCCTTCCCTTCCACACCTGCCGGCAAGTAGCGAAACCAAATCATCGTATGGATTCACATTGCAAAGATCTCACTAAAATTAAAACAGATCGTAGGTGAATCACTTCCGTCCCTCTCAATGGACCATATCTATCACTCATAGCTAAAGCTTACTTTGATACGGAGCAATTTTCATGTCGGATACCTCCATAGAATCGACACTTTGGTTTTTGTCTATTTGTACTTTGGCTTATATTAGGCAACTATCGTGGTCCTTTCTTTGGGGGAAAACAACACAGTAATTATTCTCTTGAATATTATATTAACAAAAGTATTATGTGACTAATGAAATGAGAGCTGTGTTTGTTAAAAGCAACTTTCGATTATTATCAACAAGTAACAAACTCGGACCATGAGAGCTGAGTTTGGTAAAAGCACGCGTCACTTACGAAATGAATAGAACAACCAACAACTTGTTAATAAAGTTGTCGATGATGGGATCACCAGTTATTGAAGAGAGCCTTCACTAGTCGACGGGATTATCTATGCAAGCATGTGTTTGCCAAATAGTGGAGTCGATATTTTCCGATCTATAACTCCATGTATACAAGTGTTGCTGAATAATAGAAGATTGTTCTTGTAACTTCTCGTAACTACATACAGTATTAGGAAGTCACTTATTTATTTACCCATATTATATTCTTTGTGAAAGACCCCAAATCAATTATAGAACTCAATGTTCTCGTGCAAATTTATTTTCATCTTTATTTTTCTACAATTTACATCATGGGTGATATTGTTCCCCGTGCTCGTGCTTTTAAATTCTTGGTCATTTATTTTCCCATCCAAAAACAGCAAAATAACCCATCATAACTTTTGCTGATTTATATCAATCGTTCATATTTTCAACGGTATTTCGTCTTTACGGTGAGATTGTCACTGAGCAAGATTTGACATTTAGACGTGTCATTTGTGCTTGTTCCACTAATCTCACCGAACACATCTATTGATACCAATTTGGTTGTTTTCTAGTGCACTATCACCGCATGCATGTAATGATCCATATGTCCTCACATTTCACAAATCTCAATGTTTTTGTACCGCGTAGTTATTATACTCCTTTCACGTCAAAGTGTGTAAAAAGTAAGAACCAATGGGGGGAAACATGATTGCCTCCCTTGTCTTCTGTTGTTTGGCCCCATGTTCTTTTTCCTCTTTTTCTGGTGGCAAGCGCGGTGATTCAAGACGTACTCGCCCGCCGCTGAAAACGTCTTGCAATCAATTCATCTTCCTTGCAATTCCGCATGCTGTCCCGTCCTTTTTGAACCTCGAGAACCATGTGAACTTTCAATTCCTCCTCCCCGCCACAACTCCGAATTGATTTCGTCTTCCCCGAAAGATGATGTTTGCTGATCAAAAAGTCCTTCGGTAGCGTGCCCCCGCTTTAGCTGCGGACGGCCGCTCTCGGATTGAACCCATCACTCCCACACGATTTGATCCCAATTATCTCACCAACAGTTATTACACGTTGTAGAAATTTAGTATGAAGACTTCAACCCTCTTTAGTTCCTCCCCCCCAAACCCTTCTCTCTCTATAGAAGATAAACATACATCTTCGTCGCATTACATCTCCATTCAACACAGCTATGTATACATAAGCTCTTGGACATCACTCATAAGTCCTGACATCCCGCACTGCAAGCTCATCATGTCTGCTCTCCTGTTTGTAGGGTTTTCTGTCATCTTGTATGCCTTCCTCTCCCTCATTCACCACAACATTAGCAAGAAGACGTCATGCTCGGCTGCTCGTTGGACGAGCCACGGCCCTCCTTCTCATCCCATCATAGGATGTCTCCTCTCTTTCTATCGAAACCGTTCCCGCCTTCTCGACTGGTACACCGACCTCCTCTCCCGATCCCCTACCCATACCATCGTCATCCACCGGCTCGGCGCGTGCCGCACCGTCGTCACCGCCAACCCTGACAACGTCGAGCACGTCCTCAAGAACAACTTCCACAACTACCCCAAGGGCGCCCCCTTCACCAGCATCCTCGGCGACTTTCTCGGCTGTGGCATCTTCAACGTCGACGGTCCTCTCTGGAGCACCCAGCGCAAGCTCGCGAGCCACGAGTTCAGCACCAATTCGTTGAGGGACTTCCTCGTGCGGACGCTGGAAGCTGAGGTCGAGAACCGGCTCTTGCCTCTTCTCCAAGACTATGCCGATACTGATCGGACCCTGGACCTTCAAGACTTGCTCAGGAGGTTCGCTTTTGACACCGTGTGCCAAGTTTCTTTAGGCACCGACCCGGATTGCCTCGACCTCTCGCGCCCGCTGCCTCCTCTGGTGACTGCCTTCGAAAACGCGTCAAGGATATGTGCAATGAGAGCCACCTCCCCAGTGTATCTGGTCTGGAAAATCAAGAGAGGGTTGAACATCGGGTCCGAAAAGAAGCTTTCCGAAGCTGTCAAGCTCGTGCATGATGATATACTTGATATAATCCGGAACAGGAAGAAGAAGCTGCTCCAAGAGAATGACGATCAGCAGATAAAATACGACGGCGACCTCTTGTCTCGGTTTCTTGCAGCCGGGCACAGTGAAGAGATGGTGCGGGACATGGTGATAAGCTTCGTGATGGCCGGAAGAGACACCACATCGGCGGCGATGACGTGGCTCTTCTGGCTGCTTGCTCAGAACTCGAATGCCGAGGAAGAGATCGTAAGCGAAGTTGACTCGATTCTTGACCGGAGCTACAACAAGTGCTTGGACTTCGAAGCCTTGAAGGAGATGAAATTCCTGAAGTCATGCCTCTGTGAATCGATGCGGCTGTACCCGCCGGTCGCGTGGGACTCGAAGCACGCTGCGGTGGACGACGTGTTGCCGGACGGGACCGCGGTGAGGAAGGGCGATAGAGTGACGTACTTTCCATACGGGATGGGGAGGATGGAGGAGCTGTGGGGGAAGGACAGGCTCGAGTTCAAACCGGACCGGTGGCTGGTGGGACCGGGAATGGAAGGTGGCGCCGAGGGGGAGTTGAGAGCGGTGAGTCCATACAAATACCCGGTGTTTCAGGCCGGTCCAAGGGTGTGCCTCGGGAAGGAGATGGCCTTCATCCAGATGAAGTACGTCGTGGCGTCGATCTTGAGGAGGTTCGAGATCAGACCGGTTCTCGAGAACCGGCCGGTTTTCGTGCCTCTGTTGACCGCCCATATGGCGGGGGGGCTGAAGGTCGTGGTCAAGAAAAGGAAGCTAATGGGAAGCTGCCAAGTTGTTGCGACGAAAGGAGTTGGAGAGTAGACGAAGATAGGGTTGGTGACGGAGCGAATGCTCATCGTTCTTGTAGTTTTGCTGCCTCAATTGATTCATTGGAAAGATTATAAATGCCTAATCATATCATCCCCTAATAAAGAATAAAAATTATTAGATCGCGAGTGTCAGCGGTTCGGGTTTGGGTTTCCATGACACCCAAACCATTTAGAATCGCATTTGTTTTGAGCTAAACCGTGGACTGATTGGAAATGAAAAATGAGGTTTGGTTCGGGTCAAGTTTTCAGGTTTCCTTTTCTTTTCCCAGGCTATTTCGAATATATGCCCTGATTGACCATCAAGTTATTTCAGACCTAGTCTACTACATTTGATTCCCTATAGATGTTTATTCTGAGCTAATTTCAAATCCTTTGGCCAAAGAAATTTATCATCAAGCTAAACTGTGGAAATACAGTTTCTTAAAACACCAAAACTTTAACTGTGGAAGACATTCAATCAGGTTGAGTCTTATACAATTTGCTTAACTTGACAGTACAAGTGCTTACAAAGATATACAAACACATTGGAATGAAGAATGACCAAGATCTCCCCATCTTTTTGTTTAACAAAACCAATATTTTCCAACAGATTCAATCATGCTCAAGCAATCTCCATCATGGTCAAAATACCATAATAGCTAAATATCTGAAGGATAATCTTCAAAAGATCCAATTTATTATTGATATTGTAAAATTTCCAATCACGAGGAAAATATCAACATATGTTTTTCCAATGATGCTCCAGTTTCCAAGGTACTATATTTATATTATGAACAGTAATTATACAACTCTACTAACAATTTTCGTCCTCAACTCTAAAGAATGAAAGCATCCGATGGTCCAATCTGAAGCTATAGGGAGAATGATTAAACTTGCTTGCTGATCTCTTATACCAGCAATGCTTTCTCTATGGTGAGACCTCATTTTTGTCAATTTTTGGAGTGAACCTTCGAATATTCTCTTTTGATGAATTATAGTGCTTTTTTAGGACTCTTGAGAATGCAGGTGAGAAGGGAAGGGAGAAAAAAAAAATATCTAAACTAAATCATCAAACTACCCAAATTCCTTTACTAATTACCCGAACCGAAATGACCTGAAATTTTCAGTTTGGTTCGATTCTGCTATATTTGACACCCCTAATAGTGATCGTTAGGAATCCAGGGACATTTCGTTAGATAGTTGAAATGTATCTTTTGAGGGAGACACGATATTGATGGGCATTATACGTGGACTAGTAGCTTCGTGATGTAGCTTTCCTAATGCACTAGTGGGACACGTGGACGATGGAAGCCATGGCCGAAATGTAAAGAAGGAAATGATTTGACATGCAAAAGCGCATGTGCACGATATGCCCAAATATTCACCAAATTGTGGCTGGCAAAATATTCAACCCCCTCGATCTTGACTCCACGTGTCCTTCGCTACTGCATACCGTAGGCTACTGATGCAAATTGCCAATTAATATCTCGGATCAATCCAGTGTTCGCTGGTGAATCGTCACCTCTTAGAAGAGGTGGTTGGAAGTCCCTTGATGAAGTGGTTGGCAGTGGTTGGAAGTCTCTAGGCAGTTCTTGGAACTTCAGATAGTCAGTGCACGAAAACTCGAGGCTCGAGTTTGAATGGATTCAAGGCCTCATCCCCTTCTGCTGCGGTTTCTCCTCAACCATTCAAACATACTTCAGAAAAGTCTCGCCAACGACTGGAGCTTCTCTTCCTCAGTATTCTTTGAGGATAGGGATCTGCCAGTCTCCCAAGTAACACCGATGGGGATTCTTCCCATGGACGTGTGCTGGAATCCGTATCTTCAAATTATGACTCGCGTTTACCCTTTGAAATGGCGCCTTAAGATGTCTGAATGCCTATCATTGCACGAGGCATAATGCCACACTGCTTTTGCTGTGGTTTAGAGGATAAACATGCTTGATGGGACTACGACATGGTTGAATGCCAGCAATGTATCATTCTAATTGTCACAATTTCAATCCACAATGATACACACCAATACGTTCCAGCATTGACAATTCACTTTAAGTGGCAACAAAGAATGACCAGTCAACATAATCAATGGAAATTATGTAAAAGAAAACCCACCCAATGACGCATTCCTGTAACTTATTGTTGGATTTTGCGGAAGCGTGCGTGTAGGTGTGTGTGATATATGGCAAGGGAGCTGAGAAATGGACAAATGACAATATAGAATAGTTCAAGAATAAAGAACATGGGATATAGTTTATGTAGTTGATGGAAATGGGTAGCATAGATGTTTTGGTAATGAAGGAGTATTTCATGGTATAGAAACTATCTTAGCTCTACTCCTCCACACACGGTGGAGGTCTAAACCTTACACACCAAATGGATGAAGTACAAGCCTATTTATAGGTAATTACAATCAACTTAGGGCCTCTTTGTTAAAAAGTGTTTCTGTTCCTTGGATCAAAATTTTTTATTCTTTTGTTTCAAGGAACAAAAAAAAGAACAGAAATATATTCAGTAAAATTTTTGTTACCGAAAACAAAAAATCTATTTTTTTATTTTATTTTCGAGAATAGATTTGGAATAGAAATAAAAAGTAGAAAAAAAATAGTTTCTTATTCTCAGGAACAATTTCTAAGAAACAAAAGAACAAAAATTCAAAACTCTTCTTTTGTTTATTTCTACTTCAGCCCGTGTCCTCTGTCTTAGCCAATCCACCTGCGCCCTCTTTGTCTCAAGCCCCTCCTTTCTCCGGCGTCTCTCAGCTTCTCCACTGTCATCCTCTCCGGCGACCATCTGACGAGGGCTGTCAACCTTGCCGGCCCCTAGTGAGGCCAAGCTTGCCTAGCCACGGTGAGGCTTGGTGGGTGAGCTCGAGCTCGCTTAACCAAAGCGAGGCCAAGCCTCGCCGACCAGCGCGAGGCTCAGCCTTGCCGATGGTTGGCGAGGCTCGCCTGGCCACCAAGGCCATCGGTGAGGCTCAACCTCGCCTAGATCTGGCGAGGTCGAGCCTTGCGGTGGCCTAGCGAGGCTCCAGCGAGCTTGCTGGACCTCGCCCGACCGGTTGCCGGTCGTCGGCCGCCGCCATGGCTGGCAACTAGCCATAAAGGAGAAATAAGGAAAAAAAAAAAAAAAAAAGAAAAAAAGAAAGAAGAAAAATGAAAATATAATAAAAATATTGAAAAATTAAAAGAAACAACAAAATTATACAAGTTTACCAAATGCACTTCTATTCTTGGAATATAAATTTTTTTGCGATTACTAAACGCGTTCTTATACTCAGAAATTGTTCTCGGGAATAGAAACAAAAAAAAAAAACTATTTATATTCAAAAATTGTTCCCTGAAACAGAAATATTACCAAACGTACCCTTAGCCACCGCCTTAGACAACTAGACTTTTGATGGACCTTAGATAACTTGTTTTAGTTGACATTTGTTTTGAATAATAAACCTTCTTCAATTTGGCTTCTTCTACTTTGGCACTGACTTAGACAGCATATTTCCAATTCCAGCTGGAATTCAATGGTTCTAGTTGTTGTCCATGTTTTTGGATCACAATTTCCAACACTCATCCAACCACCATAATACTGAGATTTCAGTCACGCATAACCTAGACATCCTAGAACAGAAATGGCGTGTGCCATTTACAATACAAATGCACCATCTTCTATTCTTAACAACAATTGCGGTCAAGTCTTCCCTGTCCACCATTTTCAGTTTTATAATCTAAGTCTGCCGCAAAAAAGATCCAAGTCTTAAGGACAGAACCAGTCCTCTTTCATCTGCAGTTCAAACAAAAGCACAGTGATAAAGTGCACGGCCTATGGTAATAAGTAATGGCCGCACAATAAAGAACCTACAAAGTAAGGGTAGCCGTCATCATTGCCGAAAGTCGCGGGAGCATTCTCAACAAATAGACTGGTAAAGAATAAAATGGCCGCACTCTTCCCCGGTTCTCTGTTGTGGTACCTAATTCATAGTTTACCATTCAATTACAAGAGAAGAAATGGAAAAAAAATGGATTAAACCGAGCAACCTAAGAGGCAAATGTCACCTTTAACGGAATCTGCGGACTTGCCAGTTTCTTTTCTGGTCTCCTTGGCTTCAGCTTTACAAATGTCCACTACAAATATGGGTAAGAATTAAAGGTTGGCTTAAATCACATGCAGAAGAAGCAGATTTTATACTAGAAGATGCTGAACTGCTACGGCATCATACAAGAAAATGGCACATAGATCATACTTCCTTATCTCAAATTGTGACTTACAGTTCCATCTTGTCGCGACCTCTTTTTTTTGGCGCCCGCAGTCGGGTGCGAGCGCCTAAGGAGGCTAATGGCTCGGCTGAAATTAGTTATGCCCGGACTCTCCCAAGTCCACCAATTCACGACTTTAATAGTCTAAATTTTTAACCTGTAAATCAATTTTTAAAATGGAGTCGCCACTAATCGATTTGGGGTGGGTTGATTAGAAACCCAAGTGAAGTATCGGGAGAAATACTCACTCCTCGCGCAACCAGAGAAATTAGGATCGGGGACTTGATTACACTAGTTAATCACTAATGCCCTTTCGGTACCTAATCTTGTTTAAACCCCGAAGTTTTTGGATGCTCGAGGGATTTTCCACACATTTTAGATGAAAACATTTTTTGGGGTCTTTTTCTATTTTTTTTTTTGACATGAAAGGGATTTTTGGACCTTTTTTGGTATTTTTGGAAAAATACAAGTCTTTTTGGCTTTTTCATGAAATTTTGACCTTTTTTGGATTTTTGGCATTTTTGGAAAATATGAAATATTTTTGATTTTTTGATTTTTCGGAAAATAAAATAATTTTTAAATATTTTTAAATATTTTTGGAAAATAAATTATTTTTTGATTTTTTTTGAAATAAAATATTTATTATTTATTTATTTATTTAAAATATTATTTTATATTAAAATAATATAAAAACGACCCGGTCGGATCCGCGGGTTGGGTCCGACCCGGCCAGCGATCCGAATGAGGACGGGCTGCGTTGCGGGCCCGACTCGGATTTTTTTGCCTTTTTTCTTTTAATACAAGCCCGGCCCAAATTTTTTAATCGAAGCCCAAGGAACAAAAGGAGTCCCTATCCGCGTGAGACCGGCCCACCTGCGTTCAAACCCACTTGGCCCAGACTAACCGGAACCCTACCCGATCAAGATCCACGCCCGACCCGACGACCGGCCCGGTTCCCGCGAGGAACCCTACCCGGATTCGACCCGCTTCGACCCGGTTCACAGCCGCGACCCGGATCATGGAACCCTACCCGGCCGCGACCCGCTTCTGACCCGACGCGATGCCTCCTTCCTCTTTCGCTTGGACGCGACGCTGATGGAGGAGCTGGGACGGCAGATCGGCGTCGACGGTGGCAGCGATATGGAGTACAGCAGCTGTAGGTTGATGCGGCGTGACGGCGCGGTGGCGATGACGGGTGGAGATGCAGAGGGGCACGGCGGAAGACGGCAACTGAACTCGTACCTGTCTCAGCAAGCTACAGCAGATGATTCCGCGATGAAGGGGCTTGATACGGCCGAGTCTTCGAACAGTTGCAGGTCTGAGTGGGGGAGGTAGCGGCCGGCGTCGGGAAAAACAGTAGCGGTGGCGGCCTGGCTCGGGGTGGCTCGGCACAGCGGATTTCCAGATCTGCGCCCAGATCTCGACCCTCTCTCCTTCGGATCTGACCTCGTTCAACCCCTTCACGCTCAAATCTGCCCCCTTTTCTCCGGTTTCCCTCTCGCTCAGGCCAGATCCGAGCCTCCACCGGCCGGATCTGACCCCCTCGAAGTTGTTCGTCGCCGGCCTTCCCCGAAGTCTCTCGGTGGAGGGTGGGCTGAGCTCACAACTCGAGCTCTCTCTCACTCGCTCGTCGATTCCTCCCCCGAAGTCTCTCAGTGGGAAGATCTCCAAGCTTGCGATGCTCTCTCGTCGATGGAGGTGCTCCTCTATTTATAGGCGAGGAGCAGGCCGGTCGGCGGAGGTTCGGCCGTCGGCTCTCGCACGCCGACCGGAACCTCCCGGCTGAACCGACGTCTCTTCTCAGCATTAAAGGCGCGCATTGAAGGCGCATGTGCGTTGCCCTCCCCTTTGGCGGCCTACCTCCGTTCCTCTTTACCATAGGCTGCCCTTGAGTGCGTCGCCGGCCGTCGCGCGTGATGCACAGAGACACAGAGAAGAAGAAGGAAGGAGAAGAAAGAAGAAGAAGAAGGAGAGAGGGGGGGGAGGTCGTGCGAAGGGAAAAAGAAAAGGGGCTGGCTACTTTTTGCTTTTTGCTTTTCTTGTTTTTTTTTTTTTTTGCTTTGTTGTTTTTATTTGTTATTTGTTTATTTATTATCCGAAATGACAAAATAAAAGAAAAACTTAATAAAAGAAAATTAACCTAATTGAGGTGTCAACAGCCATGTGCAGTAAATCGAGCAAATGTCATGCATGGTGTTCTGATCTTCGATCTTGTTTGGCCAAAATGACATAGGAGCGAGAGACTCCAACAACTCCTGGCAAGAATAATATAAAATTGACGAAGATTTGAGCACGTGGGTTATGAGCTATAAATTTGGTCGTTAGTCTTATTCAAAGGATGTCTTGATTAATGGTGGGCGTCAAAAGGAAGTTGAAGACAAAAGGAAATCAGCATGATTTACGGTGGGCTGTGTTTGGGTGGACCCTTTACCATTCAACAAGGAATACATGCCTTCATAAGGAAAAGAGAAGCTCTTGTTTGGTTTTTTGGTCAAAGAGCGTGAAATTTTAACATTGGGAGGAGTGAAGATTCCATGATCTTTGGCTCATTTAATGTTTGTGTTTCTTGTTGTTGATATTTTGTCCTTGATAATAAGTGTGTGGGATGTTTATCTTCATGTTTATTGTAATTTAGGTGTTTTTCCATTATATAGGATGTGAGGGTGTATTGTAAATAATAATCCACTAGAAAAGTATTTTAAGAACAATTTCTTCCTCCAATTTGTGTCGTACCAAATTTCCAAAGTTGCTATTGGTTCCAACATCTTGTTTCACCAAAATGACATAGGAGCAAGAGGCTCCAACGACTCCTAGCAAGTAGATGCGGACAGATTAGAAGCTTTGGAACACAAAGAAAAAAAAAATTAAGACGTAAAAGCTCAGAAAAGAAAAAGTAACAACGGACGAACAATGGGTAGGACAACATATTTCTTGGAGAAGATGTGCTCCTTGTTAATCCACTTCAGCACGTTTTCTCTCAATGGCATCCTTTCATGTACAGGGAAAACCACAGAATGTCCAAAAAAGTGAACGGAGCCTTCTCATCTTCTGAAAATAGATATTCCTTAACGTACACGGTTCAGACCATAAACTTAATACAGGGGATGCTAATCCCTTTCCCATGAAAGCGGTGGGTATAGATTTCACTGAAACAATCCTCAATTTTATCTAGGTCTAACTTACTTGGGTGCTTGGAAATGGTATTATCATTATTCCATCTCAATTTTAAATCTTTTAATAATTTATTAATTTAGTTTTAAACTTTTCAATTATATGAATCAGTTCTAAATATTTCAATGATTTATTAATTTAGTCATAAAACTTTTGACGATTTGTCAAATTTAGCTATTCCATCTAATTTTGGCTAGAAAATGCTAACGTGACAATCTAGTTGACGCCGACTATTCTATATAGTATAATCAATACTGACTTGCACAATTTTTTTTTTTTTTTTTACCATTTGTAAATATTTCTAAATTTTTTAATTACTATTTTCTTTTTTGCGCTTTTTCTTCAAGGCCGATAAAGGTCATTGGTGACCCTCACCAGCCATGAAATCCTAGCCCAATTTGGGAGAGGGCCGTCTCGCCCTCGGTCTCAAAGGCCTTGGGAGAGGCTATCGGGGCTTCGCCTATGGTTGGTGAAGGCTCTCACTGCCTCGCTCTCGCCATGAAGGCCTCGAGTGATGGCGTTAGGGCCTCGCCGGCAGCGAACGGCGAGGCTGTGAGGACTCTCGCCCATGAACACCCAAAGTTGTCGAGGGCCCTCGTGTCCTTGCCAACGGCGAGCAAGGCAATAAGGATCCTTGCCCGCCGACACCAAAGTCAACAAGGGCCCTTGTGGCCTCACTCTAGCCACGAAGGCCTTAGGTGACGGTGTTGAGGCCTCGCTAGTAACATGTGAGGCCATGAGGACCCTCGCCCATCGCCGACCAAAGTTGACGAGGGCCCTCACAACCTCACTAGTAGCTAGAGAGGGCCCTCACCACCTTGCTCGCGCCATGAAGGCCTTGGACAACGGCGTCAAGGTCTCATGGGCAACAGGTGAGGCCGCAAGGACCCTCGCCCACAGCCGCCCAAAGTTGGCGAGGCTCTAACAACCTCACCCAAGGCCTTTGTGGTTGAGGGTAAGGCGGCCCTCACCCAATTTGGAAGAGGGTTTTATGTAAAATATTTGGTCGGAAATGACACCTAAGTGGGTTAATTTACTTTGATTTAACACTAAAGTAAACGAAAAAAAAATTAGACATTTGAGTGAGTGTTGTATGAAAATGTTGACACTTTTATAGTATTTAGCCCACCTCTCTGAAGAAGAGCTATCGTGACTTTCAGAGCATTCTAGCAAAACAATTTCTAAAGCTACTCTGCTCTTTGTCGTCGAATCAAATGGCTCTCTTTTCTTTTTTTCTTTTTTTTGGTAAAGGGTAAGAATATATAGCTTGAACCAATGATTACAAAAGATCCGGTACCACAAAACTTGCACTCAATAAGACAATAGTCAGAATGAGTGGAAGGGAGCCGAATGCAAAAGAGGACCACAAGAGCGGGCCTGAGGAAGCAGAAACAACCAAAATAATGGCGAAAGGAAAAGGAAAGTAGCGGGAGGCCACAGAAGGCCAGATGAACCACAACCTATGCCTGCATCCACCAATGACAAAAGTGAAGAGCCATCAAGGAAGCACCCATGCGGAGGAAGAGTGTCTAGACAACAAACACCAAGCTAGGGTCCACCAAAGTAGAAAATTTCCCAGCTGAAAAAATGATCGGATCAATATCCCAGCTACACTACAATCTCCGATTTCTATAAGTATCATCCACACTCCTAAAGGTGGTGGCTTTGTCTTTGATGACCTTGATGAGTTGATTCTTCACCGCTAGAATGGATAAGTGCCGTTCTCTAAAGAGGATGTCATTCCTGTGCTTCCAAATGAAATAACAAAGAGCACCAAAAGAGAAGTGAGCAATGCATTTGTAGAAGTCTTTGCCCGCAAGGAAGGAAACGACCCAGTTGAGGTTCTCGACCCACAAACTGTTCCGCCACGGCAGATTGCATCTAGAGGCCCTCTTTTCTTGCTATTATCATAGGTGAAGAAACGCATGCCGCAAGACCTACGGTTCTGCAATGTGATCACACCTTAGGTTCACTGAGAAACGGTAAATCGCTGCTGTCGAGTCTGGGCATGAAAGCGGGCACAAACTTTCGGCAAAGTCTACCGCTTTTTGTAGGCAAAGGTCGTGGTCGTGCGATGATGATGATGATGATGTATAGATTTAGAAGAGCCACTTATTTGTTTCTTTATTCTTGTCAGCTGCAGCTGTTCCATCTTTTTGCACGTGTCTCGTTCGGTGAAAACCCTAAAGGGAAAAAAAAAGGAAGAGGAAGAAGAAAAATGCGGACAGACGATGTGGCCGTCCGCCCGTCCCCATTGACTTGACCCACGCCCATCAGAATCGTCGAGAATCCAGTTAAAAATGATGGCGATCCCCAACGGACGGGGCGTGAAATTTCAAACGTTGGAATTTAAGGTGGACATGTTTTTCCAAAACGCGGGGGTACTCGTACTGAATAAATTCCAAGTCTCAACCACCTGATATAAAGCCTTTTGGATAGCTGTCTATCTCCTTCTGGAAAAAGTACGCGTTCTTCCTTCACGACCAAACCAGTAAACAGCAGGACGGCAGCTAGTTTAGATCGCGACAAAGCCAATCCGCCATCGCCATTACCGAAGTCCAAACGCCCCTGATTAATGGTAGAGGAAGAAGGTGAGGAGAAAGGTCCCACGTTCGGATGCGAAAAAGAAACGTGGTTTTAACTCTTCACGTGCTCTAAATCGACGCCAGAAGAGATGAAGAAAGGCGAACTGGCAGCAGCACTATCTCCAAGAGATCTTTACCTCTTGGTCTCTTTTAAAGAACGGTTTTCCTTATGGAAACGAGACGTCCATGTCGCGCGTGTCCAATGGAGTTCATCCTTCGATCGCTTTCCGCCTAACCCATCTTCCCCACAAGTCCGCTTCCATTTCGCTCCGGCCCCCATCGCTGACCTACTTCGGTTTCCTTGGTGGCGCAAGCCCTGATTCGTTTCGCTCGTATATTGACCACGTACTCTGTAGACTTACCATTTCAGTACATCAAAATGGCTCTTGCGTAAGCACGTAGAAGAGTAAAATTTTTCTTCTTGTGATCACAGCTGAGATTGTATCGACATATGAATTGCTCGGTCTGATTTTGCACAAACTGATGAGACGACCCCCCCAATCAGATGAACCCATCTGTAAGATGTTACATGCAACGACTTTTCCTTTATTGGAAGGCAAAATGATGATTCCTTTCTTCTTTTTGGGAAAATCTTCCCAAATGAAAGACACGGGCTAGTGACATAGTCCACGGACGAAGCATGTTCCAAGACCGTCCAGGCCGTGTCATGCACGAAGGGCTGCCCAAGAACAGCCCACGACCGACCCACGATCAATCCCCGATCCGCGCATGGCCAGCCCATGCGCGATACGGACAAAGGCTCATGCGCGACCCATGAGCAACCCGTGAGCAAAGCTTGGCCAGCCCATGTGCGATCTATGGCCATTCACCTTCTCCCGTGTCAGGCATGTCAGGCAGCCCTACAGCCCTGATCTTGCTTTTGACACACATTCATGGGCTTCCCAAGGGCTAAGGCCATTGAATAACTTGCTATGTAGCCTTGTAATGATGATGCGAATTCAAAACCCACCGTTGGATCGAAAGGACGATCAACGGTCAGGAATAGACCTGATCTTGTATTAATAGGGGTCCCTCCCTCTCATTGTAACTAGTTCGTTCACAAGTGAATATACACTCTCCTTGCTCATTTGACTCTTGTGTTCGAGCGTGTATGCGTAAGGCTAACTTGGGATTGATATTCCTAAAACTACATGGTGTTTTGATCGATCGTAATCGACCAACCCGTGACACTAGCATGTCACGTAGTTAATAAAAGAAGAAGCCCAATCAAGATTACTGAAAGTAGTAAAAAGAAGGCACATCAAAACACTTAGAAGATTTTTAAAAAGAATGTATTCTGGAAAGTGACCCATTTCATTTGCCAATAGTCGCAATTTTGAATTACAATCGTTGAGCTCCAACCAAGTTTTTTTATTTCAGATTCTTAAACATGGGTTAGAGATAGTTAGGAAATACTCATATTCTCATTGTGTATGTCGTTGATTGATATTGTAAATCACGATATGATAGTTTGAATATCTTGTTGCTTAGATAATCGTCTTCTGCTATCTATAAGTTCCTCCTGTACTCTTCACTATTAAATATGAATATTCTGCTCTCTCTCCATGCGTGTTTTTGGTTTCTTCCTCAGTGCTCTCCTGATGCCCTGGTGCCCATCACATGCAAGTTCACACACTATTCCCAATTAAAGAATCACCGAACCCCCACTTGAATCAAGCCCCTTGACTAAAAAACACCATGAATAGATCTGGAGTTGGGCAATGGGGAAACCAAGCTCATCGCCTTTTCACATGTGTCGATCGAATCAAACGTTTGACTTTCTCTAGCCTCCAATGTGTCCAAGTTGGGGGAAAAAGAGTTCTATAACTTGATAATTCTTGTGAGAGGTGTGCAAACCACGCATAGAGCGAGCAAATTACGTTTGTGCTTAGGTCATTCATATACCCTACCTTTAATTCTGTAAATATTCTAGAATTTTCTATAGCGAGGGAGAAAGAATCAATAAAGCGAGCAAATCACGCATAGAGCGAGCAAATTACGTTTGCGCTTAGGTCATTCATATACCCTAACTTTAATTCTATAAATATTCTAGAATTTTCTATAGCGAGGGAGAAAGAATCAATAAAGATCACATCTTTACTCAATTTAGCTTGACATTGACCTCATTAGAATTAAGGGTATTGAGACCTTGAACAATATGTATAAGTAATGAAATAATCTAATAAGAAAGTTAGCTATATTAGAAAGTAACAAAATACCAAATAATACCTCTAACATCTAACATACTCTCCAGCAAAATTCTCTAATAGGGAAATTTCTAACATCCATAAATATGCTTCATCAAAGAGGGTGAGTCCAAACGGGAGGTCGTCAAGGAGGGTGAAGTGGAGCTGACAAAGAGAGTTTCTCCCCCGGCGTTTCACTAAGGGGAGGCCGCCTTCAACGACGAAACGTTTACAAAGCCAAAACCCAATTAGACTAAATCTTAATCGATTGCTGGCGCCGGCACCTAAATCACGTGCGCATTAGTAGTGAAACCGAATCATCGCGGGATTCACATTGCAGACATCCCACTAAAGTTAAAACAGATCGCAAGTAAATCACTTCGATCCCTCTCTTGCACCATCTGGAGCACTCATAGCCAAAGCTTACTTTGACATGCCATGTTCATTTCGGGTGGCTCCATAGAATCGACGTTTTGGTTTTTGTCTGTCTGGACTTTGGCTGATATTGGGCAACTGTCGTAGTCCTTTCTCTCGGGGAAACGCCACGGTAATTATTCTCTTGAACATTTTATCAACAAAAGTATTATGTGACTAATGAAATGAGAGCTGTGTTTGGTAAAAGCAACTTCCAATTATTATCAACAAGTAACAAACTCGGTCCATGAGAGCCGAGTTTGGTAAAAGCATGTGCCACTAATGAAATGAACAGAACAACCGATAATTTGTTGATACCAGGCATCACCAGTTATTGAAGAAAGCCTTCACCAGTTGACGAGATTATCGACGTCAGCTTGTATTTGCCAATAGTGGAGTCAATAATATTTTTGGATTTGTATCTTCACACAAATAAGTGTTGCTGAATGATAGGAAATTGTGGATTAACTTCTCATAATTATATATAGGATGAGGAAGCTATTTACCCACATTGTATTCTTCACAAATATAATTTTCCCACGCAAATTTATATTTATCTTTACTTTCCTACAATTTACATTGTGGGTGACATTATTCTCTATGTTCAGACTTTTAAATTCCTTATCCATTATTTTCCCATCCAAAAGCAACAATCATCATAACTTTTGTTGATTCATATCGATTATCCATATTGTCAACAGAATGAAACTGTTGACTAATTAAGATTTGACATTGGGATTTATCATTTGGGCTCGGACAACTAATTTATTTGTTTTCTAGTACACTGTCACCACATGCATGTGATGTTCCATATGTCCTCACATTTTACACAATCTCAATGCTTTAGCTGCGGACGGCTGCTCAATGTCCGCCCGCACATCGCCATCGGGTTGAACCCATCACCACGGTTTGACCCCCCTAACCTCACCAACAGTTATTACGCGTTGTAGAAATTTACTATGATGACTTCGACCCTTCTTTCTTTAGTCCTCTCTCTCACTCTCTCTCTCTCTCTCTCTCTCTCTCTCTCTCTCTCTCTCTCTCTCTCTATAGAAGATGTACATACATCTCCATCGCATTGCATCTCCATTCAACACAGCTATATATACATAAGCTCTTGGACATCACCCATAAGTCCTGACATCCTGCACGGCAAACTCATCATGTCTGTTCTCCTGTTTGTAGGGTTTTCTGTCATCTTGTATGCCTTTCTCTCCCTCATTCACCACAACATTAGCAAGAAGACGTCATGCTCGGCTGCTCATTGGACGATCCACGGTCCTCCTTCTCATCCCATCGTAGGATGTCTCCTCTCTTTCTACCGAAACCGTTCCCGCCTTCTCGACTGGTACACCGACCTCCTCTCCCGATCCCCTACCCAGACCATCGTCATCCACCGGCTCGGCGCGTGCCGCACCGTCATCACCGCCAACCCCGACAACGTCGAGCACGTCCTCAAGAACAACTTCCACAACTACCCCAAGGGCGCCCCCTTCACCAGCATCCTCGGCGACTTTCTCGGCTGTGGCATCTTCAACGTCGACGGTCCTCTCTGGAGCACCCAGCGCAGGCTCGCCAGCCACGAGTTCAGCACCAACTCGTTGAGGGACTTCCTCGTGCGGAGGCTAGAAGCTGAGGTCGAGAACCGTCTCTTACCGCTTCTCCAAGACTATGCCGATACTGATCGAACCCTGGACCTTCAAGACTTGCTCAGGCGGTTCGCTTTCGACACTGTGTGCCAAGTTTCTTTAGGCACCGACCCGGATTGCCTCGACCTCTCGTGCCCGCTGCCTCCTCTAGTGACTGCATTTGAAAATGCTTCGAGGATATGCGCAACGCGAGCCACCTCCCCAGTGTATCTGGTCTGGAAGATCAAGAGAGCGTTGAACATCGGGTCCGAAAAGAAGCTTGCCGAAGTTGTCAAGCTCGTGCATGATGATATACTTGATATAATCCGGAACAGGAAGAAGAAGCTGCTCCAAAAGAATGACGATCAGCAGATAAAATACGACGGCGACCTCTTGTCTCGGTTTCTTGCAGCCGGGCACAGTGAAGAGATGGTGCGGGACATGGTGATAAGCTTCGTGATGGCCGGAAGAGACACCACATCGGCGGCGATGACGTGGCTCTTCTGGCTTCTTGCTCAGAACTTGAATGCTGAGCAAGCGATCGTAAGCGAAGTTGACTCGATTCTTGACCGGAGCAATAACAAGAGCTTGGACTTCGAAGCCTTGAAGGAGATGAGGTTCCTGAAGGCGTGCCTTTGTGAATCGATGCGGCTGTTCCCGCCGGTCGCGTGGGACTCGAAGCACGCTGCAGTAGACGACGTGTTGCCGGACGGGACCGCGGTGAGGAAGGGCGATAGAGTGACGTACTTTCCCTACGGGATGGGGAGGATGGAGGAGCTGTGGGGGAAGGATAGGCTCGAGTTCAAACCGGACCGGTGGCTGGTGGGACCGGGAATGGAAGGTGGCGCCGAGGGGGAGTTGAGAGCGGTGAGTCCATACAAGTTCCCGGTTTTTCAGGCCGGTCCGAGGGTGTGCCTTGGGAAGGAGATGGCCTTCATCCAGATGAAGTACGTCGTGGCATCGATCTTGAGGAGGTTCGTGATCAGACCGGTTCTCGAGAACCGGCCCGTTTTTGTTCCTCTGTTGACCGCCCACATGGCCGGGGGGCTGAAGGTGGCTGTCAAGAAAAGGATCTAACGAGAAGCTGCCAAGGTGTTGCAACGAAAGGAATTGGTGGGTACATAAAGATAGGGTTGTTGGTAGCAGAACAATGCTTGTCGTTTTTGTAGTTTTAAAGCCTCAATTGATTCAATGAAAAGATTACTGAAGCAGTGTTTATGTGGACAAAATGCCTTCTCATGTCATTGCCTCGGTACATGAATAGACACCATAACACAGCCCGGTGGAGAAAGGACTATATGCACATATACATAAGTCAGTTGAGAATAAGGGTTATTGGATCCTGGTGACCTGAAGGAATCCAGAGCCATTTCGATAGACATTTTGGATTCTAAATGCCACTAAGAATCCTTCTGATAGATGTATCATTGTGTGAATGCGATGATTTACTTTAGTGATTAAGGTCAAATTGGGCCCAAAGTAAGAATTGAGTAAAAGACACCGACACGACACCCCTGACTTCATGTTTTTGTTTGATCTCCAGTCTTATGGATTGGCCAGTTTCATCTCTAGGATGTCAATTCTCCCGAAGTTACGGCATGTGAACGATCGAAGCCATGACAAAAAAGTAAGAGGGAAAAGCGCATGCAAAAATTATGACCGGGCATTACTAAAATGCAGTTGGCATAATTTTCATTCCCCCAATCTCGACTCCATGTGTTCTTCATTAGGGAGATCTCTTATAATGTTTTGAAGATAACAAAATAAATCAAAGGTTACTAACGTGTCTAATAATTGAGTAACTAGTGAAAGACGCACAAGCTGTTATGTAGATGATAGAACATGTAAATGATATTGTCAATGATTATACTTGAAAGAATTAAATGTAGACTTTAAGGATGAAAATATTCAGACTTAACCACCGCCTATGGTGGCCCAGTTGAATAAGGCTCCCATGACCCTTTGCGAGGAGGAGAGGAGTTCGAATCCCGCTGGCCGCACGGGATCTTAAGCGTGACGTCGGGGTGGTGGGTCCTCCGCTAGCGTCACCCCGGATTTACCTCGCCGGTTGCCGACTGTACGGGGGTTTCCGATGTGACATCCTGATTTTCGAGTCTGATTTCGATGAGACGAGTTGGGCTTTTCATCGATGTATCTATAGCCTTTTTCTCTGAGTTGGCCACTCACGAGTTAACTAGCCTATTTAGTAAAGCCGTTAAGGAATCTAAATACAATAGACATGAGAATTCGATCAGGAACCGACTGCTCGACCGTGCTAATTTGCAAGGGTCATTATAGCACCGTCAAAATAGGTCAAAGACCGGAGATAGGTCGATTCGAAAGAGATATGTGATTAGTGCGTAGGTGATTCCACATAATTGCAAAATTTCTGTCGAACGATACTAGACCGATTTTTCTGTTATTTTTGTACCTTGTGTCCGTATTTGAAATCTCGAGATTTTTACGACAATCGAGAGTCGCCAATGTATCGAAGATATATATTGTGGCTCGAAAATAATCGACCACGGGTTAATTGTATTAAAAGTTCCTAAAAACTACCTGGTAGATTGAGACGCGCTAAAGTCACGTCGAATTTGAAATTAACTGCGAAATTGAGCTCGATTTCAGAAATTGAAAGTTCTGCCGTGTCATGATTTATTTTAGGAACGTCGACTCACTTTCCGAAAATTTTTCGGAGATTCAGAGATTTTTACAGAAAATCGATTCGGAAATTGAACGGAAATTCGATGGACTTATTTGAAGGGAATCTTGACTTCTAGGCCGAGCTACTGGGTGATGGGTGATTGTGGAACTGCGTGGGATTTTTCTTCGACGAAATTGGACTTCGAAATCGAGAATTTGAGGATGAAATTGAATTCTAAAATCAGTGAAATTCGGAGCTATGGTTTGGGGACTGATTTTAGCATCAATGGGTTAATTTTTGGATTATATTTGTTAGAAAGAATAAGGGGACATGGTGATATGCATGAAGACCAAAGGGGGGACCAAGCATTAAAGGATCAAGATATTTTCTTTGACTTTTTCTTCCTTAGCTGCAGCTTCCTTCGCACGTCTATCTCCCTCATCCGATTCTCTCTTCTCCTGTGGCCTCCTGCGCACGCCAGCTCCTTCGTCTCTCTCTTTCTTCGTGCGACATCTTCTGCTTCTGTCTTACTTTCATTTTCCCCGAATACTCTTCTTGCTTCCATCTTCATCGAACAGCCCACGTTCTCCACCCAGCCTTGTCTTCATCCAGTCAACTAGCGAGATTTGCTGTTGATTCCTCTTCATCCACGCACGAGCCGCCCGCTCCACGCGTCTTCTTCCCTTCGTGCGTCCCACGACCAGCAGCGGTTGAGCTGCTTCCTCCCACCGAAGGCCAAAGCCCAAGCTTCCTTCATTCTGGTTTTTCTTTCATTTCCCTTCCAGCAACCCACCGAATTCTCCATCTTCAAGTTTTTGTTGACCGGATTTTCTTCAACGCCTGCAACTTTAATTCGTCCACCACCTTTTGTCCTTTCTTCATCTCACCGAAGCCATCTCCGCCCATTCGGTGTCTCGGCTTTGCTCGGTCGATTTCCCCCAGCAGGAGCTCCAAGTGTTGACCGCAAGCCGCTCGCCTCTCCCTCCTTCGTGCGGCCCAAGCCCATCCAAAGCCAACCACTCGAAGACCCGCTTCAACCCCTCATGATTCAAGACCGAATCCAGCACTTTCTGTGCCGATTTTCTTAGCCCGAACAGCAAGTTCGTTGACCGTTTTCAGTTGATCTGAGCATTCTCTCGGCCTCACCGTGAGTTCGAGTCTCGGCCGCCGTTGTGCCGCCGTCGCCATGAGCCGATTTTCGGGCTTAACCAGTGAGTTGCATTCTAATCCTTTATTAGTGGGCTAATGACACTTAGAGGTGTGTTAATTAGCTAATTAGTGGATTAGTTATGTTAATTAGATTTAGGATGGCTTAGTTAGATTAAGTATATAGTTAGTAGTTAGTTGGTTTATTTAGTTTAGTTAGATGGATTAGTTAGGAATTAGTTAGTTTATTTAGTTAGTGTACTTAGATTAAATTATATAGGATGGTTAGATTTAATTATTAATTAGATTATTTATTTTAGTTAGTTTAGGTTAATTTAATTAAATTCTTTAAATTTATTTATTTTGTAATTTATTTAATTTCCGGTAATTTATTTAATTATTAATTATTTTCCGAAATTAGGTCGGGATAGCCGGTAATGGAATTTCGTGCTAATTGCAATGGTGTGTTCAATTTTTGCAATTGGATGTTAATTTGTGCAAATTGAGTGTTGATTAGAATTTTGAATATTTAATTCCAAAATTTGTGAAATTCATTATTAATTCAGAAAATCCGGGTGTCGGGTTTTAACACTAAAAATGGTTTTATGTACTATATAAACCAGTGAGACTTTAAAATGGAGGATATCAATTTTTCTAGTGTGAATTGACCGTGTACTCACACACGACTATTTTATCGTGTATTTCTAATACAAAGAAAATAAGCCAGGTTCACTATTTTAATTGAGACATTTGAGTGCAATGCACAGTGTTCCGAGTCGAGATTGATTGGTCATGTGTTGGTTAAGAGAAACCGTCATGGGCTATTAAGCCAGATGTTACCCATTCATTAGGACTCGGGTTGCAGTAGATTCTGGGCCTACGCCCCTTCGGGGAAGCCGTCTAATTGAGAGACGTAGCCGTGCTCAAAGGAGGTGAGACGACGCCTGCCAATGCCAGAAGACCGCCAATATTGGAGTTGGCCGTACCATTGAGGGGTGTAATTAACAATCGGAATGTATGATTATTGAGTTTGATGCACCCGATTATGAGATCAAAACTGTGTGACATGGAATAGGATGTGTCATCACGGTTTGGCCTTATAATCGAGACCCCGATGATTAATTGAATTGATGATGTGTTCCAGTTGTTATGTGCATTGATTATATGCATTGAGATATGAACTATACTGACATGCAGGAAAGGAAACTGAGGCGAGGTAAGTCCTCTGTGACAATTGAGTGATTGTGTGGTTAGGACACTTCTGAGTGTATTTCCCTCCTAATCGGGGCTTAGCCGTGAACTCGCTGAGATTTATATCTCACCCCGTCGTGGGCTTAAAATTTTCAGGACCGTAGAGGGAGGACTTGGAGCTGAGCTGAGATGATCTGAAAAGTAGGTCAGATAGGACAACCTCTTTTTGAGAACTAATCTTTTGATTATAGAGTTGTGTAAAAGACTCAGTATGTTTATAAAGTATGGTTTGTTTGTGAATGTGATGTCCTACTTTTCTATACCGAGATAGTTACTGTCAGGGAATTTGTTATTTGCTTCCGCATGTGCAATAAAATAAAAAGGTCGACAATTCATCTTGGGAAGTCGCAAAATATTTATCGACCAGAGAGAGATGGGCATACGCTCGAGGATCGGGCCGTGACACCCGGGTTACAATAAGTTTAGAATGAAACAACTTCACAGAACGTAATACAAGCCCTAAACGTATAATTGTTAGTGATCTGGTTTGGATTCTACATCAATATAGATTTGATTGACTCAATCTAATTGATTGACAATTGTATCCTGAAAACAAAAATTTTCTAAACAGAAAAGCTCTACTTATGAAAATCAAGATTCTGTTTGTATAGGCAATCAAAATCAACTAGGGATTCTGCTTCTATCACTTAACTGCTACTAAATCTTCTTGATACAGTTTTGTCTAATGGGTATATTGGAAGACAATCTTCTAGATACTATCTAATGGCTAAAAGATGCTTCAGTCTATTCAAGTTACGATGGGCTATTCTTAGGTAGGGGTGAGCATGGTCCGGGTTGGTCCGGGCCACCCCATAACCCTAAGACCAACCCATACAGTGTTGGTCCTCAATTTTTAGGATCGAGGACCGACCCTTTTGAGCTTGGGACCAAGGACCGGACCGACCCAATGGGTTCGGTCCGGTTCCACGGTCAACCCGGGACCGATCAATAATTTTTTTCGTTTACTCCCTAAAAAAGTAAATCTACAAATTCAAATTACACATCCATCCACAATGCGGCATTGTGTAACTAAACTATAAATACCAATATATATTCAGCAAATTTAAGATGACACAATAATAGAAATTTCGTACCTGCTAACTGCTCATCGAGATATGGGACAAGGTAGGGTCCACAATGCGGCGAGCAGGATGTTGCTATTTTTGATTTTGGCAAATTGAAGAACAAAGAAGACATAATGGAAGAGAACGTACTTTGGGGAAGGAAGCCGTGAGGAGATTTACGGCGTAAACTTCATGCTGTTTTGGACGTCGTGAGTCCGTGATTGTGAGGAGTCCTTGGTCCTCACGGCGAAGAACGTACTCTGGACTGTGGAGGAGGAGGCCGTGAAGACCTTTACGGTGTAAACTTCACGCCTTTTGGAATTGGATGCCGTCTGTCCATGACTGTGAGCCTGAGGAGTCAATAACTTTAACATCATTTTACTTAGGTTTTTTTTTTTTTTTTTTTTGAATAGACATTTTACTTAGGTTTGAATATATAGAAGAATTATAAATAATATAATATAATATAATAGAAATTTTACTTAGGTTTGAATATATAAAAGAATTATAAATAATATACGGGGTTTGAATAATATACAGGGTTGGTCCAGGGTTGGACCGACCCAAAACTCTCAAGACTGAAGACTAACCCGCACAATGTCAGTCCTGGAATTTCAGGACGAAGGACCGACCCAATCCCCTTGGGAACCGGACCAGGACCGACAGGGTTAGGCCGGTCCAGGGTCGGTCCAGGGTCGACCCTAGACCGCTGCTCACCCCTATTCTTAGGAGTCCATCTTTTTACCCAATTAGAATGCAAGGTCGAATGATCATAGCTTGTTGCCTCATACACAACTTGATAAGAAGAGAAATGGCTATTGATCCAATTGAGGCATAACTAGATGAAGTTGCCAACACTATTGAGGATGTGGAAACAATTGATGTTATTGAGCTATCAAATCATTGGACGACACGAGGCAAAATTTGGCAAGACAAATGTTTAATGAGTGGAATGCAAGTTGACAACATGGAGGAGTTGCATGATTTGATGTTATTAGAAAAATTCATTTGTTTCCCATTGTTGCAAGACTTGTGTTTTGATATGTTTTTAATTCTCCATTTCTATTAGACATGTGTAATATGATGTTGGTTTCTCATTATCGAGACATATTTTCCATGGCTAGTGTTTGCTTATGACTTCATCATTTTGAATATTTAGTACTATGTTTTCTATCATTATACTTTCTCCACCGTACTATTCTCTATCAATAAATTTTCTAAAATTTAAACGAGATGTTTAGGAATGGAAGGTAGTGATTTCAATCAAACTCAAGGAAGGGGAACAAAGAGAGACTGATGTCTATGGACAATAAATGAAGAAAATGAACTTTTAGATGGTCTTGAAGAAATAGTTGCACGAGGAATGAAAGCCGATAACAACATCAACAGAAGTTACATGATTATGTTAGAGAAATGGTTTGAAGAAAAGCTTCATGGTTCCTGCATTAAGAGTAATCCTCACATAGAGTCGAAGATGAAAAACTTGAAAAAGTTATACAATCAGATATTTGATTTGAAGGATCAAAGTGGCTTTGGGTGGAATCATGAAAACCATTGTTTGATATTTATTTGGAAGATAGTTGGCAAAAACATTGCAAGGATTATGTCACTTCTTCTCATTTTTTTCTTTAATACTTGTTTCAATTTTAACAAAACAACACATTTTCTTTGTAGGTCTATCTAGGACTGCTTATGTGACATCTCAAATTTCTGATTTTGCTTTCAATTAAATGAGACGGACTTTTCATCAATGCGCTTATAGTTCAATTCTCCGAGCTGATCACTCATGAGATAACTAGTCTATCAGGTGAAGCCGTTAAGGAAATTAAATGCAATAAACTTGAGAATCTGACCATGAATCGGATGCTCGACCGTATTAATCTACAATGATCATTACGACACTGTAAGAATCAAACAAAGATTAGTAATAGGTCGATTCTACTGAGATATGTGATTAGAGTGTGGGTGATTCCACCTGATTTCAATATCCTCGTTAACCGACACTAAACTGATTATTCTGTCGTTTTGGGCACCCTATGTTTGTAATTGAAATATCGAGATTTCACGACAACCAAGAGTCGCCAATGTGTCGAAGAGTATGTGGTGGCTTGAAAATAATCAACTACGGGTCAATTGTGCTGAAAATTCCTAAAAACTACCCAGTAGATTAGGACGCGCTCAAATCGCGCCAGATTAAAATTAATTGTGATTTTAAACCTAAATTTAGAAATTGAAAACTCGGTCATGTCACAATTCATTTTAGGAACGTCGACTCATCTTCGGAAGATTTTTCATGCAATCAGAGTTTTTCACAAATTAAGCAAAGAATGGCTAATTTGGCTCGAGAAATTAGTAGGCCCGCCTTTGGCCGTGCTTTTAGGACTTAAGTTGGTTTTATGGACAAGAGAAGATGTGAATTAAAGTGTGGTGACATTGGATTAATTTTATGGACTTCAATTTGGTTCAATTAGAAGAGAATTGAATGAAATTGATACTCAAGATTTCATGCCACGACGGAAAATGAAATTGCAACCATTGGAATAAGGTTGTGGGAGATTGGAGATAGTAGAGTGTGACATCATCAAGTAATGTCATGGTAGGGCTAGAGTGCTTAGGATCTTGATAAGTGGAGGGTGAGGATTGGCTCTTAAAAATGTGGGACATCACTTCACCAATCAACTCCATCTTCAACCTTAGCTTCTTGGATTTCGAAATTGGAGAGAGAGGGAGAGAATCTGGCCGGACCAGCTTGCTTGAGGCTGCCCCTTTCGCCCGTTCGGTCAGCCGGTCGTCGCCATCGCCGTCGCGGTCGTCGTTCGTTCGTGCGCGAAGGCTCGTGCGCACCTCACCGGCCAGCTCACGAGCTGCTCCACCTTTGTCCCGCATCCTCTGGCCGTCTACCTCGCTGTTCGACAACCACAGCACCGCTTGGGAGCCGCTCGAAGCTTCATCTCGCCCGTCTGGCCACTAAATCGCCACTTTGTCCGTTGTTGCAAGCTGCTGGTCACCGCTCGCTGTCCAGCTCATTCGTGCGTCGTCTTGCTCAACTCGCGCCACCAACTGCTGTCCCGAGGATCCTTGGACGTTGATCAGCCACCGTCGGGCCGCTGGAGCCACCGCTTGTACCCACCTGACCCCCGCCTACTTGCCGTTGCTCCTCCTTCGCCGTTCAGCCTCAACCGCCATCGGTTCCAGCTAGTTTAGTCCAAGATCAGCAACCTTCGACCAGCAAGCCCGTGAGGCTTTGAGGAGCGTTTCCGGGCTCTTCCCGACCTCCGTTGGTGTCACCGCTTCGAGGTTTATCGACCGTCTTGGCATCATGGTCGCCGTGAACTCATCGGCGCGCAAAACCGGTGAGTATATCCTCTAAACCTCACTTAGTAAGTTAATCATGCTTAAGGAGTGTTTAGATTAGTCTAATTAGGTTTAGGTGGTTAGATTAGATTATTTTAATGTAAATTAGATTAGTTGTATGATTAGTTTAATGGATGTTTAATTAAGGCTAATTGTATATTTAAATTAGTGTAATCTAGTTTAAGCCCTACTTATTTATTTTTAATTAATAAATTATTTCGAATTTTATAAATATTATTTATTAAATTATATTATTATAATATAATATTTCATTATTTAATTTTCGGAATTAAATTTAATTATTTAATAATTTTAAAAATTTTGCCAAGATGGCCGGTCGTTATAATTTTGCGCTGATCATAGCAGTGCGGGCAGTTTGTGCCAATTGTATGTTTAATTGAGAAGTTGTGTAAATTGATGATTTTGGTTAATTATTCCAAAAGTATGGAATCGAGTGAAATTGGAGAAGTTTTGGTATTTAACTTGAAAATACCTAGTGTTGGCTTATAGCACCGTAATTGGTTGGTAAGACCAGTTTGTATCGATTGATTCAATGGTTGTTTATATGGGGATTTATCCCAAAGATGTTTAGTATCAATATTCGATTGGAATTTGATTGTGAAAGGTAGTGAATGGATCTAGAAAATCGTTAAAGTTCGCCTGTGCCCTGTTAGATCGTAAATTGCCACCTAACAAAGGTCGCGCCTGATAAGGCCGTAGTTTGCCACCTATTAAAGGTCGCGCCCGTTGGGCTGTAAATTGCCACCTGACAAAGGTCGCGCCTGATAAGGTCGTAATCCGCCACCTATTAAAGGTCGCGTCCATTGGGCCGTAATTTGCCACCTAAAGTTAGGTCGTGTCCTTTCGATTGTGGTTTTTAGTGAATGATTTGATTGATTATTTAAATGTACTGACGTGTAGGAATGGACTGAGGCGAGGTAAGTCCTCAATCCTCTTTGTGTGGCTAGAGCGCCTTGGGGCTTATTTTCTTCCTAATCGAGTTTTAGAGGGTACAACTCGCTGAGACATTGTCTCACCCCATTGTAGGATAATATTTTCAGGTCCCTAGATGGCAGATCCTCTGAAGCTTTTGGTAGACCAGTGAGGGTCACTGAGAGGATTTTTTACTATGCCGATCCTGGATCTCATTGGGTCTATGAGCTTGTGGTGACTACTATCTGGGTCGATGAGAACCTTCCTGGTAGGGTCCCTCATCGATTTAGAGCATGGTATCACTATAGGCCTGATAGATTCCTGGATGGCTCTCTTAGGTGTTTTGATATCGCCCCTGGTATTATAGATGCCGCTCTAGGTGAGAGTACTATTGATCCTCTAGATGGGTCGGTGGAGGACCCAATGCCCCCGGTGCCTGTGGAGACTGAAGAGCCGGTGAATGGATCTGATTAGCTGGTCTTATGACAGCTTAGTTTTTGAGGACTGATCTTCTATAGATCTTCTGTTATTAGCTTAGTCCTTTAATCGAACTGGTTTAAAGTGTGTGGTTTGGTTTTGAAAATGTGATCCTGCTTTTCTATCCCAATTGAGTTTTGTCTGGGGATTATTTATCCGCTTCCGCATGTGTAAATAATTGAATGGGTCGGCGACTTGTCCTAGGAAGTCGCATTTCTATCGACCGCAGTGGGATGTGCGTGTGCTCGAGGTTTGGGATGTGACAGCTTAGGCAAGTCTTTCCCTTAGTATGAATGACTAGCAACAATATTTGGAATAGATCAAGGGAAATCTTAGTAAAAATCCTTTGAAAGCTCATGCGGCTGTAGATCATGAACAAAGTGAAAATAATGATGATGTGGAAACCAATGGTGTAAGTCAAAATATACTACCACTATTATCTTCTCAAACACACAATATTTATAATTCTTCAAGAAGAAAAAGGGGTAAAGCAAATGACAAATGGGTTGCTGGTTTAGTTGAGATGTCAAGAACCTTTGGCTCGTTTATGGAAAAAGCTATTGAGAGGATGGAGATGATTGGTAGTTGCATTTGGACATGCTAAGGACTTGGATAATGACAAGCGAAAAAATCAATGAGGAGCTTCTTCAAATGTTTCTAGGTATAATGGATAGAAGAAAAATATATAGAAAAATTGTGAAGGATCCTGATAATAGTCATCTTTGTTGGGGATTTCAAGGAGATGACAAGAAGGCATTTGTGGAACTACTTCTCCAAGAGATGAGAGAAGACAACGAGTGATGACTTGAAATGATGAGTTGCAATGGACTTGAAACATTGAACATTATTGTTTTTGTTGTTTATTGGAATCATATTTTTTCTTAAGGTGTTATTTCTTGTGTAATCCCTTTTATAGTCATTCTGAGTCTTATTCGGGACTTTCAGGTACACAAAACATCTTAAAACTAAGAGCATATTGCTATTTTTATGCTGAAGTTTGTCTCGATGGTGGTTCAATTCAATTCAATTCAATAACGTATTGTTCCTTGAGACGTTTATTGATGGAGTGCTCTGGTAGTGCTTTTGCTACTTTTTGGGTAGACCTTTCGTCCACAAAATCTTCCAATCAGATCTCAAGACCGTAGTCAAACTTTTTATTACTTTTTCTTATATAACTTACTGTGAACATTACATATATTTTTCATGTATAAATTTGAAATACCATGCGCATCATAAATCTCCCTAAAATTGAAACTCAAGAGCACAATCCAGAGAGTACTTAAACAACATGAAATGACTTTAGAAAATCGTATAAGGAAGCACATGAAAACGGGCATGCCAACAACCCAAGCATGCAATATATGATTAGTGCAATGCACATTTAACAATGATAAATAAGCTGGAGGGCATGGGTTTCCTTTGGTCATCTTTTGCCCATACTACCTCCACTGACAACCATCTACAATCTAGGTAGATATACACATGTTTTAGGACACTGACCACAATTATTAAAGTCGGCCTCACGCTTTTTGCTTTTTTTTTTTTTTTTGGTGTGTGCAACTTATTGCGAACGTTATATATTAGCATTTGCCGTTCAAATATGCTACGACGCAATTTGACTTCTCATCCGTTCATACTTCTAATGCTCTCGTGTTAGTCTTAATTGACTCATCTCATATTGGCATACGCAATATCACTTTTTGATTCTTTATGCATTTCGCAGATAATGCATAATCATGGATTGATTTTTGAGATTTTGTGAGAATATGTTGATTTGAAAAAAAAAAAATATTCCTTTTCAGATGATTTTGCTATAATCTAATCTATTAGTTTGTGCTTTCCTAAGTTTATTAATTTTTTTAAGAATATAATTATTTGTGAAAATATCCAACTTTAAAGTCGCAATTCACCAAATAGTGGATAGGATAGGATTTGAGAATATCTGATTTAAATCCGTAGTTTACTAAATAGTGGATAGGATATGAAGAAATCTATGGATTTCTTATCTTATCCTATTCAGTCTTATCCTATTTAGAAATCTGGATGACTAAATGCGGCCTTAGGATTTGTCATGTGTAGTAAATCAAGCAAATATCATGCATGGTGTTCCGGTCCTTGATCTTGTTTCACCAAAATGATAGGATCAAGAGACTCGAATGGCTCCTGGCAAGTAGAAACGAACAGACTAGAAGCTTTGGTACACAAAGAAAAAATAAATTCAGACATAAAAGCTGAGAAAGTAAAAATTACCAATGGACAAACGATGGGTAGGACAACATATTTCTTGGAGAAGATGCACTCCTTGTCAATCCTCTTCAGCACGTTTACCTCGATGCCATTCTTTCAGGTACAGGGAAAACCACAGGCTGTCCCAAAAAAGAGAACGAAGCCTTCTTATCTTCTGAAAGAAAATATCTTAACGTAAACAGTTCAGGTCACAAACTTATAGAGGAGAAGCTAGGCCTTTTCCCATGACGGCGGTGGATATAGAACTCACCAGAAACAACCTTCAAATTTATCGGTGTCTAACTTATTCGGGTGCTTGGAAATGGTAGCATCATAGTTACGTCTCCCGTTTATCTGTCAACATGAGAAAGAGAGTAAAAATTATCAAAAAAAGCTTTACGCTTATCACATTTTTGCTAATTCAGTCTTAAATATTATGATAATTTGCTAAAATAATCCTAAACATTTCAATTTTATGAATTTAGTTCTAAATCTTACGATAATTGTATTGATTTTCTCATAAACATTTTAAAAATTGTCAATTTAGTCATTCATGTCAATTTGGCTTAAAAGCGTTAAAGTTATGGCTTAGTCAATGCCGATCAGCTTATTAGCACGACAACACTAATGCGCACAATATTTTGAAATTTTCTGAATTTTTTTATTATTATTTTCTTCTTCTTTTTTCCCAGTACAAGGTTATTGAGGAGTTGGAAGAGAAAGATAAATAAAAATATTATAAAAATTTTCCATATTAGTGCCAGTTGTGTGGCATAGGATGATTGACGCTGATGAATCGTCATGTTAGTGTTTTCCAATCAAAATTAATCGGAATGACCAAATTGGCAAATCATCAAACTATTTATGGATAAATTGGTATATTTGAAAATTTTATGACTAAATAGACAAATCGTTCAAAATTGACAAATAATTAAAAAGCTTAGGATTTAATTAGTACAAGACCACCTTTATGACTTTTTTTGGGGTAATTTCCCCAAGAAAGAGAGAAGGAGACAAAAAAAAATCAACAAAATTCAGTGTTGGAACAAAAAAAGAAAAAGAAAAAGATAATGGCAACTTTGGAAATTTGGAATAAGTGCACAAGTTGGATGGAGAAATTGTTCTTAGAATACTTTTCTCATGGAGTGTTGGACATCTTAAGTGCCAAAACTTCTAAAAGATACACTTAAATGCAAAAATTAGAGAAAAAATGGATACTCAAGTGCTAGCCGTGAGAAATTCCAACCAAAATATTGACTTGGCATTTTCTAGTGACTTTTTGGTTGATGTGGCAAATATCTATAAAAAAAATTATCCACATAGGGCTAACGTGGCTAGCTTGTCCCAAAATGATGCGGTTTTGCCCCTAAAAATTGAATTTTTAATATAAATATTAATTAAATTAAATTCTAAAAACTAAATTAACAAAAAGGCCCTCAATGATTTGCTATCCCTTCTCTTTTTTTTTTTTTTTTTTTTTAATTTAAAAAATATTTAATTTAATTAATATTTATATTAAAATTCAATTTTTAGGGAAAAATAACATTGTTTTGCACATTGATTGCTGAGTAGACAACTCCCATGAGCCAAAATAAGCCATGTAGGATTTTTGGCTACCATTGCTAGGGCTAGCAGTTAAGTGTTCCAATTTTTTTTTTCTTTCTTTAAAAGTGACATTTAAGTGTAAATTTTAAAATTTTTGACGCTTAAGTGTATATTTTGAAACTTTTAACATGTAAGTGTTCACACATGTCAACTTTTGACACTTATCATATACCTTAATCTTTTCTGGTGGCTTCTAATTACTATTCTCGTCCTCACGTCCTTTTATAATAGTAGAACATCTACAATACAGAAGACAATCATCCCACACACTCAAAATACATATTAAAAGAGCCACAAAGTCTTCGGCACTCCTTCTGACAACATTAAGTGAGCAACAAAAAAAATCTTTTTTTTTTGTTAGTCCTACTCTATTCCTATTCTATACTCACTCTCAGACTTTTGCTATGCCTCTTGCAGGGCGTGGGAGTCGAAACTCACTTCTGAAATTTACGCGTCCCCACCCTATCCCTCCTGAGAAGGTAGGGATTTGAATCCTTCACCTCCCCCTTCCATGTTGGAAGGGTGGCCACTGGGGCGAATCCCAGTGGTTAGCAACAAAAAAAATCTACGAAGCTAATAAAAGTACATAAACAAAGTCAATACAATAAATGCACACCATGAATGCATTTGAAAAACAAGCCTTCATGGAAAAACTCTTCAATGCTTGTATCACATAAAGATCTTCATTCTTGAGTTCATATAATTCACAGAGTTCACGTTTGTTGATTTCTTTTAGTCTTCATAGAAGATTTGTCAACACAGCAATCAATTTTATTAATATTTTAACATTTAGATGCGGCAAGAGTTCTTAGGTAACTTACCTTCTCTGTGCATAACACATTATAAGACACCATTTTTAAGACTAACCCCTATAAAGAAGAGCCACCGTGACTTTGAGAGCGTTCTAGCAAAAACAAGCCTGTCTCTAAAACTACTCTGCTCCCTATCCTGGAATGGCTCTTCTTTTCTTGCTATGGTCATACGTGAAGAAACGCATGCTGCAAGACCTACGGTTCTGTATTGTGAATGTGATCACCCCATGGGGTTCATCGAGATATGGTAAATCGCTGCTGTCGAGTCCAGACGCTTGGCAGTGGGCACGAACCTTCAGCAGAGTCTACCGCCTTTTGTAGGCAAAGGTCGTGGTCGTACAATGACGACGACGACGACGACGATTTATAGATTTAGAAGAGCCACCCTTTCGTTTCTTGCTTCTTGTCAGCCGCGGCTGTTCCTTCTTTTTGCACGTGACTCGTTCGGTGAAAACCCTAAAGGGAAAGGAAAAAGATGAAGAGGAAGAAGAGAAAAAGCTAACTGACGATGTGACCATCACATTGACTTGACCGGCCCATCAAAATCGTCGAGAAATCCAGTTAAAAATGACGGCGAGTCCCCGACGAACGGGCGTGAAATTTCAAACGTCGGAATTTAAGGTGGACGCCTGTTTTCCAAAACGTGGGGGAATTCCTCGTATTGAACAAATTCCTTGTCTCAACTACTCGATATAAAAACAAGCGTTCTCCGTTCACGACCAAGCCAGCAAACGGCAGGACGACAGCTATTTTCGATCGCGACAAAGCCGATCCGCCATCGCCTTTACAAAAGTCCAAACCACCCTGATTGATGGTCATGAAGAAGCAGGTGAGGAGGAAGGTCCCACGTTCGGACGCGAAAGAGAAACATGGTCTTCACTCTTCACGTGCTCTAAATCGACGCCAAAAGAGAGAAGAAAAGAGATTTTACTTCTTGTCTCTTTTTAAAGAATATTTTTCCTTATGGAAATGAGACGTCCATGTCGTGCGTGGACGATGGAGTTCGTCCTTCGATCGCTTTCCGCCTGACCCATCTTCTCCACAAGTCCACTTCGTTTTTGCTCCCGCCCCCATCGCTGACCAACTTCGGTTTTCTTGGTCACCGCAAGGCCTTGATTCGATTCGCTCGTGTACTGACCAGTAGAGTTTTACCATTTCGACACGCCAAAAGGCTCTTGCGTGCACGTAGAAGAGTAAAAATTTTCTTCTTGTGATCAAAGCTGAGATTGTAACGACCTATGAATTGCTCGGTTTGATTTCGCATAAACTGATGAGACCACCCCTCCCATCGAATGAATTGATTTGTAAGATGTTACATGTAACAACTTTCCCTTTATTGGAAGGCATAGTGATGATTTTTTTCTTCTCTTTTTGGGAAAAACTTTCAAATTGAAAGAAGCAAGCTGCATGTCGCCTAGTTAACAAAAGGAGAAGCCCAATCAAGATTACTTAAAGTAGTTAAAAAAAGGCACATCAGGACACTTGCAAGGTTTTTAAGAAGAACGTGTTTTGAAAAGTGACCCGTTCCGTTCACCGACAGTCGCAATTTTGAATTACAATCGCCGAGCCTAGACCAAGTTTTCTATTTCAGATTCTTAAACATGGGTCAGAGATACTTAGGAAATACTTGTATTCTCATTGATTATGTATGTCACTGATTGATGGTAACTGATATTGTAAATCACATTACAATAGTTTGAATATCTTAATACTTAGATAGCCTTCTTGTGCCATTTATAAGTTTTTCCTATAATCTTCACCGGCAAATTTGCACATTCTACTCTCTTTCCATGCACGTTTTTGGTTTCTTCCTCTGTGTTCTGCTAATGCCCCGGTCCCCATCACATTCAAGTTCACACACCATTCCCAATTAAAGAATCACCGAACCCCACTCGAATCAAGCCCCTTGACTAAGAACACCATGAATAGATCTGGAGTTGAGCAATGGGGAAACCAAGCTCATTGCCTTTTCACGTGTATTGATCAAATCAAAGGTTTGACTTTCTCTATCCTGCATTGTGTCCTGATTCGGGAAGAAAGAGTATTATAAATTGATAATTCTTGTGAGAGGTGTGCAACCCACGCATAGAGCGAGCAAATTATGCCCGTGCTTAGGTCATTCATGTACCCTACTATTAATTCTGTATATATTCTACAATTTTCAAGAGAGAGGGGGAGAAAGAACCAATAATGATCACATCTTTACTCAATTGGTTTGACATTTACCTCATTAGAATTAAGAGTATTGATAGCTGAACAATATGTATAAGAAATAAAATAATCTAATAAGAAAAATTAGCTATATTAAAAAGTAACGAAATACCAAATAATTTCCTTAATATCTAATGTTATCTCTAGCGACCTAATGAGGAAATACCTAATATCCACAAATATGCTTTGTCCAATTCCCACACAAAAAGCTTTATCTCATATTATATGCATGAGAATGCAACCATAGAGAGAGTTTCTCCCTCGGCTTTTTACCAAGTGAAGGCGGCCTTCAACAACGAAACATTTACAAAGCCAAAGCTTACTTTGATATGCCATTTTCATTTCAGGTAACTCTGTGGAATTGACATTTTGGTTTTTGTCTATTCGTACTTTGGCTGATTAGGCAACTATTGTAGCCCTTTCTCTTGGGAGAATGGCACGATAATTATTCTCTTGAATATTTTATCAAAGAAAGTATTATGTGACTAATGAAACGAGAGCTGTGCTTGGTAAAAGCAACTTCTGATTATTATCAACGAGTAACAAAATCGGTTCATGAGGGCAGAGTTTGGTAAAAGCACATGTCGCTAATGAAATGAACAGAACAACCAACAACTTGTCGATGAAGTTGTTGATGGTGGGCATCACTGGTTATTAAAGAAAGCCTTCACTAAGTGACGAGATTATTGACATTAGCATGTATTTACCAAAAAGTGGAGTCGATATTTTCAGATCTATAACTTCATGTAGATAAGTGTTGCTGAATAATTGGGGATTATAGAATAACTTCTCGCAACTATATAGAAGATTAGGAACTTGCTTATTTATTTTCAAGTCAAAGCGTGTAAAAAGTGAGAACGAAATGGGGAAGTCATGATTGCCTGCCTCGTCTTTAGCCGCGATCAACCGCTCCATGTCCGTCCGCACATCCCATCGGATTGAATCCATCACCACGGTTTGACCCCCATTATCTTTCCAACAGTTATTACACGTTGTAGAAATTTAGTACGACTTCAACCCTTCTTTCTTTAGTCCTCCATCTCTCTCTTCTCCATTCAACTCTCTCCAGTCCAGCCGCCGAAGAAAGAAAAAGAGAACTCCCCAGAAGATGAACGTAGCTATATCTATATATACACGAGCTCTTCGTTTCTTCCTCCCTCGAATTCGCACTTAGACGTCACCCATAATCCCTCACATCCCGCACTGCAAACTCATCATGTCTATTCTCCTGTTTGTAGGGTTTTCTGTGATCTTGTATGCCTTCCTCTCCCTCATTCACCATAACATCAGCAAGAAGACCTCCTCCTCCTCCTCCTCTTCACTTCGTATGAGCCACGGCCCTCCATCTTATCCCATCATTGGGTGTCTCCTCTCTTTCCACCGGAACCGTTCCCGCCTTCTCGACTGGTACACCGACCTCCTCTCCCGATCCCCTACCCAGACCATCCTCATTCACCGGCTCGGCGCGTGCCGCACGGTCGTCACTGCCAACCCTGACAACGTCGAGCACGTCCTCAAGGCCAACTTCCACAACTACCCCAAGGGCGTCCCCTTCACCAGCATCCTTGGCGACTTACTTGGCTGCGGCATCTTCAACGTTGACGGTCCTCTCTGGAGCACCCAGCGCAAGCTTGCCAGCCATGAGTTCAGCACCCATTCATTGAGGGACTTTGTCCTGCGGACGCTTGAAGATGAGGTCGAGAACCGTCTCTTGCCGCTTCTCCAAGACTATGCCGACACTGATCGAACCCTAGACCTTCAAGACTTGCTCAAGAGGTTCGCTTTCGACACTGTGTGCCAGGTTTCTTTAGGCACCGACCCGGATTGCCTCGACCTCTCACGCCCGCTGCCTCCTCTGGTGACTGCCTTCGAAAATGCTTCGAGGACATGCGCAATGCGGGCCACCTCCCCAGTTTATCTGGTCTGGAAGATCAAGAGGGCGTTGAGCATCGGGTCCGAAAAGAAGCTTGCTGAAGCTGTCAAGCTCGTGCATGGCGATATACTTGATATAATCCGGAACAGGAAGAAGAAGCTGCTCCAGGAGAATGGCGATCAGCAGATAAAATACGACGGCGACCTCTTGTCTCGGTTTCTTGCAGCCGGGCACAGTGAAGAGATGGTGCGGGACATGGTGATAAGCTTCGTGATGGCCGGGAGAGATACCACATCGGCAGCGATGACGTGGCTCTTCTGGCTGCTTGCTCAGAACTCGAATGCCGAGCAGGCGATCATAAGTGAAATTGACTCGATTCTTGACCAGAGCTGCAACAAGTTCTTGGAATTCGAAAACTTGAAGGAGATGAGGTTCCTGAAGGCATGCCTTTGTGAATCAATGAGGCTGTACCCGCCGATCGCATGGGACTCAAAGCACGCCACTGTGGACGACGTGTTGCCGGATGGGACCCCGGTGAGGAAGGGCGATAGAGTGACGTACTTTCCCTACGGGATGGGGAGGATGGAGGAGCTGTGGGGGAAGGACAGGCTCGAGTTCAAACCGGACCGGTGGCTGGTGGGACCAGGAATGGAAGATGGTGCCATGGGGGAGTTGAGAGCGGTGAGCCCGTTCAAGTACCCGGTTTTTCAGGCCGGTCCAAGGGTGTGCCTCGGGAAGCAGATGGCCTTCATCCAGATGAAGTATGTCGTGGCATCGATCTTGAGGAGGTTTGAGATCAGACCGGTTCTCGAGAACGGGCCCATTTTTGTTCCTCTGTTGACCGCGCACATGGCCGGAGGGCTGAAGGTGGCGGTCAAGAAAAGGAGCTAATGGGAAGCTGCCAAGGTGTTGCAACGAAAGGAGTTGGAGGGTACATAAGATAGGGTTGGTAGCATAACAATGCTTGTCGTTTTTGTAATTTTAAAAGCCTCAAATGATTCAATGAAAAGATTAATGAAGTAGTGTTCATGTGGACAAAATGCCTACTCATATCATTGCCTCGATACATGAATATCTACCCCCATAATACAGCCTTGTGGAGAACGGACCATATGCACCAATACATAAATCGGTAGAGAATAAGGGTTATTAGATCCCAGTGACCTGAAGGAATCCAAAGCCATTTTTTATGGACATTTTGGATTCTAAGTGCCCCTAAGAATCCTTCGAGAGAAAATTCCAAAAAAAGACCCGAAAAGCCTTCTTAAATAAGGGTTTGAAGTGCACCTTATTTTGAGTAAGGGCTTTAATTGGCCTTGTTTGTTTCAAATAAAAGCCTAAAGTAGTTATGGTTATTTCAAACAAGGACTTGACCTCACCAACTTAATTTTCTGATTGGTCAAGGACGTTTTCATCCAAATTTTCTTTTCTTCTTTTTTTCTTTTGATGGCCACTAGCAAAGCTCGAGAAGGGCTCGTCGACCCTTACCAACCGCTCGGAACGAGGGCTTAATGACCGTTGCTAGCATCTGGTAGGCGAGAGCCAACCTCATGGATGGTCGCAAGGGGCGGCTTCCCTCAAGGCAAGGATCACCTCGCCCATCCCTCACCTGTGCCAGCGTGTGGGTGGCCCTCGTTGAATCGGGCAACAATGACCCTCACCCAACCCTCCCCTCTATGGACATCACTCGTGTCTAAAACAAATATCATTGACTGCCAGAAAGTGTCATTATTTGAAGCAAACATAATTACTTCGGACCTTTATTTAAAACAAATATAATCACCTCAAACTCTTATTTAGAACAAAATTCACTTCATAACCTTATTTAAGAAAGAAATAAGATCTACTTTAGGCCTTAATTAAAAAAAATAAAAATGAAGGCACTTTGAATCCTTTTTTGGAAATTTTCCTTCTAATAGATGTATCATTGTGTGAATACAATGACTTCCTTAAGTGATTGGGGTCAAATTAGGCCAAAAGTAAGAATTGAATAGAAGACACCAACACGACACACCTAAGATGTATCATTGTGTGAATACAATGACTTCTTTAAGTGATTGGGGTCAAATTAGGCCAAAAGTAAGAATTAAATAGAAGACGCCAACACGACACACCTAACTTCACGTTTTGTTTAATCTCCAGTCTTGTGGATTGGGTTTCATCTCGAGGATGTCAATTTTCCTCAAGTTATGGCATGTGAACGATCGAAGCCATGACAAAAATGTAAGACGGAAAAGCGCATGCAAAAGTTATGACCGGATATTACCAAAATGAAGCTGGCACAATTTTCACTCCACTGGTCTTGACTCCATGCGTTCTTCGCTAGTGCATATTATAGGTTACTGATGCCAAATGATACTCTCCATCCTTCCATCAAATTGGTTCTGTCAAATCAACCAGAAAATACAGCAAAGCTCATTTATGACAATTTTCACCCAAGTGATTCCAGTACTCACAAGAATGAAAATTGCAAGTACCTAACTTTTTAATTAAGTTCCGTCATCGCAGCAAATGTTGACGGATAGAGATATGGAAATAGCAAAGAAAAATCAACACAACCATATAATCATCTTGCTGAATTTCAGACCCAAAACCTACATCCACATTGTAGATTAGCGTATCCTGCTTATGATTCACATGGATGCAGAATATTTTGACCAAGTAACCAGAACATTTAAAACGATGCAAATTGGTTCTGTCAAATCAACCAGAAAATACAGCAAACCTCATTTAAAACAATTTTCACCGGAACTTTTTAGTTAAGCTCTGTCATCACAGCAAATGTTGACGGATACAAACATGGAGAAAGCAAAGAAAACTCAACACAACCATATGATCATCTAGCTGAATTTCAGACCCAAAACCTACATCCACATTGTTGATTAGCGTATCCTGCTTATGATTCACATGGATGCAGCGATATTCTGAGCATTTTTACCAAGTAACCAGAACATTTACAAGGTGCCAACATCAATTTCCTAAGAAGAAGCGTGTATACTATTATGCTACTCAAGCACCGTCTGTTTCCAGTTCTATAACCACTAGATCAAGTCCTCTACGAGTGACATGCAGATGGGAACACCAGCATTTGAATTAAGAAACCACAAACAAAAATAAAGAAAATCCCACGATGATGCTTAAAATGGGGGTTCATAAAGTGACAAAGATGTGCTATAGAGGGGAAAAATTCATCCCAATATTACAGTTTAATTATAGAAATCTCAGCTATATCGGAAAATATAACTTTCCCAGCTGAATAGAGGCAAAGAGCAAGTAGAAACAACATGCTCATATCATATCATCTCCAGAACTCTGGCTACAGAACCCAGAATCTCCTACTGGAAATCTACAATCTCATAGCATGATGAAGTTAAGAGACGGACAGCAGTAAAACATAGGAAACCATATAGAAATTCAATGTACCTGAGGGTTGGTTTCAGCATCGACAGTGCTCAGTCTGTGTCTACATTAATGGTCCGTATTCCCCAGTAAATTGACAACAGTACACAGCACAGATAAGTCATGGGAGACGACAACAATGGCACTCTGGAAGCACATGCAATGGTCTCCACAAATTAGAAGAGAAAACGTAAAGCACATAAGGAATCCATCCAAAATACAGTGCGAAATGAACCTCCAGAGATGCCGAGATTTACAATGATCATAAATATGAAGCCCACAACAAGCCATATGGAACTCAATATCTCCAATCAATCCAATGTTCACTGATGAATCTGTCACTTCTTAAAGAGTTCAACTAGCAAGAACAACAAGACCCTCAAGTTTCTCATTGATGAAGTGGCTGACAGTAGTTGGAAGTTTCCAGGCAATTCTTGAAACTTCAACTGTTCAATAGATGAAAACTCGAGATTCAAGTAAAAATGGATTCAAGTCATCTCTTTCTGCTGCAGTTTCTCCTCAGCCAATCCATGCCCACATTCATGCATCTTCATAGATCAGAAAAATCTTGCAAATGACTCAGATCTTCTCTTCCTCCATACTCTTTCAGGATAGGGATATACCAGTCTCTAAGTTACACCAATGATGATTCTTCCCATGGACGTTTGCTAAAATCTACATCTTCAAACTATGATTTGCATCTACCTTTGAAATATAATTTGGGTGTTTATCCACCTTTATAATTTATCATTATGGACATACTGCTCTTCCCCAAAAAGGAAGTTCTCCAGATCATGGTTAGACAATGGCACCTTAAGATGTTTCAATGCCTATTATTGCATAAGGCATAATGCCACACTGTTTTTGCTCTGGTTCAGAGCACAGACATGCTTGATTGGAACACGTCACCCATTTCCTCCTTTTAAGTTACTATGTAAGAGGAGCTAATTTCAACAATGTATCATTTAATGAATATCAGATACAGGCAACATAAAGCATGAGATTCGGCAGCATTATTATTAAGTGTCCACTAGCATTCTGATTGTCACGATTTCAATCCACAATAACACACATGCAGGTGCCTGCATAGACAACGAATTTTACATTGCAACAAAGAATTATTGGTCTGTCAAATCACAGTATAGCCATCAATATTGTCCATAGAAATTATGTGAGAGAGAACACATCCAGTAAGGCATGCCTGTAACTCATCCAACCACTATAATATTGTCAATCCAATCAAACCTAATCTAGACATTCTAGAAAAGAAATTCCCTGTTACGGATGTGCTACCTTTTACATAATTCACTATGGGGCAAGTCTTCCACATCCACAGTATTCAGTTTTATAATCTAAGTCTACCGCAAAAATTATCCAAGTCCTGAGGACGAAACCAGTCCTCTTTCATCTGCAGTTCAAAACAAAAGCACAGTGAAAAAGTGGGTTGCTCATAATAATTAATAATGGCCACAAAATAAAAGAAACCTACGAAGTATGGGTAGCCATCATCTGTACTGAAATTCGTTGGAGCATTCTCAACAAATAGACTGGTGAAGTAAAGAACAAAACGGCCACAGTCCTCCCCATTTCTCTGTTGTGGTACCTAACTCACAGTTTGCCATTCGATTAAACAAGAAGAAATGGGAAAAAAGAATGGCTTAACTTAGCAACCTAAGAGCTATATGTCACCTTAGGCACCAAGAGTGGAATCTGATAAATTGCCCGTTTCTTTTCTGGTCTCTCCTTGGCTTCAGCTTGATAAATGTCCACTACAAACCTGGGTGGAATCCAGAAAATTAAGGTTGGCTTCAATCACATGCAGAAGTAGAGTTTATACTAGAAGATGCTGAACTGTCACGGGATTATAAAAGGAAATTACACATAGAACATACTTTCTTATCGCAGGTTCCAGTCTTTTAGGGTTTGCCATGTGCAGCGAATCAAGCAATATCATGCATGGTGTTCTGGCCTTTGATTTTGTTTCGCCAAAATGACATAAGATCAAGAGACTCCAGTGACTCCTGGTGGGTAGACACGGACAGATTAGAAGCTTTAGCACACAGAGAAAATAAAATTCAGACACGAAAAGCTCAGAAAAGAAAAATTACCAACCAACAAACAATGGGTATGACAACATATTTCTTGGAGAAGATGCACTCCTTCTTAATCCACTTCAGCACCTTTTCCCTTGATGATTCTCTCATGTACAGGGTAAACCACAGGCTGTCCATAAAAGTGAACGAAGCCTTCTTATCTTCTGAAAGATCCCGCCATATATTCCTTAACAATGAAAATTCAGGTCATACACTTATAAAGGAGAAGCTAAGCCGTCCCCCATGATAGTAGTGGTTATAGAACTCACCTGAAACAACACTCAAATTTATCGGTGTCTAACGTATTTGGGTGCTTGGAAAAGGTAGAATTATGGTTCCGTCTCCTATTTGTCCCTTAGCATGAGAAAGAGAAAAGGAAACCAAATAAGCAATTAACAGAATTTAGATGCGGTAGAGTTTCAGGGTAACTTGCCCCCTCTGTATATACACATTAGGACACCTTCTTAAAAAATAACCCTATAAAGCTACTGTGACTTTCAGAGCATTCTAGCAAACAAGTCTGTCTATAAAATTACTCTGGTTCATCTTCGAATTGTTCTTCTCCTTATCTTGATTCTCATATTTTAAGAAAAACATGTAAGACCCATTATAATGTAATCGCCCCTTCAGTGCATTGAGAATGGAAGATTGCTTCTGTCTATCTTGAAATTTGAATAATCTATGCCAAACTAGGAGCCTTGACGTACGGTGTACCAGAAAGACATGAGGTCATAGAGACAACTTTCACAAAAATGCTCCAAAAGAAGTTTATCTGAAATGCATGATCACTGTAATCAGACTGTGATCACGCATTTGACTACCCAAAAGCCTCACGCTAAAGCCTTGCACATTAGGGTGTCCTCCAATATACTTTGCTAGAGCTATTTATACACCACGAAAACAAATGTTAATAGTTACTATTGCATCTGATCAAGCTTTTCCACGGTGTTGTGACTAAAAACGTCCAGACGCAACTTTCTTCATAAACTGGAAAATCTCTCGTGTCTTAACATCATACGCTCTCAATCAGACGTACTTTTCAAAGTTGCACGGCAACGTCCCTAAGTTTCTGCAGTATGGTCCACAACATAACACGGAAGTAACTGCCAAACAATTTTCTAGAAAAGCTTTGAGATATCCGATGAATAATTCCCATCCTCACTAGTTAAGACATCTCGGTGAAAAGCAATAACCCGCAAGCTCCATTCCGCCGTAAGCGATCATTCATTCACCGATACATCGGCCTTCTCGCAAAGCATCCCATCTTGCAATCAGCAAACAGACGCCTCAAGCCATGACAACAAGACACCATACTTCTTTTGGGATCAGCTATCCCCTCACGACATCCCTTTGGCCAAAAAAAGTCATCATCACATCGAATTCGCAAAAGGGGCAGCAACAGAGGCGACGGAGACTAGCTTCTCGAATCACCCTAGACAGGTCAAGATAACATCTTTCTCGCAGGTCGAACGAGAATTCCTTCACCCACGTTTCGTCGAACTAGCTTATTCTCTGCCCTTGGCTCCCCCTCGTAACCCAAAAAAGAAAGGAAGAGGAAAGAAGAGAAGTGCGATCACGAAAGACCCACATGCAAGCGAAGCTCGAAACTTTCGTCCGCCGTCTCACCAGAAAGCAGGAACCAATTACCTGCAGCAGCACAGAAATCATCCACGACCAGGACTTCGCGTTGCTTCCTCTTCGGCATTGCCGAAAGGGGGCGGTGGGAGGCTCCCTCCTCCTCGACTCCCGACTCGAAGAAACCCACCTAGGAACCCCCGACGCTATCCACGAAGCATCAACCCAAACACACTGATGAAGAAGATGAAGATGAAGATGAAGATGAAGATGAGAGAGAGAGAGAGAGAGAGAGAGAGAGAGAGAGTGAGCGCACTTCAAGCAATCAGTTGAGCGAAGAAGTTGCAGTCAACTGCTCCTCCTAGGAAGAACAGATCAGAGCAAAAAAAGACCGAACTCCAGATTCATGGGCCGCGTTCGTGGGCTCAACGGAAACGGGCTCAGCCCAAAAATATTGGTCTGGGCTCAGGCCCGGCCCAATATCGGCCTGCGCGGCGTCGTTTCTAGTGTCCGTTGTCAAGCAAAATTGTCCAAATAATCTTAAAACCATTACTTAATTACCGATTTAATTCTAAATTTTTAATTTTATCAATTTAATCCTAATTTTTTTACTTTTAATCAATTAAATCTTAAATCTTTTAAATTTTTAAGAATTTTTTACTTTGAGAATAAAAAAAGAAAAAGAAAAAGCATGAAAAATAAAATATTATTAGAAAAGTGACAAATCAACGTTTTCCAATTAAGATTGATTGAATGTGTTGAGAAAATTTTGGACTAAATTGATGAAAGTGAGAAATTTAGTATTGAATTAATAAAATATAATAAATTTAGGACGAGTAATATTTTCGGCCGTCGTCCTCCTCTTCCTCTTCTTCGGGCTCCGGCTGCAGTGTCGCAGATCTTCGCAGTCGCCGGCATTTCGCCCGAGATTCGAACGGTTGAGCACCGGCAAAACCTCGCGACGATATGGTGGAATCTGTCCCGTCGCCGTCGCCGCCGCCCCCGGCGCCGCCGCCGAGATCGGCCGCGGATCTGTTCTCGGACCCGCAGGACTCCCACCCGCTCTGGTTCAAGCCCTCCGCCTTCCTCTCCGGGGACTTCGACTCCGAGTCCTACATCTCCGAGCTCCGCACCTTCGTCCCCTTCGACACCCTCCGGTCCGAGCTCCGGAGCCACCTCTCCTCCCTCAACCACGAGCTCATCGACCTCATCAACCGCGACTACAACGATTTCGTCAACCTCAGCACCAAGCTCGTCGACGTCGACGCCGCCATCGTGCGCATGCGGGCCCCGCTGGTGGAGCTGAGGGACAAGATCGAGGGGTTCCGGGGCAGCGTGGAGGGATCGCTCGTCGCCCTGCGCAACGGCCTGAGGCAGCGGTCGGAGGCCGCGTCCGCGAGGGAGGTGCTGGAGCTGTTGCTCGACACGTTCCATGTGGTGTCCAAGGTCGAGAAGCTGATCAAGGAGCTCCCGAGCGTGCCTGCCGATTGGTCGAATGGGGATGTGAATCCGGCGGAGAATGGATCCCCCCTCAGTAACGGAGTGTCCTTGAATCATGCCGCGGAGAATGGAACGAATCTAAGGGAGACTCAAAGCATGCTTCTGGAGAGGATTGCCAGTGAGATGAATCGGCTCAAGTTCTACATAGCTCATGCACAGGTCTCTCTCTCTCTCTCTCTCTCTCTCTCTCTCTCTCTCTCTCTCTCTATCGGCAAGGTGAATTCTTGAGAGGATTGGTCTCGTTGCTTTAGAATTATGGAAAGATGTGACATGGTGGTTCGGATATCCGATGAATTGGGAGTCTTTGACTCCAATTTGGGTTTGCTGCAGCCAATAACCCGTCCATCACATCTGCATAATGAAAGTATTGAGTTCTGAAGGAAAGAATTTTGACACTGAATCAGGAAAGAGCATAATTTTGCAAAACTTCAAGATACATCTAGCTGCATTGATACCTTGCTGCTGTGAGCTTGGGACTGCGACACTATTAATGACGTACACTGGCTTATAGGACCTCGATCAGAGTTAGCTGCTGATCTAGCTTTTTGGAATCAATTTCTTTCGCAATTTTATGCCCACTTCTATTGAACATCGTTGCAGATCTCTAGCCTATGAATCTCCTCTTAATTCTTGAGTTAAGAAGTGGATGAAGCTGAATTGGTTGATTCCACATGATGGAACTCTTTTAGTATGATTTACTCACTTTGTGATTACATGTGTGACTCATGAATCCAGGAGATCACTAACTCTGGCACCTGTGTTCATTGTAGTTCTGGTTCTTAGTATATCTGCATGTAAAAGTAAATTAAATAGAACTGTGCATAGTGCATGAGGAATGTCTTACAAGTCTTGTTCTCCCTATATGTAGGAATGCAATTAGGTTTGAAGAGGTAGCACTGCGTAATACCTGTTTCAGTTTTAATGCAAAAATAGAAGCTTCAACTATGGCATAAATGCTGTCCAATTCAACTGCATTGGCAGCTCTGACGTATGCCGGTTATTGTCTTAATGCTGCAGTCTAAATTTATTACGTTGAAATCAGGTCCATTTGTCCATGCTCCATTTCTTCAAAAAGAATTAATAATTCAGCACTAAGCACTTAAAAACTGTGGCTAAGTTATATGCACATCACATATTTATAACACCACAGCATCAAAAGCTGATATGTTATTTGTTCTTTCACCTGCTTCTGTTATCTATGGTATTTCATTTCTAGATGTAATGCTTCCATTTATTCCCGTGTGCTAATGTTATAGCAAGAAAACAGAATTGCTTCATAATTGCACTTTTAAGGGCATTTTTGCCCCTTTCTGACCCCAACCAAAAAAAAAAAAAAAATTGAAAGAAAAAGGCAAAAAGAAAAATAGAACTGCTTTCTATTTCAATTGCAATAAGTATTTCTTCTGAGAGCTAAGTTGTGCGTAGCGTGGAAACCCCTTGCCTTAATCACGTCTTGAAAAGAAGTCAAAGGTGTCTCATTCAGCCTAGAAATTTTAAAAATTCTGCCCAAGCTACTCCGAATTTAGCAATTATAGCTATCTAATATAATAACTTTAACACATCTAAAATGCTGCACTGTAGAGCTTGCCTACTCGATCCCTCCAGGTTTCCACAGTTCCATCCCTACCAAAAGATAGTGGGGAGTGAGCTAAGTGTGCCTCTGTTTTCTTTTTAACACTTGTTTCACTGTTATTTTCTAAATGCAAACCCTTGTTGCTGTACCTTTCTGAATCCAATGAATATCCCCCAAAAAATAAAGCCCAGCACTATTGCTGTCTCCAATCTTTAAGTTTATTTGCATAGTACCTCTGTGCATTAGTTCTAGTCCTCTTTAAAGATTGCTTGTCACTGTAATAATACGGTGCAGTTCCCATGCAGAGATACGATTTGTATGATGGAGTTGCCACAGCAAATTCTGTACATTTATTGCTTATCATTTTTCAACAACTGCTCTATGCTTTCTACTCGCTCCTTTTTTTTTTTATATAGGTCTGCTTTCTACTCATTCTTGTTTCTTTATTGCCAGTACAGGACCTACCTTTTGTTGAGAACATGGAGAAGAGGATTCAGAATGCCAGCAGGCTGCTTGATGCAAGCTTGGCTCATTGTTTTGTAGATGGGTTGGAGCATCAAGATGCCAATGCAATTTACAATTGTCTACGTGCATATGCTGCTATCGATAACACCACTAGCGCTGAAGAAATTTTCCGGACCACTGTCGTGGCTCCTGTGATACAGAAAATTATTCCATATGGACAGTCCGGAGTGGCAGCATCAGGAGATGCGCTTGAAAGTGATTACCAATCAATTAAGCAAAGTATAAGAGAAGATTGTAAATTTTTACTGGATATTGCTTCCACAGGTACAGTCTGCCTTTGGTTTTTTATTGCTTGTTCTTTTGTCATCTGATCTTTTGTCTGATAACAGTTTGCTTACTTGCTAGATCTGTTGTCTCCTTGGTTTTACTTGGTCTGCCTTTGGTTATATATTGCTTGTTCTTCTCCTATCCAATCTTCTGTCTGATATGCTGAACCAGTTGTCTCCTTGGTTTTCCTTTGGGTATCAAACCATATAATTCTGTCCTTATGGCTGCTGCACCTAATTGTTTTATTAGATCACTCAGACTAGATCTGAATTTTCTGTATGCTTGTTAGAGTGGAGTGTACTTATTCTTGTCAAAGGTCTCAAACATGGACATAACCATTCTTCTGGCACCACAAATCCACTTGTCCTGTGACCTCAATCTGTTACACGACAGTAGCATTGTTTCTGTGTGATTTCGACCTCCCTTCTCAATGTATTTTGTATCTATTCATCTGGATCTTATACAGTAAGTAGATTCTGATGAGTATTCTGTTGTTACCATGTGCAGAAAATTCTGGCTTACATGTATTTGATTTCTTGGCTAATTCAATCCTTAAAGAGGTTCTGGTTGCTATTCAAAAGGCAAAGCCCGGTGCCTTTTCTCCAGGAAGACCCACAGAATTCTTAAAAAACTACAATTCAAGTCTCGATTTTTTAGCTCATCTGGAAGGTAGAGCTTCCCCATTCCTCTCTTTTTAATTCACACTAGATGTTAGACTTCAAAATAAATAATAAATCTTGAATTGATCTGCTAAGCATCTTAATTACTCTGAGTAGACAGCAACTAGATTGCTCATTATTGTTGTAACATCCAATTGTCATGCAAGGCTACTGTCCATCCAGATCTGCTGTTGCTAAATTTCGTGGAGAAGCAGTCTATCTAGAGTTCATGAAGCAATGGAATATTGGGGTTTATTTTTCATTAAGGTTAGCACAAGCTTCACATCTTTCTTCCTTCACCAATGTTCAGAGAATGACTTTTGACATTTCTAAAATGGGACATCGTTTCTGATATTACTACCTCAGATTGCAGGAGATAGCAGGGGCATTAGATTCAGCACTTACGACAACTAGTCTTGTACCACTTCAGAATCTAAGTCCTGATAAAGAAAGTCTGACGTTGAAGCAAAGTGTTACACTGTTGGATAGCCTCAAATCCTGCTGGAGAGATGATGTTCTCATTCTCTCCTGCTCTGACAAGTTTCTGCGCTTATCTTTGCAGCTTATTTCCAGGTCAGAAGTTAACTCCCTGTTAATAGTACCATGTCAATCCATGAATACAAAAGATCTATATATATCATAGAGTCAAGTCCTTTTGGAAAATATTAAGATTATTGTGAATTGTTTTTTTCGTTTGATCAAGGAGAATTGTACTTGTGCATTGCATGAGTTGATTAGTTTGTTAAACGCATCTCTTTATTCACTGCATAGATTTGCATAACAGGTATTCTAATTGGTTGTCATCTGGACTTGCCGCTCGCAAGATGGGTGCTATGGGGTCGCATCCCGGATGTGAGTGGGCTATCAGTGCTTCGCACGATGACTTAATCTATGTATGCCTCTTTTTTTTCTTTTTCTTTTTTTTTTGATGAGACCTTTTCATTCATTAAAGTCATATTTATTCTGTGAGTTGATAATCAAGGAGTAAATGTCCAGTTTTTCAAAGAAGCTTCAATGGCCTAGCTTATCCAGTGCAGTTCCTACTTGCTTTTAAGAATTATTTTATTTTTCGATTTTCAGGTTATTCATGATGTTCGTTTTCTTGCAAGAGAAGTCTGTGGTGATTACCTGGGCCTTGTGCTTCAGCTTCTCTCTTCGTGCTCTGCCGAAGTTCATGATTCTGTGAAAGACAGCATTTTGCAGGGAGGAAAATCCTTGAATGACATTGTACCTTCAATCATCAATGCAATTGTGGAAGCTCTGGTTGAGAAGTCTGTTGAGGTGCCTTGTCTTATTTTTGTTATTAGAAGTACTTGAATCCGCTTTTTCTTTTTTCATGTTCAGTCGTCCTAACACAATAGATGATACTGGGTGATTTGACTTGTAGCGATTTGTCATGTGGTATTTGTCTAATCAAATGCGGTTATTGAAACTTTTTATAAAAATTTATGAAAATATACAGGACTTAAGGCAGCTGAAGGGGATAACAGCGACTTACCGGATGACGAATAAACCTCTTCCTGTCAGGCATTCACCATACGTAGCAGGCGTGTTGCGTCCCCTGAAGGTATGCACTCCCTTATTATACCTCTTCTACTTGTTTCATCTTACTCCAGCATTTGATGTTCCAGATGTATCTGTCTTGCCCCAAGTGTAGTGGAACTTTCTAGCAGTTTTGATAACAAAGCCAGCAGGTATAGACTGATGAAAGAACAACAATTTAAGTCATGTTTAGATGAAAGAGATTGGTGTCCTCTATCCTTGAACCTCTTATTTGGACTCAAGTGGTGTCTAGGACCAAATGATCTCCTCTATGGAATTGATTTTCACTATATTCGCTTTATTTTATTTGATGTCGTTCACATCGGCAAAGTATACTTGCTTTCCTGTGCTAAATTTGTCAAATACAGGGTTTAGACGTGAAAAGAATCTAAATAGTCTGTGTGGGGAAAGAAAAAATCATGTATGTGTGAGGAGTGGGGCATCAAGTTTTAGACTCATACATGCTCTATGTTCTCTTATTTTTGGGGAGACATGCCTATAGTTGAGAAGGGATGGGAGAAAGGGAGAAAAATGAAGAACAAAGAGTGCAATCCATTGAATATCTAAGCTAATGGTTTCTCAATGAGCAGCAATTTTTTGCATGCTTGTTGAACTGCTGATGTCATATGTAGCTTTTCGAAAATGAATAGTCCCACAGTAATTTCCACAGCCCATTAATGATAATGAAGCATAGGAGATACACACTAGCATATCTCCTAGCATGGGTTGATTATTTCCTCATGGAAGAATAATGTGTTTTGTTTTAGTATTTCCATCTTGATGTTTGGCTCTATGCATAAATGAGACAATTTTCTTCTGGTGTTTTATGGTGAACCACTTATCTTACAGACTTTTCTGGAAGGTGAGCGTGCAAATTTATACTTGACTACAGATGTTAGAAATGCACTGCTACTGAGTGCTGCAACTGAGGTTACCGGCCGCTACAATGAATTGGCCTGTGACCTTGTTAATGTGGTAAGTACTTTCTGCTGATTTTTCCCCCTGAAATGTCCAATTTCGCATGATTGTTTTTCGAAGTAGAGATCAATCTTCTTTTTGTCAATATAGGCTAGGAAAACAGAATCTTCGCTTCAAAGAATACGTCAGGGTGCACAGAGACGAGCTGGAGCAAGCTCGGATGTATCAGAACAAAATGTGTCTGACACGGATAAGATCTGTATGCAGTTATTCCTGGACATTCAGGTTTGTCTCTTTCTATCTAAAGTTGATATATTTGTGAGTTACTCACTAGCAAATTATGATAACTGCCAAGTTTTTCTCAAGCAGGAGTATGGGCGCAACCTTTCTGTGCTTGGAGTTGAAGCAGCTGATATCCCAGCGTATCGTTCCTTATGGCAGTGTGTTGCTCCTCCGGACAGGCAAAATGTGATCAGTTTCTAGATCATTTAGGCATTTGACTTCTGGGTGCAAAGTTGGATTATATCGTGTAAAATAAGTTGCCTTTTTCACTTTCATTGAGAACAGCTTCTTGTGGATCTATACTTGAGGGACTAAATACTTTCACAGAGGGGAACAGTTTTGCACACTGGATGTTTCATTCGTTCGTATACAATGAAGATCATTTAAAATCTTGTAGTAGAAACTGTCGGCCTTTGTGTTCGAGAATACATGAAATGGCATCGCTGGCAGTGGATCCGCTGTCTTTGTCTCGTTAAACCGTCAAAGACAAGCTTGTTAGATGATTTACAGACCCAACTGGTTTTGGTATGACCGAGCACTTTTGGACATGTACAAATGCCAATTTGTTTGTATTCAGATTGCCAGTGTAGTCACTTCTGTCAACTCACAAAGCTTCTGAATTTACATGAAAGATTTCAATTTTGCACACAAAAAGCTGTTGTGGGAGGACAATACTCTATCCACAAATTAGAGATCAAGCAGGACATGCTAAACAAATTCGTTTTCGATCTCTCATCAATTCAAAAAATTATGAACTCCAATAATGGTGCAGGATGCATCAAATGTAGGAGCTGGTAACTCATACAAGATTGTCAAAACTCACACATCTTCTGATGGCATGCGGCGGGACATCTGAGCTCTCTCCAACTCCAAGCATCATCGACTTTTAGCTTTTGAGGTCATGTCAATTATACTTGTGGATGCCGTGTCACCTAAGACATGTAAAATTTGGTATATTTGTCAGCCCTAGGAGATTGCATTTAACGACCTTCTGGCGTTGACATCGCCTTGCCACGGGTTATGCCTCGATTGTGAGGGTGGCTGTCATGATCAAGTTGTCCAGCCTGATTGGTCCAAAATCTGTCTTGGAAGAACTGAACAAGCTGTATCTCCTTCTTGTACTTGGGGTCGGGAAGGACATTGCCGTGATGGAGGGGCTCTTTTTTCTCTGTAAACGATGACAATTCACGCTTGAAAAAGCTGCTTCTGCTCAAAGACACAGTTCTGGTTGCAGGTGGGAAGCCAGCGAAGCTTCTCTGATGAATCGGACTGCTTGCACCAGATGGAACGAAATCTGCAGGGGGAAAGGGTTTCTTTAAAATCTGATAATGAAAATAAGCAAAGGACAACACATGGAGGATATGGAAGGTTTAGCCAACTAATCGAGATGCCTCATAACTGGCATGAATTGCTACAGGAGCAATTTCCAACATTCAAAGACAGCAACAAAATCTACGCCGCGATCATACCAAAATAGATTAACTGGTAGTACCTCCGTTGACGCTGAAGAAATCATCCTCAGAGCTGGAATCCGGCCATGCTTGTGCATCGAAAAACGTCTCCTCTTTATTACTACCTGCAGCAATTGGTAAGCAGCATGCGATGAATGGATCCAGTGCAAGTCTGATTGTGCATCTAATTATGGAATCGTCTTAGTATCTCGCAAAACAGGAGACATATATCTGTGTAACTACACATCACGACATGATTCATGACAGCATAATTATTTTCAAAGCTGGTAGCATCTGGCATGCCTGTCCAAGGGGGCTACTTCTGTGAGAATCTTTAATTCGATTGATATGGATGGATAGCTAGTAATTCACAAACACTTTGTATGAGCCGAACCTGTAGTCGTCCATGATGATGTGGTCGAATACTGAGAACCGAATTTGCTTTGGGGAACAAAAGCCCCATCCAGCTGAGAAGGAGACCGAATCAGGCGCGTCTCCGCCACCCTCCCGTTAGCATCATCATCGATCGAAACACAGGCACCCATCAGCGACGGGAATTTCCCGATCCCTCTCTTGATCCACCTCGACCGCAAGGGGAAAAAAAAAGAGAGAGAAGGGAGAATGACAAGTGGAGCTGGAATCAGGTGGACAGAAAGCTTGGAAAACTGGCTCGAAATCTGGTTGCTTCATTGACAAATCTGCACATCTCTATCAGGGTCCCATCTAGGCTGTCATTATTATATAATTCTGCTTCTTGTTCTTCTTCTTCACCTTAAAAAAAAAAAAGAAGAATTGTCTCGTCATCTTTGTCGTTCTAAAGGACAACCGGCTATAGTGTTAAACTCCGAAGCCAGAGCATAATCAAGAATTAAATATGCCCAAGGCCTACGCAAGAAAACATAGATCGGGAGGTGTATTTGGACCAATATAAAACAGAGAAAAATGTCATTACTTTAGTCATTTGAAGAGAAGGTTCCTGTTCCGGGTCTGCTCAGAAACCTGCCAAACGTTCAGAGGGACTAATCCCATTAAATACGCAAGTTCATATTCCACCAACTGAAGCTATCCTCCTCTTATTACAGTTGAGCACGGACGTCCCTGCACGGATGTAAAGGAAGAGAACCATGCTTGCACGTCTTGAGACGGTAACAGTATCCCCAGCCACAAGCAGTCATCATATGTAAACTCGTTCCACCGGACCTAGATGATCATGAAGCGAGAAACGCTGCAAAACCCGAACAAAAGCGGGACCAGCACGGCACGTCGGACATAGAAATCCTGACTTCTTGGGCTGGTAAACTCCTATTTTGTAATTGGTTTTGTTTGTCCATCACATTATTCGTAAAATGAGTAAGGGATGAGACATATTCTTGTTCCGAAAAGTATGAGTGTCAAATCCGAGTCCGTGTCGACGAACATTCTAGTCCTCTGCGAGGCAAAAATACACTGTTCCATTTGGTAAATTCGTGAAAATGTGCAACTATCAATTCTCTGGTAACAAGAAAGTTGACTGACAGGTTGCTTAACTTGTCACTTGTATGCTTATTAACGCTTCTAGAAAATTTTCATTTGATCCTCTCATATTACCAACCATTCCTAACAAACTTTCCAAACGTTTTCGTAGCTTACCAGAGCGCTGAGGTTTCTAATTTTTGTACGAAACTACTAATCTTAATTTAATTGACTTTCCAACATCTATTTAAATTTTCCGATTTACAAATCATTCCAATAGCTTAACACGTTTAATTGAGTTGGTTACAGACATGCTAAAACTATTACCAAAAAAAATTTGGTGATATGCACAAGAGCAATTAGCTTCATATGCGGTGATATGTTGGTAGATTATGACGCCATCATCTACTACTTTTGAAATAGTAAAATAAAAGTTGGTAAGCGACTCTAGTATTATTTGCTAATATAGAATTAGTATCTTAACAGGAGAAATGTTAGTGAATCACTAAACTAAAGGTTGGTAATTTCGCATAAAAGTTAGAAATGTCATTATGTAATTAAGCTACAAAAATAAATGTTGGTAACTTATAAAACCAATTGGTAATTTTTGAAGTACAAATAAATGTTTATGCTTTTCAAAATCCGTTAATAAATTTAATTACATATAAAACAAGACATCACTCAAAAAATGACGTCATTCTATATATATATATATATATGACCGCTAGAGATGATTCGTAACTATTCTTGATACCATAGCTACGATTATCCTCGTTCAATGGATCTTCATTGACTGGTTATTTAACTGTCGCGCATATTTTGAGTCAATCAATCCTCGCCACGCATCATGCAGTCATACCACTGGAAACTTAATTGTATCGTCGTGGCCCAGTTTGGGAAATTTGGATTTTTTTAGGTTTGGGTCTAGAATTTGGGTCTGGTGTTAACGATAGGTCAAGAAAAATTGTTAATAGTTCCAACTTGTCGTAAATGTCAGATGATATTCTACAAACGGGACCCCGTCTGGCGGGTAGATTTTGTGCCGGTAATTAACCATCTTAACGGTCGGACGAGACAATCCAAGATGGGAATCCGGTCCTCAAATCTGATTAAACAGTTCCTGACGAGTTCTCAAATTAGTTGTTCGGATGGCGGGCAGTTGGCAAATTGTGTGAACAGAAAGTGGAGGAGAAATTCAAATGAAGCAAGAAGAACAACTCAATATGAACGAATGGTCCATAAATATGAAATCAAAGAACAATTTAATTACATGTACAGTGAAATCTCTACATCATCATGACCTTAAATTCATCGAAGCTGATCGCACCGTCTCCATCGAGATCGAAATGACGTATCATGGCCTCGCAGTCATCCTCAGCCTTGGACTGCCCGAGCCTAGAGAGCATCCTCTTGAGGCTCTTGGCCGTGATGAACCCGCACCCGTCCGTCACGTACATCCCGAACGCCTCTCGCAAGTCGCTCATCTTCTCTTCCTCTCCCCCACCTTCCATGAACCCAACGAAGTCCTCCAAGCACAGGAGGCCATCGCCGTCCGAGTCCAGCGACTCGACCGCGACCTCCGCTTCCTTCAGGAGCAGCTCTCCGCCGGTCAAGCCAACATGTCGCCTCAGCTCCGAAGGCGAAAGCTTACCGTCTCCATCCTCATCGAAGCACCGGAACACACGCTCGTACTGTCCAGCTTCAGCTAGCCTCACCATGTTATGACGTTACACAGAAAAGCGAGATTACTCAGCTAGAACTAAGAAAAACAGAAACAAGAGAAGAGAGGAGAGAAGGCGGAGTTGAGATTTTGCATGATCGAGCATGGAGCTTATATAGATGGTAAGTGTACAGCGTGAGGCATGGAAGAGAGCAGCGGGGATAGAGCGCAGAAGTTGCTGTGAGATTTCCCTTAAAAAATAGTCGAGAGATAGAGAAGGAGAGAGGAAGGACAGAATAGATTTCTGTGCGGACGCAAGCTTGACAAGGCGATAGGTTTTCAAGCGGCCGCAAAAAAAGGCATCATGGAATTTCAACCCTGTCTACACTACGTGCGGATTGTCTTGTTCCACTTTATTAAAGGAAACTTCGTCGACGGTCCGGCAAAACACTGGGTGGGAGGAATCTTCAATTGGATGAAACAGTCAGATGAGATCATTATGATAGAAAAAAAATCGAGATTTATATAGGAATCATTACGATTTCAAAATAAAAGAAGATGCAAATCATCTTTTAAAACTTGTTGACAATACTAAAGGAAAGTACATTTAGTAATGTTAGAAATATTAAGAATAATTATGATGATGTTCTATATCTTTCAAAATTCTATGAATGTCGTCTATAATTGTACTTTTCTTGATTGATATATTACTTATTTAACAATTTTATAAAACTTATAGAAAGGCCAGTGTAATCTTCATTATGATATATCAAAATATACATAATTACTATTTTCCGCGTATGTTTCTTATTTCTCAACTTGGAATGAGAGCTTTCAATCCCGTGGAAACATAAGAGCACACCATGCACCCCACTGCACATCCAAATAAATCCATCCCCATCATCGCCTCTTAATAGTGTTCACTTCATGTACACAAATCTCGTGTGAGGAAGCATTTAATTGAGTCCTTTCTATAATAGTCGTGTTTTGATGCTAATGACACCAACCGGATCATTTGGTCGATGCCAGCCACACAAACCACATCCTAGTAACTATTTTCCAAGCTAACTACATCATTCGATCGAGCCTTTTTCATGGAGGTCGCTTTCTTTCGATGCTAGCTACACAAGCTACATCCCAGTAACTATTTTCCAATTCGGTCGTATAAGCTGAGTCACTCAGCTACTATTTCACACGCTAGCCACACTAGCCACTTGCTATTTCCCCTCTGATTCTCGACCTTTTGCATGTCGTTTCGAGAAGTCAACACCACCACTAGATTGCCACCCTCAAATGAGCCAAATTTGGAAGATGTTACCTCACATACCACCACTCCACAAATCAACAAGCCCGATGCCCCCGCGGTGTCATTAGAGAAACAAGTTTTTGTGGCACTGTTCAACATTGATTTAAACTCAAGTTGACATCTTCAATGCACTTTGAATTTGTGGGGATGTTACAGATATTTAGAATAATTCTAATTATTTTTTTGTATCTCTCAAAATTACGCGCATATTTCTCTTTGATTATGTGTATATTGATTGATATGTTATCTTATTTAATCATTCATAAAGCTTATAAATAGGCTAATGTAACGTTCATTATTATATATCAAAATATACTAAAGTTCTTTGATTCTCTCCTTCGCAATATTATTTTTCAACTAAACCAAGTGGAGAAATAAGAAAGATATGCGGAAGAGAGTAATTGTGTATATTTCAATATATTATAACGAATATTACATCAACCTATTTATAAACTTTATGAAATGACAAAATATGATAACATATCAATCACAATACGTAGAATCATAGAAGATATTCACACTATCATGAGAGATACAAATAACCATCAAAATCATCCTAAAATCTCTAATATTTTCCCTCAAACTCAAGGTATATTGAAGATGTCAACTTTAGTCTAAATGCAAATCTAAACGGTGTCCAACAACTAAGACATGGTGGGTGAGGTGGTGTTCAGCAACTACTCACGACAAAACTTCCCAATCTAGCTGACCCAAGAGTGGTGAGTCTAGTGATAGTATCGCTTCTCAAAATGACATGCGAAATGTTGACAACTGAAGGAGAAATGGAAAGTGGCTGATGCAGCTAGCTTGCAAAACAATAAATGAGCGACACAACCTATACAATTGGCTTGTAAAATTAGTTACTGAGCAATGCAACATATACAACTAGGACAGCTAGTATAAAAGAAATGCCAGCTTCGTGAAAGGCTCGACGAGGTGATGCAGCCATTGTAGTTGGCATTAAAACACAACCATAAGCACAACCACAAGCGCTTCCTCATATGAGAGGGCTCGGCAGACTATGCAACAGAAGTAATATTGGATTCGACATTGACCGAAGGATGGTAGGTCCCATTGGGCAAAAATAGGAAGAAGCAAAAGCTAAAAGCATGACCACAAGCACTTCCTCATATGAGAGGGCTCTACAAACTATGCAACAAAAGTAATATTGGATTCAACATTGACCGAAGGATAATAGGTCCTATCGGGCAAAAAGAGGAAGAAGCAAAAGCTAAATGAGCTCCGGATGGGCACTTGGGAGTGCACCCGATGCACTTTAAGATCCACTAGCTCCGACACTAAGCTGACAAATCATATTGCAGAAGAGAGAATCAAGAAACTTTAGTATATTTCGATATATCATAATAAATTATGAAATGACGAAATAAAATAATATTTTAAGAAAATTGCAAATAAGAGCCTAAAATGTCATTATTTTTTTCAAATAAAGGCCTGAAATGAATTTTATTTCAAATAAAGGCCTAGCCTCACCGATGAGCAAAAATTTCTAACCGATCGGGGATATTTTTGTCCATACACAATTTAAATTTAAATTTAATTGTATTAAATCTTTTTTTTTTTTTTTGAAAAAGGGGGGGCACACATAGGCCCTCCAGCCTATGGCCGCCACCCCATCACCCGACGATTGCTAGTGAGGTCGCCCACCCTTGGGCAAGGGTCGGTGACCCCCATTGACAAAAGGCGAAGGCCAAATAAGAGAGGGCGATGACCCTCTCCCAAATCTGGGCAAAGGTTGCCGACCCTTGCTTAGCGCCCCCAAACCTAGGAGACGAGATTCAAGGGCCCTAGGTGAGGGCCGCTAGGCTAGCGTGAGGGCTAGCGATAGAGGTGTGCAAAAGAATTGAGACTCACCCGGACCGCCCAGAACCGAACCGGAATCGCCCGAAACCGGTGGTTTTTAAGGGAACCAATCCGATTCCCGGTTCTATGGGCGGATCCGCCCACCCAGATCGGACTGGATCGATTATATTATAATAATATATTAATTTTTAATATTAAAATAATTCGAAATTAGCAAATCTAAAATTTATGGCTCCAATCACCATCTTGTTTCAATTCATTACTCTCCTACTCCATCTCGTCTCTTTCAGTTCAAAATCTCCCAAGCTCCCTCTTCCTCTCTGATTTATCTCCGGATCTACTCATCTCCCTTTGAGTCTTAGTCCGAATTCAACGAAACAATGAGTTAATTCTCTTTTCCTCCCTTGAACTTAAACTCTATCTCCACGTCGTCGCCACCTCCACATTCACTGTCACTATCGTCCTCTTCGTTGTTGGGCTCGTCCCGCTTCTACCTCCCCTCTTCCTCATCCCCCTCCTCAGGCTTCTCCCCATCGTCCTCATCTTCGGGGACGGGCAAACTCTGGGTCTAAGAACGGCTCATTGTCCCCGTTGTCCACATTGTCGGTCTCGAGGGAGGAGTGGGAGACGATAGAGGCGGTGGCCAAGATGGTGGTTGTTGACACCTAAATTTTGGCGATCCGGTCATTTATTTATTGCATAGAAAATTATGGGTTAATTTTATCCCTAACAGAAAATAGTTAATTGCATAGCATATAGTTTAGGTGCATTTATCTTTAATTTGCATTTACATTGAGCCGGTGACAGGTGGGTTCGAATTGATGGTTCGAAACTTTTAAATTGATGAATCGGGCTAAGCCCACGAAGAGAGCGAATCAGCCCAAGCCCGTATCATCATGGAGATTTTACGAATTTACCTTTGTGAGATTTCAATTCAAAAGTAAATATTACGTTTGGAAAAGAAATCTTCGTGGATATAATTTTGGAAAATTGAAAAAAAAAAAAAAACCTAATTCGTGGCCTATAAATAAGTTAATTCGCTAGGGTTTAAGAAGGCCACACATATCGATACACACGGCCGTACGTAGGGGGGGCTTTGCACGCACACTGAAAAAAAGAGAGAAAGACGAGAAGTCACGGCCAAGTCCCTTTCGCGGCTGTGAGCTTGTTATCTCTGTAATCCTCACGTAGCCTCACCACTACGCCTACTCTCATCGTCGCTATTGCTGATCCATCAAGAATCTTACCACCAACGACGCACCTCCAGTCGAGCTCCCAGGAGTGTCCAGCGGTCTCGGCAAGCTCCTCACCAGCACAACTCAGGATCTTTTGAATCACTTTCGTCATGTTTTAGAGCCAGCAAGACTCCTGTGGAGTTCCATCTATGCCCGATGGATTCGCCGATGTCCAGCAAGGCCAATATTTCTCCACATACGTGAAAGTCACGCCAGACTTTTGTGGCCACCGCTCGCGAGCCTGAAATCCGAACTGCATCTCTCGTTGCCCTGAAGTCCACAGCCGAGGTGCGACCTTCGACAATGATCACACGCCAAGGAGCCTCCGATGACGATGGTCGAAAGCTCATGATGTTCAGATTTTGGCAGCTCTAACAAAGCTCCACTTGGCGATGCTTGGAGATCAACATGGAACAAGAGAAAATTTTTAGGCGTCCTTGATGTGCCCGAGACCTCCACCGATCCAGTTATTTTGCTTTCGTTTGAATTTTTATTATCGCAGGTCTTCCTTGACCGAATCCAGTCACCGCCCCGGCAGCCAGCGAGTTTCCCACGACGAGTAACCTTGGTCAGGCCACATCAAGCTGCAACAACGTGTCTGGTCCTGTACAACCGAGACCGATCCTGCAAAGTTCTATGCCTGATTCTTACTGCAGATTTTTTTGGCATACTTTCATCACCCATTACACGTAGAAGATGCCACTTTCTTATTACTTTCGATGTATAGAAGTGGCCTAAGAGGGTTGCTCGGTCAAAGTCTTCAGTGGAGGCATCCCACATTGACCTTCTTTTGGGAACAGACGAAAAGCAGGAATTAACCAAGGCATTCTTTATCATATCTCATGCTGGCGTTCCTTTAATATTATTAGTTGTGGAGTCCCTGGCGAGTTCATCGACTCGCTGTTGCCCTACCATGCTGAGCTGTGAAGCCTCAACGTGAGCTGCTCCGACACCATCCTTTGGCCCAACGTCAAGACAAGCTGCATCCCGTTGAGCTCGTCCCGCTGAGCTCATCCCCGAACCAATTATCCCTTGAAATTTCTGTTTTGTAGGTTTGTCGATCGTAAGCACCACCGAGAGACCCATTGGCCAGCATCATTATGAACCACCACGTGACCAGCCTGCTCCAAGAGCCTTAGCCGTGTTCAGTCAAGTTCCCCTGTAAGTCGTCCATTGACAAATTCGAATTTGGAATGTTTTCGCAATTAGGTAAAAAAATCTCATCTTAATTTGATTTAAACATCATATTGTCTAGATTGATGAGATTGATATCTAATTCACTAGGATATATATATATATTTCCTAATTCGCAACCGCACACCGATTTTTTATTCCATCTATAAGGCTTTAGATGGAATAATTAATCACGTGGGAATAAAATTGATATATTGATCTTTAAGGCTTAAGATCAATTTATTGATTTTATTAGCGAAATAATCAAGCCGATTTGGATATTGTTCCCCGATTCGAACGATGTATGATATCTTTGATGATTTTAAATGATTTGGTGTTTATCTTTTAATTGCTTTATTTATCCTGAAAATACAAAAAGATTGCATTTGCATATCATGTAGATTACAATAAATTTCCTAGGTAGAATTGCATGATAGAATAGTTAGATTCTTTTCTGATTATATTAGAACGCATGTTTAGATGATATCTAGGTTAGATAGTATCCTTGAATTAAGTTGCATGTCGAGATAAATTTCAAAGTTAAGATAGGATTCAGATTAGTCTATTTCCTAACCTAAGATGGATAATATCTCACTTTAGTTAGATTTTCAATTATGAAATTTTTATAAAAATACAAAAAAAATGTCATTGCATGTCATATAGAATTAGATTCATGAAATGCATGTCATTTAATGATTGTTGCTAAGTCCATTTAATTTGAAATTGCATGTCATTAAAACTAGGTCATTTAGTTATATTGCATTGCATAGAGCATGATTCTCATTAATTAAATAAAAACAAAAAGAAATTGTGCATTAATTAGAAGTCATATCTAGGGTTGATGATGTGAATTTTGATCTAACGACGCAGATGCTTTCGTTGCTACGAGGTAAGTTTCGTAATTTATTCATTGCTTTCTTTGGTGTTAAATTTGTGGTTTGCGCACCCTTATGATCACTTCACATGTTAGGGAAATAGATTTAAAATAAACCCAAGCTGCTTGCAAAAAACATCTTTTCAAAGTAAAAGAAATGGTACCGAAAGGGCGTTAGAGAAATCTAGCGTAACCAAGTCCCCGTACCCAAATCTCTGGTTCGTAGGAGTAAAGTAAATCTCCCATTACTTTACTTGGGTTTCTAATCGACCCACCAAAAATAGATTAGTGGCGACTCCTAGTTAAAAATCAATTGCATGTTAGAAAACTTGAACCTAAGTCGCGAATTGGTATGGGTTTGGGAGAGCCCGAGTTAAGTCTAGGCTTAACAATCCATTAGCCAAAATTTTAGGTGGTCCACACCCCGAAAAAAAATAGGTCGCGACAGTGGTGGTGGCTGGGACGGAAGAGGAGCGAGGGTCGCGACGGGTTGAAGGTGAAAAGGGGAAGGTGTGGAGGTTGGACCGGTTCTATAGATCCACCTGGGAACCGGACCGGACTAGCGGTCCTATTCCCAGATGGATCCATGCAACTATTGAGTGGTTACCAGTTCCAATTTTTCGTAACCGATTTTTAGCAGACGGTTTCTGGTTCTAGGTTGGGAACCGCCCGCCCGGATCATGCACGCCCCCAGCTAGCGACTCTTGCCTAGATTCGAGAGAGGGTCACCTGGTCTCTGGTCAAAGGGGGTCGTCGACCCTGGCCGACCGTCATCACGGCATCCATCGACAATTAGGCGATGGCCTGTGTTTTTCCTTTTATAATATATATTTTTTTAGTTTTAGATTTATTTAGTTTTTTTATGAAAGAATATAAAAAATTAAAGGAAAAAAATTAAAAAGATGAAATTACCATTCGCAACTAGTGAGTTTAAGCCCTTATTTGAGACTCGATATCGTTATTTCATGCCCTTATTTGAAACAATATCCACTTCAAGTACTTATTTGAGAAAATGAAGGCACTCCGGACACTTATTTGACACGATGTTTATTTCAAGACCTTATTTGAGGAAATGAAGGCATTTCAATCCCTTATTTGAAATTTTCCCTAATATTTCAATAAAGATACGCATAATCAACTAGAGAGATACAAAAAATCTTCAAAAGTATTCTAAATATCACTAACAAATATGATAACTCTTGCATTTGATACAATCACATTTCACTTGGATTGTGTTAGTTTTCTCTTAAGGGGAGAAAACATTTGCAACTACTCTCAATTGGCGTTGTTCAAGATAATATGCATCGACTCCATCTGACATCTGCACAAGTGCGAGTGAAGACACCTCCTGAATTTGGTTATGTAAAAAATCGAAGTTGGATAAGAATTAAGGCTAGCCTTTGCTCCTGGTTAGTATTTACACCTCCGTGTAACTTATTTCCATGTTGTCTTCAATTACCTTAAGAATGCATTTTCACCATCTTATGTATTCCCTCTCTATATTTAGGTGTACGGTTATAATTAAGTTGAATTGCATTCTCTCTCTGTATATGAGTCTTGTCCTTTTCATTTGATAATACATAGAACATTACATTTTTCTCTTTTATATCATAACTCTTAACATGGTATCACAACCCACGATCTACATTTTTCATGTACGTGTCTAGTTTTATAGTCAAATTTCACGTGTCATTCCTAATCCAATTTGCGAGTGAGAGAATGTGTTGAAATATACAATGAGGTCCACATGCTCTTTATGCACGAGTGGATTTCGTCCACCTATCAATTTAAACTTTTGAGGTTAGACATTTTAACTCAATTTCTCCTAAATTTCTAATGATAGTTCAAAACAAATCCTGTCCAACGGTACGTTCTGCACAGGTAATTGACTAGAGGTTTGATGAAACAATCCAAGGTGAGAATCTAGTCCCCCAACCTGATAAAATTGTTAAATTAATGTCTCGAGTTTGGATTCGAATAACGATTTGTTAAATTGAATTTGTTGATAAAGATTTCCCAAATAGATTTTAAAATTGGATGAAGAAGTGCTTATTTTTCTTGGACTTCTTATAGCTGTACAAAGGAGGAAAATTAAATAAAAGGAGCAAAAGTTTCCTCTTCTATCCAGAGGAGTTGAATTCATGCAAGTCATCCATGGTGGGGCCCAAAGTCAAATATTTGACTTTGGGAACACATATTCCTTGTTGAGGAAAGAGAGCCACACGTAGGAAGTCCTGCACGTGGAGCCAAAAAAAAGGGTGGTGGCCCCAAGTCAAGACTTTGACTTTTGGGCACACATATATACAAAGCAAACATCTCAAAAGCAAACGTCTCCAAGAGGTTGTGCCACGGAAGCCCTACGAAAGCAAAGAAAGAAAAGGAGCCACAAGTCGCACACGTCAAGCTGAAGAGAGTCGTGTGCGTTTTTGTTTCAAGCTTGAACACGCGGTAATTAAAAAATTGTACAGTGAGTTTATGTCCAAGTGAGTTATTTATTTATAAACACATTGGGTTTAGGGTTAAATCTAGGTGTTGGAAACACTCGAGCGTGTGAATGATTGTAAACTTTGATTCTTCAATTATAGTGGATTATTTGCTACTGGCTCTCCTCATGAACGTAAATACCGATACTCGGACCTAACCACGTAAATTTCTAGTATCCTTATTATTTTTCTCATTTATTTCTCTAGTGATTTCGCGTCTAGGTAAATTGCAAGATCCTGTCAATTCTGCGTATTAATATTCCAATAATTGGTATTAAGGCTTGGGATCAGATTTCTTGATTGTGATTTGGAGTTTTGGCTTGTCGATTATTATCCGGAAATTCTGTTATTGCAATTATGTCCGAGAGGAAATCTAAAATTGAGAAGTTTAATGGAGACAACAACTTTGTGTTATGGAGCATCAAGATGCGGGCTTTATTGACAACCCAAGGTTTGGCTAAGGCACTTGATGGTGAATATGAATTGCCTATTATAATGAAAGCTTATGAGAGGGTAGAGTTAATGGAAAGAGCAAATAGCACAATCCTTTTAAATTTGTTGAATGAGGTTTTAATAGAAGTTGCTGAGGAAAAGGATGCTGCAGAATTATGGGCAAAACTTCAAGCACTTTATGTGAAGAAATGTTTAAACAATCGCTTGTACATGTTAAAGAAGATGTTTCAATTTAGATATACTGAGGGTATGTCTATCAAAACCCACTTAGATGAATTTAATAAACTTATTATAGATCTGAAGAACGTCGGTAAGATACTTGATGATGAAGAACATGGCATGATATTGTTAGCTTCTTTACCAGAATCATGGGAGCACTTTATTGATTCGCTGTTGTAAGGACTTACTACAATTACCTCAGAAGAGGTAAAGTATGCCTTATTCTCTAAGGAGTGGCAAAGAAAGTTGCGAGATGACAGTCTAATGCAAGGAGTAGCGCAAGCACTGACGATTTAGGGTAGAAAGCAACATCGAGGGCCTAGTAGTAGCATAGGTAAAAGCAGATCAAAATCAAGCCATAGAAAGTCCAAGGGACGCGTGAAGTACTTTGAGTATCATAAGGAATGGCACATTATGAGAGATTGTCCAAAACAGAGGAATAAAGCTGATAGGCAAAATGCCACAAGCAATGTGGCAAACATTGTCAAGGAGAACAATAGTGATACAGAAGCTGTTTTATATTTGACTACTATTTCGTCAGGAGATAAATGGGTGCTAGATTCAGGGTGTTCTTATCATATGACATCTCATAAGAACTTATTTACTACTTACCAGACTACAAATGGTGGTAGAGTTCTTTTGGGGAATAATGCGATTATGGCTATAGGGATAGGGATAATTTGGATTCGGATGCACGATGGGGTAGTGCGCACATTGACAGATGTGAAGCATATACCGGAGCTTAATAAGAATCTTATTTCTTTGGGAACACTCAAGAACATCAGGTGTAGGTACGCCGCTGAAGATAGGGAACTAAAAATCTCTTAAGATGCCATGACAGTAATGAATGAGAAGAAAGTGAATACTCTATCATCTACTTAGAGAGATCATGACTAGAATCGCTGCAGTTTCATTAGGTGAGTCGGATTCTAATTTGACTCAATTATGGTATGTGCGTTCAGGGCACATGAGTGAAGCGGGTATGACGATACTAAGTGAAAGGGGGTTGTTGAAGGGTCAAAAGACAGGGAAGTTGAACTTATGTGAGCACTTTGCATCTTTGGAAAGTAGTACCGAGTTAAGTTTACTACAGCTACTCATTCAACCAAACAACCAATTGAATATATTCATTCAAACGTTTGGAGCATGTCTTCGGTTCCTTCGAAATGAGGTGCCCAATATATGCTGACATTTATCGATGACTATTCGTAAAAGATATGGGTATACTTTCTAAAGTACAAATATAATGTGTTTGATCGGTTAAAGAAATTTAAGGTATTGATTGAGAAGCAGTCAGATAAACAAATCAAGTGCTTGAGAACCGATAATGGCATGAAGTTCTATGGTAAAGATTTTACCGAGTTCTGCGAGAGAGAATGTATTATGAGACACTACACAGTACCTAAGACACCATAGCGAGAATGGCATGGCAAAACGGCGAAACGGAAGAACGAACTTTGCTTAAGCGAGCTCGATGCATGCTTTCACATGCAAGACTTAGCAATGAATTTTGGGTCGGAGTAGTGAACATGGCATATCACCTAGTTAATCGATCTCCATCATATGCTATCAAGTGGAAGACTCCTGATGAAGTATGGTTGGGAAAACCTGTTGATTACTCTGGATTACATATATTCAGATGTCTTGTGTATGCTCATGCAAGTGATGGTAAGCTTGAGCCGAGAGGGAAGAAATGCATATTTTTGGGTTTTGCACATGAAGGGAAAGGCTACTGGCTATGATGCATTGATCTTAGATCACCCAATTTTCTAATCAGCAAATATGTGATCTTCAACAAGACTACAACGCTTCAACGGAGGAGTTCGAGACACAATCGGCAGAGAAGACAGATCATGGTATCATTAGTGAGGTGGAGCTTCGGTGGAGACTCTAAAGACCTCGAAGGTAACGAAGTTGAGACTGAGATAAAGCCGTAGTTCCCGAAGTCGGTGATAGTGAACAACCAGCTAAGTCGCAATACACTATAACCATAGATAGACAAAGAATGCACATTAAATCACCGGTTCGTTATGGTTATACGTATATTGCTTATGCATTGACTTGTAGGTAATGAGGTGGAGACAGATGAGCCTTCGTCTTACTCTAAGGTGGTGGCTAGTTCAAAGTCGTCACAGTGGTTAGAGGCTATGCGCGAAGAGATGAAATCATTCCATCGAAATCAAACATGGGAGTTAGTCAAAGTATCCAAGAGCTAAAAGATTGTCGGAAGTAAATGGATCTTTAAATGGAAAGATGGCATTCCCGGTGTTGAGGTAGCGAGGTATAAGGCGAGACTTGTGGCGAAGGGATATGCACAGTGTGAGGACATTGACTACAATGAGATGTTTTCTCCTATGGTAAGACATACTTTTATTTGTGTTTTACTTGCCTTAGTTGCTTCGCAGGATCTTGAGTTAGAGTAGCTAGATGTGAAGACTACATTTCTTCACAGTGAGTTGGAGGAGTAGATTTATATGAGGTAACTAGAGGGATTTGCTATTCCGGATAAGGAATATCATGTTTGCTTGTTAAAGAAATCTTTGTATGAGCTGAAACAGTCTCTTAGGCAATGGTATAAACGTTTTAATACTTTCATGACTAGTCAAGACTATTCGAAAAGTCAAATGGATAGATGTGCCTACTTTAGGAGATTGGAGAATGATTCTTTGATTTATCTACTCTTATATGTTGATAATATGATAGCAGCTAAGAATATGTTTGATATTGATATACTGAAGTGGCAGTTAAATGCTGAATTTGAGATGAAAGATTTAGGTGCTGGAAAGAAAATATTGGGTATGAAGATTTTGCATGACAGGGTTGTAGGAATATTACGTCTATCTCAGAAGAAATATATTGAGAAGATAATAGCATGTTTTAATATGTAGTTGGCAAAATCTGTAAGTACACCTTTAGCAAAGCACTTTAAACTTTTACCGTAAATTGAGGAGGATGAGGAGTATATGTCCCATGTTCCTTATTCTAGTGCCATAAGTAGTATTATGTATGTTATGGTGTGCACTAGGCCTAATATTTCATAAATTGTGAGTGTGGTTAGTCACTATATGAAACGTTATGGTAAAGCTTATTGGGAAGCTGTAAAGTGGATCATCAGATATTTAAAAAAGACAACAGACGTGGGTATAGTGTACCGGATGAACAACAATGGCAATGAGACCACTAGTTTTGTAGATTCAGATTATGCCGGTAACTTGAATGATTGCAAGTCTTTAGCAAGGTACGTATTTACGTTAGTGGGTAATGTAATTAGTTGGAAATTGTCCTTATAGAATCACATTACCTGGTCTTTGACTGAGACATAGTACATAGCACTAACATTTGTAGCGAAGGAGGCGATATTGTTACAAAATTTGCTTTGGGACTTTGGATTAAAACAGAAAAGTGTGGATATACACTGTGATAACCAAGGTGCGATATGTTTGGTATATAATATAGTTTATCATGAGCAAACAAAACATATCAACATCAGGTACCACTCGAGATGTCTTAGCTAAGGGTAATGTTATTATTAAAAAGATTGTTATAGCAAATAACCCGATAAACATAATGACTAAGTCTGTTTCTTTGGCGAAGCTCAAGCTCTGCTTGAGCTCTATTAGCGTCTGTGGAGAATGAGCGCTCATGATGAACACTATAACTTAATTTCAAACATCGAGTGAATGTGGAGAATTGTTAAATTAATGTTTCGAGTTTGAATTCGGATAACGATTTGTTAAATCGAATTTGTTAATAAAGATTTCTCAAGTAGATTTTAAAATTGGATGAAGAAACCCTTATTTTTCTTGGACTCCTTATAGCTATACAAACGAGGAAAATTAAATAAAATGAGCGAAAGTTTCCTCTTCTATCCAGAGGAGTTGAATTCATGTAAATTATCCATGGTTGGGGCCAAAGTCAAATATTTGACTTTGGGCGCACATATTCCATGTTGAGGAAAGAGAGCCGCACGTAGAGCGGCTGAAACCCTACAAGAGGAAAGAGAGCCGCGTGTAGGAAGTCTTGCACGTGGAGTCAAAAAAAAAAAAAGGGTGTTGGGCCCAAGTCAAGACTTTGACTTTTGGGCACACATATATACAAAGCAAACATCTCCAAAGCAAACGTCTCCAAGAGGTTGTGCTGCCGAAACCCTACGAAAGTAGAATAAGGAAAAGGAGACGCAACCCGCACATGTCAAGCTGAAGAGAGTTGCGCGTGTTTTTGTTTCGAGCTTGAATGTATGGTAATTTTGTGCGGTGAATTTATGTCCAAGTGAGTTATTTATTTATAAACACATTGTGTTTGGAGTTAAATTTAGGTGTCGGAAATACTCAAGCGTGTGAACAATTGTAAACTTTGATTATCTTATTATAGTGGATTATTTGCTGCTAGCTCTCCCAGTGAACGTAAGTACCGATATTCGGACCGAATCACGTAAATTTATAATGTCATTATTATTTTTCTCGTTTATTTCTCTAGTAATTTCGCATTCACGTAAATTACAAAATTATGTCATTTTCGCATATTATATTCCAACAAAAATAGTCATATTAGCTGTTCAGATGGTGGGCAGTTGGCAAATTGCCTGAACTGCAAATGTCGGAGAAACTCATTTAAATGAAGCAAGAAGAACAGCTCAATATGAACGGATGCTCCATAATATGAAATCAAACAATAATTCGAGCTCATGTACGGGGAAGTGTCTACATCATCATGACCTTAAATTCATCGAAGCTGATCACACCGTCTCCATCGAGATCGAAATGACGTATCATGGCCTTGCAGTCATCCTCAGCCTTGGACTGCCCGAGCCTAGAGAGCATCCTCTTGAGGCTCTTCGGCGTGATGAACCCGCACCCGTCCGTCGCGTACATCCCGAACGCCTCTCGCAAGTCGCCCATCTTCTCTTCCTCGCCCCCACCTTCCATGAACCCAACGAAGTCCTCCAAGCACAGGAGGCCATCGCCGTCCGAGTCCAGTGACTCGACCGCGACCTCCGCTTCCTTCAGGAGCAGCTCTCCGCCGGTCAAGCCCACATGTCGCCTCAGCTCCGAAGGCGAGAGTTTACCGTCTCCATCCTCGTCGAAGCACCGGAACACACGCTCGTACTGTTCAGCCTCAGCTAACCTCACCATCTTATGATGTTACACCAAAAAGCGAGATTACTCAGCTAGAACTAAGAAAGACAGAGAAACAAGAGAAGAGAGGAGCGAAGGCGGAGTTGAGATTTTGCATGGTCGAGCATGGAGCTTATATAGATGGTTAGTGTACCGCGTGAGGCATGGAAGAGAGCAGCGGGGATAGAGCGCAGAAGTTGCTGTGAGATTTCCCTTTAAAAAAAAAAAAAAAAAAGTCAGAGAGAGAAGGAGAGAGGAAGGACAGAATAGATTTCTGTGCTGACGCAAGCTTGACAAGGCGATAGGTTTTCAAGCGGCCGCAAAAAAAGGCATCATGGAATGTCAACCCTGTCTACGCTACGTGCGGATTGTCTTGTTCCACTTGATTAAAGGAAACTTCGTCGACGGTTCCGCAAAACACTGGGTGGGAGGAATCTTCAGTTGGATGAAACAGTCAGATGAGATCATTATGATATAAAAAAAAAAATCGAGATTTATATAGGAATCATTATGATTTCAAAATAAAAGAAGATGCAAATCATCTTTCAAAACTTGTTGACAATACTAAAGCAAAGTACATTTAGTAATGTTAGAAATATTAAGAATAATTCTGATGATTTTCTATATCTTTCAAAATTCTATGAATGTCCTCTATAATTGTACTTTTCTTGATTGATATATTATCTTATTTAACAATTTTATAAAACTTATAGAAATACTAGTGTAATCTTCATTATGATATATCAAAATATACATAATTACTATTTTCCGCATATGTTTCTTATTTCTCAACTTGGTATGAGAGCTTTCAATCCCGTGGAAACCTAAGAGCACACCATGCACCCCAGTGCACATCCAAATAAATCCATCCCCATCATCGCCTCTCAATAGTGTTCACTTCATGTAAACAAGTCTCATGTGAGGAAGCATTTAATTGAGTCCATTCTATAGTAGTCGTGTTTTGATGCTAATCACACCAACCGGATCATTTGGTCGATGCCAGCCACACAAACCGCATCCTAGTAACTATTTTCCAGGCCAACTGCATCATTCGGTCGAGTCTTTTTCATGGAGGTCACTTTCTTCCAATGCTAGCTACACAAGCCGCATCCCAGTAACTATTTTCCAATTCAGTCGTATAAGTTGAGTCACTCAGCTACTATTTCACAAGCTAGCCGCACTAGCCACTTGCTATTTCCTCTCTAATTCTCGACCTTTTGCTTGTCGTTTCGAGAAGTCAACACCACCACTAGATTGCCACCCTCAAACGAGCCAAATTTGGAAAATGTTACCTAACACACCACCACTCCACGAATCAACAAGCCAGATGCACCGCGGTGTCATTAGAGAAACAAGTTTTTGTGGCACTATTCAACATTAATTCAAACTCAAGTTGACATCTTCAATGCACTTTAAATTTGAGGGGATGTTACAGATATTTAGAATAATCTAATAATTTTTTGTACCTCTCAAAATTGCGCGCATACTTCTCTTTGATTATGTGTATCTTGATTGATATGTTATCTTATTTAATCATTCATAAAGCTTATAAATAGGCTAATGTAACGTTCATTATTATATATCAAAATATACTAAAGTTCTTTGATTCTCTCATCCGCAATAATATTTTTCAACTAAACCAAGTGGAGAAATAAGAAAGTTATGTGGAAGAGAGTAATTGTGTATATTTCAATATATTATAACGAATATTACATCAGCCTATTTATAAACTTTATGAAATGACAAAATATGATAACATATCAATCACAATACGTAGAATCATAGAAGATATTCACACGATCATGAGAGATACAGATAACCATCAAAATCATCCTAAAATCTCTAATATTTCCCCTCAAACTCAAGGTGTATTGAAGATGTCAACTTGAATCTAAATGCAAGTCTAAACGGTGTCCAACAGCTAAGACATGGTGGATGAGGTGGTGTTCAGCAACTATTCATGGCAAAACTTCCAAATCTAGGTGGCTCGAGAGTGGCAAGTCTAGTGATGGTATCGCTTCTCGAAATGACATGCGAAATGTTGAGAACAAAAGGCGAAATAGAAAGTGACCGATGCAGCTAGCTTGCAAAACAATAAATGAGCGACGCAACCTATACAATTGGCTTGTAAAATTAGTTACCGAGCGATGCGACATATGCAACTAGTATAAAAAGAAAAGCCACCTTCGTGAAAGGCTCGACGAGGTGATGCAGCCATTATAGTTGGCATTAAAACACAACAATAAGCACGACCACAAGCGCTTCCTCATACGAGAGGGCTCTGCAGACTATGCAACAGAAGTAATATTGGATTCAACATTGACCGGAGGATAGTAGGTCCTATTGGGCAAAAAAAGGAAGAAGCAAAAGCTAAAAGCATGACCACAAGCACTTCCTCATATGAGAGGGCTCTGCAGACTATGAAACAGAAATAATATTGGATTCAACATTGACCGAAGGATAATAGGTCCTATCGGGCAAAAAGAGGAAGAAGCAAAAGCTAAATGAGCTTCGGATGGGCACTTGGGAGTGCACCCGATGCACTTTAAGATCCACTAGCTCTGACACTAAGCTGACAAATAATGTTGCAGATGAGAGAATCAAGCAACTTTAGTATATTTCGATATATCTTAATAAATTATGAAAATACTAAATAAAATAATATTTTAGGAAAATTGCAAATAAGAGTATGAAATATCATCATTTTTTCAAATAAGGACTTGAAATAAACTTTATTTCAAATAAAGGCTTAGCCTCACCAACTCACCAATGAACAAAAAATTCTGACCGATCGGGAATATTTTTTGTCCATACACAATTTCAATTTAAATTTAATTGTATTAAATTAAAAAAGGGGGGGGACACATAGGAAACAAATTCTGACACATTTACCTTTCCTTCCATACATAATAAAATCACGATCAATTCAAAAGATTTTTCCAAAATTGATCAAAGCTCCCCCTCAATTTGTTGCTTTTTTGAGATGATCACGATTCTTTTCCTTTTCTTTTGGATTCGATTTCTCCCCGTGTGATCATGACAATATTTGCAGATAGAAACAATTGTGGCCTTTGCACGTTGAACAGAATATTTTTCCAATATTTCATTTGTAGCAACAACATCTGCAACGATCACTTGCATTTTGAAATTCAAGGCAAAAATTTATTTTCTTCGAATAAGCTTTTCTCAAATTCAACCTGCATCAACTTAACAAACTTTTTCCACAAATAAGCTATAATAATATCCACGTAATATATAATACCCTTTCTTCAAATAAATAAATTGAGTAGCATATGTAAAATTAAAATTCAAAACTCCTCAACCTTCCGTATGATACATAAGGGATTTCCTCAATAAGCAAAAATTTTGCATAAGGAATGGAATCTTTGAACCTCCAGAAGATAGTATAGAATCTTCATAATTTTCAGATCAACCTTACCAAAATTCATATGGAAGATTTTTTTATTACCCGCAAAATCTTATATAATAGATACTCATTTTTGCAAAAATGTCACGTAATATCTTCCTTTAATTTGTAGATCAAACTTGCTAGATATAAGATATCTTCTAAGAATATAACAAGAATATCCATGAATATGCAGTAATATCTTTCGAGATCAAAGAGATTTCCTTGAGCATAAATTTCAGATATGCATTTTACAAAAGGAAAATAGATATTTCTGTCACGTGCCAAAATTGCAATACCTTATATTTATCACAAAAGATATTTGCAATATAATAAACAATCATCCAAAATCATGATAAATGCACGTAGAGATTTGCAAGGTAGGATAAAAAGAATATTCTCTTACTCATGGTATATGTTAGAAATATACCATTGATTTAAAAAATATCACTACCAATTTTCGCAGGAGATATTTTTCAGATTGTACCAAAATTTGCATAGATTCACAATCGTTCTTCCCTTATAGAATTTCCTGCAATCAACTCATTTCCTTTTTGATATCCATCAATTTGGATCATTCCATTTCGTTAGAGTAAAATATAAAATCTCCATAATCAAATATTCTTTCTTAATTCATCATAACAGAGTATTCAAAGAAAGAATATTATGCACAATGATATTTTGAAAAATAAATTCTCACTTAGTCATAGTACGATAAAAACAGAGGGAATAAAATCTTTGAATATCTAAAAATATCTTGCATCATCACGTAAAACAGATTTTCACTTTACAAAATATGACTAAATCTGAGAGTATAAAATTAGACAAAATAATCTGAATTATCTCAAATAATCACACATATTAAATAAAATCTCAAAACACAAAAATGAATCACACAATTCTTTCCTCAATAAATATGATCATTATAAAATCCAAATCAACCAAGGATATATTGAATATCAAGCATAATGAGAAATTTTAAATTGTGTACTCAAACCAAATTGAGAAAAAAAATATACACATTTCTTACCAAACTCTACTTCTTCTCTTCTTTTATTTCCTGCAAAAATAACTCATCGTTTCTTTGGTACCCATTTTTCTTGGGTCCATGCGAGTTAGTAGAGTATGCTGTTTTTATCCAATTTTTCTTGATAGGTCTCCAGATTTTAAGACATTCTTTCTCAAAGTGATTCGATTCTCCACAATTTGAACACTTGAGGGCATTTCGACCAACAGGTTTTACAAACACTTTTTGAAAATAATTTTTGTAAAATTCCTTTGAAGGTCTTTGTCTAAGTCTCTCTTTTACTTTAGGAAAATCAATTAAAGAATTATTTTCCTTATTGAAACCAAGTCCCGACTTATTATAGTAAGGAACTTGTATAGAAAGGATATGCTCTAATGTTTTCGATCCATTTGAAAATATTGTCGAAATATTTGAAAATTCTTTCTTCAAAGAATCATTTTCTTTAGCAAGCAAATCTCGATTTTCTTTTATTTGTAGAAAATCTTTTTGCAAAATTTCAAAATTTTCTTTTGAGAAAGATCTTGTTGCCTAAGTCGAGAATTCTCATTTTTAAGTTCGAAAATCCTTTTAAGAGAAGATTTAAGATTTGAACAAAGCTCATTTATATACTTTGAAACTTTGAGAGAAATTTTTGAATTGCTTACCTCGATTTCCTCATCGGATTCTGAGTCTGTGTTCGAGTCAGACTTTGATTCTGAGTCCGTGTCTGAGTCAGACTCAGATTCTGAATGTGCCATCAAGCATAGATTTCCTTGCTTATCATCTTCTTTTATTGTTCTTTTCTGGCCATTCTGCTTGTATTTTCTTCTTCCACTGAATTTGCTTCATTTTCTACTCAACTTTTTGAATTTCTCAATCATAAAAGCAAGTTCTTCGTCGTCCATGTCATTTTCTGAGTCTGTTTCATCAAAAACAGCATTAGATATTAAAGCAATGGACTTCTTACCTTCGGGATCTTCATTGTTGAGTTGCTCCACTTCATAGGATTGAAGAGTGCTGATCAATTCATCAACGGAGAGTGGTATAATCCTCTGAGTCTCCCGGATTGAGGTCTTGACATGGTTCCAATCTTTTGAGAGACCTCGCAAGAGTTTGTTGACCTTCATTGGGGTAGAAATTTGCTGACCTTGATATGCTAAACCATTTACAATTTCTGTAAAACGGCTGAACATATCTCCAATTGACTCTCCTTGCTTCATCTTGAAGGATTCATATTTGCCGAGCAGGAAGTTTAATTTTGTCTCTTTTACACGATCAGTCCCTTCATATGTAACATGAAGTTTATCCCAAACTTCTTTTGCTGTTTCACATGAAGAGATTCTGTTATATTCAACAGGAGACAAAGCGCAATATAAAAAATAAATAGTTTTTGCATCAAGCGCTTCTCTTTTGGACATCTTCGTCTGAGACATAGGAGCGGGGGGTTTCGTTTCTTTGTCTTTGCCATTCTTATTTGATGTAGACGCAGCAATATGGTTGATTCATCTTTCCACAACATTCCATTGCAAGGGATCTCTGGATCTTAGGAATGTTTTCATTTTGTTCTTCCACACATTGTATTCATTTCCATCAAAATATGGTGGCCTTGTGTTGCTTTGTCCCTCCATAAGTCCTGGTGCCAATATACTAGCCATAAAAGATCTTTAGCTCAAAAGTAAAAACACTTTTATAAACCGAGCACTTGACTCTGATACCAATTATGAGTGCTAGTAAGAACACCTAGAGGGGGGTGAATAGGTGTTTGAAATAAATCTTGGCAAATATATGTGGAATAAAATAAACTTCAAATAAAGGAGTTAGGGAAGAGAATAAGAACATAAGATTTATAGTGGTTCGGCTTAATCCAAGCTTATGTCCACTCTCTCACGCTAACAGCCTTCTTGGCTGGATTCCACTATACAATCAACAAGAGATTACAACTTTGAGTGCAAATACTTAGTAGATCACACTATCTCACTAAGTCACTCTTTTGGTATTTCTCTCACGATCACAAACGTTTAAGCTCTCCAAAGACAAGTGTATGATCGAAGGTCGCTCAGACTTTGGAATTATAAATTCTACGCTCCGTCTCTTACTTGATCATCAGTCCATGATCTCCTTAAATACTCATCCACTTCCAAACTACCCATTAGACAGTATCCCGGAGAATCGTCTTCCAATATACCCATTGGACAGCTCTGTATCTAGAAGATTTGGTAGCCGTTGAGTGACAAAGGTAAAATCCCAAATTGATTCCGATCACCCATACAAACGAAATCTTGGTTTCCATAAGTAAAATTTCTTCGTATAGAAAGTTCTTGTCTTCAAGATCCAATCGTCAATCAATTAGATTGAATCAATCAAATCAATCTTGATGTGGAATCCAAACCAGATCACTAGCCGTTATATCTTCGGGGCTTGAGTTACGTTTTGTCGAATCTGGATGTAAAGTCTGAGAGCCATAGACTTTACAATCTGACTCTGAATGCGATAGACTTTACAATCTGAGTCTAAACATATTTTGTTTCTGAACAGATTTAGCTTTAAGGTTTGTACTCAATTCAGTTTCAACATAGAGTCCGTCTTCTAGTTCAGCTTCAGCATGGAGTCTGTCTTCTAGTTCATCATTCACGTTCAGTCTAGAATTAGTCAGAATTGACAGACTTCTGATGTAGAACAGACTTTGACACTAAAGTTTGGCAGTCTTCAGACTTTGACACAGAAGTCTGGAAACTTCAGAATATACTTTGGACATATGTTACGTCCAGTCTTCTGGTCGTCTTCAGACTTTGACAATATCATTTACATGTTCTATCATCTACATGGTCTTTTCCTTAACCATTAAACATGTTAGTAGCCTTTGATTTATTTTGTCATCTTCAAAACATCATAAGGAATTTCCCTAACAATAACATAAGAATAGAACTTTGCTTAAGAGAGCTCGATCATGCAGGACTTGGCAAGGAATTTTGAGCCGAAGTAGTGAACATGGCATATTACTTAGTTAATCGATTTCCATCATATGCTATCAAGTGGAAGACTCTTGAGGAAGTATAGTCGAGGAAATCTGTTGATTACTCCAGATTACGTATATTTAGATGTCCTGCGTATGCTCATGCGAGTGATGGTAAACTTGAGCCGAGGAGAAAGAAATGCATATTTATGGGTTATGCACATGAAGTGAAAGGCTACCGGCTATGGTGCATTGATCTTAGATCACCCGATTTTCTAATCAGCAATGATATGATATTCGACAAGACTACAATGCTTCAACGGAGGAGTTCTGAGATACAACCAGCAGAGAAAACAGATCATGGTATCATTAGTGAGGTTGAGCTTCAAGTGGAGACTCTAGAGACCTCGAAGGTAATAGAAATTGAGACTACAAATGAAGTCACAGTTCCGGAAGTCGGTGATAGTGAACAATTAACAAAGCCACAGTACAATATAGTCGTAGATAGATAAAAAATGCATATTAAATCACCGGTACGTTATGATTATTCAAATATTGTTTATGCATTGACTGTAGGTGATGAGGTGGAGACGGATGAGCCTTTGTCTTACTCTAAGGCGATGGCTAGTTTAGAGTCGTCACAGTGGCTAGAGGCTATGAGCGAAGAGATTGAATCACTCCATCGAAATCAGACATGGGGGTTGGCCAAGGTACCCAAGAGCTAAAAGATTGTCTGAAATAAATGGGTCTTTAAACGGAAAGATGTCATTTCCGATGTCAAGGCAGCGAGGTATAAGGCAAGACTTGTGGCGAAGGGATATACACAGCGTGAGGGCATTAACTACAATGAGATATTCTCTTCTATGGTAAGACATACTTCTATTCGTGTTTTACTTGCCTTAGTTGTTTCGTAGGATCTCGAGTTAGAGCAGCTAGATGTGAAGACTGCATTTCTTCACGGTGAGTTGGAGCAGCAAATTTACATAAGGCAACCAGAGGGATTTGCTATTACGGATAAGGAAGATCATGTTTGCTTATTAAAGAAATCTTTGTATGGGCTGAAACAGTCTCATAGGCAGTGGTATAAACATTTTAATCATTTCATGGCTAGTCAAGACTATTCGAAAAGTCAAATGGATAGCCGTGTCTACTTTAGGAGATTGAAGAATGGTTTTTTGATTTATCTACTCTTTTATGTTGATGATATGCTGATAGCAACTAAGAATATGTTTGATATTGATGTGCTGAAGAAGCGATTAAATGCTGAATTTGAGATGAAAGATTTAGGTGCTGTAAAAAAAATATTGGGTATGGAGATTTTGCGTGACAGAGCTGTAAGAATTTTACGTCTATCTTAGAAGAAATATATTGATAAGATAATAGCACGTTTTAATATGTAGTCGGCAAAATCTGTAAGTACACCTTTAGCGAAGCACTTTAAACTTTTAGATAAATTATCACCGCAAACTGAGGAAGAGGAGGAGCATATGTCCCATGTTCCTTATTCTAGTACCGTGAGTAGTATTATATATACTATGGTATGTACTAAGCTTGATATTTCATAAGTTGTGAGCATGGTTAGTCGCTATATGAAATGTCCTGGTAAAGCTCATTGGGAAGTTGTGAAGTGGATCCTCATATATTTAAAGAAGACAACAAACATGGGTATAGTGTACCGGAGGAACAACAATGGTAGTGAGACCACTGGTTTTGTGGATTCAGATCACGCCGGTGACTTGGATGCTCGCAGGTCTTTAGCAGGGTACCTATTTACGCTAGCGAGTGGTGCAGTTAGTTGGAAATCGTTCTTACAAAATCACATTGCCTTGTCTTCGACTAAGGCAAAGTATATGTGCTAACCTTTGTAGCGAATGATGCAATATGGTTACAAAATTTGCTCTAGGACTTTGAGTTAGAATAAGAAAGTGTGAATATACACTGTGATAACCAATGTGCGATATGTTTAGCATATAATCCAGTTTATCACGAGCGAACAAAGCATATCAACATCAGGTACCACTTCATCTGAGATGTTTTAGCTAAGGATAATGTTATTGTTAAAAAAATTACTACAGCAGATAACCCGACAGACATGATGACTAAATCTGTTTCTTTGGCGAAGCTCAAGCTCTGCTTGAGCTCTATTAGAGTTTGTGGAGAGTGAGCACTCATCGGGGTGTTAGGAGAGCGACATGGATGATGAGCATTATAACTTGATTTCAAATATCGAGTTACGGTGAAGAATTATTAAATTAATGTTTTGAGTTTGAATTCAAATAACGATTTGTTAAATCGAATTTGTTGATAAAGATTTCCCAAGTGGATTTTAAAATTAGATGAAGAAGCCCTTATTTTTCTTGGACTCCTTATAGCTGTACAAAGGAGGAAAATTAAATAAAGGGAGCAAAAGTTTCCTCTTCTATCTAGAGGAGTTGAACTCGTGCAAGTTATCCATGGTGGGGTCCAAAGTCAAATATTTGACTTTGGGCGCACATGTTCCCCATCGAGGAAAGAGAGCCGCACATAGAGCGGCTGAAAACCTACAGGAGGAAAGAGAGCCGCACGTAAGAAGTCCTGCACGTGGAGCCAAAAAAAAGGGTGATGGGCTCAAGTCAAGACTTTGACTTTTGGGCACCCATATATACAAAGCAAACATCTCCAAAGCAAACGTCTCCAAGAGGTTGTGCCGCCAAAGCCCTACGAAAGCATAATAAGGAAAAGGAGCCGCAAGCCACACATGTCAAGCTGAAGAGAGTTGCGCTGCACATGCCAAGCTGAAGAGAGTCGCACGTGTTTCTGTTTTGAGCTTAAATGCGCGGTAATTTTGTGTAGTGAGTTTATAGTCAAGTGAGTTGTTTATTTATAAACACTTTGAGTTGGGAAAGTGGATTATTTGCTGCTAACTCTCTGTAGAAATAGGTACCGATATTCGGACCGAACCAAATAAATTTATGATGTCCTTATTATTTTATTTCTCTGGTAATTTCACGTTCACGTAAATTGTAAGATTATGTCGTTTCCGCGTATTGCGTATTATATTTCAACAAAAACAGTTATATTAGCTGTTCAGATGGTGAGCAGTTGGCAAATTGTCTGAACAGAAAGTGGAGGAGGAAACTCATTCAAATGAAGCAAGAAGAACGACTCAATATGAACGAATGGTCCATAAATATGAAATCAAATAGCAATTCAATCACATGTACAGTGAAGTCTCTACATCATCATGACCTTAAATTCATCGAAGCTGATCGCACCGTCTCCATCGAGATCGAAATGACGTATCATGGCCTCGCAGTCATCCTCAGCCTTGGAATGCCCGAGCCTAGAGAGCATCCTCTTGAGGCTCTTCGGCGTGATGCACCCGCACCCGTCCGTCACGTACATCCCGAACGCCTCTCGCAAGTCGCCCATCTTCTCTTCCTCTCCCCCACCTTCCATGAACCCAACGAAGTCCTCCAAGCACAGGAGGCCATCGCCGTCCGAGTCCAGCGACTCGACCGTGACCTCCACTTCCTTCAGGAGCAGCTCTCCGCCGGTCAAGCCCACGCGTCGCCTCAGCTCTGAAGGCGAAAGCTTACCGTCTCCATCCTTGTCGAAGCACCGGAACACACGCTCGTACTGTTCAACCTCAGCTAGCCTCACCATCTTATGATGTTACACCAAAAAGCGAGATTACTCAGCTAGAACTAAGAAAGACAGAGAAACAAGAGAAGAGAGGAGCGAAGGCGGAGTTGAGATTTTGCATGGTCGAGCATGGAGCTTATATAGATGGTTAGTGTACCGCGTGAGGCATGGAAGAGAGCAGCGGGGATAGAGCGCAGAAGTTGCTGTGAGATTTCCCTTTAAAAAAAAAAGTCAGAGAGAGAAGGAGAGAGGAAGGACAGAATAGATTTCTGTGCGGACGCAAGCTTGACAAGGCGATAGGTTTTCAAGCGGCCGCAAAAAAGGCATCATGGAATGTCAACCCTGTCTACGCTACGTGCGGATTGTCTTGTTCCACTTGATTAAAGGAAACTTCGTCGACGGTTCCGCAAAACACTGGGTGGGAGGAATCTTCAGTTGGATGAAACAGTCAGATGAGATCATTATGATATAAAAAAAATCGAGATTTATATAGGAATCATTATGATTTCAAAATAAAAGAAGATGCAAATCATCTTTCAAAACTTGTTGACAATACTAAAGCAAAGTACATTTAGTAATGTTAGAAATATTAAGAATAATTCTGATGATTTTCTATATCTTTCAAAATTCTATGAATGTCCTCTATAATTGTACTTTTCTTGATTGATATATTATCTTATTTAACAATTTTATAAAACTTATAGAAATGCTAGTGTAATCTTCATTATGATATATCAAAATATACATAATTACTATTTTCCGCATATGTTTCTTATTTCTCAACTTGGTATGAGAGCTTTCAATCCCGTGGAAACCTAAGAGCACACCATGCACCCCAGTGCACATCCAAATAAATCCATCCCCATCATCGCCTCTCAATAGTGTTCACTTCATGTAAACAAGTCTCATGTGAGGAAGCATTTAATTGAGTCCATTCTATAGTAGTCGTGTTTTGATGCTAATCACACCAACCGGATCATTTGGTCGATGCCAGCCACACAAACCGCATCCTAGTAACTATTTTCCAGGCCAACTGCATCATTCGGTCGAGTCTTTTCATGGAGGTCACTTTCTTCCAATGCTAGCTACACAAGCCGCATCCCAGTAACTATTTTCCAATTCAGTCGTATAAGTTGAGTCACTCAGCTACTATTTCACAAGCTAGCCGCACTAGCCACTTGCTATTTCCTCTCTAATTCTCGACCTTTTGCTTGTCGTTTCGAGAAGTCAACACCACCACTAGATTGCCACCCTCAAACGAGCCAAATTTGGAAAATGTTACCTAACACACCACCACTCCACGAATCAACAAGCCGGATGCACCGCGGTGTCATTAGAGAAACAAGTTTTTGTGGCACTATTCAACATTAATTCAAACTCAAGTTGACATCTTCAATGCACTTTAAATTTGAGGGGATGTTACAGATATTTAGAATAATCTAATAATTTTTTGTACCTCTCAAAATTGCGCGCATACTTCTCTTTGATTATGTGTATCTTGATTGATATGTTATCTTATTTAATCATTCATAAAGCTTATAAATAGGCTAATGTAACGTTCATTATTATATATCAAAATATACTAAAGTTCTTTGATTCTCTCATCCGCAATAATATTTTTCAACTAAACCAAGTGGAGAAATAAGAAAGTTATGTGGAAGAGAGTAATTGTGTATATTTCAATATATTATAACGAATATTACATCAGCCTATTTATAAACTTTATGAAATGACAAAATATGATAACATATCAATCACAATACGTAGAATCATAGAAGATATTCACACGATCATGAGAGATACAGATAACCATCAAAATCATCCTAAAATCTCTAATATTTCCCCTCAAACTCAAGGTGTATTGAAGATGTCAACTTGAATCTAAATGCAAGTCTAAACGGTGTCCAACAGCTAAGACATGGTGGATGAGGTGGTGTTCAGCAACTATTCATGGCAAAACTTCCAAATCTAGGTGGCTCGAGAGTGGCAAGTCTAGTGATGGTATCGCTTCTCGAAATGACATGCGAAATGTTGAGAACAAAAGGCGAAATAGAAAGTGACCGATGCAGCTAGCTTGCAAAACAATAAATGAGCGACGCAACCTATACAATTGGCTTGTAAAATTAGTTACCGAGCGATGCGACATATGCAACTAGTATAAAAAGAAAAGCCACCTTCGTGAAAGGCTCGACGAGGTGATGCAGCCATTATAGTTGGCATTAAAACACAACAATAAGCACGACCACAAGCGCTTCCTCATACGAGAGGGCTCGCAGACGATGCAACAAAGAAATATTGGATTCAACATTGACCGGAGGATAGTAGGTCCTATTGGGCAAAAAAAGGAAGAAGCAAAAGCTAAAAGCATGACCACAAGCACTTCCTCATATGAGAGGGCTCTGCAGACTATGAAACAGAAATAATATTGGATTCAACATTGACCGAAGGATAGTAGGTCCTATCGGGCAAAAAGAGGAAGAAGCAAAAGCTAAATGAGCTTCGGATGGGCACTTGGGAGTGCACCCGATGCACTTTAAGATCCACTAGCTCTGACACTAAGCTGACAAATAATGTTGCGGATGAGAGAATCAAGCAACTTTAGTATATTTCGATATATCTTAATAAATTATGAAAATACTAAATAAAATAATATTTTAGGAAAATTGCAAATAAAAGTATGAAATATCATCATTTTTTTCAAATAAGGACTTGAAATAAACTTTATTTCAAATAAAGGCTTAGCCTCACCAACTCACCGATGAACAAAAAATTCTGACCGATCGGGAATATTTTTTGTCCATACACAATTTCAATTTAAATTTAATTGTATTAAATTAAAAAGGGGGGGGGGACACATAGGCCCTCCACCTATGGCCATGGCCATCACCCCATCACCCGACGATTGTTATTGAGGTCGCCAATGCTTGGGCAAGGGTCGGCGGTCCCCATTGACAAAAGGTGAAGGCCAAATAGGAGAGGGCGATGACCCTCTCCTAAATCTGGGCAAAGGTTGCCGACCCTCACCTAGTGCCCCCAAACCTAGGCCTTGGGTGAGGGCTGCTGGGCCAGCGTGAGGGCTAGCGACCCTTGCCTAGACGAGGGTGAGGATGGGCAACCCTTGCTCAGATTCAGCAGAGGATCACCTGGTCTCTAGTTGAAGGGGGTTGTCAACCCTCACTGGCTATCGTCTTCGCCCCCACCGACAATGAGGCAATGGCCTGTGTTTTTCCTTTTATAATATATATATATAATTAGATTTATTTAGTTTTTTTTATGAAAGAATAGAAAAATAAAAGGAAAAAAATTAAAAAGATAAAATTGCCCTTTTTTTTTTTTTTTTTTTTTGGTCATCCTACTCTATTCATATTCTACACTCACTTGCAGACTTGTGCCTTGCCTCTTGCAGGGCGTGGGAGTCGCAACCCACTCTCGAAACTTACGCGTCCCTACCCCCATCCCTCCCTAAGAAGGTGGGGATTTGAACCCCTCACCTCCCCCTTCACAACTCGTGAGTTTAAGCTCTTATTTGAGACTGATATCGTTATTTCATGCCCTTATTTAAAACAATATCCACTTCAAGTACTTATTTAAGAAAATGAAGGCACTTCGGACTCTTATTTGACACGATGTTCATTTCAAGACCTTATTTGAGGACATGAAGGCATTTCAAGTCCTTATTTGAAATTTTCCCTAATATCTCAATAAAGATACGCATAATCAAATAGAGAGATACAAAAAATCTTCAAAAGTATTCTAAATATTACTAACAAATATGATAACTCTTGCATGTGCTACCATCACATTTTACTTGGATTGTGTTAGTTTTCTCTTAAGGGGAGAAAACATTTGCAACCACTCTCAATTGGCGTTGTTCAAGATAATACGCATTGACTCCATCTGACATCCGCACCACGCGCGGGTGAAGACACCTCCTGAATTTGGTTATGTAAAAAATCGAAGTTGGATAAGAATTAAGGTCAGCCATTGCTCCTGGTTAGTATTAACACCTCTGTGTAACTTATTTCCATGTTGTCTTCAATTACCTTAAGAATGCATTTTCACCATCTGATATATTCCCTCTCTATATTTAGGATTATATTCCCTCTCTATATTTAGGATTATGGTTATAATTAAGTTGAATTGCTCTCTCTGGTTAGTATTAACACCTCTGTGTTGGAAACACTCGAGCGTGTGAATGATTGTAAACTTTGATTCTTCAATTATAGTGGATTATTTGCTACTGGCTCTCCTCATGAACGTAAATACCGATACTCGGACCTAACCACGTAAATTTCTAGTATCCTTATTATTTTTCTCATTTATTTCTCTAGTGATTTCGCGTCTAGGTAAATTGCAAGATCCTGTCAATTCTGCATATTAATATTCCAATAATTGGTATTAAGGCTTGGGATCAGATTTCTTGATTGTGATTTGGAGTTTTGGCTTGTCTGATTATTATCTGGAAATTCTGTTATTGCAATTATGTCTGAGAGGAAATCTAAAATTGAGAAGTTTAATGGAGACAACAACTTTGTGTTATGGAGCATCAAGATGCGGGCTTTATTGACAACCCAAGGTTTGGCTAAGGCACTTGATGGTGAATATGAATTGCCTATTATAATGAAAGCTTATGAGAGGGTAGAGTTAATGGAAAGAGCAAATAGCACAATCCTTTTAAATTTGTTGAATGAGGTTTTAATAGAAGTTGCTGAGGAAAAGGATGCTGCAGAATTATGGGCAAAACTTCAAGCACTTTATGTGAAGAAATGTTTAAACAATCGCTTGTACATGTTAAAGAAGATGTTTCAATTTAGATATACCGAGGGTATGTCTATCAAAACCCACTTAGATGAATTTAATAAACTTATTATAGATCTGAAGAACGTCGGTAAGATACTTGATGATGAAGAACATGGCATGATATTGTTAGCTTCTTTACCAGAATCATGGGAGCACTTTATTGATTCGCTGTTGTAAGGACTTACTACAATTACCTCAGAAGAGGTAAAGTATGCCTTATTCTCTAAGGAGTGGCAAAGAAAGTTGCGAGATGACAAATCTAATGCAAGGAGTAGCGCAAGCACTGACGATTTAGGGTAGAAAGCAACATCGAGGGCCTAGTAGTAGCATAGGTAAAAGCAGATCAAAATCAAGCCATAGAAAGTCCAAGGGACGCGTGAAGTACTTTGAGTATCATAAGGAATGGCACATTATGAGAGATTGTCCAAAACAGAGGAATAAAGCGATAGGCAAAATGCCACAAGCAATGTGGCAAACATTGTCAAGGAGAACAATAGTGATACGTAAGTCGCTTTTTATATTTGACTACTATTTCGTCAGGAGATAAATGGGTGCTAGATTCAGGGTGTTCTTATCATATGACATCTCATAAGAACTTATTTACTACTTACCAGACTACAAATGGTGGTAGAGTTCTTTTGGGGAATAATGCAGTTATGGCTATAGGGATAGGGATAATTTGGATTCGGATGCACGATGGGGTAGTGCGCACATTGACAGATGTGAAGCATATACCGGAGCTTAATAAGAATCTTATTTCTTTGGGAACACTCAAGAACATCGTGTAGGTACGCCGCCGAAGATAGGGAACTAAAAATCTCTTAAGATGCCATGACAAGAATGAATGAGAAGAAAGTGAATACTCTATCATCTACTTAGAGAGATCATGACTAGAATCGCTGCAGTTTCATTAGGTGAGTCGGATTCTAATTTGACTCAATTATGGTATGTGCGTTCAGGGCACATGAGTGAAGCGGGTATGACGATACTAAGTGAAAGGGGGTTGTTGAAGGGTCAAAAGACAGGGAAGTTGAACTTATGTGAGCACTGCATCTTTGGAAAGTAGTACCGAGTTAAGTTTACTACAGCTACTCATTCAACCAAACAACCAATTGAATATATTCATTCAAACGTTTGGAGCATGTCTTCGGTTCCTTCGAAATGAGGTGCCCAATATATGCTGACATTTATCGATGACTATTCGTAAAAGATATGGGTATACTTTCTAAAGTACAAATATAATGTGTTTGATCGGTTAAAGAAATTTAAGGTATTGATTGAGAAGCAGTCAGATAAACAAATCAAGTGCTTGAGAACCGATAATGGCATGAAGTTCTATGGTAAAGATTTTACCGAGTTCTGCGAGAGAGAATGTATTATGAGACACTACACAGTACCTAAGACACCATAGCAGAATGGCATGGCAAAACGGCAGAACGGAAGAACAGAACTTTGCTTAAGCGAGCTCGATGCATGCTTTCACATGCAAGACTTAGCAATGAATTTTGGGTCGGAGTAGTGAACATGGCATATCACCTAGTTAATCGATCTCCATCATATGCTATCAAGTGGAAGACTCCTGATGAAGTATGGTTGGGAAAACCTGTTGATTACTCGGATTACATATATTCGATGTCTTGTGTATGCTCATGCAAGTGATGGTAAGCTTGAGCCGAGAGGGAAGAAATGCATATTTTTGGGTTTTGCACATGAAGGGAAAGGCTACTGGCTATGATGCATTGATCTTAGATCACCCAATTTTCTAATCAGCAAATATGTGATCTTCAACAAGACTACAACGCTTCAACGGAGGAGTTCTGAGACACAATCAGCAGAGAAGACAGATCATGGTATCATTAGTGAGGTGGAGCTTCAGGTGGAGACTCTAAAGACCTCGAAGGTAACAGAAGTTGAGACTGCAGATAAAGCCGTAGTTCCTGAAGTCGGTGATAGTGAACAACCAGCTAAGTCGCAATACACTATAACCATAGATAGACAAAGAATGCACATTAAATCACCGGTTCGTTATGGTTATACAGATATTGCTTATGCATTGACTGTAGGTAATGAGGTGGAGACAGATGAGCCTTCGTCTTACTCTAAGGTGGTGGCTAGTTCAAAGTCGTCACAGTGGTTAGAGGCTATGCGCGAAGAGATGAAATCATTCCATCGAAATCAAACATGGGAGTTAGTCAAAGTATCCAAGAGCTAAAAGATTGTCGGAAGTAAATGGATCTTTAAATGGAAAGATGGCATTCCCGGTGTTGAGGTAGCGAGGTATAAGGCGAGACTTGTGGCGAAGGGATATGCACAAAGGTGTGAGGACATTGACTACAATGAGATGTTTTCTCCTATGGTAAGACATACTTTTATTTGTGTTTTACTTGCCTTAGTTGCTTCGCAGGATCTTGAGTTAGAGTAGCTAGATGTGAAGACTACATTTCTTCACAGTGAGTTGGAGGAGTAGATTTATATGAGGTAACTAGAGGGATTTGCTATTCCGGATAAGGAATATCATGTTTGCTTGTTAAAGAAATCTTTGTATGAGCTGAAACAGTCTCTTAGGCAATGGTATAAACGTTTTAATACTTTCATGACTAGTCAAGACTATTCGAAAAGTCAAATGGATAGATGTGCCTACTTTAGGAGATTGGAGAATGATTCTTTGATTTATCTACTCTTATATGTTGATAATATGATAGCAGCTAAGAATATGTTTGATATTGATATACTGAAGTGGCAGTTAAATGCTGAATTTGAGATGAAAGATTTAGGTGCTGGAAAGAAAATATTGGGTATGAAGATTTTGCATGACAGGGTTGTAGGAATATTACGTCTATCTCAGAAGAAATATATTGAGAAGATAATAGCATGTTTTAATATGTAGTTGGCAAAATCTGTAAGTACACCTTTAGCAAAGCACTTTAAACTTTTACCGTAAATTGAGGAGGATGAGGAGTATATGTCCCATGTTCCTTATTCTAGTGCCATAAGTAGTATTATGTATGTTATGGTGTGCACTAGGCCTAATATTTCATAAATTGTGAGTGTGGTTAGTCACTATATGAAACGTTATGGTAAAGCTTATTGGGAAGCTGTAAAGTGGATCATCGATATTTAAAAAGACAACAGACGTGGGTATAGTGTACCGGATGAACAACAATGGCAATGAGACCACTAGTTTTGTAGATTCAGATTATGCCGGTAACTTGAATGATTGCAAGTCTTTAGCAAGGTACGTATTTACGTTAGTGGGTAATGTAATTAGTTGGAAATTGTCCTTATAGAATCACATTACCTGGTCTTTGACTGAGACATAGTACATAGCACTAACATTTGTAGCGAAGGAGGCGATATTGTTACAAAATTTGCTTTGGGACTTTGGATTAAAACAGAAAAGTGTGGATATACACTGTGATAACCAAGGTGCGATATGTTTGGTATATAATATAGTTTATCATGAGCAAACAAAACATATCAACATCAGGTACCACTCGAGATGTCTTAGCTAAGGGTAATGTTATTATTAAAAAGATTGTTATAGCAAATAACCCGATAAACATAATGACTAAGTCTGTTTTTCTTTGGCGAAGCTCAAGCTCGCTTGAGCTCTATTAGCGTCTCATGTGGAGAATGAGCGCTCATGATGAACACTATAACTTAATTTCAAACATCGAGTGAATGTGGAGAATTGTTAAATTAATGTTTCGAGTTTGAATTCGGATAACGATTTGTTAAATCGAATTTGTTAATAAAGATTTCTCAAGTAGATTTTAAAATTGGATGAAGAAACCCTTATTTTTCTTGGACTCCTTATAGCTATACAAACGAGGAAAATTAAATAAAATGAGCGAAAGTTTCCTCTTCTATCCAGAGGAGTTGAATTCATGTAAATTATCCATGGTTGGGGCCAAAGTCAAATATTTGACTTTGGGCGCACATATTCCATGTTGAGGAAAGAGAGCCGCACGTAGAGCGGCTGAAACCCTACAAGAGGAAAGAGAGCCGCGTGTAGGAAGTCTTGCACGTGGAGTCAAAAAAAAAAAAAAAAAAAGGGTGTTGGGCCCAAGTCAAGACTTTGACTTTTGGGCACACATATATACAAAGCAAACATCTCCAAAGCAAACGTCTCCAAGAGGTTGTGCTGCCGAAACCCTACGAAAGTAGAATAAGGAAAAGGAGACGCAACCCGCACATGTCAAGCTGAAGAGAGTTGCGCGTGTTTTTGTTTCGAGCTTGAATGTATGGTAATTTTGTGCAGTGAATTTATGTCCAAGTGAGTTATTTATTTATAAACACATTGTGTTTGGAGTTAAATTTAGGTGTCGGAAATACTCAAGCGTGTGAACAATTGTAAACTTTGATTATCTTATTATAGTGGATTATTTGCTTCGCTAGCTCTCCCAAATGAACGTAAGTACCGATATTCGGACCGAATCACGTAAATTTATAATGTCATTATTATTTTTCTCGTTTATTTCTCTAGTAATTTCGCATTCACGTAAATTACAAAATTATGTCATTTTCGCATATTATATTCCAACAAAAATAGTCATATTAGCTGTTCAGATGGTGGGCAGTTGGCAAATTGCCTGAACTGCAAATGTCGGAGAAACTCATTTAAATGAAGCAAGAAGAACAGCTCAATATGAACGGATGCTCCATAATATGAAATCAAACAATAATTCGAGCTCATGTACGGGGAAGTGTCTACATCATCATGACCTTAAATTCATCGAAGCTGATCACACCGTCTCCATCGAGATCGAAATGACGTATCATGGCCTTGCAGTCATCCTCAGCCTTGGACTGCCCGAGCCTAGAGAGCATCCTCTTGAGGCTCTTCGGCGTGATGAACCCGCACCCGTCCGTCGCGTACATCCCGAACGCCTCTCGCAAGTCGCCCATCTTCTCTTCCTCGCCCCCACCTTCCATGAACCCAACGAAGTCCTCCAAGCACAGGAGGCCATCGCCGTCCGAGTCCAGTGACTCGACCGCGACCTCCGCTTCCTTCAGGAGCAGCTCTCCGCCGGTCAAGCCCACATGTCGCCTCAGCTCCGAAGGCGAGAGTTTACCGTCTCCATCCTCGTCGAAGCACCGGAACACACGCTCGTACTGTTCAGCCTCAGCTAACCTCACCATCTTATGATGTTACACCAAAAAGCGAGATTACTCAGCTAGAACTAAGAAAGACAGAGAAACAAGAGAAGAGAGGAGCGAAGGCGGAGTTGAGATTTTGCATGGTCGAGCATGGAGCTTATATAGATGGTTAGTGTACCGCGTGAGGCATGGAAGAGAGCAGCGGGGATAGAGCGCAGAAGTTGCTGTGAGATTTCCCTTTAAAAAAAAAAAGTCAGAGAGAGAAGGAGAGAGGAAGGACAGAATAGATTTCTGTGCTGACGCAAGCTTGACAAGGCGATAGGTTTTCAAGCGGCCGCAAAAAAAGGCATCATGGAATGTCAACCCTGTCTACGCTACGTGCGGATTGTCTTGTTCCACTTGATTAAAGGAAACTTCGTCGACGGTTCCGCAAAACACTGGGTGGGAGGAATCTTCAGTTGGATGAAACAGTCAGATGAGATCATTATGATATAAAAAAAAATCGAGATTTATATAGGAATCATTATGATTTCAAAATAAAAGAAGATGCAAATCATCTTTCAAAACTTGTTGACAATACTAAAGCAAAGTACATTTAGTAATGTTAGAAATATTAAGAATAATTCTGATGATTTTCTATATCTTTCAAAATTCTATGAATGTCCTCTATAATTGTACTTTTCTTGATTGATATATTATCTTATTTAACAATTTTATAAAACTTATAGAAATACTAGTGTAATCTTCATTATGATATATCAAAATATACATAATTACTATTTTCCGCATATGTTTCTTATTTCTCAACTTGGTATGAGAGCTTTCAATCCCGTGGAAACCTAAGAGCACACCATGCACCCCAGTGCACATCCAAATAAATCCATCCCCATCATCGCCTCTCAATAGTGTTCACTTCATGTAAACAAGTCTCATGTGAGGAAGCATTTAATTGAGTCCATTCTATAGTAGTCGTGTTTTGATGCTAATCACACCAACCGGATCATTTGGTCGATGCCAGCCACACAAACCGCATCCTAGTAACTATTTTCCAGGCCAACTGCATCATTCGGTCGAGTCTTTTCATGGAGGTCACTTTCTTCCAATGCTAGCTACACAAGCCGCATCCCAGTAACTATTTTCCAATTCAGTCGTATAAGTTGAGTCACTCAGCTACTATTTCACAAGCTAGCCGCACTAGCCACTTGCTATTTCCTCTCTAATTCTCGACCTTTTGCTTGTCGTTTCGAGAAGTCAACACCACCACTAGATTGCCACCCTCAAACGAGCCAAATTTGGAAAATGTTACCTAACACACCACCACTCCACGAATCAACAAGCCGATGCACCGCGGTGTCATTAGAGAAACAAGTTTTTGTGGCACTATTCAACATTAATTCAAACTCAAGTTGACATCTTCAATGCACTTTAAATTTGAGGGGATGTTACAGATATTTAGAATAATCTAATAATTTTTGTACCTCTCAAAATTGCGCGCATACTTCTCTTTGATTATGTGTATCTTGATTGATATGTTATCTTATTTAATCATTCATAAAGCTTATAAATAGGCTAATGTAACGTTCATTATTATATATCAAAATATACTAAAGTTCTTTGATTCTCTCATCCGCAATAATATTTTTCAACTAAACCAAGTGGAGAAATAAGAAAGTTATGTGGAAGAGAGTAATTGTGTATATTTCAATATATTATAACGAATATTACATCAGCCTATTTATAAACTTTATGAAATGACAAAATATGATAACATATCAATCACAATACGTAGAATCATAGAAGATATTCACACGATCATGAGAGATACAGATAACCATCAAAATCATCCTAAAATCTCTAATATTTCCCCTCAAACTCAAGGTGTATTGAAGATGTCAACTTGAATCTAAATGCAAGTCTAAACGGTGTCCAACAGCTAAGACATGGTGGATGAGGTGGTGTTCAGCAACTATTCATGGCAAAACTTCCAAATCTAGGTGGCTCGAGAGTGGCAAGTCTAGTGATGGTATCGCTTCTCGAAATGACATGCGAAATGTTGAGAACAAAAGGCGAAATAGAAAGTGACCGATGCAGCTAGCTTGCAAAACAATAAATGAGCGACGCAACCTATACAATTGGCTTGTAAAATTAGTTACCGAGCGATGCGACATATGCAACTAGTATAAAAAGAAAAGCCACCTTCGTGAAAGGCTCGACGAGGTGATGCAGCCATTATAGTTGGCATTAAAACACAACAATAAGCACGACCACAAGCGCTTCCTCATACGAGAGGGCTCTGCAGACGATGCAACAGAAGAAATATTGGATTCAACATTGACCGGAGGATAGTAGGTCCTATTGGGCAAAAAAAGGAAGAAGCAAAAGCTAAAAGCATGACCACAAGCACTTCCTCATATGAGAGGGCTCTGCAGACTATGAAACAGAAATAATATTGGATTCAACATTGACCGAAGGATAATAGGTCCTATCGGGCAAAAAGAGGAAGAAGCAAAAGCTAAATGAGCTTCGGATGGGCACTTGGGAGTGCACCCGATGCACTTTAAGATCCACTAGCTCTGACACTAAGCTGACAAATAATGTTGCAGATGAGAGAATCAAGCAACTTTAGTATATTTCGATATATCTTAATAAATTATGAAAATACTAAATAAAATAATATTTTAGGAAAATTGCAAATAAGAGTATGAAATATCATCATTTTTTCAAATAAGGACTTGAAATAAACTTTATTTCAAATAAAGGCTTAGCCTCACCAACTCACCAATGAACAAAAAATTCTGACCGATCGGGAATATTTTTTGTCCATACACAATTTCAATTTAAATTTAATTGTATTAAATTAAAAAAAAGGGGGGGGACACATAGGCCCTCCAGCCTATGGCCATGGCCATCACCCCATCACCCAACGATTGTTATTGAGGTCGCCAATGCTTGGGCAAGGGTCGGCGGTCCCCATTGACAAAAGGTGAAGGCCAAATAGGAGAGGGCGATGACCCTCTCCTAAATCTGGGCAAAGGTTGCCGACCCTCACCTAGTGCCCCCAAACCTAGGCCTTGGGTGAGGGCTGCTGGACCGGCGTGAGGGCTAGCGACCCTTGCCTAGACGAGGGTGAGGATGGGCAACCCTTGCTCAGATTCGGCAGAGGATCACTTGGTCTCTAGTTGAAGGGGGTTGTCAACCCTCGCTGGCTGTCGTCTTCGCCCCCACCGACAATGAGGCAATGGCCTGTGTTTTTCCTTTTATAATATATATATATATATATATATATATATATATATATATATATATATATATATATATATATATAAATTAGATTTATTTAGTTTTTTTATGAAAGAATAGAAAAATTAAAAGGAAAAAAATTAAAAAGATAAAATTGCCCTTCACAAATCGTGAGTTTAAGCTCTTATTTGAGACTGATATCATTATTTCATGCCTTTATTTAAAACAATATCCACTTCAAGTACTTATTTAAGAAAATGAAGGCGCACTTCGACTTCTTATTTGACACAATGTTCATTTCAAGACCTTATTTGAGGAAATGAAGGCATTTCAAGCCCTTATTTGAAATTTTCCCTAATATTTCAATAAAGATACGCATAATCAAATAGAGAGATACAAAAAATCTTCAAAAGTATTCTAAATATCACTAACAAATATGATAACTCTTGCATGTGCTACCATCACATTTTACTTGGATCATGTTAGTTTTCTCTTAAGGGGAGAAAACATTTGCAACCACTCTCAATTGGCGTTGTTCAAGATAATATGCATCGACTCCATCTGACATCCGCACCACGCGCGGGTGAAGACACCTCCTGAATTTGGTTATGTAAAAAATCGAAGTTGGATAAGAATTAAGGCCAGCCATTGCTCCTGGTTAGTATTAACACCTCTGTGTAACTTATTTCCATGTTGTCTTCAATTACCTTAAGAATGCATTTTCACCATCTGATATATTCCCTCTCTATATTTAGGATTATGGTTATAATTAAGTTGAATTGCATGGTTATAATTAAGTTGAATTGCTCTCTCTCTCTCTCTCTCTCTCTCTCTCCCTCTCTCTCTCCCTCCCTCCCTCTCTATGAGCCGTGTCCTCTCTCTCTCTATGAGCCGTGTCCTTTTCATTTGATAATACACAGAACATTACATTTTTCTCTTTTATATCATAACTCTTAACATGGTATCAAAACCCAGAATCTACATCTTTCATACATCTTTCATGTACGTGTCTAGTCTTATAGTCAAATTTCACGTGTCATTCCTAATCCAATTTGCAAGTGAGAGAATGTGTTGAGATATACAATGAGGTACACATGCTCTTTATATACATGTGGATTTCCTCCACTTATCAATTTAAACTTTTGAGGTTAGACATTTTAACTCAATTTCTCCTAAATTTCAAATAATAGTTCAAAACAAAATCCTGTCCAACGGTATATTTTGCACGGGTAATTGACTAGAGGTCCGACGAGACAATCCAAGGTGGGAATCCAGTCCCCCAACGTGATAAAACAGTCATATTAGCTTGTTCAGATGGTGGGCAGTTGGCAAATTGCCTGAACTGTAAATGTCGGAGAAACTCATTTAAATGAAGCAAGAAGAACAGCTCAATATGAACGGATGTTCCATAATATGAAATCAAACAATAATTCAAGCTCATGTACAGTGAAATGTCTACATCATCATGACCTTAAATTCATCGAAGCTGATCACACCGTCTCCATCGAGATCGACATGACAGATCATGGCCTCGCACTCATCCACAGTCTTGGACTGTCCGAGCCTAGAGAGCATCCTCTTGAGGCTCCTGGGCGTGATGAACTCGCACCCGTCCGTCACGTACATTCCGAACGCCTCTCGCAAGTCACCCATCTTCTCTTCCTCGCCCCCGCCTTCCATTAACCCAACGAAGTCCTCCAAGCACAGGAGGCCGTCGCCGTCTGAGTCCAGCGTCTCTACCGCGACCTCCACTTCCTCCAGGAGCAGCTCTCCACCAATCAAGCCCACTTGCCGCCTCAGCTCCAAGGGCGAAAGCTTACCATCTCCATCCTCGTCGAAGCACCGGAACACCCGCTCGTATCGATCCGCAAGCCTCGCCATCTTCTGATGCACACCAAAACCGAGAGTACTTACTCAGCTGTAGGTAAGAAAGAGAAGTCAACAGAAGAGAGACGCGAAGGCTGAGATGGGTTTTGCATGATCAAGGTACGGAGTCTATATACGTAGTATGTTCCGCGTGAGACGCGGAGGAGAGAGTATCCAGGATGGAGCGTAGAAGTTACTCCGAGTTTTCCCCCTTAAAATCTAGTTTCGAAAAAGAGAGAGACAGAAGGACAAGTCTAAATTACTGCGCGTGGGCAGGTTTGACGAAGGTGGCGATATTGAATGAGGCAGCCAAAGAAGGCTTCAATTTTCTCAACCGTCTATAACAAAGCATGGGATTTAAGTATTTTTAATTGGGGTCGAACGTTCCATGAAATTGGTCTCTTGGTAATCTTCCCTTCGTCCCAAAAGTTGTTTATTCTTTTCTTTTTCGCGTCAAGAAATGGAAAGTTTCTGTCGTGCTTGGGAATCTGTATAAATATATCACCACAGAGTAATCAAAATGGCAAACCTTCTTTTCTTTTTTCGTTTGCTTCGCGCTTATAATCTGGCGATACCCTTTACATATAAAATCTTGAAGAACTTAAAAATGAAAAAATTGCTTAATGAATCCTAAACCCATTATATGTATCTCAATTTAGTCATAAACTTAATCTAGTCCTAAATTTATCACAGGCTGTCCTAAGTAATTCTAACAAAAATTGAGCGGAAATATTATATTAAAACTTCATAGGAAAATTGTCCAAAAAATTATAAATATATTATTTAATCCAAAACCTTTCAATTTTGTCAATTTAATCCTAAACATTTTCACTTCTTACTAATTAAATCTAGTTCGGTCAATTTTGACCGAAATTCACCGGCTTGGCCTAATCAATCCTAACGTAAACAAAATTTATTTTTTAAATTTTTTTAAATTTTTTATTATATTTTTCTTTTACTTCTTTATTTCTTTTCTTTTTTTTTTTTTTTTTTTTCTTCCTCTGGTCGATTGCCCAACCTCTAATGACCAGCTAGTGGCTACAACCGATGAGGGTCAGCCTTGCCGACTCAGGATTTGGTGAGGGGCAACCTTGCCAGCCTCGAGTGAGGCTCACCTTCACCAAATCTAACAAGGTCAAGCCTCGCTAGCTTCTAGCGAGGGTCGCCCAGCCAAAGGCCGGCAAGGCAACCTCGCCCGCGACCCTCACTAGCCTTTGACGTGGCTCGCCCTCGCCAAATTTAGCAAGGGCGAGCCTCGCCCACGGCCGGTGAGGTTGCCCCTCACCGGTCATAGCCTCTCGTTGACCATTGGAGATTAGGTGACCGGCCAGAGGAACAAAAGGGCCAAAAAAAAAAAAAAAAAAAAAAAGGAAACATAAAAATAATTAAGAATTAAAAAATATACTTAAAAACTAATAAATTTTGTTTACATCAACGCTGACCATGCCGCGCAGAACGATTGGCGTCCACAATCCACGAGTCAAAATTGACCGAATGAACTTAATTGGCAAAAAATTAAAAGATTTAAGACTAAATTAGTCAAATTGAAATGTTTATAATTAAATTGACAAAAGCGCAATAGGTTTAAAAATTTTTAGACAATTTTCCTAAAACTTCACTCAAAGGGTTAGAATTAAATTTGTGAATTAAAAAAAAATTATGACTAAATTAACATCCAAACGTTGAGTTTCAAATTAAATGGATAATTTCTCGACTTACAAATCCCGTAATAAGCACCTTAAAAATCATGTCATATATCAATCCTTATAAATTAAATTCTGAAAACACAAGAAGTAATTATCTTTTTTATCTAATTACTCTTGTACGTTTATCCTCATATATATTTTACTTCGGCTTGGAAGTAACAAAATTTGTTAATAGACTATAGTATATAACAAATATTAATATGACAACTCTTGAGTTTGATACGATCACATTTTATTTGAATCACGTTAATCCAATCTTATGGGAAAAAAACATTTGCAAACGCTCTCAACTTGGCGGTGCTCAAGATGAAATGCATCGACTACGGGGTTGAAGACACCTAATACATCTTGAATTCAATTATGTACAAAATCTAAGTAGGATAGGAACTAAGGGCAGCCTTTGCTGCTTGTTAGTTTTTTCACCTCGGTGTTACATATTTCCATAGTCTTCAATTACCTTAACGAATGCATTTTCATCCTCAGAGGTCTTCTCCACAAAGATCTCCTCAGATACTATAAGCTAAGATTTCTACACCACCCTTTACATAAGCAAAAGGGAAGAAAGAATGAGAGATGGAGATTGAGCAAGTGAATTCACTTGTAAATATTATATATCACTATCCAATTCATTGAGGCCCTATAACAGATAAGAAATCAATCGATATCCTCTATCTGATCAAAACAAAATACTCAAAACCTCCTCTACCTGATGGCAGAAGCATGATGAAAATCACGATGTGTACCAAATCGTAGCTCTGGTCATCATCTCCAATGGTAATCTCTTGGCCAAGCTTATGCACTGAAATCTCACTGCCGAGGGACCTTTCTCGGTGCTTGGAGTTCTCATCTTGAAAAAGCAAAGGGGAAACCAATCATTTTGATGTTGTTGCCTCAACAACAGATAAAATTTCATCCATTTCCTCAAAGTATGGCCAACTTGTTCTGCTTCTTTCCCCACTTTTGCTTTGCTGTTTAAGAAAAAAGAGCATTACACAGGCGTAAGAACTGGAAAGCAGAGTCATTGACAAAATTCATGTCGAGATGAAGGAGCAAGTCCGTGCAAATCGTGATTAGTAAACCCAACCAAATTCCAATAAGCATGCAACCAATGCAAATTAGTTCAATCCACTTTTCTCTTGTTCTGGGTCCATATATCCTTGTCATACAAGTGCTGAGATTCAAATGGACGATAAAAATAACACTCTTCTAATCATAATCTCATTTGAATTGGTAGATGACATATCAGACAGAAAGTGTTTTGGCAAAAAGGGATTAATTTGACAAACTTACAGGACCCTGAAACCAGTAACCTATAGATAGTGTAAAAAAAACTGACAGAAACAAGGAGAAGTTATAAACATATAGGAACTTAAGTGTGTGCAGAAATACTTTTAAGTTCAATTAATGCTGTGATTTGTGGAACAACTCGATGTTTTGGCAAAGAATTTTCACTACACGGAAAGACAAGATGCAAAGGAGAACCAACCTCATATTTCTGAACTAAAGAGGTCCATAAAGATTTGCACTGTGCTGGACTACGGGTAATTCCATCTCCTAATAAGTTTGTTGATATCTCCTCCCATAGGGCCATTCTGCCCTTCACAACTTGAAATTTGCCATGCAACTGTCCTCGCAATTTAATCAACTCCTTAATCTCTTCGGGCTTCCATTTGTTCCTTTTCAGAGGCTTGGAATGTTTTGCCTGAGTAGTTGACATTTCCAAGGAGTCCTCACCGTTACTCTCAGTTCCATCTTCTATGGACTTCAACTCAGCAACGTTTATTTGGGAGGAACCGTTGACATCTCTTGCCAATTTATCCACAGAAGATGAAGTAAGACATGATTTCCAAGAATCATCTGAATCATCAGAACTGGGAGATGCAGTTTGTGTTTCGGCTGCATCGGAACTTGTAGTAGGAGTGTTTTCCTCATGCAAAAAACTTCTGTCTTCAATGTCCTCACCTGGATCAAGAATTGTTTCAAAGTAAAGTCAAATTTTAACAAATAGGACATACATGTTCGCCATGGCATCAAGTTCAGATGCATGATTGCAGATACACCATGCCTAAAAGAGAATCTATACAACTTATCTAAAGCAAATGATCACAAAAAAATAAGCATCAATCCACCACTGTGAGAATCTACACAGCTGTTGATTATAGAAATAGGCATTCAGTTGATATGCAAAGCGCAGATTGAAAAATTTAATTAGCTCAGCATATAAACTTGCATACACTCAGTTTGGATACGAGCACACCTTTTGTAAGGACAATATTTTTAGTAAACTTTTACCCTTACTTCTTTATTATTTTTTTGTTCGATTTTTACATCAGTTTACTTTATTTAGTTGCCACTTCAAATTATTAGTGAGGGGTTTGAAACCCTCCACCTTTGCGCAGCTCCAACCTCCAAGACTAGCCAATTCTACTCCAGATCACTCTCATAGCTGTCATGAACATGACAAGATGAATAGAAGTATAATAACCCAAAAGAAAAGAAAAGGAAAATTAAGTGGAGGTTTTAAATACCTCTTTTTTTCCAAAGTCAAGTACTAATTTCATCATAATTCTAGAGGTTTCCACAGAGAATGATCCATAGATTATACAGTGACATACATGACATATAGCACAAAAGAGGAAGAGACAAACCTTCAGAACTCCGCTCTGAATATTTCTCTGAATAATAGTGGCTATTGCCATCTTCCACTTGCCTCTTGCTTGATTTTGTTTTCTTTGGACTACCATCAACCATTTTCTTAAGTGCAGAAAACCCAAAGGTGACATGTGACTTTCCAGATAACCTATTGTCAATCTCATGAGAGAGGACTGCATCCGGATTTTCTACAGCGATGGCAATCACTTCAGGCCTTCTACTACTGTACTTTCGCACCATCTTCCTCAGAACTTCGGACACAGTTCTTTCCATGTGGGCCAGGGGACAGTTAACAGGACAGCTAGAAAGCGCAGCATGGGCAGCTTTATGAAGCGCATCCAAAAGCTTCCCCTTATCAAGCCACAAGCAACGAGTTGTAATTCGTATCTTTCCTTTTAAACTGCCTCCCACCACACCATCTACATTCTGAGGCCTCAGAATTTCCATGCTGCAAGAGAAGGACCATCAGAAACCAAGTGCATCAAAAGAACAAAATTGCTTGACATGGAAAAAGTATTTGCCAGCCTACCTGACCACAACAATGCCATCAGAAGCAATCCTTAGTCTCTCGTCTACGCAAAGCTCAGTTGATGTACCAAAAGCTTTATCGCCATCACTATACATCAACTAAAATATAGACCACAGATTGATTAGATTAAACCTGTTGATTTCTTTCAGACATTCAAGCATTTTAGAGACACCAACCTGTAAATTCTCCTTCCCAAGGGAGATAAAACCATTAGAAAGGACTCTTCTGTTCCTCAAATGAGAAACCCCCAGCATCTCTCCATTTTTTATGACCTGATAACAGTTATTTTAAGACCACATACTAATCCAAATATAGAGAAAATCTAATGAAGTATTGCCAGAAGAAGTCGTAGTCATACAAAAAGATACCAAGATCTACAAATGAATCTCAAACCGACACATGGAAGTCAATGCAGGTGATAAACCATACCCAGTGGGGGCACACTATCATTCTTTTTAGCATGTATGAAGTGATATCTTGCCAAGCACTCTGAACGAAATGGAGCTAAATTTCTTACAAGACGACAAGACACATGCACCTCTGACTCTTCTCAAGCAAACAGACAGGACTTTCTTTTATAGTTAAAAAAGGATTTTGCTAAATAAGAAATTCAAGCTCACCAGAAATGTACAAGGAAAGAAATAAGCAAAGGAAAAGCAAAAAAACAAAGGAAAACATCAAGAGTAATTTTCACTAAGTAGCAGCCAGATGAAAAACAACTGACTCTGACATGAGATCCAGATTGACTTATTAATGCTGCTGCAGTAACTTTCATATACTCAGGACAGATGATGTAACCAAGTAGACAGTTGATGACTTCAAGTCCTAAATTAGCTGATAGAATGAAGGAAAAGGGAGCCAGAAAACAACCCTCTGCATGATCACATTATCTTATCGCTAATTAAACGATAGACAAGATTAACCTATCTATTTCTTCTAGGACCAAATCAAATCTGTTGGACATTATGTGAAATCTAGGAAAGTGATATGGTATGATATTTTCCTGGCAATAGTAAAAGAGAATTCCATGGTAGACAAAAAGGCAGTGCTAAAGGTTAGAAAACTACTTACAAGAAAACAAAAGGCATTAGTTCAGTTGTAGCCTCTCTATATATAATTATCACCAGAGCATCAACAATAGTGTCCAACCATCTATACTATGTGTGACATAAATTCAAGCAAGAAAAGGCAACAGTTTACATTCAGAACTCAACTTATTTGTGTGGCATTATTCTAAAGCATACCAGCTAGGACAAGAAAGCACGTCAAGAATCATCAGACCTACATTTAGCAGAAATAGGTTTCTTTACCATTTTATTTATACATAAAAAAGAGTTCAATTAATAGGGAAAAAAAACAATACAGAAGAAATTTACAATGACACTTAACCTACTATACCACAAACAATCATCTTGGGACTTACAGTTGTGTGATGTATACCCGTTGATTTGCCAAGCAATTCATGTTCCTTCAAAAACAAGAGTTCTCCATGTATGGGAACAAAATGTTGGGGCTTCACAATCTTCAGCACTTCATCCTTCAAATATCAAGTTAACATCAGTATCCATAATACAATAAAAATCATGAAAGTGATGCCAACACGAAAAATATAAAAGTTTGTCGCATAAACAAATGAAAAATAAGAACGGATAATCAAACTGGTTAGGCAACATATAGTCGGTAATTATAAGCCCAGAATAGTTTAACCAACAAGATGAAGAGGAAACTCAAAGAAACATGAATCTCATGAGGAACAAGAAAACTCTTTACCAATTCTTCCCGATATCCATGACCAGATGTGTGCAGCCCCGAATTTCTACCCATTACTACAGTTGACCCAATATCTGCTAAGCGGTTCATCATTTTCATCACTCGTGACTCATTCCCAGGAATCACCTGAAGAAACCAAATTACATATTTTGATTATAAATTTTGGGAAGATATAATAACACTACAAGAATTAATGCTTTAAGGCGCTAATCAAGGAACTTTAAATGTACAAGACAGGAGCAACTCGCTGAAAAGCCAAAAGATGGCTTACCATGCCAAAAATATTGAAAGTAAATTATCCTTATCAATAAAATAGGAAAGTTAAGTTCAAGCCAATGAAGAACCATTCTGACCACGTGGTGGTTTTTCCTCTTTATTTAAAGAATATTTAGAAAAAAATTGGTGCACATATTCATTTGCATGAAAGGTTTAACAAACAACGCAATCATCACAATCAAATCAAGCATTTCTGTTAAACGTCATTAACTGATCCTGGGAAAAAGCACTTCAACTCATTATGGAGCGTTTACCCACCAAGCATTAAGCAATTTATTTCATGCATAATTCAGAAAACGACCTCCAAGACCCAATTACTATTTAGGCAAAGATTTGGTAAAAATATGCTTCGTGATTCTTGCAACTGATCCAAGAGAAGGCCAACAGAAGCTTTTAACGACAATGTATATATGAGCTAATATTGATATATGGACAGTTTGTCCATTAATAAAGGCATAAGTATCTTAGATCACCAATTGTGACTGATGTGGAACCTGCATTTATCTCATTTCAAGAGATCACCACATATTTGGCAAGGATTCATGTATAATGAGATTGTATCATGCAAATAAAGGAGGACTATGCAAGCTTCATTACCTTGGCAGAATATAATATTACGTCTTCCTTGTTCAATTTGAGGGAGTGACTACTTCCATAAGAAGCAAGGTTCAGGGCAGCTCGTGGTTCTGCCTGACATTGCGATGCAGATACCAACATGTAATTGCTACATTCTGGTTACTTAAAAGGACAAAAAGTAAAATCCTCCAAAGTTCCTTACTTGGGAGCCCGTTGTGACAATTAGTAGATCCTTTGGAGCGTATGCATCAATATCTTCCACTTTAATCTGTGCCAAAAAAAAAGTTTCAACTGACATGAAAGGTCACTGGAGTAATCAAGATGACAAATACAATGCTTGACATAGCTTTTCACCATTTAACATTCATCTATCAGCTTAAGCTTTTGGTTTAGTTGGCAGTGGACCATGAAATTCCACACTATGGACATAAGGTGTCAACAAATCACTTTATAAAGTTCACCAACCGAAATTGATCATGAATTTTCAAAGCTAACAAAACCTGAACAAGAGCTTCTTAACTCCCACTCATGAAAACACAAAACATAGTCTACTGCAGAAAAGTGCTTATGACTTTTCTACCGAAAGGGAAAAAAAGAAACAAAAAAATATTTCGATTTATAAGAAACTATAAAAAGCTTCTTGACTATTAAGGACTTTGAATATTTCCACACTGAAGGATTTGAGGTGTTCATTGTTAAGTAGAACCAAATCTCAATTATTGAAAGTAGAATTGTAAATGAAAACCTAAAAGCAAAAGTCATTCCAAAATGCATTGATACTGCAAGAAATAGTATGTAAATCCTCTGAAATTCCATAATCACAATATACTATCATTTGCGAAGTCTTAAAATATCCACATAACTGGAGGTAAAAGCAATTAAAGGAAAAGATGGAAAAGCATAGGCTGATAATGCAGACACGACTTTGGCAAAGGATTCAGCCATGTCACTTAGAGGGACTGTATATATACACATATATATGTATGTATATATGTATAAATATACACGAGAGACAAGAATAACAATAACGGCTTATTTTATGGAAATGATACCATGAATATGGATTCTTCAAAGGATTTTCCCGTAATGCTTAGAGGCTAGAATGACTTTGTAGCTATACGTTTATTAGTTAGGTTCAGACTAATAGTGATAGCCCATCACAGCAGTTACGAAGGCAAAACCGAGATCGTAACCCAAAAGATATTGGCAAGGGGATGAAAAAAGGCTTTAAGAGCTATACCAGTGTTGATGGATCAATTGATGCCTTCCCATCCTTCCAAGCTGCATCCAGATATGTCCTCAGTGACATGCCAACAAGGACCTAACAGGATCACAAGCTATATGTAAGATCCACAGTCAGGAAGTTAAAGTAAATGCATGACAATATTGTAACAGCAAAAAGCATACCATCTTTCTGCCCATTAAATCTGCGGCAGCTTTTACACTTCCAAGCCTGTGTATGTTTGAGGCAAACTGAGTAGTAATAACCCTCCCTTTAGCAGTAGAAATATGTCTCAATAGCGCATCTGCCACAGAAGTCTCACTTGTTGTCCTCCCAGGTGAGAGCACATTTGTAGAGTCGCTCATCATCTGAAAGCGAAGGAACTGAACAAGTTAACTAAATGTCCTTTCTTGAGCTTCTATCCATAAAGGAGATTCATAGAGAGAGAGAGAGAGAGAGAGAGAGAGAGAGAGAGAGAGAGAGAGAGAGAGGAACACTCATTTCCACCAAACCAGAACATGTATGTAGCAAGTCTAGCAAGATTGGAGTGGCAAACATGAGATCATTAGCATATGGGTTGGCAGTTGAGTCTGAGGTACGTTAGCAAAGATTAACCATGTTCTCATAGCATCAGCATTCATCGATATATATGCAATTTATATATGCAACAGTTCACTCTCACACTAGTCATATTTATTGGTATGCACAACCGAAGAATGAAAGAGAACTTCAAAGGATGCCAACCAGAAAGTTTTGTGTTTAATTAAAAACTTTCTCCACCAAAAACATGTGTAGCCAAACAAGCCATAACAAATGAAATGACGAGACACAAGGAAGCCTACCAGTGTGACTCCTTCCTTTGCAAGCTGTTCCAGAGATTCACGGTCAAAAACATTCCCATCCAAAGGTGATTCGTCAATCTGTTGAAGATAAGAGCTTTTATACCGCTTACCTTATATATATATATATATAGAAGATAGAGCAGGAAAGAACAAAAAGAAGAATGAATTCTTACTTTCCAGTCTCCAGTATGGAAAATTGTACCATCTCCACAGCGAAGTACTAACCCACAACAATCAGGGATAGAATGGGTAACCGTTATAGGCTCTATCTCAAAAGGCCCTGCCCTAAATTTCTTCTTTGTTCTAAATACCTTCAACCTCGATGGAACAAAGATCCCATTCTCCTTCAAACGCTTCTTTATAAGCTGTATAATCATCACAAAAGGATTAGAAGAGATCTTTACAAAAGGTAAGGAAAAAGTTGACTATGTAATCGAAGAAACTTATATGATTAACAATATGTATGAATCTAATTGATGATTAACTTTTTTTTCAAAGGATTTCATTAAACAAAAGAAAGGCAGTCCAAGAAGCTCCCACCAGGGTTGATATGATGAGAATATAAACTGCATGCAAAAATGACTTCCGACAAAAGCACTATTAGTTCTTTACTCTAACTTGCATATACCAATGAGTTATGGTTAGCATCTAGAGATAAATTGTGATTGGTTGAGATGCTAGTACTTTGTGGCAGATGGGAAATTCCTTTCAAGAGTTGAAACTCTACAAACTATAGCCAAAAAAAAAAAAAGATTAAGGAGTACCTCCATAGTAAAGGATGAAGCAAATATTGGTGTGCGGGAGTCCAACGCTGGGATCACCTGCAAAGAAATGAAATATACTCTTAGCAACATAGCATAAAATAAATTATATTAGAGTAAGCATGGTCCAAGCCTCTAATAGGGTAGAGACAACGAAAGGGAATAAAAAGTTAAGAAAAGGCATCTACTGAATAGAGAAAAAGCTAAATCTTTGAAGTTTTTGGGTTGAATAAATATTTGAAGTTTCCCAACTGCTTTACCATCAGCAGGATCAAGCACTTACCACCAAGCCATCAACAAAAAAAGAACAGTGAAATAGAAATAGTTGGAGAGCCTACTTCAGCCTCTCCTCTGCATAAGCTATCAGAATATCTGCAGAGAGTTCATTAGCCTACATAATCCTTTCTTCCCATTTGTACATTGACGCCACAATTTTTTGCATTTGCCAAACTCACCCTAAAAGTGTTTAGAACATAATAAGTCTAAGAAGGCAACTGCAAGATGTAGGAAGAAAAATTACCCAAGGCAACGCACCAATGTGATCTTCATGGCCATGAGTAATGACAACTGCCTCAATTTTGTGGCTCCATCTCCTAATAAATGTGGTGTCGGGGATGATTTTTTGCACTCCAATTTCATCGTAGCTGAAACCATGAAAGAAGGGTCATCAAGAGAGTTCTCTGCAGAAGCTTAAACTTCAACATATGAAAGTGCATATCTTACATTGCGAACTTTTCTTTTTTTTAAAAGGCAACTTACTCTGGAAACATGACACCGGCATCAATCAAGATATAGCGATCGAAGTTCCCAACAAGCATACAATTCATCCCAATTTCACCCAATCCACCAATTGGAAGAACACGGAGTGGTGGACCACTAGAACCTTCATAAAATTGTTCCATCTTACGCTTAACAGAATCTTCCATACTTTTTCCAGCTCCTTCCATTCTTCGAGACTTCTTGTGTGGAATTTTAGACCCATGCGTACCTAAAAGAGATAAAACCATACACATGACTTCCATGCAGACCATGCGACCTTGAGAAGAATAAGCAACTTGAGCTATAATGCAGCTCAGTCTGCATTTTTGAGCGCAGAAACAAGTATGCAAAAACACGAAAAACCAGATGTTGAAGAGCGCAAGACAGAATCCTGAATGGTGATGTCTGGAACATGCGATTAAGGTGAGAGGAACCCAAGTAACTCTCCCAGAACATATGAGGCTGACTAAAATCCACCAACATAAGAACTGGAAAGACTGTATTCTGTCCGATGTTTTTCAAGTCAAACAATCAATTTCTACAAAAGGGAATATCACCCCCACCCGAATTTCACCAGAACCACACCAATTTTTACTTTATAGAAGCTTATGGAAAGAGAACTTATCACAGTCCAGAGCTACTAAGATAATAGCACATTTATCCTGAGTGCTTAATCATCGGCTCGCGGCTGACCAAGCCAATACCATCAAGAACTTAAAACCCACCGAAGCCCAACAGTACAAACAATCAAAACCGATTACATCTCAAGACTTCTTCCACTTTGAATAACTTCGAACTACGCCACAGCCATGAAACCTGTAAAGGGGCACTCACCAGCAACCGAGCAAGAAACAGGGGTCTTGCCAAGTTTCTTGTTCTTGGGGCAAGTGGGCATGTAGGGGCAGGGGGAGAAAGCACCAAAAGCGGCCATCTTTGGGCGGTGCGAAGCCCGCCGCACGCGAGGCTGCGCGTGCGGAAACGGAGACGGCAGCACCCCGAACTTCATGCGTCGAATCGAGCCGCACCCATCTGCTTCAAGACTGTCGGGAAGAAGATAAACCCCTGCAAATTCGGACGGAGAAGCGGAAGCAGCGGAGGGTTTAAGGTGACGAGATTGGAGAGAGAGAGAGAGAGAGAAGGACGAGGTTGTCGGAGCGGGAAATGAAGGGGAATCAATCGTTGCCTCACTCTCTTCCCTTCTCTTCTCTTATCATCTCCCGAGCGCTCTCACGTGCCGCGTGCCCTCCTCACGTGCATCAAACCTTGTGAAGTCGATCTCTTTGTTCCAGTCAATTTGTTCGCACTTGCATCTGATATGGCAATTTTGGACCTATGCAAGTCCTTAAAAAGCCTACGAGAAAACAGAGGGGAGAAACCTCCCGGGGAGGGTGACCCCTTATGCTTATGTTTCTAAAGGATGGAGCAGATCCCTTTGATGGGATCAATCAATTGATAGACCTTGACCCCACATTAGTTGTTCTCTCCTGGCGTAAAACTAAGGAGGATAGAGGCTACTCCCTTGCCTTAGTAAAGATAAAGGCTAAGATAATATCTCGTAAGATTATTCCCTCTCTGTCGGGAAGATAAAAATAAATAGAAAATTTGAGGGTCTCATAATGAGGAAAGTGGATTCCATGTCAAGACATTCTTACATGCTCTAACTACAGTGGGGTAAGCTAGTATGATAGACACCCGTGTCTGAAATGAGTAAGGGCAGGTGCAAGGCCTGCAGCAAGACTGATGTGCCCTTCTCATGTGCATCGAACCTTGCGGTCTAAAGTCGATCTCTTTGTTCTAGTCAATTTATTTGCACTTGCATCTGATATGGCAATTCAACTCGTTTGATTATGTGGGACTCTAATTTGCTAACATGACTACTTCAGATATTTAGTTCTCTTTTTTTTTTTCGAAGTGCTATGAATCAATCTCTTTGTTCGTGGACTCTATTTGCCAACATGACTACTTTAGATTTTTAGTTTCTTTTATTTTTTAGTTTTCTAAATCAGTCTATTTGTTCTAGTTAGTTTATTCACATAGATGTCTAATATGGCAATCCAACTCATCCCATTCCACGAGATTATAATTTGATGACATGGCTTTGGATTTTCAGTGTTTTAAATCAATCCTTTTGTTCTAGTCGGTTTATTTACAATGACATTTGATATGACAATCCAACTCATTTTATTTCATGAGACTCTAATTTTCAGCTTTCTTTTCTTAATGTTTTGAATCAATCTCTTTGTTCTAGTCAATTTATTCATACTTATATCTAATTTCGCAATCCAACTAATCCGATTATGCGAGACTCTAATTTGTTAAAATGACTATTTTTTATTTTCAGTGTTCCGAATCGATCTTTTTGTTCTAGCCAATTTATTCAAATTGATGTCCAATATAGCAATCCGTCACTGGACTCTAATTTACGGGATAAGTACACTAATTGTGCCATAAGTTGTGTACGGCGCTCATTTTGGTGCCAAAAGTTTCCGTCGGATCACTTAAGTGCCAAAAAATTTGAAAAACGCTCACTTTGGTGCCAACTCCGATCCGGTTGGCCGGAAATCCGACGTGGCACTTTTTTATTAATTTTTTAAGCTGATGTGGCTCACCGGAGAACACAGTCAGTATCCTAATACCAAAATGACGCCGTTTGGTGTCTCCCCCAATTCAAAACCCTAATCTCCAGCCGTCGCTGTCCTCGACGGTCCTTGCGCTCGGCGGCCACGGCTTCGACCCCGACCTCGACCCCAACCCCGACGATGGCCACTCAACGGTAGCAGTTCCGACCTTGACCCCGACCCCGACCCCGACAATGGCCACTCGGCAGCCGCAGCTCCGACCCCGACCCCGACCCCAACCGCGACGATGGCCACTCGACGGCCGCAGCTCAGACCCAGACCCCGACCCCGACGATGGCCACTCGACGGCCACAGCTTCAACCCCGACCCCGACCTCGATGATGGCCACTCGGCGGCCGCAACTTCGACCCCGACCCCGACCCCAACCTCGACGACAGCCACTCGGCGGCCAAGTCGAAACCCTAATTTCAATCCTCAATGAGTTAAACGGCGTCGTTTTTATGAGGCCATCCATGTAGGATGGCAAAACGACATCGTTTAAGGCCTTGTCGATTTAAAAAAAAAAGAGCGACGTAATTATTTTGGCCGGAATCTTTCGCCAGTGGTACCAAAGTGAGCGTTTTTCCTCCGATTTGGCACTTAAGTGATCCGACGGAAACTTTTGACACCAAAGTGAGCGCCGTACATAACTTATGACACCATTAGTGTACTTATCCCCTAATTTGCTAATATCACGACTTTGGATTTTCAATGTTTGAATCGATCTCTTCATTCTAGTCATTTTATTCGCACTGACATGGCAATTGACTCACCCGCAAAACTCTAATTTGCTAACATGACTATTTTGAATTTTCAACTTTCTTTTCTCAACTCCAGCAGATTATAAATCTTTGCAAAATTTTGAAGCCGAATCCAAAATAGATTACAACAGATGATCCTTGAATTGGATGACCAGAACACGGTTTTATGGATCAATTTAACACTTATTACCAATTGAATCTCAATAATGAAATACCTGCTCACGTGAATTTTCGTTATTTCTTAGTAATCAATTATTCTAACTTGTATATGATTTGTTACTAAAGTTTTGCTCGACATTATAAAATTGTTGATGTGATACACTATAGTCTCAAATTCGATGGAAGATGCCATATGATCTTATTCATAAGTAAGACTCACCTATTGAAGGAAAAGTGTCAAAAAGTCATAAATATTTTCATTTTGTACCAATTTAGTCATTTCTGACTAATTTTGGTCAAATTTTGCTAACTAAACACCGATTGGCGACATTGATAACTATTAATAATATTTTTAATATTTTTTTGATTTATTTTATTTTCTTTTTCTTTTTCTTTTTTTTTTTCTCCTTCTCCTTCCTCCAGCCGATCGCCGCATCGACGAGCGAGGTCGAGGCCGACCTCACCAGGCCTTTGGTGAGGCTTGAGCCCTCGCCGACCGGGAAGGGTCAAGCCTCACCGACCATGGGGGAGGCTCAACCTCGCCAGAGCCTCTTTGGGCGTCGCCTCTAGCCAATTATTAAGGTTCGTCAATCGACGGGAGAAAGGAGGAGGAGAAGGAAAAAAAGAAAAGGAAAGGAAAATAAAAACTCAAAAAATATTAAAATATTATTAAAAATTGCTTATGTTAGTATCAATTGTGCCATGTCAACCAACTGATGCTTGGCCCAATCAATAAAATCCAATCAAAATTGGTGGAATAGATTGAATTGATACCAAATCAAAAGATTTATGATTAAACTGGCATCAATGAAAAATTTAAAACTAAATTGACACAAGTACAAAATGTTTATGACCTTTTTGATACTTTTCCCCACCCATAAGCAAGATATCCGATGAACCTAGGGGAAAATCAAATGGATGAATTCTCAAGTTAAGTTGGAAAAAATCTTGTTTCCCAGGAATCATCTTACAAATGCAGCTCCAGGGTTCGAACTTCCTCATTTTGGTAGTTTTCATATTCTTTTTTTTTTTTTTTTTTTTTTTTTGTAACCCGGGAACCCAGGGTGGCGCTAGCGGAGGACCTACTACCCCGACATCACGCTTAAGATTCCGTGCAGCCAGCGGAATTCGAACTCTCCACCTCCTCGCAAAGGGTCATGGGAGCCTTATCCAACTGGGCCAATCGTAGGCGGTGGTTAGTTTTCATATTCTTTTCTTCTCCATAACTCGAACAATTTCCCTGGCCTTGCAGTTTATGCAGACGAGACCAAATGCGGATGGATGAAGCTGAGAAGGTGAACTTCAAATCGAATTGATCCTTAAAACGAGGTACAGATGCACACCAGCACCTTTTGTGACCATAAGGCCTTGCTAGTTCGTTAGGGACTGCTGGTGAAAAACAGGCATAGTCTAGGAATCTAGTCCATGCATTAGTACATCAGTACAGCCTCAACCTCATAGATAAGGTGGTTTCTACTCTCGCATAAAGCTTTGGTTGGACTAATCAAGCTGATTTTACGGACGTCATGGTAAAGAGCGTACAAATAAATGGGAGATGATCCACATTGGTTTGTCATTGTGAGCATTTCCATCTCAGATCATACTACTCTACAGCAAATAGAGCATGGTTTGAATTCCATCATTATTATGTGGTGATCTTTGCAGGTAATGCATCGGTAAGAAATGTGCAAGCCGTTATCTGTGGCTTGCACTTCCTTGTCTCTCTGTCTGGTTGCAGCTTTCTGCAGGATAACCAATATGGATTATGCAATGCATACAAGGGCTACCACGATTGATATCAACTTGGGCGTCGTGCCTCCCCATGGCCCAATTGATATGCTGTGTATGCTAACTTGTACACACAGAGAGGTTGAAGCAAGGACCAATGGCATTGTCTTTGTGCATCAATGAGAGCAACTTGCTGGTTTTATACAGTTCCTTATTTCTGCTCATCATCTGCCGTTGCCTGGACTTGAGCTGCATACTGTAAGTTCCAAAGGATGTCTTCGAACGACGGACGGCTCCCATCAAAAGACATGCACTTTTTCACTATGGAGATGACAATTGATAATGACTCTCGTGAGCTAGTGGTTAGAATAAATGGGTCCACCATACGCTGCCAGCCATCCTGGCTGTTCAATAATGCCTGTTAGAGCAACAGAAGAAAAAAGTCAACCCAGTCTCTTGTACAGCAGTTTGGGCGTGGTCTTTTTCTCCCCCTAAACAACCGCTAGAATCATGAAGCATCCAAACTCTAGGCTATATAGTACATACCCTCTGGTTTCCAGAATTGGTATTGAGGCTCTCAAGGAGCACAAGATAGTCAAGTGAAGAACCGTGTCTGTGCCTCTTGTTATGCTGGTAAGATTTGTCTAATAGCTATTAGAGAGCAGAAGAGTTATCTTTTCTTTTTTCTGGACAAAGGGCACAGGTAGGTCTCATCAGCTGCTTTCTTTTTCAGGAATTTTACCTCTTACATCTTCGGGTTTGTTTTAAGAAGAACTATAAAACGTTTAAAACAAGATCTTCAGATCATACCATTTCATTTAGTAGAAACGCTTCTTTTCTACTCTCTATTGAAGGTCCAATGAAAGACTCCAGTATGATGAATCCAAAGCTATAGGCATCATCCTCAAAAATTCTCCCTTGACTGAAATAGGAAATATCTGCTGTTAAAGACACGAAATGATTGTGACATAAACAATTTCCAGTAATAAAAATGATGGAGCAAGATGGAAGAAAGCTATCTACTCGAATTCTTTGTCTACATAGATGACCTCCTTTCTCCTGCAGGAACAACTTTTGCACAGAACATGTCCACTTCCCTAACTGATATCCATGACCCCAACAAGATGATATAAAAGGAAAGAGTGTACAGAACTGCCATGAGAGAAAATTTTTACCTTGATCGACGGCCTTCTGCTTCCCCCTGCCAAGTGGCAATGAAGACTAATATAAGTCACAATTGGTTCTGCCAAAAATTACTCCTTCACTTAACAAAGACATTAATGAACCTCACCTCATCCTTATCAATTTCTCCTGAGATTACAGATAACCCATAGTCACTCAACTTCGCCATTCCATGCTCGTTGAGCAAAATATTATTTGTCTTCAATCTGTTGTTGAAGAAACCAGGAATTATTCCAGTATGCAGAAAGTGCACGGCTCTGGCCACGCCAATCAATGCTGCCAACCTCTTCGACCAGCTAAGAACCTTCGCAGGATTGTTCCCTGCATGTATTAAACCAATTTGATTGCCCTTGCTGATGATTTTAGCATGGTGAAAATACGTTATGGCTGCTCATCAGGTAGCTGATATAGAATGTTCTTCATCAAGTCATCCGGGACTCATGGCATCAATAGATAATCAACCCCATATATCTCACACTAGAGGAGAATCTACACCCAACCTCAGTTGAAGGTTTTCAATTATCATTACAATCACATAGTGAAGACTTCAGATTCTATTTTTTGATAGCTTATTTCCTTAAGATACCTTCTCTGTACATTCCTAACAAAAGTTTGTGTTGAATTTTCATATTTTAAAGGGCTAACACCACCAAAAATTCCAAAGCAGTGCACCCGTGCCACATTAAACCCAAACTAATCTTTCTGTCACCAAAAATCCCAATCTGGTACTCTGTGGTATTAACCCTATCATAAATCAATTATTATCCATTTCCCATATATAATCACAATAGATTGCTCCCGTACCTTTATGCTGCCTCTAGTTGAAAGGTTATTTATTTATTTATTTTTGGTAAAGTAGTTGAAAGGTTATTGCTCTTTCTTTTTCATAAGTTTCTGCTCCTAAATAAGTTCTGTTTATTCAAGCCACATTTGCCACTCTTCACCTTTAATTATGTTAGCATGGAATTCATACAGAGCATACCCAAAGTTCTGCTGCTGCAGACATTCAAGATAAGAAAAGTAAAGCTGGGGACATATGTGGAAACTTGCTAAAAGAAATAGTAGCACTGTATCAAAGGTATTCAGTTTGCAAGCAATTTAGGGGCATGACGTGGTTCCAACAAAAGCAAATAGTGATTACTCTTACTCCTAAAATGTAGCAGCACAAAACTAATCAATCTCACACCAACATCTGTGCTTACCAGAGAGAAGAGCCTGGAAATTGCCGTCTGGCACATATTCATATATAAGAAAGACTTTGTCAATCCTTGGATCATGTCTTACACCTCCGTCAATACAGTGGCCCAGTAGGCATACCAAATGTGGATGCCGAAGCCTTGCTAGCAAATCCAATCTAAGCCTCAGATTGCGAATTGAATATTTTTTTGAAGGTAAACATCTTATAGCAATTTGCATCCCGTTATCTAGTCGTCCTCTGTAAAGCTGGAAATATGTAGAAATTCTATGTTACGGCTATATAAAGTACCCAGTCAAAGTACAATCAAGAGATTCTGACCTATCTTTACATTATTGAGAGGCAGGAGGATAAACATGAGGGAATTTACCTTCCCATAAGAACCTTCACCCAAAAAAGAAGTTTCATTGAAGTTGTTTGAAGCTACTTTCAGTTCCTCAAAAGAGAATGAGCGACATGGTGGGAGACTTTGCGCATTGATCTTTGCAGCTTCAGATATGAACCCTAAGGAGCAGAGCAAAAAGAGGCAGTTAGAGCTTTGCATATTTAAAGACTTAAAAGTGTTATCTCTGTGGTGTTCTCACTTCCAAACACGGAATTTCTTTGTAATATTTGCAAGAAAACGATCACACAAACATATTATTACTCTCTCAGTTGAACAGCGAACAACTTACTTCCGCTCGTCAAGATCTCAGATGAGAATATAGCATCAGAGTTATCTAGACCTGGTTTGTGTAGCAAATGCTGCTCTGACATTCCTCGAGAACAGTATCTTTTGACTAGAATTAGAAAGGCAGAAGCCAGAACCACCAAAGCTACCACACCCCCTCCAATCACACCCACCGTTACTCCCACATTTTTCCCTCTAGAGCCAGATTTTTTCGCCTCACGAATTTCCAAGCAATAAGATTGTGCATGCTGATGCTGTGCGTTAACAGATAAGCAATTCCCACCAGAATGAACAATTAGATCACCTAATTTGGAATTTAGACAAGTAGGCAAGCTGCCTCTCAATCTATTGTTGGATAAATCAACAAAACCCAGCTTACTGCTGCAGTCCACATCATGCGGAAGCGACCCGCTCAACATATTCGATGCGAAACTCAGATAACTGATGTTCGGCAGAGAGAAGAGTCCACTTGGAGGCACTCCTGTTAGAGTGTTGTAAGAAACATCAAGATATTGAAGGTGATTCAGTTGGCTATATTCCTCTGGCACTTGGCCAGAAAAGGAGTTCTTATTGAGGAAGGCCATGACCAGTCCTTTCGGCAATGCAGGCAAGCTAGAACTAAGCTTGTTTCCACTTAAATTTAGAACATGTAGATTTCTCAATCCACTAAGGTCCGGCAATTTCCCATCTATTTCGTTCCCAGACAGAATAACTTCACTCAGAGTGTTGACACTGTTCACAGAAGATGGGAATTCACCTCTCAGCCGGTTGTTCCTCAAGCTCAAAACTGTCAAATTTTGCAGTGCATCAAACCAATTGGGCATAGTGCCATTAAAGAAATTATCATCCAGCACCAGAGTTTGAAGCCTCACCATAGCTGAAATCCTTGGAGGAACCGAACCGTAGAGAAAATTGGAGCTAAAATCCAGATGTTCAAGCGAAGACAAACGATGGATTTTGTCAGGAAGAGGACCCCACATGCCCAAAGACACCAAATGAACAACTTTGAGGCTGGTCAACCTTGCCAGAGTGCTCACAAAAGAATCCATGGAGAAGTTCTGCGACAAGCTCTTATTCGGTACTGCAAACCCTTCAAAGTAACCCCCTTTGAGCACCTTATCGCCGGCTAACTTGAGCTCGGTTATGAAGTTGTTCTCGCACGTGATGTTAACAGTTGGGGAAGGAGGGAGCGAGCAAAAATCCACTCCATGAACGTTCCAAATCTCTAGCTGCGGTGGATACTCTAACTGCTTTCTAAGCTGAAGCAGCACTTGGGTCTGCGACGACTGGAGTTGGTGTGTGTGTACAATAAGCATGCTCCATGCGAAAGCGAAGCAGAACGAGGACAAGTAGTTGTGAAAACCCATGAAAGATCTCTCCTTTCTAAGGGAAGTAATGTCCACAACTCACTTCACTGAACAAGATTCCAAAACCAAAGAAGCTAACATAGCAAAACAAAAGCCACCAAAGCGACGAGTAGTGTTTGCTTACCCATCAGCGCCAAACATGGACCAGCATGAACTTGGTGGGTTCAGTTCAAGCAAAATGCGCAGAATGTTTCTCAAAAGGAAGAAACAAGAAGCAAGAAGTAGAAAAAATATGAAATCCTGGAATTCTCACTCTGTCGGTCCGTGGTGGGCATATGATGGAGTTAATGCATTAAGAGCTACCCAGTTGGACTGCCTGTCTGTTTTCTGCAATGGGGAAAGGGACCCTGGTCGTGGCTCCCTCGCTCATAATGACGATGAAAACGCTGCAGCACAAAGACGAAGAAGTCTCACCGGCTCTGTGAACCAGCGAGCAATACACGAATAGCTTCCGGAGAAAGGGTGGACAACGTCAAAGAGAGAATGCTTCTTAAAACTCTGGAGTGTCAGCAGAAAGACAGCTGTAGCTGGCTCTCAATATTTAAGGAAATGAAAAGGACATAGATAACTGCGGTCTGTAAAGAAAACATGTAAAAATCTGCTTTTTCTTGTTTTGGCCAAGAATGTCTCAGACAGTAGCGAAATCAAGCCATTTCTTTTTCGAATTTTGAGCCTGAAACAGGGCATCGAAGCCTTTAGCTAGAAGTTGGTGGTACTATCAAATGGTCTATCAGCTCCATGGGTGTCACATTTAGAAAAGTGGGAAGTGCAGGGAAAAAGTTTCAGCTCCACGGATGTACGTCAGTATCAGTTGCAACAGTAGCAGCCCTTGGATTGGAGAGTGGGGTTATGAGTTTATGACTGGTCCACGTGCTCATTTACTTCTTGACGGGCGCTCGGTCTCGGTCCCATCCCTGCCTTGCGTCAGCCCAGTCCCTGTCCAGGAAGAAAGAAAGGCACTCTCTTTTGCAACTTGCCCCGATGAGACAGGTTGTCTCCAACTCCAGATAATATACAAAAAAAAAAAAAGAGCCCCGACAGCAGATTCTCACAGGCACTTGCGCTTGCAATGTGTAGTTTAGTAACTTGGATTTGCATTGCACGACCCCATGCTCTTTTTCTCAGCATCTCTCGCTCCATCTCAGACAACAAAACATGGGCACCGCCATCCTATGACACCACCAAAAGGAGGAGGAAAGAGAAATGCTGCCATCAGACCGCCATCCTATGACACCACCAAAAGGAGGAGGAAAGAGAAATGCTGCCATCAGACTTTCAAGAAATGCAGATTCTCTCTCTCTCTCTCTCTCCCTCTCTCTCTCTTTCTGCCCCCTATTTTTTTTTTTTTATGAGTATACACCATGGAGTTAAGGATAAAATCCAATTCATATTATTGTAGAAAATATTATGAATCTAAGCAAACGAATTCTGAATTTCATTAAGTTCGATGGGTATAATATGTGGTACATGATAGTAGAGAGGGCTGAAATCGACGATGAATCCTTCTTCTGGCCAAGAGAAAATCCAAAAGTGGGGTGTGATGGGAAAGAGGAAGTGGATTGGCGAGTAGTGTTTCGGGCACATATAGTATAGCTAGTTGAAATGGAGCATGCCCCACCCTCATGTGCAATGTGCACAGGCCTCTTTATCCATTCATTCTCGGGGGCCATCTTTCTCTACGAAAGTTGAGGGGTCCTTATTCTCCAAAGTTACCAAAAGCTTCCCCTTTTCCCTAGGGGATAAAAAGTTAGAAAAGACTTGGCTGTGGAGCTGATACAAACCTCTTAAGCATCACTCATCCAAAAATCATGGCTAACTTTTGTAAATTATTGCTCAACTTATAGAATCATCCTTTAATCATCATTACGGGAATAAGAAATTTCACTCATTTGGAGAAAATTAATGAATTGTAGGTTGAACTTGTGTTTCCAAAATTATAGACTTGGTATATAATCCTACTATATATCCTTCATTTATTCTTGTCGATATGTGAAAAAACGATTAATTATTAATACACCAGTTGTGTAAGTCGGTCCAAATAAAAACAGATTTCGTAAACCGAATCAAAGCATAAAATAAAATAAAATAAATCCTTAAAAAGAGGTTGTCCTTCGTTCGGTTTCCCCAAGATGGGCCCCGCCGATCTTCTGTGCGTTTGGGCTTTCTTTTCGGCCCGTCAGCCTTCATCCGGATTGGCCCGTTTGTCCAAGGAAGCCCGACCTGTTGTTTCTACAGGAGCCCAGCCCAGATGCACAATTTATATTTTCATTTTTTTAGAACAAACAGGAAATGAAAAAAGCGAAATGAAGGGCCTAATTTTCTTTAAAAAAAAAAAAAACCAATATTAGTTCTAGTCTCCATTCTATCTTGAACTCTCAACAAAAACTCCAAACTTCAGATCTAGTCTCAAATCTACCATGAATTTTATTTTATCTAAAAAAATCACTAATTTTCAATCTATTCTCAAATATACATCATTGTTAGTCTCAATTTGACATGACATTTTTATTATGTCCATAACATGAAAATCTCCAAAACGAAACCATTTTAGGATAAGAAAATTAGGAGCAACTAACAGCAAATTTTTGTATAGCAAGCTAACGAAAGTAAATTTGAGATTAGAATGAAAAATTGATGATTGTTCTCTTAAATAAAAAGAAAGTTCAAGGTAGATTAGGGATTGAATATAAAATTATAAGTTTTTTTAGACAAAGAAAAAATTGGGGGATTAGACTTAAAATTTGGGACTTACTTCTAAATAAGAAAAGATTTGGGACAAAATTAGGATTGGACTTAAAATTCGAAGGCTTTTTTTTTTTTTTTTTTTTTTTTGAGGAAATTAGGAACACCAAAAGAAAAGGGGGAGACGGGACAAGAAGAACGTTATATGAAAAAGTAGGCAGTTTGGGGGGTTGGTGGCGAAGTTGGGGTTTTTGGTCTTTGAATTAAGATTGAAGGGAAGCATCGGAAGGTCCGAAGAGCCCAACCAGGTTTGGTGGTCTGTCCTTCCCTTCTCTCTCTTCTACCTTCTCCTTCTCCTTCTTCTTCTTCTGACAGCGGAGAAGAGAAGACCATCTTCGCAGCATACTCTCTCTCTCCCTCTCTCTCTCTCTCTCTCTCTACAAGCGGGGGGTGTTGAAATGGCGAACCTGGATGACGTGCCGTCCCTCGATCTCATGACGGAGCTCCTCCGCCGCATGAAGTGCAGCTCCAAGCCCGACAAGCGCCTCATCCTCATTGGTAAGAAAAAAGTCTCCGACTTTGCCTAGAATCTGGCCGGATCTGGATTACCCATGTCGAATTTTGTGCCGTCCTGCTTTGGGTTTGGCTCGGTTTTATCGATTCGACGTCCTCCCCTTAGATTCGCGACTCGACAGGGTCGAATTCATGGCGAAACGCTCTGGGGAGGCTGAAATTCACGGGCTTTTTATCGCTTGCGCCTCGCTTATGTTGTTGCCTCTGTTGGGTAGAGAGTTATCGGGTAGCTCGGAGGTTGCCTGGTGCGGTATTGAATCGGAAAAAACGTGCGCTTTGGGCTGTCGGAAAATATGTTTGGAGTTGAATTAGGCCACGCGCATTGTGTTCTAGGAGCTACTGAACGGAAGGGTTTGTGGTACTTTCTTGTTGGGATTTGATGAATGATTGGGTGGGTCTGCTGGGATGTTGAATATGTCCGACATTAGTTCTCTGTAAGCCTTTTGTATTTCCTGCTCGCTGCTGCTTTGTTTCATCTTGGATGCTTGTTAGGTGTCGTGGAATATGGGGCAAGTGCCATGGCCCATGGCAGCACGAACATGCTTGTACTATACAGCAGTTGTTAGAGGATTTGTATGCATTGCTATTTGCGACATTTTCCTTATCTGAGACTAATTATGTGTAATTGCACAGTCCTTTATTTCTGAACTCCATGGGCTTTTGTTTTAGAAGGATTTTTAATGTTTGATTAGCTGTCTTAGGCAGCTAAGATTGATTTTTGATGATCTCGACTATTGCAGGCCCACCTGGATCGGGGAAAGGTACTCAATCGCCCATTATTAAGGATGAATACTGCTTGTGCCACTTGGCCACTGGTGATATGTTAAGAGCCGCTGTTGCTGCAAAAACCCCTCTTGGAGTTAAAGCTAAAGAAGCTATGGACAAGGTTTAATTCTCTCTGTTTTGTCCTGTTATCTATCCACAGCTTAATTTGCTTATGCTTCCTTTACTCGCGAATGATTCTTGATGAGGTCGCCTGTAACTTCTTACTAGGGTGAGCTTGTTTCTGACGACTTGGTTGTTGGCATTATCGATGAAGCAATGAAAAAGCCTTCGTGCCAGAAGGGCTTTATTCTTGATGGCTTCCCAAGGACTGTGGTCCAAGCTCAGAAGGTGCTTTGAACTCGTCTTTGCTTTATTTTCTGTTTCATGTTTCCTGCAGATGCACACAAAAACACACTCAATGCAGTATAGATTTGAGATGTGAAATGCTGAGCTGATTCTTCTAACCCATTGTTCTATCTTTCTGGCAACAGCTTGATGAAATGCTGGAAAAGCAGGGTGCTAAAGTTGATAAGGTGCTCAACTTTGCTATTAATGATGCAATATTGGAGGAGAGGATTACTGGTCGCTGGATACACCCTACCAGTGGCAGAACCTACCACACAAAGTACGCACCTCCCAAGGTTCCTGGGATTGATGATGTAAGCTTCTTGCCTCCAGTGGTCTCTTAATTAAAGCATATACTTAGACCTCAGGACTATTGCTCAGACAATGTAGGTATTGTGGCTGGGTAAACTTTTGGGCAATACTAAGTGTTGCTACTCTATTTTTTGTAGGTCACTGGGGAACCTTTGATTCAGCGAAAGGATGATACGGCAGCTGTTCTGAAATCAAGACTGGAATCATTCCACAGGCAAACTGAGCCGGTAATGTGCTGTCTGGGTTTCTTCAGTTCGATTAATTTGAATCTCAAGCTGTTTAGATAGGGAGCCAATGATTCATTTCCAGTTGTGTAGTTCCTCTTGTAGATGCCTGCTGATATTTGTCTAGATAGGTGTTTTGGATCTCAAAAGTTTTCTTGATGTGTAGTTGAATTTATTGATGCCAGCATTTACTTTTGAAGTCTCTTCTGCCCCAAGTTTGACATAATTACCATGTTTTTGCAGGTGATTGATTATTACTCCAAAAAGGGAATGGTTGCAGATCTTCATGCTGAGAAACCTCCCAAGGAAGTCACAGCAGAGGTCCAGACTCTGCTTTCATCATGAGAAATGTTCCCTGCAGAATAATTTAACTCTAGGATTTTGCATTATCAAACTCCAAAGTACCTTCGATTGAGCTGATTACCCCCTTTCCCTTCCCAATCCCCCCTCTTTCATCATGCGTCAAATTTGATTTCCGGCTGCTATCCATACTTTTTGAGGGTTAGTTTAGTTCAGTGGTCAAGAATAAAGTCACAAACAGAAATTGAACAATTCTACTGGCATGTGTTGTGGGCATGCTTCTACAGCATTTAATTGGCTGATTACATCAGTTGTTTACTGCATGTTCGAGCACTTTCTGGCACGTGTTGTGGACATGCTATTACGGCGTTCTTTTTGTTCATTTGGCTACTGATGTTTAAGCTGAAGCAAATCTGAAGCTCACTAATCGACGTGATCATCCTAATAACACAGGCATCGAGGGAAAAAGGTCCTGTACCGATAACTCATATAATTCGTTACATGGTGAATTTTCACTGATGATAGCTAGTCTGTAAGTAGGCTGTAATTAGTCACCTTGGGGTCTTTTTTCTTTGTCCTCTGCTAGATAGGCAATTGGGTTCTTATTTATAACAAGCTAATGCAGAAGCAATCTGCTACGAGAATTGGATCACTTGAGTCCATTGAGTCAAAAACTTGTAGTAGTTAGTTTTGTTTTGTGGGTTTTTGCCCGTTTCGCTCTCCCTTTTGCATCTTGCTTGTGCCCCGTGGCAGCTGTCATTTTTCAGGGACCAGGAAGAAAAAGAAATGTCAAGTAACTGCACTAGTTACGAACGACTCAAGGGAGAACAAACAAGCGGTAGAAACAACTAGACAAAGTTAAATCCATGAGCCTATGAGATGTCATAAAACCGAGTAAAGAGAGATACAAACAATGCTTCGGAAGCTGAAGTGATCGCGACATCTGAAGTCAAGTCATTGCCAGACTGAAATGGCAAAGAATAAACATCGTTGCAATTGGCGCAACCGTACTTGGAAAACAAACCAAAATTTCCTGTTAGATTTGGGTTTTTAAGCCTATCGTTTTCGTTGACGCCCCTATCTATTTGAAATGAGCCAAATGTCACAGCAGTCCTGAAAATTTGAAGATCGATCGTGGTGGAGAGAAATAGGGTAAATGACTATAAGTTAGTCAGTCAGAAGAGCAAATATCAGCCGATGGTGCAAACAGTGCGAGCATTCCAGTCATCCTAGGTATACAGAACGATCGACAACCTCCCATGATATCATAGTATCCAAAGGGATATCATAGTATCCAAAGGGCCTTTAAGATTTTCAAATGGTCCAGAGAAGACAAGATATCTGTTATTTGTAGCAGCACATGTGCTGAAAGCTTCCCCATTATCTGTTGGAGGAGTTGAGAACAGGGAACTCCAAAGCACGGACCCTGATAATTACATGTCGACGGCAATCTTAGCGTCCAGATAAGAGAACTCCTGGAAATAGGCCTTGAAATGCTCATATGAATGGTTAACATCATCAACTGCGCACATCTCTCTGATGCTGTGCATCGACAACTGCGGAGCACCGACGTCAACAGTGCGAATCCCCACGCCACTTGCTAAAATGGGTCCTATGGTTGACCCGCAAGGCATGTCATTGCGCACTACAAAATCCTGCGCGCCCAAAAAAAAATTCGAAGAAAATCTAGTCACCAATTAAACGATAGGAAAAGTAACAACTAAAAGAGGAATTTCTTTCCAGCTCAGCGAGACACTAGCCTGGATGGGAAGGTCATGCTTCTGTGCTATCTCCCGGAAAACAAAGGACGTCACAGCATTGGTTGCATAACGCTGATTGGCATTGTGCTTAATGACAAGTCCTCCATGCATCTTAGGCTGATGATTTTCTTCATGTTTTTCCTGAGAAGATAACTATAAGTCGGGGAGTACGAGAGACTAAATCTATGAGTTACAGAGCTCTGAGAACAGTATTACCATATAATTTGGATGAAGAGCATGAGCCATGTCTGCAGATACAAGAAAACTCCTCTGTATCGCCTTCTGAATCAGCTGTGGAGAAACAAGAGAATTCACAATGATCAACGATAATGTCACTAGTCAGCGCAAACATCCCCTTTTAACAACAAACTACAAAATAATGCAAGAAACCATCCATGCAACCAGAAAGACAACTTAAGGAAATTGCCAAAAGTGGGATGGAAGAGTGTGATACATTGGAGTCCGAACCAAAGCAGCTGGTGATTCGTGACAAGGCGTCAAACATGGCAGGAGATCCCGCTCCCTGGGCTGAATTAGATCCAACCTCTTCGTGATCAAATAATGCCACCATTCTAACACCAGTCTCATCATCTAGGCTGCTTTCAGAAGAAGTGGCATCTATCAATGCCTATCAAAAGAAAAAATAAAGGCACAAGTGGTGACATTAGTACTTATAGTTGACGAGAAGTATGACAATGGAGCTATCTCTCACAATACCAAAGCAGTCACAGTATTTTGTTCTCCGAACCCAGGAAAAAGCCTTAGTCCATCAAGCAAGATGCTGCTCAGCTCTTACATTTTTAATTTTCAATTAACATTGTTTCCAACATCATTTAACTTTGATGTTACTTCACGAAGATCTGAGGTCATTATTTTGAAATGTAAAAGGAACATGGATGCTCAAAGCCAAAGATCTCCAGTCACCTGACTCTGACACTTAGACAAGAGGACAGATCTAATCACCAAGAAAATCATTGAGGTCATGTCAGCAAAACCTAAGAAGAGGATTATTTTTCCCTCTCATGTCTACTGGATAGTGTTCTAGTATCATAACAGAGGCTTCACAACCAATATGTTTCCTCCATTTGATCCGATAGATACAGAAATCTTCCCCTGGCATTTAAAAGAGCACAGGAGAAATAGGAACATACAACGAACCTTCAATTTATGCACAATGATAAAGCAAAAATCCAGACTCTCTACTTATGGCTGTTAGAGAAACAATGCACATTTGATGAAGGAAACTTAATATTATCAATAGAAGAAAGAAAAGAACCTCTGCGGCTCTCTTCACATCTTCTGCAATTACTATGATAATAACAAGTGCATACCTTTAGAGAGCAAAATGACATGCACAGATTGTCAAGTCTTCCTGAGAAAACAAACTCCTTCAGAGCACCAGCTACCACACTAGGTTGAGTGTCACATGCTTGTAATTCAAAATCGCAAATTTCACCAGGTGCACAACCAATTTGGTTTGCCAACATCTACAAGTAAAAGGAGGACAGTTAGGGAGAAGAAAAAATTTAAAACATCCATACTGTATAAACTCAAAACTTGAATTTAGCAGTCACCCTAAAAATTCTAAAGTAAAACTCAATTTGGTGGTCACCCCCAACAAATTGTGAAGTACCTTAACATCTACAGGAGTAATATATCCATTGCTCAGGGCATGGATACTTTACACTGTCCATGTTTTTATCTAGCAGATTTACAGTTTGACAGTTTACACGAAGTGCCCTTCCGGATTTTAATACAGTTGTACTATATAACAGAGTCCATACAAAAAATCAGTAGAGCTTAACCATTTTCAGCTAAACATGGAAATTGATGCAATATATTATTCAGCTAGCCCAGAAAACACACGCTATCCCACCTAGACCTGGCAAAATGAACCTGAATTTCAAACCCAAAATTTCTCTCGAAAAATTAAGGTATGGTTGAATGTTCTTTCGACCCACCAATGTCTGGATCAACCCAACCTGGCTTAAATGTCTGAGTTGGATGGGTCACCCAATAGATCAAGTTAACTTTTTTATCCTCTTTATAGAAATCTTGAATCACATGAAATCATTCAACTTTAGATCTTTTTACCCATGATATGAGCGATATATCCCAAGGTAATCACATGATTTTACAATGTGACCTGCGTTGAATTATTGAATCAATAGAAGTATGTAACTGGGCAAGATAATTTAGACATAACCAGAATTAGTTGGATTATATTAGTGATTTCATCCTAAAATTTACTTAATCCCATTACCGAAGTTTCTTTTAAAATCTAAAATTCATGACAAAAGGAAATTTAAAATCTGAGATATTAACAGATTATAATAAAGAGGTCCTGCGAATTGAATCTTCATCATTCAACTTTAAATCTTTTTACCCAAGATATGAGCAATATCTCATCATAATCACGTGATTTTGTAAAATCACCTGTGTTGAAATGTTGAATCAATAAAATTAGTAATTTGGCAACATAAATAAACATAATCAGATCTAGTTAGACTGTAAAAAGAGTTTACATAATTGAAATACTAACTTAGTGATTTCCTTCAAAAATTCACTTAATGCCAGAACAGCAATATTTCTCTTCAACTCTAAATTGATTGAAAGAGAAATATCAAAATTTGAGATATTAACAAAATAATCTTAAAAGATCATACAAATTGGTCTCGAAGTCCCTCTTTCTCATATGTCTATAAGTGAAATTCACCACCATTGGTAATACGGTAAGAAGCCTAATCTCTGTGTTTTGCTTAGTGCCTCAGAAGTCAACAAATTGGATTTTAACCTAAAACGGACATATCCCTTCTGCCACGTCTCAAATTTCTAATCCAGTGGTATGGTGTGTCAGGTAAACGAGTTTTGATTCTTTTGAAGTTATTTTAGGAACCATTACAATTAATGCATTGAATTTCTATCTATGTTCCTTATGAAGTATATTTATACATGGAATCCATGCATACATAAGAGGATGCTCATTTGTTGAACACAAAAATGGACGCAATTGGGTTAGGGTAGAACAAACTGTGATCAAACGACCCATTGTGTGAACCTTATTGATAGGAAACAAACCAAACTGAACAGGAACCGACCCATCCCTTGACAGATTCCAACTTCCATTCGAAAGGATTAACAAACGCTTAGGAAAGCACAAATTTTGGGAGTCAGTTACCTGAAGTAGAAGTGGGTGATGCTTTGGTTTACCAACGATGCCTCCATCTTCAGGACCATTTTCAGCAGCTGGTTTGTTCATCTCGGCCTGCAAAAAGGATTCACTAAATAATCAAAGCAAGATAAAAGTAAAATTTAAGTAAGATGCCCATACTCCTATGCATAATCGAGCTAAACTTAGGAAGCATCAGTTTATCGCCTTGTTGACAATAATTTCGTAGATGAAGTAACTCAAAAATTTCCTGTTAAATGCCTTAGTTGATGTAATCAATGATTTATCTTGTCTTAGCTCCCTTTTGGTTTTGAGAGCTGTTTTGTACATGGTAGATTTTTGGCTCTTTTTGTATAAAGTTTGCACCCCCTTGATGCCCTATTGTTGGACCTTTTATCTATTGGGGAAAAAGAGTAAGAAGTTTCCTGCAAGAAATAAGCTGCCTGTATGTTGTCAAGCTCAAGCATAGAGGATATTCAATTAGGCTTTCAATTATCCCCACGGGGACATGAGTTAATGCTGACTCTTCAAATAGTAGTTGATTGACTTAGGCTCCGTTTATTTCACAGAAAATGAACAATTTGGAAAACATTTTCCAAAAAATTGATAGCCTGTATCGCTCAAAATAATTAGTTAATGAAAGATGTTTTTACTATTGACAACAATTTACATCTAAACATTTTTGTAGCCGGTGAAAATATTTTTCATTAATTTATTTTTGTAAGCAATACAAGCGGATCATTTTTTAACAAATGTTTTCCAAATCATTCATATTTCTGCTAAACAAACAGACCCTTAGATTCTTTCAGGAGAAGATAATATGATGAATCCATGTACAGGAATATGGAATCAAGGCTGTCAAGAAACTAAATCTCAATAGGAGCTAGGGAATATATAAAACCAAGTTTAGCCATATAGCTACTGAATGTGGTTATGGAAGTGGCTTAAAGATAAAATAGTAAAAAAGAGCATTTAAATAGAAAGCAAGCTAAGATCATGTGCAGAAGTAAAATTAGAGTAAAGAAGTAAGGATAGTTCTCATGAAAAGAACTTCCTAGAGCTCATAGTCACAATGTTACAAACAGGCAGCAGTATGTCCAATTTTCTAAAAGAATGAGAAGGAGAACTGTCAAGGTAAACTATCCATAAGAATCATCTCTAACGATGATTGACTAAGCACTGGTAAAATAGAACTCTCACATAGATTCAATAGAATGAGTAATGTCATTTTCATAGATTCAGCATCTATATAAAACCTTGATGAAATGGGATTGATATTTCTGAGCTGAGAACTTAATCTTGACTGATTTTCATTTTACCTTAACAATTTATTCAAACTACATCTCTGAGCACCATACGGTTGGAAACATTTAGATAAATACAAAAATACAAAATAAAAAAAGGAAGTGTTCTGAGATTACCGTAATAGATGTTGCCAACACCGGAATAAGATGAGTCTGTGTGTTCACTTTAAATCCATCATTTACACCTCTGTCCAAAGATGAGTCAGATGCCAAGGCACATACAGGGTATAGCATAAGAAACATGTTACCACACCGCATAACATTAAAAAAACAGACAAAATAAAGCAAAGACCTATCCAAGTGGATTGCTAAGGTTGGAATCCGCATTATTGGCTCCTCTAATCTGACAAGTCGATGTGAATATGAAGCAGAACCATTGTTCTCTTCTCGTATCATGACACGTCCCGCAATAGTCAAGTCCCGATCAAACCAAGTATGCCACAGCCCGCCTCCGTAAGTTTGCACACCTACTTGCAGACACCCACCTTTGCTCACCTGAAGAAGCCGCCATTCTCCCAAACTAAGTCTCATGTCACCCTTTTTGTGGAATCATATGGGGTTCATATTTTGAGGCATTGAGCAAATGAAGACTCAGATAGCATCAAGTTGATTACCTTGGTGACAGGCTTCAGTTTCACGCAAGGACTGTCGGTGTGAGCGCCAACTATATGGAACCCGTTTCCAGCAACATATCTAGCCAATCATTCGAATAAGACCCAATAAGACATCGATTGAAAACAACCAAGAGTAGTCCAAGAAAATCAAGGAAAGGTTATTCCCGAAAACGAAGCATACTTTTTACCAACGGCGAAAGCCACAATGGTAGAGTGATTCCTAGTGAAGAAGTATTTCTTTCCTGCTTCCAAGTTCCAATCTTCTCTCTCCGAAACCTGCTCATAACCCGCATCCCGCAGCAGCCTCTTCGACTCATCTACAGCAAAAGAGAGAGAGAGAGAGAGAGAGAGAGAGAGAAAAGAAATCGATCAAAATCACCATTAGACAGCAGTCCGAACGAGCCACCGACCTACCCACGAATGGGCAGTCGGCAAAATCGTTTCTTTCAATCGAAAGATATGAACTTTCCACCCACTTTTCAATCGGGTCGCTTCTTTTTACGAACGAGATCGGATCAAACAGAGGAACCCAGAGAGGGAGAGAGAGAGAGAGAGAGAGTTACCAACAGCGTGGAAGGCAGTGGGGGAGGCGTTGAGGAAGGCGACGAAATCGGAGACGACGCTGCTGCCTTCCTTGCCCATCGGCTCTTCCTCTCGCGTCTGATATCCGTCGATGAATGTGAAGAAGATGGACCCCGTGTTCTGCTATTATAACATGGAGCTTGCTCAAGAGCTCAAAAGCGGCTTTCACGTGGGATCGCGTGAGGTTTTCTCGTACAGAGCGAATGCACTACATTTTTATTCCTGCGAAAGTCATCAATCGGATCGAATTGGGTTCGTGTCATCTTCCGTGTGCTTATGTAACATGTGTATAAAAATGTTATCTTTTATGTGAATTTCATTTCCATTCTGCAGTGACCGGATCCGACCAGGGTACGGAACAATCGCAAGGACTATTGCTCTCGGTATGCTTCTAAGATGGCAAACCAAGTAGAAATGAACCGGACGCAACAAACGGATAGAAAAGGGTCTCTTAATTATATAGGTGAAATTAAATCGTTAAGCGTGCTAAGGTGATACTAGGATGAATGCATGATTACAAATTTAGGCCGTGAGAGAACTGCATTTATAACAGTAGCCGAGTAAACCTATTATGTGTTCCGTAGTGCATGTGACTATTAGCACTTCCGCTGACGTTTGCTGTTATTTGAATACGGAAAACGGATTTTGTGATCAGATCAGGAGGGCTTCAATTGTGGAATAGTTAGTGGGATCGGTTCCTAAGCGCATGAGCGAGTGCGAGCACGACAAAAGGATGTATTCAAGTTCGATGAGAGGGCGCGGTCCCTCTGATGAGAGTCCTACAGCGGAATTCTTCTTCTAACTTATGCCACATTTCCTCTCCGACGAGACCAACAGTACGTTGTCTGCAAATGCAACTCTTCTCAGATGTGGTTACTTGGAAGCAAATAGCATTGGTCCGACGTACCAAGAAATTTTTTTACAACTGGACCAGATAAGATATAACTGCATACTCAATGATCGATTAACCAGAAGACTATGATGGGTCCACTGTTTCTTCTTTGCCTTTAAGAAATGCGGGGAGCCACTCTGCTGACAGTTTCGGTATGCGCTTGAAGTTGTTCTTGTAATCGATGTAGTACAGCCCGAATCTTGAAGTATAGCCATCTCCAAACTCAAAGCTGTCGAACTGAGACCAGTAAAAATATCCCTTCACATTTACTCCTTTCCTGCATGACACAAGGAAGGAAGGTATCAGGAAGTAATTGAGTTAAGTTCCGTGGATTGCCTATCTGGTATCTAATAGAAATTCCTTTTAACTGTTCACTTTTCAATTGTGTGCCTGAAGTTCTCTATTTGCTAAAAATAAGCTAAAATATCCCCCCCCTCCCTTTTTTTTTTTTTTTTTCCTGAAGTAAGTATAGTTAGAATCAAATCCTCGTTGCTATATGTGATGATGCCTAAAATAAATGTTTTTGGCTCAAACTGCTTACTTCATTGCTTGCTTGATCTGATGCAAATGTTGCAGGACAAACTTGATGCGGTGTTGATCCTTCAGTGCTTCCTCAATAGGCCTGGCATCAACTTTTCCTTCGGTGACTCCTGTCAATCAAGACTAGTCATTTAGGAAAGAGCATCTTCTTCTATAGGGACGAATAAAATCCTTTAGGATTCAGACCATTCTCAGTGATGTAGATTTTAGGGCTTTTGTACTTCTGCTTTATGTGCTCCAGAAACTTTCGTATCCCCCTTGGATATATATAGATAAAGCTGCTTCCTTCAGCCTGCAATGTGCAAAAAATGTACAGGAGCAACACCTACACTGAGAATTTTCTTCTTACAAAAACTAAAACTAAAACTAAAACTTCTGCCTTCCTTGCTTCAGTGATCTCATACCTTTTTGCCAATCAGAACTCCATCTTTATCAGCTGCAACAACCAAAGAGAGCACGTCTCAGATGTTGTTTTCAGTTTCTTCCTAGGTCATTCTGGGATAAGATATTATCAAATATATACCTCGGATGTCTGCGTGCAAGTCAAGACTGAAGCTGGTTGGTGGTGCAGTTGGATCTACAGTTACTGCTTTGGCATATCTGGTTGTGTAGTAGTTGAAGCCAATAAAATCGAACGATCCCTTGACCAGCTCTTTATCTGCGTCGGTAAAAGTGGGTAATCTCTCTTTTACTATACTTCTCATGGAAGCTGGATATGATCCATAAACTAGTGGCTCCATGAACCTGTCACGAGGCAATGTTTTTGAGTGGTTGAAAGATAGGGAGGAAGACGGGAGGAATATTGAAGTGAAATGTGAAGATTTTGGTTACATGATGTGATCAAATGAAGAGAGTATCCAAGAGAGATACCATCTTAAAATACGGAAGCAGAATAAAGCAAACTACGTTATCACTTTTCCTGACATAGTCTAAAATCAAGCAGCATAAAATTCGTTCATTTTAACCTGAGGGACAATCTTTTGGAGATGAAAAATAAGTAACAAAGTTATAATTAAGTAATATCACAATTTTATCATGCGAACATATGTATCATTTTTCCTTTATGTTCTTCATGTAGGATTTGAGCAATTTTACTTACCATCCCGAGGTGAAGTCCAAAGCTCTATCGGCGGCTTCTTTATCTTTTGCTGATTCTGAATAGGGCTCAAAATACTGAGCTACAAGGGCTATACCAACTTCTCCACCTTGATTGGCCTAGGAACAAATTTTGAAGGTATGGTAATTTTAAAGATACCAGAAACTAGAGCAGATAATACAGATGTGATAATTGGTAAAACAATCGGAATAAGGGTGAGTATATGGCTCACTTGGAACTTATCCTTGTAGAGCCTGGCAGCAGCAGCATGAGCAAGTATCAGGTTGTGACTCACAACGTAAGGCTCAGTGGATGAATTACCAGCTGGGCATGTATGAGCTGGTACGGAGCACCTCCCAGGCGGCGCAGCTCCATAATCATAACCAACTTGGGCCACGATCAGAGGCTCGTTCACTGTGATCCACTTTTTAACCCTATCTCCATATGTTTTGAAACAAATTTCAGCATAATCCTTAAAATCGTCCCTGCGAAAAATAGAGAAGAATTGTTGAGTGATTACAATCACGTTTAATATATCTAAAAGAAGATACATCACATGACATCAATATGGGAAAAGAGCTTGTGATGCTGCTCACACAAATTTCCGACTCAAGGGCCCTCCATATTTGTCTTGCAGCACTTGTGGTGGATCGAAGTGAAAAATTGTTACAAGTGGCTCAATGCCTACATTAAATAACAAGAAAAGGTCAGATCTCGGTTAGCGGTCGGTGTATGGAATTTCACCTTCGCAGGTGAGTACTGAAGGAGGACAGTACTACTATGTCACTATGTCATCTAACTCTTAGAGAAATGCTTACAACTAGAGAAACAGATAGCTATCAAAGTACAATAGAACAATATTTAAGTCTTTTTTGGTCGGAAAGAACAGTATTAAATTGGCGACAGGAATGTTGAACTTTCTTGGATGCTGAAAACTGCTAAGGAGAAAGCTCTGAGCAAGATATTTGTGAAATGGGCACGGACTGAAGCAATCTATCACCTTTGGAGGGAGAGACAAGATGCAGTCCATAGTGGCATTCATCCTTCGGTTGATCGAGTACTCAAGAGTGCTATTTGTTATTTGTACTAAAACGTCTATTCTCTTACTTGCCAAAAACTTGGTTTTGACTGCACAAAATAAGGATCTTTGCTCTAGATGGGGAGTATCTTTGCCTGCCTATCTTGGGAGGATTATTGAAGTTGCTCCCATGTTGAAGTACTCTGTGGCTATGGTCTTGGAGCAGTCTGGTTGGATCCTTGGAGACATTTGAGTCTTTGGGACATCGTGTGAGGGTACTGGGGTTATTAGGTTTTCATGTGTGATTCAGGACATTATATTTCTTTGGGTTCAGAATTTTCTCTTGGGATAATTGTAGGATTGACTTGGAAAATGCGACCTTTAGTGGATATCGTACCCACATAGGTTCTGTGCTCAATATGATATCTTACATATGGATTAAAAAACAAAAAAAGCAAAAAAAGAAGAGTAACCGAGAATCTGTATCATTGTAGTACTCACCATTTTGAATTAATTCATCAATCAGATTGTTGTAATGATCAATGCCTTCTCGGTTCACTCCACCGCTCAAGGATCCACCTGCATGGTCCAAAGTAACAGAAGTTCTGCGTTAAAAAATTGTCAAAGAAAAGCTAAAAGGTCCGACAAACTGCAAATTTTATAACATAAGCATGAGTTTCAGGGAAGCATGTTGGACGGTAAACTATACGGAAAGTGGATTTTGCTACTGAATGATAGGGATGACGCTTACTAGGCAGAATCCTTGTCCAGGAAATAGAGAATCTGTAGGCATCCACGCCAAGTTCTTTTAGCAAATTCACATCTTCCTGCAATGGCATATAAACCAATATGTCACCCAGAACCTCTTAGAAAATGTAGTGTAAGTTCTGATATCAAAGGCCAGAAATGTGCTCAAGTGATGTTATGAAATTCCGACCTTATAACGTCCATAAGAATCCACTGCAGTTTTTGGGGTACTCTTGTCTGCAATCTTTCCTGATTAACAAAACGATACCATCAAATATATTAGATCCAAGACAATGTGCCGATGGCGCCTGCTTAAAATTTAGTCAGAAACAACTGAGTGTCGTTTAGTAACAGAAGACAAAACTATTGAACAGGGTTTGTGCAGTGTAATCCACCAGGGAATCTCTCAGCAAAGGTGTCCCAGGTACTTGGTCCTTTCCCATATTTCCTGGCCGAGCCTTCTACCTGCACAAATCAAAGCAACGTAAGGATTAGGGTCAGCTATAGGTGATATCTTGTTGCGGATTAATTCAATCACGCTGCATTGCTACTTGAGCTGAAGGATGAAATAACAGTAAGGGATTGTGACAGCCAGAGGATGGTGACATGCCATGGCACTGGCGATTTGGAAATGACAAGGCTGAGATATCTTAGGATAATAAAAAGATAATGTACCTGCACAGCAGAAGAGGCAGCTCCGAACAAGAAGTCAGCAGGAAAATCTGACCTCTTGACTTTTAGTTCAGACCGTGATGCGTTGACATCCGTACCTGAAAAAGATTTGCGAATCATCACTATGTGGGAGCTGCTGCTGCCAAGCTTTGACAGAGAAGTTTTAAGTAAATGGGTCGTTCGGGATGGAGCTCTAGGATAGTTTATATTCCAGAGATTGAGTAATGATGCGATAGAATCAATTCCATGTGCTTTAACCAACTCAACCAGGGCAATTGAGTTGGTGCATCAAGTTAGTCAACGGCAAGAAATTGCTTCTTTCCAACAATATGTTGAAAAAAGTTGTCTTGGTTAAGATTTCTCAGCTATTTTGATCAGAAAGAAACAACCCATCGGTATTAAACCCCTGCAAATCTTCAAGAGAAGATAACCAAGAGAAATAATATGACGTACCGTGACCGAGACAGAGGAGTAGAGTGGCGCATAGGAATGGAACGAGAATCTGGGCGACAGTCATCCGTGACAATGACGGATTTGACGCCATGGTCTCACTGCAGAAAGAAAGGTCAAGTCCTTATGAATTATGACTCGTGATCTCTACCTAATCAATACAAAAATCATTGGAGGATCAACAAAGTTTTTCTTGTTCTGTAGACTAACCGTCCCTGAAAACGCAGGAAAGAGATGACAAAGCCGTCGGGACTACTTGTTAAGAGTTATCGATCCCCTTAAATAAAGCATGACTCAAGCGATCCGCTTTTTCAGGCACCCCGCTATGATCATTTACTATAAGTAAATGTGAGCAATGATTAATATAAGAAAACCGCCAGGTCATTTACTCAAAGCTTTAAGTTTAGGAATCTATATAACGCACGTTCGAAAATAGATAACCAAATGCCCTCTGATCTATTGATAGCATGCCATTGATGCTATGGTCTTTATCCATTGCGACTTGCAGAAATGTACTGTTTTTCGTCCGCGCTCCGCCTGGCTCGAAGGCCGTGCTTATCACCCAATCTTCGTTCTACTTCCTCCAGAAAAATACTGTGCAATCCCAGAACAGATTCCTGCTCTCTCGCATTCTGGATTTCCCACGTTTACTTTGGAAGCACCAAATAAATTCTTGCCTTCCCGTCATTTGCAATGTTGATTCGTATTCATAGCATTCCATGAAAAACTACTTTCAGTTCTCTCTAACGAAGGTTGTTGGGAGCGCCAAGGAGTTCAATTCTGAACCCTTGAAATTGAAATAACGATTTCCTTCCTTCATCTTGTGTCAAATTCGCCTAAAAAAAAAGAAATATTTGTTCTCTTTTATCAATAACTTTTTTCGTAAAATCCCGTCTATTCCAACACGGAACGAAAAGGACAATATACAGGATGGGTAGAAGGGGTTGTGATACTTGACTCCATTCATGATCCGAAACTAAGGGATTTAAAGAATACACCAATCCTAAAGATCCATAAGATTAATTGTGGATCCAACACAACAAACAAGAGCAAACAATAGAAGCATTTGAATTGTTTATTTGGTTATGTTTTTTTTATCTTGTATATCTAGATAAATCTATCTAGATATGAGATAGATCGAATAAATAGAATCTTTGTATTCGGCTCAATCCTTTTAGTAAAAGATTGGGCTGTATATATTGGACAGCAAAGAACGCTTCAAGTGCCAAAAGTTGGCACAAAAGGACACTTAAGTGCTAAAATCGAAGCAAAATTGATCACTTAAGTGCCAATCCGACCAAAATGTTGACGTGTACAATTTCCGATGAAGTAAGTGTAGAACAATGTCGTTTTGTACGATGATGTGGCTAGACAATGCAAAAATGACATCGTTTTGGTGCTGACGTGATAAAAATTTATATACAAATTAATTAAATTAAATTTATTTAAAATATTTAAAAATAAAAATAAAAATATTAATTTTTTTTTAATAAAAAAGGAGGGAGGCGACTAAGGGCTGAGCCCTTGTTGCCACCGTCGCTGGGAAGGGCCGCCAACAAAGGGAGGAGGGTCTATCGAGGTTGCCGGGCCCTGGCTGACCCTGCCCCTTCCGTCGTTGGCCCTTCTCGGCGACGGTAGGGAGGCGCGGCGGCGAGGTATCAACCCTTAGCCGCCTCTCTCTTTTTTTTTTTTTTTTAAATTTAATTTTTTTAATATTGATATTTTTATTTTTGAATGTTTTAAATAAATTTAATTAATTAATTAATTAATTTTTATATTTTTTTTTTTACCACGTCAACACCAAAACAATATCATTTTTGCATTGTCTAGCCACGTTAGCATGCCGTTTTGCACTTACTTTATTAGAAATTGCGCACGTCAGCATTTTGATTGGATTTTGATCGAACTGACATTTAAGTAATCCATTTTGCTTCGATTTTGACACCCATTTCGTAATTTTTGACACTTAAATGTCCCTTTGTGCCAACTTTTGACACTCCAGGGGTCCGGGTGTCTATATTGGACCCACCTTCACTCGATTTCTTCCTATTTATTACAATGCCACCTAAGTTAAAAGCATAAGTCAAGCTACTCTTCCTATTATCCAAGTCACCACTAGGATATGCATCAACAAAACTTTGTAAAGTTAAAAACATGATGACATACTTGAAGTGCCTCTCAAATATCTTAATAGCCACTTCACAGATTCCCAACGCTTTATTCCTGAATTAGACATATATTTATTCACAATTCCCACTGTGTGAGCTATGTCTAGTGTGGTATGATATATACCATAGTATATATCAAACTACCAACTGCTAACACGTGAGGCACCTTAGCCAAGGATTCCCGCTTCATTTTTTTTGTTTTTGTTTTTTTAGTGAATGCTTCTATGAGAGCTTGAAGTGATTTCCTAAATGAGTACTTTTGGGTTTTGCATTCTGAGCTTTGAATCTGTCCAGCACCCTTTGATGTACTTTTCATCCCACAAATCTAACTCATTGAACCCAAGTCCTTCATCTCAAATTGTTTTGACAATTGTTGCTTCAATATGTTGGTCTCCCTCGTGCTCAATCCTGCAATGAGCAATCATCAAATTTCTTAAAGTCATATCAATGATCCATTTCACTTCTAGCGAACCTGTTACCACACATAAATGTGTCAAATTTCTTGTACTAGTAGTTAGAAGCCCATTTCAAATCATACAATTTTTTTTCAGCTTGAAGACAGCTCTCTTTTGTAGGAACTTGAATTTTTTTTTGGTTTACCATTTAGATATCCTCCTTTAAGTTAACATGAAAGATGCAGTCTTTATGTTTAATTATTCCAAATGTAAATTTTCAACAATAACAATACTCAACACTAGCCTAACAGTAGTCACTTCCGCAGATAGAAAAAAAAAAATCTCTGCGTAATCAATTCATTTCTTTTGCTGAAAACCATTTAGTACTAACCTTTCTCTGTCCTTCTTGCTACTATCGCGTTTTTCTTTGATTTGGTACACCCACTTGTTCTGAAATACCTTCTTCCCATTTGGTAACTGTGTTAAGACCCAAGAGTTCTGTTTTTCTCGAATGAATCCTACTCATTCCGCATTATCTTTTAACCTGTAGTACTTTCAAAAAAACTTTCTAGTTCACCAGCGTCAATAAAAGCAAATAAGGCAATAATGGAGAATGCTTCTATAAACCCCTCCAGTTCAATCTCTCTAGCCTCCACTGTTTGTTTCTTGGCACTAAATTCCACCACAGAGCTGTCTTAGTACAACATGCTTTCATCGACTGGGACATCAACAGTTCTTTTATTTTTTTCTATTTTGTTGTAAAACTTTTCAATAATGGAATCTAATCTTATATCTTGTTCGAAAGATGCACTCAAATACTTTCCTTGACTTTTGAGTGATGGTTTTCTCGTGTATGTAGCATTGGGGCGGCGCTGAAGCGCTTCATCACTGTGAGTGAATATTAACGTAAGTAATCTTAGCATCGCGCTTTATAGATTTTTTTAAACATTTAAATGAAAAAGGTAATTCCGTAGCTAGAACATTCTCTGTATTGTAATAACTTTCTATACTAAAAAACATGTCATACGTGGTTCCTCCGTTTTTGTGGGAAATTCAATACTGTTCATCTATCTTTTCTTTTACTTTTATTTTATTAAAACGGTCCCTGTACCTTTTATAATCTTTTGTTGCGTGTCTGTGCTCGTTGCCGTTACCGCACTGTGTTCAAGCTTGGAATTTGTCGGCCGCTTCCCTCTCCCTTAAAGATATCCAGTTCTATGAGAATCCTGGTTTCATTTTCATTCTCTCATCAGTCTGATTATCAAACGCTAGTGCTTTCTGCTTGAGGGGACAGCAATTCAACGAGCACTAAGTATGGTTACCCATTCAGGCAGCAAGCGAAGCACATTCATTTCACAGGAGCCGACTGAATCTAGTGTGTGTTCTGAAGTGCACGTAACTCTGAGCACGTCATCTGTAAAACGATGTTCACTGTTATTTGAACACGGAAAACACATTTTGTGATGAAATCAGCAGGGCCTAAATTGTGGAACAACTAGTGGGATTGGTTCCTGAGTGCATGAGCGAGTGCAAGCACAACCATAGGATATGTTCAATTTCAAGTTCGATGAGTTGCACAATCCCTGTAGGAGTGACAGAAAAATTCTTCATCTTACTTCTCATATATTATGGCACTATTCGTCTTCATCAATGCTAACAATGCGTTGTTTGCAAATGCAACTCTTCTCAATTGTTGGTACTTGCTGGCAAATAGCATCAGATCTGACGTACCAAGAAAACTTTCTTCAACAAAATCACATAAGAGGCAAGCACATACGTTGGTCATCTATTAGCCAGAAGACTATGACGGGTGCATTGTCTCCTTTTTGCCTTTAAGAAATGCGGGAAGCCACTTTGCCGACAGTTTCGGTATGTGCTTGAAGTTGTTCTTTTAATCGATGTAGTACATCCCGAATCTTGTTGTATAGCCATCTCCAAACTCAAAGCTGTCGAACAGAGACCGATAAAAATATCCCTTCACATTTACTCCTTTCCTGCAAGACGCAGTAAGCAAGTAAATAAGTTAAGTTTGGTGCTTTGCCCATCTGGTGCCTTATAAAAATTCCTTTTTAACTGTTCACTATTTAATTCGGAGTCTGAAGTTCTCTCTTTGCTAAAATAAGCGAAAAGATCCCTTTTTTGACAAGTATGGTTTGAACTAAATCCTTGTTACTATATGTGATGATGTTAAAATAAATGTTTTTTGGCTCGAACCGCTTGCTTCATTGCGTGCTTGATTGAATACAAATGTTGTAGGACAAACTTGATGCGGTGTTGATCCTTCAGTGCTTCCCAAATAGGCCTGGCATCGAATTTTGCTTCTGGGACTCCTGTCAATCAAGAATAGTCATTTAGAAAATGGGCGTCTTCCTTTACAGGGATGAATAAAATTATCTAGGATTTCAGACCATTCTCGGTTAAGTAGATTTTGGGGCTTTTGTACTCCTGCTTTATGTGCTTCAGAAATTTTGTATCCCCTTCGTATATAGATATACAGCTGCTTCCTTCAGCCTGCAATGTGCAAAAAATGTATAGGAGTTTTAGGAGCAACACCTACAATGAGAATTTTCTTCCTACTAAAGCTTCTGCCTTTTCTTGCTTCATTTTCTCACACCTTTTCATCAATAGGAACTCCATCTTTATCAGCTGCAACAACCTAAAAGAGCAGGTCTCAGCTCTTGTTTTCAGCTTCTTCCTAGGTCATTTCAGGATGAGATATTATCAAATGTATACCTTCAATGTCTATGTGCCAGTCAAGACTGAAGCTGGATGGGGGTGCATGTGGATCTACAGTTATAGTTTTGGCATATCTTGATGTGAAGTAGTTGAAGCCAACAAAATCGAACGATCCCTTGACTGACTCTTTATCTGCATTGGTAAAAGTGGGTAATTTCTCTTTTACTATACTTCTCATGGAAGCTGGATATGATCCATAAGCTAGTGGCTCCATGAACCTGTTACGAGGCAATGTTTTTGAGTGGTTGAAAGATAGGGAGGGAGACGGGATGAACATTGAAGGGAAATGTGAAGATTTTGGTTACATGATGTGATCAAATGAAGAGAATATCCAATTGTGATACCATCTTAATTACGTAAGCAGATTAAAGCTAGCATCGTTGAGTTTTCACTTTTCCTGACATAGCATAAAATCAAGAAGCATAAAATACATTCATTTTGACCTGAGGGGACAATATCTGTTGATGATGAAAATAACGAACAAAGTTATAATTACTTCATATCACAGTTTTATTACGGGAACCTATGTATCTTGATTTTTTTTTTCTTTTTGTTCTGCATACAGGATCTGAGCAAATTTACTTACCATCCTGAGGTGAAGTCCAAGACTCTTTCGGCAGCTTCTTTATCTTCTGCTAATTCTGAAAAATACTGAGCTACAATGGCTATACCAACTTCTCCACCTTGTTCGGCCTAGGAACAAATTTTAAGATTTGAAGCTATAGTCCTTTTGGAGATACCAGAAACTTGAGCAAATCAAAAAGATGTGACAATTGATAGATCAATCAGAATAAGGATGAAGCTTACTTGGAACTTTTCCTTGTAGAGCCTGGCAGCAGCAGCGTGAGCAAGTATAAGGTTGTGGCTCACAACATAAGGCTCAGTGGATGAATTACCAGCTGGGCATGCACAAGCTGTAGAGAGCACCTCCCGGGTGGCGCAACTCCATAGTCATAACCAAGTTGGGCTACCATCAGCGGCTCATTCACTGTGATCCACTTTTTAACCTTAAAATCACTAGAGGCTCAATGCCTACATTAGATCACAAGAAAAGGTCAGATCTTGATTAGCAGTCAGTGTATGGAATTTCACCTTCGTCAGTGAGTACTGAAGGAGGATATTACTGTTATTTCACTGTCATCAAACTCTAAAATAAATGCTTACAACTGGAGAAACAGATAGCTAACAAAGTACAATAGAACAGTATTGAGTTGGAGACTGGAATATCGAACTTTCGTGGGTGCTGCAAACTGCTAAGGAGAAAGCTCTAAGCAAGATATTTCTTAAATGCGCATGGAATGGAGCATCCTATCACCTTTGGAGGGATTGTTCTTATATTGGCATTAATCCTTCCCGTCGGTAGAGTTCTCAAGAATGTGCTGTTTGTTATTTGTGTTAAATACCTATTTTCTTAATTGCTAAAAAGTTGACTTTGGCTGCACAATATAAGGATCTTTGTCTAGATGGGGAGTATCTTTGCCTACTTAACTTGGGAGGATTATTGTAGTTGCTCCCCTGTCAAAGTATTTTGTAGCTATGGTCTTGGAGCAATCTAGTTGGACTCTTTGAGACATTTGAGAGTCTTTGGGACATCTTGTGAGAGTTTCTGGGGTTTTAAGGTTCTGATTTGTGATTTGGGCCATTACGTTGCTTCAGGTTCAGAAAGGTTCTTCTGGAACTTTTACTAGTCACTCTTGTGGTTGTTCACCCCACTCTTTCCAAACCTTTTCAGGTTCTCGGCTAGTGGGCAATAGAGCAAGAGCGATGTCGATGGGGACTTTTAGGGGTTGGATTTAGTGGTTTGAGGCGGCATCCTTTGGGTGCAAGTACGGCTGTGTCATCCCCATTTTGATGGCTTTTGGGGTGTGACAAGATAAGAGAAGAGGAACAAATCCACCTGAAAGGTATTATCCCCCTAGAAGTTTGACAGTAAAAGGGAGACACAACTGCCACTTGCAAATGGAAAAGAAAGGAGAGAGTGCAAATAAGCTCAGATTCAATGGTGAAATGGCTCTTCTTACCCTTGGTCCTTTGCCCATGGAGAGAGTTGATACAGTTGTACAGCCTCGTTTGAGGCACGGCAGCAAGAAATAAGTATTTGTGCGGCAGCACCATCCATGCAAACCTGATGTACAATGCCGAATACACACACATGACTGCACAGCCCAAATAAAGGGAGAGATGGCTGTCCAGCTCAATTCTTTTGGTTTCTTCTCATTCTCTAGCTTGTTCAGAAACCAAACACAACCAATTTACCATCTAGTCTTGGTTCGGTTTTTGCATGAGCAATGTAACTAGGGAATCATGTAAGAAGCAGGCTGTGGTTTTTCTTCTCAACATTTACTCACAAGGAATCAATACAGGAAATGCTTCTGCTTTCAGTTTTATGAGGGGGATTCCTGATATGGCAATACAGATTGCTAATGAAAGCCAGAGGACAGAAATTAGGCCCTCAAAATTTTGTGCCAGTTTTTTCCTCTTTCACTCCAAGGAACAGCTTTTGTAGGAATCAAGCTACAATGGATTAGCTCCTCGCTAGTAGAGCCTTGGTGGTCTTCCACATAAGATGGATACCCCCAAAATTGTCAAAAAGAACTTAAAACAACATGCACCAGGAAGTCTAATTTCCTCTTCTGAGCATACTGTCTAGAGTTTAGCTGATCTGACAGAGGTGGCAAGATTGACAAGTTCTCTCCTCAAGATCTTCCCTGCTGGAGATTTTGGGATGCTACTGATGAAAGCTACCCGCCTTATCTTCTTGTATGGAGCAACCTGCCAATATTCAAAGTAATAATTTGGAATCACTAAATATATTGTCAACTGTAATTGAGATCTATGATAAAAATTCTAGGATAATCCTATATTCCTCCGTACATATTCCAGAAAGCTGTCCAAAGTACAGTTCCCAGGAGTCAAAACACTTGAACGAAGAGAAGACAATGATTACATGACCCATAGGGTATGCTAGCACATACATATCCATGGCATGCACAGAGTATGTACAGATGCTCCTGGATGCATGAGATTGAATGAGCAGAAAACCATGCATTTGCGTTCAGTCTGAGAGTTCTGCATAACTGCAAGAACATCTAAGAGGAGAGGAGAAGGCACAACTCAATGGGCTGTTGAATTCTTGTATATTACATGTCTCTCATAATGAGCAGCATCAAATGTGATCTGCTTCCTACCATGTTATGTAGCAGGAAACAGACCCCAGAGACCAAAGTCGTAATTCTTTTGCAGCATAGAGCATAAGATAGCACGACTCAATGCAGATAAATGCAGATATGTGCAGCGCCTTAAAGCCTACAGGCTCCCCTGACATTTGTTTAGCAACAATCATTTCCATTCTATATGGGAGAGAGAAGTACACTAACTGAGTGGATTCCAAAAAATACCTGTTTAGAAATGAAGTCCATAATATGAGATTCAGTAATGTTGCTTCCAGGTTTTCTAACCACAAAAGCCATGGGAATCTGCCCCACTTCTTCGTCAGGATAACTGCCTCCATATAATCACAAAGGACAGAAAAGGTGGATCAACATAAGCAACATATGACTACTGTGAGTTAAGAGTTGGCAAGAAGACAAACAGTCCAAGAAATTATGATGAACTCGTTTTATAACAGAAATTTGACTGAAATGCCATTATGTTAATTGATGTAACATCCTCAATGAGTGACAGTCTCCAGAAAAATGCAGAGCACATCCTACCAACGGATGCAAATTTAATGGTGTGGGAAAAATTTGAGATAGGAGCCGGTAATTCATGCGAATCTTACCAATTATTAAAACTAAAAGAACATATGAGTTCTGCAAATTGTAATTTGAGTGATTCATACAAATCATACCAAATAGTAAAACTAAAAAGAACATGACTTCTGACTTCTCCAGTATGTAATTTGAATGATATGAAAAGACTCAAGGAAGTGAAGATGCATACGGAATCACAGCAGCATCCACAACATCAGGGTTGGAGTGAAGAAGATGTTCCAATTCAGCAGGAGCAACCTAAAAGATGCATGCAATGATCTGTTACAACTTGAAAAGAAAAGGCAACTGACAAGCCAAAAACCAGTGGGGATAAAGGCCATTTTGAACTAGTTACCTGATATGCCTTGTATTTAATCAACTCCTTCAGTCTGTCCACAATGAACAAGAACCCCACAGAGTCAATATAACAAAGGTCACCAGTCCTCAACCAACCATCTGAATTAATTGTTTCGGCAGTCGCCTTCTCATCCCCTACATAACCTGCAATTCACCTAGTTTTAGCACCATTCTAATGTGGGGATTGCAGAGAGTTTTTATTCAATGGATTAATGAGCTCAATTTTTTTTAATCATTAATGATAAAAGATACTTAAAAGGCAGTAATAAAACTCACTAGCATTTATTATCTGCAACGCACCATGCCTAATGCAGCTACCTTTCAAGCTAGCAGTTTGAACTTCCTGTTGACAAGGGCAACCAAAATTCTGGCCAACATAGATTCATTTTCTATTGTTTCCATCATGAAACAACCAATTGGCCAGTATTGGCTGATATAATTTACTAATCCTCGGATTTTGGATCCACAAAGAGAAAAAGGTGCAAACCTTGGCGGTCATGATGAAGAGGTGAAATACAAGATACAGAGCAATAAACAGTTAAAGGAAGATGTGGCCAAAGAAGTGACAATGAATAACTGCAGAAAAATTGTACATGGAGTCCTGCTGTCTACAGTAAATCAAGTAACACCAACCAGAAAAAGATACAGTCGTTTGATGCTGGGGAAGAAGCACAATAAACTAATGTGTAACTTTCAGTCACAAGTGTCAAAACAAAGAGCAAGGAAATGTGTTATTTCCACACAGTTGAATAAAGCTCCTAGTTATGGCTGACCCTTACCTTTCATGATTGTTGGGCCTCGCAACCATAGCTCTCCTCTCTGACCAGGGGGCAGGGCATCCCCAGTGGTAGGATCAACAATCTTCGCTTCCATATTTTGAGGTATGCGACCGACAGAACCATGGTGGTTTGCCTCATCAAGCCCCAGTGTCCTAGTTGCCACTCCACAAGTCTCTGTCAGACCATATCCCTATTGTACAATGAGAGTATTTGACCCTTAGAAATCTGAGGCAGTATTAGTAGCATCGTAGTTCTCTCACATCATAAACAACAAATCAGAAGAACAATTTGATATTATTAACATAAGCAGAGCCGAAACACGAGTCTGATACTTTCTTAGATTAGTAGGGGCAGGAAGCCATTGTCATAGTAGTCGAGAAAGTACATGACGGACGGGTAGAAGTTAGAGCTTGATAAACTAGTTATTACTCGAAGTAGTCGTTGTAACCCACATAGCTCAGTCAATACATTCTATTACTTTCAATCAGTCCTTCAAATTATTAACAACTCAAGAACACCCATAGTTATATCTACAATGATCCAAACCCGGTAACAGGGGCTTAAGTTCCAAAGGAAGCAGCCAAACTCCCCAACGTAGTTAGACAGCTACACTCAAAACATTGAGAGGTGAACCCAGTTACACACCATGGGATTCAGGATCTAACAATGTATTACCCGCTGCTACACCCCGCCTAGAACCATAGTGCAAGCGGAAGGTGCTCATGCTGGCCTGGACTGTCTCCAAAAAGAGCGAAGCTGACAATTAGGGGAGACTTCGTCTCATTTGATCACATGTAAAACGCCATTTCATTCTATTCAGCAGGCAGATATTGGCTCGAATTAAGAGAGGTCCCCGCTACCAGGTCATCGTCTAAATAACTTCAAAACCAGGAATCATGAGAGTTCGCATTTAGATTGAACATTCATTAATAATCTAATCGCGCATACTTCGGAAGATTTGTTAAAGCCGACCAAGTTCTATTTTAGTAGAATATGACGCAAGGTAAACAATGACGCGGTACCTATCTGGGTAAAGAATTAAGCATTGACAAAAGCGTCTCACTTTTGATTTTGACCCCACGTAGCGTCACGTCAGAGTTAGTATTCGCAAATATTACAAATAAATTTACCTGGTTTATCTCCACATGGGGGAACTTCTCTCTGAACCGGCCGACGACCTCCTTCCCGAGCGGAGCACCGCCGCATCCGACCGACTGGAGGGAGCTCAGATCGTACTTCCCCGCGATCTGCGACTTCACGAACGCCACGATCAGCGGCGGGGAAACCGGCATGTACGTCACTCGGTACTTCTCGATCGCCCCTAACATGGCCACGAAATCGAACTTCTCCATCAGAACCAACGTCTCCCCGAACGCGAACGCTTTGACCAGCACGAAGAACCCGAACACGTGGAACAGAGGCAGCGGGACGAGGGACACGGGGTGTGGCTCCGACTCGTCTCGCTCGGGCCGCGTGTGATAAAGCCCCGAGATCAGCGCAATCAGATTGCGGTGAGTCAGCAGGACTCCTTTGACTCTGCCCGTCGTGCCCGACGAGAACAGGATGGCTGCCGAGTCGGACTGCTCGACTCGGTTCGGAGCCATTGTCTGCGCCACAGGACCGTCGCCGCTCGAGCTGTACTGAGTCAGCATGGACTCGAACTCGGGGGAGTCGATGAGGATCGTGCCTTGGGGAACAGGAGGGAGCTTAGGAGCAATCTGCGAGGTGGAGAAGGCGATGGCCGGCCGGCAGAGGTGGACCTGGTGGGCGATCTCGGAGGGGGAGCCGAGAGGATTGGCGGGGGAGATGACGACACCGATGGAGAGGAGGGAGAAGTAGATGACGGGGACATGCAAGGAGGTAGGGGCGAGGATGAAGGCGACGTCGCCCTTGGAGAGGGAGAATCGGGACTGGAGGGAGAGGGCGAGGGACCGAACGCGGCGGAGGAAGTCGGTGTAGGAGAGGCGGTGGCCGGAAGACGCGTCAACGAGGAAGGTGGAGGAGAAGGAGGAGGAGGAGGAGAATGGGAGGAGAGAGAGGGCGTAGTGGGAGACGGAGAGGGGCTGGGAGGGAGGAGGGAGAGGGGCTGGGGGTCGGGGGCTGAGGAAGGTCTTGGTGGCGGAGCAGTAGCCGCTGCTGGGGTCGACGGTGGAGTGGCCGGAGGGGTGAGTCGGGCCCGCCATGGAAATATGAAGCAGAAGCAGAAGCTGAAGGAGAAGAGAGAAGCGGGAATGCGTCAGTTATTACAGTTGGAAGCCAAAATCTGACGGCGCGTGTTGAGATGTCCGTCAGCTACAAACACATTAACGTCGTCCTCTGCTGCTGCTGCTTGCACGAAAACGATGACAAGACAGAGAAGAAGCAAAACTAAATAAGGAGTCTTGTCTGAGATGATGAGCATGTTCCTCTGCCAGAGTTTTGATTAAACTTCCCTCATCCCTTCGTCGTCACTGCAAAGATGGAAGTATCACGTAACTATAAAAATATTCCATTTTAAAATAGGGAAATTTTTTTAAAAATAGGCCTCCCTAATCCAACCACTTTAAGCTCCTAATAAATGACTTTGGATTTTAGATTCCATATGATGGACATCTCACGCCAATGTCGGTCTCGGTACCATCTGTCGAGACGGAAACCCAAAAGATGAGCCATTTTTGTTGCCGCAAAGATATTTAGCAACAAGGCATTAAATGCATCCCATGGTTTTAGCAACAAGGGAGTAATAAGAGTATTAATTAGGGCTGATTGATTATATGGTTAGTAGGTTTTAATAAGGAATTTGAAACCTACCCTATCAAAGCGGTCCCTAGATTTTGGATTCAAATTCGAAACAGGTTGATTAGGCCTTGTTTGGTAACCATCCAAACGAGGCTAAATTCTGATTTTTTGTTCCCGAAATTAGTTTCGGCCTAGAATCACGTTTGATAAAATTTTTGTTCCCGGGAACAGATTGGGAATAGAATCAAGAACCAAAAAAAAGTTGATTCTTGTTCCGGGAACGAATTTGAAAATCAAAATCAAGAAATTTTCTTCTTCCCTTCGGCCATCTCACGACCGCCATCCACCACCACCCGCCACTGTCTGTCGTCCGCTGCCGCCGTCCACCGCCGCCGCCGTCCGCCGATCCGGCAAGCTCGCCGAAGGCTTGCCCAGCCACTGGCGAGGCTCGGCCTCCCTAGATCTAGCGAGGCCGAGCCTCGCCGGTGGCTAGGCGGGCCTCGCCGGGGCTGGGCGAGGCCTCGCTGGGGCTGGGCGAGGCCCGCTTGGCCACCGGCGAGGCTGGGCAAGCCTCGCGACCCCCAGCCCCACCGGTGGCTAGGCGAGGCTCGCCCAGCCCCGCCGGTGGCCTGGCAAGCCTCGCCCAACCCTGACGAGGCCGGCCTGGCCACTGGCGGGGCTCGGTGGGGCTAGGCGAGCCTCGCCCGGCCGCGGCGAGGCTCGACCGACGAGGGCCGGCGACGCTCCGGTGAGGTCGCCGGCGGAAGAAGAAGAAGAAGATGAGAAAAAGAAAAGAAAAAAAGGAAAAAAAAAGAAAAGGAAAATGAAAAAAAAAAGGAAAATGAAAAGAAAAAAATGAAAAAAAGAAAAGAAAAAAAGGAAAAAGTAAAAAAATTATTTAAAAATTAAAAAAAAAAATTGATTTGGAACAGAATTAATGAACACGGTACCAAACGCAATTCTATTCCAGAATCAGAAATTTTGAACAGTTACCAAACGGCTTAAAATGCTTAGAATCAGTTTCCGGGAACAGAATAAAAAAGAATCAGTTTTGATCAGAATCTACTCCCTAACAGTAATCGTTACCAACGCGCCCTTAATGAGCTAGCTACTCACGTCGAGATGCTCAACCTCATTATTATTATTATTATTATTATTATTATTATTATTATTATTATTATTATTATTATTATTATTATTATTATTATTATTATTATTGCAAAATTTCTTAATAAAGAAACTTGTACAGTTTGATTTTGAACCAATTTAAAATGGCTTCTACCCAATAACCAGCTTTGAAATCGGTTTGAAATAGTTCTACTCAGGAACTGGCCTCATAAGGCTGATTTCTAAGTAGAAACGATTGATTCAAGAAGGCTAGGAATTAGAAATCGAACCCTTGAAGGCTGCTTTCCAAAATTTTTATTCGGGAATCAAATCAGTTCCCATGTAAACGCTTGATATCAACATGGTGAGAATGGTTCAATTTCATTCTCAAGTTGAACCTATCCAATTGCTCTTCTTTAGTTGATCACGCAACAACGAGAAACGCTGGTCTACCATGAGATTGGCATCTTTTCATGGATTCGCTTGGAGTGGCAAGAAAAAGTCGGCAAGTACTGATATGACTTTTCATCTCCCTACAACATGTGCCGATGTGTCTGCACAAGCATATATATGATGGTCATCGACATGTTTTGGATTCGTTTGAAATTGACATCTTATGGCTCTCGGACGAGCAGCATATGTGTCGATCACCACACACAGAAATCATGCGGAGGTGAGCTTCCTAATCCAACCACATTAAGCTCCTAAATGATTGTGGATTTTAGATTCCTATCATACGATGGATATCTCACGCCAATATGGGTGTTGATATTATTTGCTGTGACGGAAAACCATGAGATGAACCATTTTTGTTGCCGCAAAGATATTTAGCATCAAGGCATATAGAATGCATCCTAGGATTTTGGCAATGAGGGAGTAATAAGAGTATTAATTAGGGCTGATCAATTATATGGTTAGTAGGTTTCCAATAAAGAATTCGAAACTTATCCTGTCAAAGCAATTCTTAGGCTTTGGAATTAGATTTGAAACAGGTCGATTTAGGAGCCAACTTACTTACGTTGCTCAACCTAATTTTTATTAATTTTTTTGGTAAAATTTCTTAATAAAGAGACTTGTAGAGTTTGATTTTGAATCAATTTAAAATGGTTTCTATCCAATAACCGGCTTTGAAATCAGTTCGAAACGATTCTACTCAGGAACTAGCCTCACAAGGCCGATTTCTGAGTAGAAACGATCGATTCAAGGCTAGGAATTAGAAACCGAACCCTTGAAGGCTGCTTTCCAACTTTTTTAACGGAGAACCAAATCAATCCCCATGTGAACTGGCATGATATCAACAGGGTTAGATTGGTTCGGTTCAATTCTCAAGTTGGACCTATCCAATTGCTCTTCTTTAGTGTTGAAACGTCGAGAAAAGCTGGTCTGCCATGAAATTGGCATCTTTTCATGGATTCACCTAGAGTGGCAAGAAGTTGGCAAGTACCGATATGCCTCTTCATCTCCCTAAAACAGGTCCCGATATGTCTGCAAAAGCATATATCCCTAAAACATGTCCCGATATGTCTGCAAAAGCATATATATGATGGTGATCGACGTCTTTTGGATTCGCTTGAAATTGACATCTTATGGTTCTCGGACGAGCAGCATATGTTTCAATCACGCACCACGCACAGAAATCATGGGGGGGATGAGCTTCGATGCCAAGATGATGATGATGACCCATGATCACTCCCTTCGTATAATCTGTAATAGATGGGCTCAACAAGCCCAAGCCCATGTCTCCCAAGCCCCAACCCATTTTAATTTTCTTCAACAGATTAAGTGAGAGGTTTCTGGCGAGCATAACGAGGAAATTAGGCGGAGCATCATCCCTTGGAGAAGGAGAAGCGGGAAAGGAGAAAAGAGGACAAGCTTAGCGCGAAACCGATTCGGACTCCATGATTTGCCAAATCAACTACAAGTAACGCTTGGTGAGTATTGAAGCCGATCATTTGTCTAATAGGAGTAATTTTCTAATTTAGGGCACAAGTTCAAACTTATGTGGATTCTGAACTATGATGATTGATTGAGAAGCTATTAAGCTTTAGATTTATATGGAAAAGATTGAGGCATTGTGGAGCTCTGGGGTTCGAAGAAATTCGATTCCAAAGTATAGTTTGATTGGAATGAAATTCTGAAGTTTGTGTGTGAGTTACGCGTAAGGAAAAGAATGAATCTGTGCTTTGAACAAGGTTACTCATTAGTGCGTGGAAGTTTTTTTATCAATGATTAAATGTAGTTTTGTAGCGATGTGGGATTAGAGAGGACCCCTTGCACCGTCGCACTGTCACACTCTCCACCCCTTAGGAACACAACAGTCGGAAGTCGACTCTGATACCATTTATAACAACTCGAGCGCCGCTTTAGACACTGAGTCATCACGGCTTTAAAACACGTTACATAGGGACCAAGCCTTATAAACTAGCTCAGGACTCTCCCTAAGCGATGTCGGACTAGAGAGGGACCCCTTCCCCTTCCTTGCGCACGTCCGGGGACCGAGACGCGGATGCACCGCCATCCCTCCTCCCCGCGCACCGTCGTTTGAGCTGTCACAAGTTTAGTCGAGTTGTTCATTAGAGTTTCATATTACTCGATTTATATCATTTTATGATTAATCAGTCGGAATGTGAGTGCGTTAGCCCAAGTAACTACCATAGGTTGGTTTTCGACTTTTTCTCAAATAAGTGATACTATTTCTTTTAAGAATTTGTAAACTCATGTCTTCGAAATGATAAAGATTTGATATTTTATGAGTCATGAATAAGCATGTTTGTCGTATAAAATTTGGATAAGACATTTACTACGTTTTGATATTTGTGAATAGTATGAGAAATATTTGGTAAAACTATATATTTTGTTTGATAAACAAAGTTGAGAAATAATATATATATATATATGTATGTATATATCGATTTGTGAAATGATTTATGACATGGATTTTATTTTATTTGGTTTATGAAACCGATATATAAGACAAATCTTAAAATGATTTGAGAATGTTTTATGAAAAGTATCTTTGGCGGATGAGTTGAGTTGCGAAAGTTGTTAGTGATTAATTTGTGAAATGTATTTTGACATGTGAGATTATTTATGGATTGAATTTTTGGTGTTGGTGGATAAGTTTGGGTGCTCAATATCGCTATGAGCCCAACAAGGGGCTTGTAAATATGCGCCTATTAGTACAAGATATCATTATAGGTCGAGCCATCAACTAATAACGGGTAGAAACCTAATCAACGGGGGAATTTTAATCGTCTTGTCACTAAGCGTTGTGTCTTGATCATGATTTGATATTGAGCAAAAGATTAGTCGACGGATAGACTAGTTTCATAGTGATGGATCAGTGGTATAAACCATTGATGCGTGGCACAAGATTAGTCAAAGGAATGAACCATTAACATGTATTTTTATGAGATTGACTAATGCACTGGACCATTGTGCTTACCTATTATTATCACCTTAATTAGTGACTGATAGAGCAAGAGCATTATCGCAAGAATAATTGAGAGCTGTATATTTGGAGTATAGTTCGAGGCTATGTCTTTTGGAGAAAGGACAGCCATGTTACTTCTTTATCCATATAGGATTTGGGGTGTGACATAATCATCCTACGCTTCGATGGAGCTAAAAGCAAATTATTCAAGAGTCTCGTAGCAGAAGACAAAACCGATGAGGAAAATGAAACAGGGCAGGGAAGAAATTGGCATCAAGTTACTGGGCAGAGGCTCCATCCTTCTTTTGCGAGGACCTGAGCGAAGATGGAAGAATCCTGAAGCAGATATATATTGCAACCCGCAATTATGTAAATACCAGAAAAAGAAAATAAGCCACAAGTATAGGTGACCATGAACATAGATAAGAATAATATGCGAAGTATTCATACATATTTCGATGATACCTAAGGGAGAATAATAGTCGAACTTGAGGTGCACACCAAGTCCACTCTCCGTGCACAACGCACACACTGGAGATAGATAACAGGGCTCTACAAACTACCGATGACTAAACAGGCTGACGATGGCTATCGGACGAGACACAGAATATTGAAGATTAATGTTCACTTAGTAATCATTCGAAAAGAAGATGGCACGACCTTTGATGAAGAATTTCTTACTATTTTGATAACTTCTAATGAAGAGTACATATATTTTATTAGATGACTATCTATCATAATCAGATCAAGTACGATCAATCAAAATATGTATGAAGAATCTCTCAGATATATGCATAATTACGAGAAATATGAAAAGTATCATAACTATCTCTTGCAAACATGGACTGACATAACCTGTGCTCCTTTATGCATATTGTGACAGCCTCCTCTCTTGTTCCACATCGCCTAGGGAGGGAGGTCTTGGTTAGCTTATAAGGCTTAAGTCCCTCTAACCTGTGTAACGCGTTTTAAAGCCGTGGGGGAAAAGACCGTGGCTGGGATGGCGGTTCGTTCGCGCCAGAGTAGGTGACCCAAAGCGGACAGTATTACACAGTGGGGCCAGGATGTTACAAGTGGTATCAGAGCCTACTCCCGAATGCGTGTGGGGCCACATCAAGAATGCTGTTTTGACGCCTGTGGGGCCACAGCGAGGATGCTCTTCTGTTAAGAGGTGTTAAGAGGTGGAGAATGTGACAGCCTTCTCTCTTGTCCCACATCTCCTAAGAAGGGAGGTCTTGGTTAGTTTATAAGGCTTTGGTCCCTCTAACCTGTGTAACGCGTTTTAAAGCCGTGAGGGAAAAGACCGTGGCTAGGATAGCGGTTCGTCCGTGCCAGGGCGGGTGACCCAAAGCGGACAAAATATCACAGTGGGGCCCGGGATGTTACACGTATATAATTGGATGCCAGCCAAGTACAATAATGAAGTAATCCCCAAGAAGTTCGATAGAAAACGGAGACCCAACTGCCACTTCCAAATGGAAAAGAAAGGAGATAGAGTAGGAGTAAGCTCATGTTCCATGGTGAAATGGCCTTTCCTTACCCATCGAGAGAGTTGATACAGTTGTAGAGCCTCATTCGAGGCATGGCATGCAAGAAGTAAGAAGTTGCGCGGCTGTTGCGTGGCTGCACCATCCAGGCAAACCTCATGAACAATGCCGAGTACACACACATGACTGCACATGACAGATAAAAACGAGAGATGAATGTCTACCTCGCCCTAAGAGATGAATGATCCGATACCAAACCCCCCTTTTTTTTTTCTAATGTGCATTCAGCTACCTCGGTTGTTACTGCAAGACGACCATCCATTCAACAACCGCATTATATCACGATGAGAATGGATACTTGATGTGGGAATAAGAATGGGAATGCAAATGCATGATTTAGAGAAAGAAAGTCTTGACAATTCCATCAATGGATGAACATGTGCAATGTGAAAATGATTATGTCACGCCCCGAACCCCGAGCACGCACACATCCCACTGCGGTCGATCAAATATGCGACATCCCAAGATACGTCGTCGACCCATTCATTTATTATTGCGCAAACGGAACGTATTATAAAACCCCTGACAATGAAATACGGGATAGAAAAGCAGGAAGCAAAACCACAACATAACACTTTCATAATTCAACAGAATTACAAACAGAGGTCTACGGTCAAAAGTCTACAAAAACCGGCTCTTAGAAAGGAACTGTCCCACGACCTACAAGTCAGACACGTTCTCCAATCATTATGACTTCACTTCTGCAACTCCTCAAAGCTAACCAAAGCTATCTAGCCGCTCCGTCCACTAAGGACCTGAAATTGTAATCCCCAAACCGGGATGAGACAATGTCTCAGCAAGTTCAACCCCCTAAACCCCTATTAGAAAGAAAATACGCCCGGGGTGGCCTAGCCACATCACACAAAAGACTTACCTCGTCTTAATTCATTCCTGCAGATAGCACAATTTGAATCACACAATCTCAGGTAGTAATAATAATTTAAACAATTGGAGCGCCATCACTTTCATATAAATCACAATCGCACTTAGCACGCATTCCAATTATTATTCACTGTCACACAATGGCATAGCCTACTCGCAGTTCGGCTATCTACTAACATTAATGCTAGGCATCGCCTCCCCCCATGGAGCGCGGCTTCATCATTATGTCGATGGCATTCCCGAAGGAGCATCGATCCAGTCGGCCCAGCCTCTACTGCGACCGGCATCCACAGCGTGGGCATCCTGTATAGGGGCAAGTCCGGCTCAACAGCTCAGGACAATTTCTCTTAATTATCACACAGCCAAATCATACTCGGCCCCAAGACACTTTGCATTTCATTCAATACTTCCACTTAAAATAGTGATCTCGACCATTTTTCTTCATATTAAAAATATTCCAGAAATTACTCACATGTGTTGGGACACGCTAATTTCAAATCAAAAGCCAATATCTCACTTTTTTAAACCCCACTATTTAATATAATCATTAAAATCCAATTCTTGCATCAAAACCCGACACTTGGGTTTTTATAAATAAAATCCCTATTTACCACAATCAACATTCAATTTGCCACATCCATTCATCAAATTTAATTTCTAAATGCATAGCGGCAATCAGCACGAAATTTTGAGAGAATAAGGTCTCGACGAAATTTTCGAAATTTAATAAATAATTAAATTTATTTCGAAATTAATTATATAATAATATTTTAATAATTTCGAATAAATATATATTATTAAATTATTTAATAATTTCGGAATACTTAAATAAATCAAAAACAAATTCATTTAAGTCACATCAAAGCTTATATTAATATAAACATACTTAACTTTAAACTAAACACACTTTAACTTAATTAAATACCCTAATCTAATCATCAACCAAATAAACTAATTTAACCACCTAAACTTACTTAACTTAGACTAAGCACACTTAGAGCATCATTAACCGTCTAATCAAGATTTAGTGAGCTAAACTCACCGGAATCGCTTTTCGATGAGTCTCCGGCGAAGAGCACGACGATGCCGACAACAAACCTACACGGATCAACACCAAATGAGAACCAAAAGGCGACCAAATCAAGCCTTGAAGAACCGGATCTCGCTGGAACTTCCAGCCACTGACCAAGCTCGGAGGAAGGCGGCGGTCGGTTGGATGCAAAACCGGCGAAAGGGAGAGGCGATAGCTCGAGTAACGACCGGCGGTGGCTCGAGCGGAGGAACGGCGGCGACGGAGGCTTCGGCGAGGTGCTGCGACGTCGAGTAGCAGCTGCGGGATGGCGGACGACGGCTAGAACTCGCGGGCGAAGGCGGAGCAGCTCGCACGCGGGACAGCGCACGATCGTGCATGGACAAGTGGCGACGGCGAGCTCTGGCGACGAACGGCAAGCGGCGGCGATCGAGCGGGCAAAGGGCGGACGAAGGGGGGTCGGTTCCGCTGGTTTCCTTTAAGCTTTTTCCCTCTCTCTCTCTCTCTCTCTCTCTCTTCCAAGTTCAAATGAAGAAGATGATGGGGACAAGGGGGAAGTGACATCCCACCTTTCCAAGAGCTCATCCCCACCATCCACTTGTCATCATCCTATACACTCTTGCCTCCCCCATGACATCACTTGTGATGTCACAATCCACTAACTCTAACCTCCCACAACTTTAGTCCAATAGGTTCAATTTCATTTTCCGCCGGGGCATAAAATCTTGTGAGCTAATTTCTTCAATTCCATTCAATCCTCTTCCAATTGAGTCCAATTAAAGTCCATAAATTAATCTAATGTTCCTAATAAGATTTGTGACATACCATGACTCCCAATCTCAGAATTCGATCTCAATTCCACGGTTAATTTCACTTTGACACGATACTAGCGCGGCCCAACCTACCAGGTAGCCTTTAGGAATTTTCATGCATTTGACCTATGGTTGATCATCTCAAGCTACAATGTACATCTTTGAAATATTGGCAACTTTCAGTTGTCGGGATAATCTCAAGGTTTCAAATACGAACACAGGATACCCAATTGACAGAAAAGTCGGTCCAGTGCCGATCGACAAGAATTGTGCAATTTGGTGGAATCACCCACACCTGATCACATGCCTCTGTCGAGTCGACCTATCTCCGATCTCTAATTGATTTTTAATTGTGCCATAATGACCATTGCAGATTAGCTCGGTCGAAAGATCGCTTCCTGGTCAAATTCTCGAGTCTGATGCATTAGAATTTCTTAATGGCTTCACTTGATAGACTAGTTTTCACATGAGTGGCCGACTCAAGAAAAAGAACTATATACGTGCCAACGAAATGCCCGTCTCAATTTATTGAAAATAGAATTGGAAAATCGGGATGTCACAGATTAGATATGAAGTTTGGGTTCATGAACCGAATCTTTTTCGTGCTTGCTCGCATTTCCCTTGACCGAAGTCCATTTTGTTTATGCTTTACTCGCCGAGAGGCCGTGTAGGGGTATTCCAATAGAGAGCCTGGAAGTGGCAATCGAACTGAGACTGGCCGGTCCACCCTGATCCAACTAAATTAAGTTCCTGACGACTTTGGATTCATGATTCCTATCATATAATGAATATCTCTGCATCATGTTATTCTTGGTGTCAGTATCACCTGTTGAGATATAGCCCGGACCATTTGTGTTACTACAAAGAGTTCTATGACAACCCTGGTTGGACAAACTTATGTTGTGTTTCATTTTCATTATCTGATCAACCTGATTATCAAACGCAAGTGCTTTCTGCTTAGGGGGGAAACAATTCAACAACCGCTAGTATGGCAACCAATTCAGGCCGTGAGCAAACCACATTCATTTAACAGAACCGGTAAAATCTGTCGTGTGTTCCGTAGTGCATGGGACTCTGAACACTCTGCTGACTCTCGCTGTTTTAATTTCATTGAGGAAAACATATCTCAAAATGAAATCAGGAGGGCCTGAATTGTGGAATAACAAGCGGGATCGGTTCCTGACACATGAGCGAGCAGAATACTTACAATTGGCCCAGTCCCTGTGAGAGTCGGCAGCAGAATACTTACATCTAAATAATTTCTTATACAATGCACCGCATTTCCTCTTGGTGGATGCCAATAATACATCGTTTACAAAAATGCAACTCTTTTCACATGTGGGTACTTGCTAGCAAATAGCATTAGATCTGATGTACAAAACTATTTACAACAGGATCAGGTAAGATTAGGTACATACGCTAGTGATCTATTTAAAAGAAGACAATGACACGTCTGCTGTTTCTTCTTTGCTTTTGAGAAACGCAGGGAGCCACTTTGCCGACAGTTTTGGTATGCGCTTGAAATTGTTCTTGTAATCGATGTAGTAGAGCCCGAATCTTGTTGTATAGCCCGCTCCAAACTCAAAGCTGTCGAACAGAGACCAGTAAAAGTATCCGTTCACCTTTACTCCTTTCCTGCATAACGCAGTAAGGAAGTAAACAAGTTAAGTCAGGGCTTTGCCTATCTGTAGCCTTATAGAAGTTCCTTTTTCTAGTCACTTTCTAATTTGGAGTCTGAAGTTCTCAATTTACTGGTGAAAAGATTACTTTTTTGTCAAGTGAGTATGATTAGAACCAATACGATGATGCTAAAATAAACACTTTGCCTCAAACTGCTTACTTCATTGCTTGCTTGATCTGATGCAAATGTTGCAGGACAAACTTGATGCGGTGTTTATCTTTCAAAGCTTCCTGAATAGGCCTGTCGTTGACTTTTGCTTCGCTGACTCCTGTCAATCAAGACTAGTCATTTAGGAAACAGGCGTCCTCATTTACAGGGACAAATAAAGTCACTTAAGATTTCAGACCATTCTCAGTGATGTAGATTTTGGGGCTTTTGTACTTTTCGTTCACGTGCTCCAGAAATTTTTGTATCCCAATTGGATATATAAAAATAAAGTCGCTTCCTTCAGCCTGCAATGAGAAAAAAGATGCTTTGAGTTTTTAGGAACAACACCTACAATGAGAATCTTCTTCCCACTAAAGCTTCTGCTTTTTCTTCCTTCGCACCTTTTCACCTATAGGAACTCCATCTTTATCAGCTGTGACAACCAAAAAAGAGCAAGTCTCAGCTGTTGTTTTCAGCTTCTTCCTAGGTCATTTCAGGATGAGATATATCAAATATACCTCGGAGGTCTAAGTGCCAGTCAAGACTGAAGCTGGTTGGTGGTGCATTTGGATCCACAGTTATGGTTTTTGCATATCTGGATGTGTAGTAGTTGAAGCCAATAAAATCAAATGATCCCTTGACCAGCTCTTTATCTGCGTTGGTGAAAGTGGGTAATCTCTCTTTTACTATACTTCTCATGGAAGCTGGATATGATCCATAAACTAGTGGTTCCATGTACCTGTTAAGAGGCAATGTATTTTTAACGGTTGAAAGATAAGGAAGGGAGATGGCGATGAACACTGAAGTAAATGCGAAAACTTTAGTTAACACGATGTGATCGAATGAAGAGAATATTCAAGAGTGAGACCATGTTAAAATACAGAAGCAAAATAAAGCCAACTCCATTATCACTTTTCCTGACATAGTCTAAAATAAAGCGGCATAAATTCATTCAAGTTGAGGGAACAATCTGTTGAAGATAAAAAATAAGAAGCAAAGTTAAAATTACCTTATATCACATTTTCATCTTGCAGACATATGTGTCTTAAATTTTTTCTTTGTTCTTCATACAGGATTCGAGCAATTTTACTTACCATCCAATGTTGAAGTCCAAGGCTCTTTTTGCAGCTTCTTTATCTTCTGCTGATTCTGAATGGGGCTCAAAATACTCAGCTACAAGGGCTATACCAACTTCTCCACCTTGATTGTGCTACAAAAAATAATTTGAAATTAGAATTAATAACATCGATGTGACAATTGGTGAAGCAATCAGAATAACGATGTAGTGTTTGGCTCACTTGGAACTTTTCCTTGTAGAGCCTGGCAGCCGCAGCGTGAGCAAGTATTAGGTTGTGGCTCACAACATAAGGCTCAGTGGATGAATTACCAGCTGGGCATTCGAAAGCTGGTAAGGAACACCTACCAGGCGGTCCAATTCCATAATCGTAACCAAGTTGGGCTATCATCAGCGGCTCATTTACTGTGATCCACTTTTTAACCCTATCTCCGTATGTTTTGAAACAAATTTCAGCATAATCCCTAAAATCATCCCTGCAAAAAATAAAGAAAAGAATTGTTGAGTGATGAGAATCGTGTTTAATATATCTAAAAAGAAGATAAAGCATATAACTACAATATGGGAAAAGAACTTGTGATGCTTCTCACACAAATTTCTGACTCAAGGGCCCTCCATATTTGTCTTGCAGCACTTGTGGCGGATCAAAGTGAAAAATCGTCACAAGAGGTTCAATGCCTACATTAGATCACAAGAAAAAGGTCAGATCTTAATTAACAGTCGATGTACGGACTTTTACCTTCATAGGCGAGTACTAAAGGAGGAAATCACTGCTATTTCACTGGGTCATCCAACGCTAAAAGATATGCTTACAACTGGGGAAACAGAAAGCTAACAAAGTACATTTCGAACAGTATTGAATTAATGACTGGAATGTTGAATTTTCTTTGATGCTGCAAACTGTTGAGGGGAAAGCTCTGAGCAAGATATTCCTTAAACTGGCATGGAGTGGAGCTATCTATTACCATCAGAGGGAGAGAACAGTATTAATCCTTCACTTGATAGAGTGAGTGTACTCTTTGTTATTCGTATTAAAATGTCCATTTTTTAAATTGCCAATAAGTTGACTTCGACTGCACAAAGTAAGGATCTTTGCTCTAGGTGGGGAGTTTCTTTGCCTGCTTAACTTGGGAGGATTGTTGAAGTTGCTCCCATTTCGAAGTACTCTGTGGCTATGGTCTTTGAGCAATCTAATTGGATCCTCTGTGACATTTGAGTCTTTGGGACATTTTGTGAGGGTATATGGGGTTATTAGCTTGTACTCCATTCAATAACCTACTTACTGAAAGAAAAAGGAACAGTAACCGAGATCCTGTATAATTGTGGTACTTACCATTTCTGATTAGTTCATCAATGAGATTGTTGTAATGATCAATGCCTTCTTGGTTGACTCCACCGCTCAAGGATCCACCTTCATGTTCCAAAGTAAACAAAAAAAGTTTTATGTTCAGCGGGAAGAATCAATCTTTTATATATTGTCAAAGAAAAGCTAAAAGGTCCAACGAACTGCAAATTCAATAACATAAACTTGACTTTCAGGGCAGCAAGTTGGACGGTAAACTATAGGGACAACGGGTTTTGTTACTGAATGATAGGGATGACGACTTACTGGGCAGAATCCTCGTCCAAGATATAGAGAATCTGTAAGCATCCACGCCAAGTTCTTTTAGCAACTTCACATCTTCCTGCAATGACATATAAACCAAAACATCACCCAGAGCGGTCTCTAAACCTCTTAGAATATACAGTATAAGTTCTCATATCAAAGACCAGAAATGGGTTTGTGACTTTGTGTGATGTTATGACATTTCTACCTTGTAACGTCTATAAGAATCGATTGCAGTTTCTGGTGTACTCTTGTCTGCGATCTTTTCTGATCAACAAAATGAGACCATCTGGTATGTTAGACCCAAGTCAATGATATCAATGGTGCCTGCTTAAAACTTTTAGTCACAAAAAATTTGAGTGTGATTAGATCACAATAGACAAAACCATTGAACAGTGGTTTGGCATTGTAGTCCACCTTGGATTTTCACTGCATGGGTGTCCCAGACACTTAGTCCTTTCCCATATTTTCTGGCTGATCCTTCTACCTGCGCAAATCAAATTAACACGCGGATTAGTGTCAGTCATAGGTAATTTCTTGTTGGGGGAAAATTTACTCAAGCTGCATTGCCACTCAAGCTGAAGGATGAAATCAATGGTAGGGGACTGTGATGGCAGAGGATGATGATATGCCATGGCATTAATGAGGTTCAAAATGAGAAGGCTGAGATATCCTAGGATAATAACAAGATTTATGTACCTGCAGAGCGGAAGTAGCAGCTCCGAACAAGAAGTCAGCAGGGAAGTCCGATCTCTTGACATCTAACTCAGACTCTGATCCGTTAAAATTCCCAACTGCACAAGATTCACGTGAATAATTATTATTTGGAGCTGCGCCTGCCGATCACCGACAGAGAACTTCTAAGTAAATGGGGTTATTCACTTCCATGTACTTCAACCAACTCAACCAGGGCAATTAAGTTGGTGCACCATATCAATGAACGGAAAGCCAGAATAGTTCTTTCTAAATCCAATAAATGTTCCTAACAATATGTATAACAAATTTTTCTTGGTTAACATATCTCAGCGATTTCGATCAGAAAGAATAACCCATCGGTGATTAAACCACATGAAAATCTTCAAGAGGAGAACCAAGAGGAATATCAGGACGAACCATAACTGAGAGAGAGAAGCAAAGTGACGAGTACGAATGGAACGAGAATCCGGGCAAAAGTCGTTGGCGATAATGACAGAGAAGACGTCATAGTCTCACGGCAGAAATCAAGGTCAACCCAGATAGCCGCCTCTAAAAGCAATAAATAGAGGTGACAGAGCTGGGGGACTACTTGTTGAGAGGTTTCCCTGAAAACAGATGGACTCAAGGTGATCCGTTTCCTCAGGGATCTCCATATAGGAAAGCCACCATGATCACATACTCAAAGCCTTCACCTTATTTGGAGACACTTTCCATATTAGGAATTTTCACAATGCGTGTAGGGACAAGGATAATCGAATGCAGTTTAATCTATTGATAGCAAGCAAGCAATTCATGGTATGGTTTTGCCTAAGCTTCTAGGCCCCGCTTACCACCAGATCTGCGTTCTACAACCTCCCAAAAAATGATGTGTGCCCTCCAAACATACTCCCCCTCTCAACTTCTGGACTTTTCTTGGATACATTGGAAGCACCTATTCACGTGCAATAATTCATCATTTGCTATGTGAATCTTAACATTTCATGAAATACTGCTTCGAGTTCTCTCTGATGATGGTGATTTTAAGTAACCAATCATTTCCTAACATGTGTCACATTTGACACCGATGGGTGTAGGAAGTCCTCACCAAGGGTATGGCTAATTCCACCTCGACAATGACATTTATTGCCCGAGGTCTAATCTTGACAAGACACCACTTTGGTATTATTCTATTGGAGCACACAACAATTCTATCACTATCTGAAAGACTGCATATAATTGGGTCCTAAGTGATATGAATTTAGTTTATCACGCCCTTTCACCACTTGTCATCCATAGACCACCACCATATCACTGACAATTCACCAACAATAACATGAATAGTGATTCGAGCGATGGGTATTCTCTCTCACCTTTTCTCTCTACGAAAAGCATCTTTCCCCTCATCTTTAAGCTTGGTATCCTCTACTTTTATTGTAAAGATTTTAGTGCTAATTCAAGCATCAAAGGGTCAATCCGCGCATAAAACCCGGACGCCTTGACCCGATGACCGTCATGTCCTGGATGAGAGAGAGAGAGAGAGAGAGAGAGAGAGAGAGAGAGAGAGTTTTAAAAAAATGCAATAAAGCCAACATCCATGTTGGCATAAAGAAAGGGTGCGCATGACAATTTCTAGAACATAAATTGATTTATATTTCAGAAATTGAGAAGTTAAAAATTTTAGCCTCTGATTTCTTCTTCAAATATATTTCTCAAATAAAAATCTATTCCAGAAATAGAAAAATCAAATTGCGTCATTATCATTACATGCATGGAACAATGGAAGCGGCTTTCAATAAAACCATGTGTAGTAAACTTTCAAATGATCAGCGGCTTTCAATAAAACTATGTGTAGTAAACTTTCAAATGATCCCAAAGTATAAACCGGCTATAAACAAGGCGTGAGCACAGGTTCACATCGGTTCGAATGAGGCACGCTAGAATTGCACCTTCATCTAACAGAAGAGGGGAACATTTCCAGGATTCTCTCCAGTTTAATAATCTCCTCCCAGTAAGCTCTCTTCTCATCTTCACCAATTCGTTTCAACATGATTTCAATCAATCATTCAATAAACTAAACCAACCTTAAGTATAATTAGCCAACTAATCCAGGATTAGTGAGATTACTCACCAAATCGTGCGCAAATCGGATCAATCCGACGGGGGCGACGCGAGGAACGATTCTTCCCAAAGCACGGCTCGGGTTCGGGGCTCGGAAACGGCCCAAAACGGCCTTGAACCAGCCAACAACTTTCCGTTAGAATATCTAGTTTTCAGTAGTAAAGCAACTCTGAAGCATTAAGCAGGAACAGAAGTACTGAAGACGAGGGAAGTAGGACTTTCGGTAGTTCAACCTGACACAATGTACACACTCCCTCAATAAACTATGGAAGGTTTAGAAACTTCCCACCAAATCTCACATTATGCACAACCAGCACAACGACACAACAACTACATAGAACAATCGACAAGTAATATATCATATTTTCTTTCTTCACTCACACAAGCTCTTCTTTTAAATGTCCATAATTTTCCCTGTGAGCCTTGATTTCAGCAAAAGTTAGCTCACATTAACCTTGTCGTGCCTCGATTGGCTCGATCCGCACAATGCTCGATTTCTTTCAAGGAAGTCGGCTATCATGTCCCTCGCTCGATCTTGTGTTTCTGATCAACCCATGACTTACCACAACCTTAAAACCAATTCCTACATTTTCCTCATCTTTGCCATGCGAATCGGTGATTAAAGACCGCAAGAGTAGTTAAGCCCTGAGTCGACCTCATTAGGAGTTACAATACTTGATTTTGATGTTGGCGCCCTCAATCTTCCAGCCGTCGTTCTTTGATTTGGCAATTGAAGGTTCTACTAAATGCAACAGAAGCAATAGATGAATGCAAAAGAAGAAACATATGTTCCCTATCAAGGTTATATGATAATTCTACTAGGAGTTTCTTCACTATAACATAGACGATGCAAAGCAAAAGGAAAAGCATCCGTATAAAAAAGAAGTGGACTTTGTCGTTGCAAGAAGAAATTACCATGTATAGCGTGATCACAAGAGCATCGAAGAAATTGTGACATTTAAGAACAAAGCAGTAGCCACGTTACAAAATCAAGTCATGCGAAGGTAAAAAGTAACTCCCGTTTTGGACTATAATAATGCTATGAAGAGAATGGTCATCCCAGAACTATCGCCAAATTCTGCATCAATGACTACCAAAAGATAAGATATAAGAGGAACAGACATATGCAAGCTTTGCCGAGGAGCTGCAAAGTGAGAACCGTAACTGCCCATGAAAGATGGGTTTTCTTTTTTGCTTCCTAAGTGTACTCTCATGATATATAAAGCAAATCAGAACTGGGCTAAGAAAAGAGTGGATAACACAAATGATGACGATCGCAATTAGAGATCATGATGCCAATAGCAGGGTACCCATGAGCTGCAAACCGTAGTACCGGATTCTCTTTGAGGACTGAGTCTTGTTATTCAAGACCAGGAGTGACCGAACAACAGCAGCCACTAACCAGTGGAATGAACAAAGAAGAAAAGGAGATATAGGCAGGTCGGAAAAACTTGTTAAATCTCTTTAAACCAAGTCTCAAACACAGTATTGAACAGGTTTTCTGTGCTTTACCCTGTTTTTCTTCTGTTTTAGTAGTTGAACCCCAAGACAACTGCCTCCACGTTTGGTATTTGACAGTTAGAATAAACCCTGAGAAAATGTCTGAATAGTATTTGCCGCATTTCAAATAGATACAGCCACCTGCTGTAACATGGACTTCACTCCCAAACTTCAGACCTATTCAATCCACAAGCGAAAACACCTCAAATTAGTTCCCATACCTCCATCAGAACGAAAGCAAAATACAAGAAAGGGGCTTAAGCTTGACCTAGTGGCTCATAAAACCTCCATTCACACTGTCGGGGTCAGATGAAGAGGACTCGACATCGTTGTCGTCAGCCTCATCAAGCATCACTATAAAATCTTTTCTAGCCTCATGTCTTGAAAATACAGGAATTACAGTGGTTCTTCCAATGAACTTTCTTCAACAAAGGGTGCAAGTAGTTGTTTCGTTCTTCATTTTTTCTTGGACCTAAGACATTTATGACAAAAACAAATAGTTAGAATGCGAACTCTACCATGATCACTACACCTTTTGAGGATAAACACTAGCCTTGTCCCTTAGAGCGTGGCTCATGACTCGATGATGGAGAGCGCAAAATGATGTTTGGAGATCTCTATTGTGTCTTAGATGGTCATCATCCTACAAATCAAATGAGTGCAAGAAAGAGGACTAAGCATGATGGGCGCAAAACCAGCATAAGAAACCGTGTTAGTGATCACTACTTTAACAATGCCCAATTAGATCTTCAATAATTTTGGAACGGAAAAGGATTTAGAGGAACCTTAGATCACAGAAAGTAATAAAATTAATGAACAGAGGGGCTCATAATTAATCTGTAAAGCATAGCAAAATAGAGAGATATTACATGATCGCACTTGAAAAAAATGCAGAGACGTGAACAGAGGAGCTCCATTCATTGACACAAACTCAGTGCTGTGTGGCCAAAGTATCTAATAAACACTACAACCAATAATGAATGGCTGTAAACCCAAAGGCAGAGTTTACAAATTGCCATCACTGCTGTCACCTAGTAAACTTGAGAAGTTCGATTATGAAAATAGAATTCTAACCTTAAGAGCAGGCACAAGAAGAAATGAATTAGGGGCCAAAAATAGAGAAGTGTAAGGTAATCAGCATATGATATTAGGTAATCTAACAAACTCATACATCAACAGAGACCATTTCCAAGCATTTTGACCGTGTTTCTCAACTACTTTCAAGTGCCAAAACGGGCAAATAATTTAACTTCTCTTCAATATAAAAGATACTACAACACTCCAAGATCTATACAAAGAAGAACAAGAGAGCTCAGCAGTGACTAATAAGGGCAATCACTAGTATACTACAAAATGAACAAAAAGGACAAGACATAATGCAAAAGAAGTAAAACCAAAACGTGATTTAGTCACAGCAAAAAGAAAAAACATGGTTACACCACGCTATGTTTGTATTCCACTTTTAGGTCCATCGAAGCAATCTTCATTTCAAGTCTATCCACCAATATTCCCTTTAAAACCACCCTAGCATCCAACATCCAGGTCACTCCGTATTTGGTAAAAACACCTTTCACTATTTTAACATTCAATGAAATTAGTCGCATATGGCTCGTGACATACCTACCTCATCCAGATCTTGGGAGACCATTTCAAGGCTGCTGCATGCTGACGGTTCTGTTCAATAGTAGACATCTTTTGAGCATCTAACTCTCGTAAATCTCCATCTGTCTTTTATAATTGCTCTTTTGTTGCTTTCAGAACATCCTTCAACTTGTGAATCGCTTCATTTTTCTCAATCTCTGACCTTAAGTTCTCTGTTGGAGGACAACTAAATTCCTTCAACTGAATCTCTTCATCCTTCTCTTTCTTTGACCTTAACTTCTCAGTTGGAAGACAACTAGATTTGGAGACCCCAAATCATTCGGGCATGAGCTATGCCCCAGCATCGGACACATCCAGGTTTCTCTTTTCCCATCATTAGAGAAACCGTATTTCAAGGAGGGAATCACTCTTTCCAAGTTCCAAATATACCTCCATGAGATCATTCATACTTCCCTGCAGTTTAGTAACATAAAAAACTTACTAAACTAATGATGTTACAAATAAGTGGCAAGCAATTTCAAGCTGAATTCATAAATACGCACAACTGCCTTTGATTCCTAACTCTGCTTCCTATTATGTGCCAGAACTTGGTTAGTCATCATAACTAAATGAACCATATCAAGAAGACATTCAATATTTCACGTTTTCCTGTTATACAGGAAAAGGAGTCCAGGGTTATCAAATTGAAAAAGTAATCAGATTCTTCCTTTCTATAGTTGTACCTTGCTGATTGTAATATGACTTCATCCACTGAAAACATATGAAAACACACATGAGGAAGTTACACTTTCGGTTTCAATTTTAGACTATTTCATCCACTGTCCGTCTTCTGCTCAGATAACTGTATAAATTCCTAATACATTGTAACAGCAATATTGTCATTGCCAAGACTGCATAACATTTGTTTACACTAGATGAACAAATGGCACAACTAGTAATTGGGAATTCTAGGGCTGCAGTACTTTCCTGTTTTTCGATCTCTCTCATTAAACCAAAGTGCGGTCACGTTAGCAAATTAATAGAAAATTGTTCAAGTTTCATCATCTCAATACTTCACAGCTCTAGCTGCTGCATAGCTCTTTTGTTAACGATGGCAGACGTGCTAGATAAACATGAACCAAGTTGTGGATTATTGTGCTGCCATTAGCAAATCCAAATCACAAAGCTAAGGGAATAACAAGATATCAATGCAGGTGCTAAGGACATGTCCTACGTCCTCTTCCTATGACAACTGCTGTTAAATCACACGTATTTTCAGAAAAGTGGCAAATATCTCTGGACCTCTTTACCATGGGTCCAGAGATATATCACCTCAGCAGAATCTTTTCTAAAGTGAAATTATTGATTACACAATGGAAATAGCACTTACAGGGAAACACAAAAATTTAAGGGGAAACATGAGAATACCTTTTCTGTTTTTATTCTAGCAGAACTTTTGTTTCCTAAGGTGTGTCATATCTTTTGTTTGCTCTGTTCGCTTGCCTTATTTGCTTCACTCAATATGACAGTTTGTTTTTCAGGAAAAATAAAGCATTCATTATCAATATATATAGATAATAAAATAAAAAAGCAACAGAAGTGATTTAATCCACTCTTAATTTAAGAATTATAACTATTTAAATTCTATAAGATCACTTGTCTACAAAAAATTACACTAGCGATACATGTTGCAATTGCTTTTCTCACGACGAATATAGACAATCATGTTATATTCCATATAAGATTAGTCTTGATTGATATAATATTGATTCGTTGAGTCACAGGGCAAATGTTTATTGGAAAGGTAGCCAAAATATAATGATTTCGATTCCACAATTCCCACCATTATTAGCGTCCACCAAAACACTTTTGGTGCTGTCCACCGACACCCGGTTATTTTCCAATTAATTTTCCAAATTAATTAATCCAGGAAAATAATCTTATAATCACAATTAATTCACTTTAGCACAAAATAAAGCTCAATTAAATAAACAAACTGCGCCACAACGATCAGCACAAAAATTCGGTCGTCGGCCATCAAATTCTTAATTTCTGAAAAATAAATAAATAATTAATTAATTTCGAAAATTAATTAATAAATATTAAAAATTCCAATTAGCTCGAAATAAAGCCAATTTAAATAAACGGGCTGCACCATGATCATCAGCATAATATTCCGGTCACTGGCCATCTCAACCTTAATTTCCGAAAAATAAATAATTAAATAATAAATTTCGAAAATTAAACAATTAACATTAAAATTCAATTTAACTCACAATAAAGCCCGATTAAATAAACGGACATCACCACGGTCATCAGCATAATATTCCGGTCACTGGCCACCCCACTTAAATTTTCGGAAAATAAATAATTAATTAATTTAATTCTGAAAAATAATAATTAAATACCAAAAATTCCACTTAGGCCCGAGAAGCCTAATTGAAGCCCACTAAGGGTCGGGAAAAATCCCGAGGCACTTCCAATAATTAGTAGACCACGTCTACTTGCTAATTACACAATCAATTTATCTAAATCGCATCACAATTGGCTAATAATCGCTAATATATTCTAATCTAACAACCTAATCACTCACCGGGCATAGGCATTGGTGAAAGCAAAGATGAATGGAGAGAGAGCGCTTGAGCTTGAGCTTATAGTGAATGATGTGAGTGATGAAAAGAGAAAAAGTAAGACAGAAGCTGAACAGCTTGCAGGGAAAAAACTTAGTTTTTTTTTTTTTTTTTTTTTAAAGTTAAGAATAATGATGCGGAAGAGATTAATATGTAATTCACGTATATTTTTTCGATGTTCTAGAAAAGAGGAGTTGAATAACTAAGGAAATCAAAGAAAATCTAATTAGATATACATAACCAAAATAAATATAGAAAATCAGGAAAAAATTAAATAATTAAATATCTCTATTATACCAATCATTAGAATTTCATGATTTACGATATTTTCAAATGAAGATAGAATATTTAATGGATAAGTACACTAAAAATCTTAAATTTGTCGGGAAAGTACAATCGAATCCTAAAATTTATAAAAAAAAATCACACAAATGAGTCAAAAAACTTTTCAATTTGGTATAATTGAACCCCTTCGTTAACTCCATCCATGAGTAACAATAAATACCTAAATTTCCTCTTTGTTAAGGTGCAACGGCGTCAAGTCCTCACTCAAGCGCTTGATGAGGCCAATGATGACGTCAAGTCCTCTTCGTCTCATACCTATGGCAAATGGAATCAATTATTGTATGATTTATTCAATGTTGTATTTGGGATATTGTCAATTTATAGGTTGAATTAGCCTACATAATCTGACGATCCAAAGTGCTATTTATTTTTGGAGTGCCAATTTTCAAGGAAAATCTTCTCTGAGGTGCCGAAGCTTTTACTGGTACAGGACCATTTGTGCTCTGGCTAAAAAAAGGGCATGTTTTCAGTGTTACAATCATCAGCATTAGATCGCGACTTAGAGAAGACGGTATTCATTTTTCTTCTTTCGCGTTGCCAAATTTGTTGCTTGGAGCCCTTTAGGTAATAAAACAAGAACCTGGATAAAATGTGTTTGCTTATGAGTCTTAAAATTGGTCCAGCCAATTCTTTGTCAAATCGAATTTGAGTAGGGCCAACATGTGGTAATTAGATGTCCTTCTCTTGAGGCCGCAAAAATTGCGAGGGCAGTGTACAAGAACGAATGCGCATAAAGCTTATTTCTTTAAACAGAATGAGCAAAACGTGATCAACCACATCTTCCATCACTTCATTGCAAAAACATAGTTTTGAGTGGCCAAAGCATCAGAAAAACACTACAACCAATTCCAAATGGCTGTAAACCAAGAGGCAAACTTCACAAATCACAATCATTGCTGCAACCCAGCAAACTTGAGAAGTTCAATTATGAAAAAGAAGCCTAACCGTAAGAGCAAGAAGAAGAAGAAGAAGAAATTGATTGAGGGCCAAAAGTAGAGCAGTGTAAGATAATCAGCATATGGTATTAGGTAATCTAGTAAACCCATACATCAACATAGACCATTTCCAAGCATTTAACTGTGTCCCTAACCACTCTCAAGTGCCAAAACGGGCAACATTTCGACATCCCTTCATTATAAAAGATGCTATAACACTCCAAGATCTATACAGAGAGGGACAAGAGAGCCCAATAGTGACTATCTGGAAACATGGAAAGAAAGAGCAACACCCAGCAGTGACTGATAAGCGCAACACCCAATGAAGTCATAAACACGTACGATTGCCTTTGATCCTTAACTCTGCTTCTTGTCATGTGCCAGAACTTGGTTTAATAAGCATAACTGAATGAATTGTATCAAGAAGACATTCAATATTTCACACTTTCCTATGAAACAGGAAAATATGTCTAGAGATATCAAATTGAGAAAGTAATCACATTCTTTCTAACTATGGTTGTTCCTTGCTGATTTGTTATATCACTTCATTGACCAAAACCATATGAAAACACACACTAGGAAGTTAGACTTTAGGTTTTAATTTTAGACTATTTATTCCAGCTTGCCCTCTTTTCTTGATCCATTCATCTTCTGCCCAGATAACTATATAAATTCCTAATAAATTGTAACAGCAATATTGTCACTGCCAAGAGTGCATAACATTTGTTGACACTAGATGAACTATATTAGATAACTTTTCAACAATTGTGGGGATGTGTGCGACGGCACAGCTAGTACTTGGGTACTTGAGGGTTGCAGTACTTTTCTGTTTTTCGATCTCTCATTACACCAAACTGCAGTCAGGTTAGCAAAGTAATAGAAAATTGTCCAGGTTTCATCATCCCAAATTTACTTTACAGCTCTAGCTGCTGTACAGCTCTTTTGTTAATGATGGTGGACTATGTGTGCTAGATAAACCTGAACCAAGTTATGGATTATTGTGCCGTCACTAGCAAACCCGAATCAGAGAGCTATGGGAATAACAAGTTATCAATGCAGGTGCTGAGAACATAGACAATCTTAAGGAGGCAATTCTAGAACACAATCTATGTTTTCTTCCTATGACAACTGCTATTCAAAACACATGTATTATTGGGAAAGTCGCAAATATTTCTAGACATCTTTACCTTAGGTCCAAAAATATCACTTCAGCAGAATCTTTTCTAAAGTGAGATTATTGATTTACACAATGAAAATATCACTTATAAGGGATCAAAAAAATTTAATTAAAGATGAGAGTACCTTTTCTGCTATTATTCTAGCCGAACTTTTGTTCTCTAAGGTGTGTCGTATCTTTTGTTTTGCTATGTTAGCCTTATCTGCGTTAGTCAACATCTGCAATAAAAAAGATGAAAAATAGAAAGGTTATCACAAAGTAGTAATCAACGGGTAATGAAAGTCCATTTAATGTTGACAGGTCAATTAAAACAATCCTAGAACAAGATTCGTACCTTCCTTGTTCCTTTCCTTTGAACTCAAAAAAGTGACGAGATTTGTGCATTGATCTCTTCTCACTCTCTCCAACAGATTCTTCAAATGATGTGAGAATGATTGAGAGCTACCATGGCAAGCAGCTTTTAAATCACTTTTCCATACATATAGGATCGTGGAATCCATTTTTCTATAGCTAGTACGAAGATAATCATGTTTAGAAAGCAAGGAAATATTAATAATGATGTTAAATTTATTTAAAACATGAACGGAATTTCATGCCAGACAAGTTAACTACCTCTACAATCATAATCATAGTGTTTCTCATATCCTTGGTAATTTGCTTTCAAGTTGTAAATAGTGGTGTTAACTCGCAAGCAATGGTTTCGAGAAACTTCCCAAATGTGGCACCCCTGAAACGGCCCCCGATCCGCTAGGGTCGCCACAGTTTGCTTACCTTTCACTTATCATAATAACATGTCACTCTAATACCATTGAATTATAGTTGGTCCATAAATCCTGGGGTTTTGTATCATTTAAATCGGTCCTAGTGCAGTTCATATATCGGAAGCATAATCAATATCTCCCTACCCCATGCTCAACAGGATAATGCAATGCAATACACACCAACTACACATTTCATACATAAGTTAAAGCTGAACCACTTTTATTTACATAACTATGATGGACATCATGAGTCGGTACATCAAAAGGCCAAGGCTTTACTAAGCTCGGCTATAACCCAAAAGTACCTAACCCCACATCAGTCCTGTATACCGATCCATCATCCAGTGTCGGCTATCCAAAAAGTGTCATCCACTACCAGTCACACGCACAATCACACCCAGCCCGGTGCATCAGCTGGTGGCGGCGGCAGCATCCCCATCATAACCCCGTTGCGACGAACATGCACAGACAAGAACTCCTAGACTACGGGGCCATCAGGTAGACCCACGTCATACATAACTAAAACTCGAACATGGATGAACACCAGTCCACGAACACCAACACAAGGATGCTCCGAACACTCAACCTCAACATCGGACGGTAAGCCATAGAATGTACCACGTGTGACAGGTAATAAAGGCATCTCTTAATCTGAAATGTTAGTCTCCAAAAGATGTGAGTACAACCACTCAGCAGTAAAAGATCCATCAAACTACACAATGCAACAAGCAAGACAACTAAGATTTCATGTGAAATGCACATATCATCCATGCAATCATGCATATATCTCCATGAGATCCATTCAATGCCCTAATGACCGCATTTTCAATGCCAAATAGTACCAACTCAATTTATAGACAATTCATGCACCATGCCATATACACACACATGCGCATGATTCATTTCCCATTTTGATATTCAAAAGGATCTCATTTTTCCTAGGGATCAATCTTAGTTTGAGATGTTTTGAAGTATGATCGGAGTATCACAAAAATGGATTGAAAAGGAGTGTTAAAGCTTTAATATACTATTCTGGAAAAGCCTAGACTCTACGAGTCTAGTCTTAGTGGTAGTTGAAGTTCGTGCTCAAGGTTAAAAATAAGAAGAAAATCTCAGACAAATGCAGAGGTGATTTGCTGTATAAGTCGGTTATTGGAGCCTAGAAATAGGCTTGGTTGTATGGTCATAAACACAGAAAAGAAATCAACTATCAAAACTAAACCAATCACTATCAGCCTTGTAATCCTTTTTTCATTAAAATAACTATTGTTTTCTTCCATCCTTTGCTGTGTTGTCCCACAAACACACATCCACTCGCATTTATATCAAAATCCACACCAAATACTAACATAAAATTATAATATCTCTCCACCGACGATTGTGCTTTCCTTTCCCTTGGAGAGAAACGGTCATAATGAATGTTAACCACCTAGAAAACAAGGCTCCCCACCAATGCACAAGTTAAGGGAACTGAGAGATTGTCGTCAAGCCGAGAGCTTAGAGGATGTGATTCCACCAGAGCGGAAGCAAGAGAGACCACCAAGAAACCCGAAGCCATCTCCCAACTTCCTCGGATATAACCAAATGAAGAAAAATAGGACATAAACCTTGTAACATAAGCAAATCGTAATCAATAAGGCCACCACTCAATCAGATTTATAAAGAATCCCCGACTGAGAATTACCCGAGAAATGCTAAAAACCCGGCACAGCCCATTGCAATGCTACCAGCTAAGGATTTGTTACGGTTGTAGGGAATTTTATGTTGGCCAAGCCGCCTTCCGATGATGTCCGCAAAACCTGAAAACAGGCAAAACCAGGTGTCTATGCTTAAGCCCGCCCTCTTTAATTTTCGGATATTTGGGAAAATTATGTGATTCCTTTGAACTGATGACCATATCTCTCGTCATGCGGTTTGATATTTATGTATCATTCTAAGCCTTGACTGAAGATAACATCATTTATTCTATTGAATTAAGGAGATAACTTCACCCCATTATCATTTGTGGCATTAAGCACTGTAATATTATTTCTCAAGATTTAGGCCCATGACACTGAAGAAGTCCTTAGTATGTCCCTTTATTTTTGCAGTTACTAGTCATTGAACCTATGCCAGTATAACAAGCAAGAAATAATGGGGATTTAGATTTGTGCACCATCTCCAGCGCAAAGGTTGCATATTGCTGCAATTGCGATTGGCGAAGTCCTCCAATAATACGCGCAAGCAAATGTGATTGTGAGAACATAGAATAGCGGCCCTTCAAGAAGTTCCCTGAAAATCTTAACTAAATCAAATTGCTTGATAGAGTAGATCGCCAATCGAATAACGAGTTTAGGAGATCAGTACTACGATTATTTAAATACAAGCGATGTAATCCTATCAAACCTGATTCACCTCTGTCGTCAATGCAATGCGGATACCAAATTACTCGAGTTACAAACCTGCGGTCCCCAAATCTGGTCATGGACTTCACCGTCGCCTCATCTTTCCAAATGCCAGATCCCAGAAGAAGCATGCGTATGATATTAACCCCTGGAATCAAAGCAGCCAAAAGCGCACCTCGACGCCCAGAACTGCAATTTATTAGCAATAGCCACCTCACCAAACTAATAATCCATTAGGAATTTAGAAAAAAGAAAAAAAGTGGGGTAGTCTTAAGATTACCTGAACAGTGGCCAGCAAAGCATGAAAACTAATCCAAAGCTTACAAGCAAAAACTTCCTGTTAAGTTTCTGAACGAGGGACAAAAACAAAGACATTTAAATATAACAAACGGCTTGAAAACAGCAATCAGGTCTAGAACTACTCTGTTTACAAGGACTGCTTTGAGATGCAAATTTTTTTCTATAATTTAGGGGCACAAGTTTGGACAGCCAGCAATATTTCAGGCCCATACACTCCGCAAGCCCGGGGGACTGGTCATGTTCAGGTCGCCCTGATCGAGTTTGCGATTGGTCGATATGATTTGGATGGGTAATCTCCACTGCCCCAAATCAACTGGTCAACACGAGTTAAACGAAACAGCCGAGCATCCCGAGACAGCATCGCCAGCAGGAAATTTATGGAACAAGCAAAGGAAGTAGGGAGTAATCCTATCCGAACCTGGTCAAAGACGCCTCGCTTAGCTATTTCTTCAAACAACCGGAGAACCGTGAGAGCGATGCCGCCGGACACGGCTGTAGCGAGTACATCGGACACGACCGGATTCTGGAGGAGCATAATCACTGCTGGTTTGGTCGCTCTACTGGGATTAGATGAGGAGGAGGAGGAGGAGGAGGAGGAGGAGGAGAGAAAACCAAATTAGTCGCGCCCTACCATTCTTCACCCAACTCCCAATTGCTTTCCCGAACAAGATAAAATCCCCAATTCTTCTCCCAGTTCTTCTCCATCTTTCTTTTCTAACCCGTCTGTCTCCATCTTTTATTTTCTTACCCATCTGTCGCATCCAAACAATAGGTAAGACTGTTGACTTCTTTCGTTTTCGTTTCCCTAATAGCTACCCCTTCGAAGGTGCGGAAGTGATGCCTCCTAGGCTCCTACGGTAACTCACGTGTTGGAAAAAAAAAATGAAAGGTCAGAAAAACATCTACCATTCTACAAGGAGTTCTTCACGTATTGGGAAAAAAAAAAGGTCAGAAAAAAATCTACCATTCTACAAGGAGTTCATCACGTAGACCGTTGAAAAACAATTTCTTAAGAGGTGTGAAGTGTACATGCACTATATATTATGCAAAAGTTAGATGTGCACGTACATATAACGTGTATATAAAAAGTTGATTAGGCCATAACAATTCACGTTTAGAAGCAATGGCCGTTCGGAACAAAGCAACTGTGAATGAATAAAGATTAGAAGGGTTTAAGGTTGTTATGCCCTTCGACGTGTGATGTGATCTCTTTTCTTTCGTCAGTGCCGCTGTAAACGAATCAAACGAGCTCATTGGTGGTTTGCTATGTTGGATGCAAATTGCGTAACCCCAAGATTTCCATAACTAGAACAAGAACATGCATAATTGAGTAGAAAAATTAACGCATCTGTTTTGGGATCCATTGTTCTTGAAACGGAAGCGGAAATACAGTGTTCCACGCGCAAGTCCTTCTCCTCTATTGCTCTCCGTATCACTGGCTCAATGAGGCAGCCCCCTCACGTGTAGCGTTAGGTAAACGCCATTTAGGTGAGGATACAGATGAGAATTAGGGTTAAAAGAGAGACTTGAGCACTATTTATAGAGTTTCCGGCCAGTCCCTCTCATTACGGGCCATGCTCAACTCGGCCCATACTAACTAACCCATATTAAACTAGTTAAGAAACATTTTATCTCACTTTAGACCAACCATGTTTTACGATAACCGTAAAAACAATAAATTACAATATCAATTAATTTAGTCCACATTAGGAAAACTCTTACATTCTCTCACTTGGACTATATTAATTGAAATCGTACTGTATGTGCGCACATTTGGTCCAGAGATAATTCTTAATAATCAATCTTATCCCATAAAATCTTAAACACCGAATCATTGTGGTAACTGCATGTATACACAAAGCCTTTCATGGTCACAAATGTTCTCAACTTTATTGATATGAATTCAATATGATAGTGTGGCAAATAGATAACATCTCTCACATAGAGATCCCATTTGTCAGTCACAATTATCTTACATTAGGCGTCACAAAAACTTGTGCTACTAGAGAATGCTTTATGGTTCCAATGAACCCACATATGTCTTGTCCTTATGGTTAACATTTCTTTATATATTACAAGACATATGTACAAGGCTAATAACCGGATGCTCGGATGCCCCTAGCCTTCACTCAAGGTTTATACAATTCCTTGAGACTTTATCAATATGTATTCAATTTAATAACAATACATTCAAAAATATTTTATTGAAAGTAAAAGTTGATACATATCAAACCGTTACAAAGTGTAACGGATATAGATGAAACATTTATCAGAGTAAAGCCAAAATAGCTTACACTAAACAACAGTATCTCATGATGCTCCTAGGTCCATTCTAACGATATGTCACTCAAATATACACGGGTATAGGCATTTAGTAAGTGGATCTACAATCACATCATCTGTGAAAATATATTATATTAAAACGTCACTTTTATGTACTGTTTACTTTTGGTCAAAAATTTTGATCACCATATATTTAGACTCCTTGAGACCTCTGTAGTAAATAAATAATACTACAAATTTGTTATCTCAATACAATCGTATGGATATATCCATAAAGTTAAAACAATTAACTCCTACATGAGGTTCTGGAGCCTAAAAGTCCAAATAACAGCCTATAAGAATGTTACTAACACTGCTTACATAGTAGAAGATGACATATAACTTTATTTACTACACTTACTGTTAATATAAATATGTATTCCGTTATTGATTGCATTCCATCAGAACAGCCGACAAATTTTACATCTAAATGCCCTACTAACTGCAAGGATTGAACATATCTATAAATTAGCATATAATCTCTTGTCTTCTTTAAGTACCTTAAAACCTTCTTGACAGCAATCCAGTGATCATGTCCTGGATTTGACCGATATCTGCCTAGAATTTTCATCACAAAGACAACATTTAGTCTAATGTAAATTCGAGCATATATTATACTTTTAAGTGCATTGACACAATGTACTCCCTTTAATTAGATTTTCTTAATATCTAAATAAAGACACTGTGATAGATTTAGTCCATCACCCTTAACAATATAAGCAATTCATGGCTTGCAATAATGTATATTAAATATTTTCAATATACAATCAGCAAATGTCTTCTGAGAAAATCTAATATAATAAGGCAAAAACAATTCTTATAGACCTCAATACATAGGATATAAGATGTTTCAAGGTCACAACTTGTAAGCAAAATATTATGTACATAAAGTATGAGAAAAAATAATTTTCCTCCCACTAACCTTGCAGTATATTGAATTACTTTGTTCCCAATTGAACAAAATAACAACACTATGAAACTTTAATAATATTGTCTGGAAACTTGCTTAAAACTATAAATAAGACTTTTCAGTCTACACACAAGTTTACTTGAAATATTTGTTGCAAAATTCTCCAATTGAACAATATAGATTTTGTATCTATTTAGCGTAACTTTATATCAAAATAAATTATTAATGCCACGTTCACTCCGAAAGAATATTTAAAGAAATAATTATTTCTTCACTATAAATAATCCACCCCTCTTTCAGAGTTAAAACTTTAGTTACCAATTTGGCTTTAAATTCCACAATCTTTCTTTGAAATTCTTTTAGTTTTGTACGCCAATTTACAATTAATAAACTTATGATCTTTAAGCAAGTAAGTTAGTTTCCAAACACTTTGATGTTTCATGGATTGTATACCACATTTTATGGCATCTAATCACATACTTAATTGAGAACAAGAAACAACATTTATATAAGTTACTAAAACAACTAGAGGTGTCAATGGGTCGGGTCGGGTTGAGTCTTGTTGTTACCCGACCCGACCCGAAACACAATGGTCACACATTGTGACCCGACCCGAAACACATTAGATGGTCTAATGTGTTTCGGGTCGGTTCGGGTCGGGTTGCTGGTTTTTTTGGGGGGTTGGTTAAATCCTTTTAAAAGCTCGAGAATTTGAGGCTGCATATGTAATGGTGACATGAAGAAAAATCCCCATATTTCTATTTAGCTTGACTAATCGATTTAAAGCAGCTTTCTTCTCGGTGCTTGGAACCAATGCTTCTGTCAAGGACTGTGTTGCTTTGTTAAATTCAACATGCATAGACACATTGAAGCCTTTAGCACAACCATCTATTGTATTGATATTCCCACCATAAACCTGCAGACAATGGACATATAAATAAATAAAATGACGTGAAACCTAAGACAACATAAAAGGAGAAGTCCATCAATAACCTCGATCGTTTTTTTCTTGTATAAAGCTTCATAACCATGTTTGTCTAATTCAGAGGCGAAAAACTCCTCGAAATGATCACTTTGAACCTAGAAAAGAAAACATATCCCAAACATGCCAAAAAGGGAGGACAAAACTAATAGTCGATCTCCATCGACGCATGAGGAGGAGGCCTAGTTAACATTATGTTCTTCCAAACAAAGTAAATCTGATCAACATACATCCTCTTACTATAAACTCGGATGAACGATGGACTGAACTAATTGACTCCTAATGCAATGGACTCCTACCCCGTAAAAATAGGGATGATAAACTATGAAACCTTTGGGAACACAACAAACAACAATCCCTCCAAACTAAAGCAGAAACTGAAAGTCCTGGTTCAGAAAATTCTTGTGGATGGATAAACACTCTTCGATTGGTTTTACAGAGTTAAACGCACGCATTGTCTCTTTAAGCTGTTGCAGAAGTGGCCATCATGAAGACCGAGCAAAGACTGGGATGAATAGAACAAAGCACCGGGCAATTTAAAACTAAACTACGCACCTCACAATGTAATGAGAAATGCCCTTGTTTATATTGAAACAACAAGTAGTGTACATCAAGATGAAATCTAAGAAACATAAGCCCGCGTGAGAGAACATGGAGAGCAGACGACGATGCGCCTAATTTTTCTCATACGCACATTAGTCCGAAAGCCCTATCGTTCATCCAAGTTCAGCTTGACCTCTGAGAGAGAAAAGATGCTCTCTCAGAAGTCAAGCTGCCGAATCTCTTCTTTCTTGGCAAACACCAATTGCACAAATCCGACGGCAACTCTCCGATTCTTGTTCAGCTTCCTAAATCCAACTCCACCAGACGACTCACCCCATTTCCCGAAATCATCCAAAGCTAAAGAAGACGACGCAGAGAGACCCATCAATCATTTTAGCTATAAATTTCGGCAGAACAAGAACTGCCACACTCGCTCGACATGAAAACCAGACAACTCGCAGGAAACAAAACAAAAACAAAAACCCAGGAAACCAAGAAGCAATGGATCAAACCTATATAGAGCGTAATCGAGGACTACAGGGAGAAGCAAACCTTGACATTCCACTGGAATCTGTATCGGAGCTCGGGGTCGAGAGCCGACTCATCCTCCTCCTCGGTGCCGTCGGCAAAGAATGACAAATTCGGCGGCGGCTAGGGTTCCGGCGTTGAGACAAGGGGTGGCGACGGCGACGGCGAGGTGGAGGCGTGTCAACGGACGGTAACGATTGACTGATTCGGCGGCGGCTAGGGTTCCGACAGTCGTGAGCAACGTCGGAGAATAAGGCTGAGCTGAGAAAGATATGTGTTTACTGTTTAGTGTTTATGTTTCTTTGCTTATTTGGGTTTCGGGGTTATTGTGTTTCGGGTCAAAACAATGTTTCAACCCTACCTGACCCTAAACCTATTGTTTGCTTGTTTTATATTTGTCTCCTCAACAATATCAAGACCCGAAACAAGTATAAAACTTGTTTCGTGTTCGGGTCGATTCGGGTTGGGTTGGGTCGGGTTTTTTTTACACCCCTAAAAACAACCATGTAGTGGATATTGTAATCATGCTTTCACAAATAGACTATATAATATAATGATATAACTAATCGTCTTTCCCTAACAAATCTCCTTAATAAAGCTGCAACCATTTCATTCTGCACTTGAGAGGTTTAAGAAATTTCATTATAAATTATATCAAGAATAGTACCTTGAACCTCAACAAGTTTAGTCTATGGTACAGGAGATTCCATAATTATCTGTATAGGTAAAGACAAAAACATAGTAACCTCCATCAAACTATTAACCTACATTTTTAATAGTCTGAGAGCAGTTATCCTCTACAATTACGTCAATCTTTAGAAACTTTAGAGTATGTGATTCCATAATTTTTGTACCTTCTTTAGGGTCATAAAATCAATACCTCTTTAACAATCTAGATAAGATACAAAATAATTCCGAGTTGATCTAAATTCCAACGCACTTAATATTAGATTAGATAACCTCACTTTTGCATGACACCTCTAAATTTCATATGATTCAAGTAATTTATATCCAGTCTATAACTCAAAAGAAGTTTATGAAACAAATTTGATAAGAGACACATTTTGTATGTGAAAAAGTTGCTTTCATAATATCAGCCCATAAAAGACCAGATAAATTAGTATTACTAATCATATTCATCACTATGTTCAATATGGTGTATTATGCCTTTCAGCCAAATCTTTTTGTCAGAATTTTCAGGTATAGTAATTAAATTATCACCCTAGAATCTACCAAGTATTTGACAAATGACCCTTTAAGCTATTTCACATTGTCATACTTGCTAAAATACTCACAGCCACTATTAAGCCTGACAATCTTTTAAGACTAATTGTAATTGTTTTATTCTTTATCTTGTTCATTTTCCTTAAATAGAAAACTTTCGGAAACAACCTTTTAATCATATACGAGATGTATATGTCATTAGGACTTAAACATAATCTTTGCAGATATGTCTTAATTTCAATATCAGACAAGACATAATTTCAAGTAACTAAAACTTCCATCATTTTATAGTAGTGCAGTCTGTAGGCAAACCTCTTTTCAAATGTTCTTGAATGGAACGCTTCATGAACAGTAAGCAAATTTTATTGCTCTTTTCCCAAGCAGCAAATCATATGTCCACTACTTAAAAATTGAAGTAGTTAAAACCTCAATAATAGTGAAGTTATTAATTACAGAAAAAGTGATTGAAAAACGAGCAATATATATAATTAGCATCATGCGAGCACCGTGTAACTTGACATACAATTACACATATAGAAAGTTACACGCATAATCATATAATCACCTTTGGGCAGAATACATGACATATAGTTGTACACTCCCCACATGATAGCAGTTATGAAAATATATTCCAATTCTTCGTAAATTCATTACCTTTTGGCATATGAATCACTAGAATCAGTCACTCTTCCACCACATTATCATGTATCCCTCCATGAACTAATATACAATCACCTCTTTTGGGAGTATGACCACGCATTAGAGTAGGAGGCATTCCAATCAGCATACGAGATCGAAATTTCTCAAACCCAATCAAGCGTGCCACTTTGGCGGTCACTACTAAATTGAATCATTGAAATTCTCTCATACTAGGGATATAAACTTTACTTCTCACATATACCATATACATGTGATTTTAACTTTAGTGATAGGGGCAGCATATCACCAAAATCACATATCATGCTAATTACATTGCTTTATTCATTAATAAAATCTTTATATATATATATATATGTATGTATGAACCTGAAAGACAAATTCCACTGAGATCACTGATCACAGTAATACAAGAAAATTCTCATAGAAGTAAACATCTTGTGCACCTCGGTTACTGATTACTAAAACAACATTAAAAGAATGCCGATCCAAAGGATCCCTCACAAGTTAACATCAATAGCAATACAGGGTACTCCAGATTGACAACATCGATAGCTGATCAACTATTACTCATGAGTTTCATAAGGCAAAACATGACTTTAAGGCCAACAATTGATTTATTAGTCAATTTTTAAGTAACAAATTATCATTGTAATTAGCCAATGGCCTATTAATTGAGTCAAACCAGAAAACCAAATATCTAAAAATTCAACAGTAGATACTATTGCTCTGCGTAAATATTGTCATACTCCTTAACCATAAAAATATTCAACTTAATAGACATTAACAAGTGACCAGATAAATTCATGTACAATATGCAGTAACTTAATTGACATGCATTAGCCACGTACAGCAGATATGTTAATCAGTACAATTAGTTTGGTCACGAGTTCTTAAGACGTCCATCATTCGAAGATTACCAGCGTGTCAAGGAGTATGCTTGAGCAATAAAAGTTTAATAACTTTTACTGTTTCTTATCAGCTTAATACATAGTTCAATTACTATTCCATAATGATTGTATATCATTAAGCCAGCTTCAGTTCACAATAAAGTTTAATTTTTATTAATGAATCACACCATTATAATGTTTATGTGATAACATACCTGTAACTCAACACTTATATTTCCAAAATCACAAAAAATATAAGAAAAATACGTAAAAATATAATAAAAATACACGTATTTAGGGTTCCATATGTATTTTCACATCCATAAAATATCAAACATGTAAAATAAATTCACCACAAGATAGAGGACAGCCATACGGATCCAACACCGCTAGCCACGCGCCAATCTAATGCTCCATGCGCCCTCATGCGCCGCTTGAGTGCAGGGCGCATGGAGCACACGCGCGAGCTGCACCCTGCGCGTGGGAGCACGTGAGGGCACGTGACTGTGCGTGGGGCATGTCTCCGATGCCCTGGCGGCGCGTGGGGGCGCGTGAGGCCTCCCCTGGCGACGCGCCACCAACCGTCTTGCTCGTCTTGTCAAGCCCAATTCGATTTGTGATTTAATTTTATTTTTATTGAACAAAAAATCTCGAAAATCACAAATTAGGGCAAAAACTTTATGCGTTCAAGTTCTAGGGTTATGGTTGCTCTGATACCACATGTTGGACGCAAACTGCGTAACGCCAATATCTCCATAACTAGAACAAGAACATGCATAATTGAGTAGAAAGATTAACGCATTTGTTTTGGGATCCATTGTTCTTGAAGCGGAACCGGAAACACGATATTTCACGCGCAAGTCCTTCTCCTCTATTACCCTCCGTATCACTGGCTCAATGAGGCGGCCCCCTCACGTGTAGCACTAGGTAAACGCCCTTTAGGTGAGGATACATGTGAGAATTATGGTTAGAGGAGAGATTTGAGCACTATTTATAGAGTTTCCAGCTAATTCCCCTCATTATGGGTCAAGCTCAACTCGGCCCACACTAATCAGCCCATATTAGATTAATTAAAAAACATTCTATCTTACTTTAGACTAACCCTGTTTTACGGTAACCGTAAAAACAATAAATTACAATATCAATTAATTTAGTCAACATTAGGAAAACTCTTACATGCTATTGATTCTATCTTTTTTTTTCTTGACGAAAAAGTTAGTGAATGTCAAAATGCAGGTGTTGTCTTGAACTATTATTGTTATGCTATGGGTCAGTTTATTAATCTAAATAAGTTGGGAATTTTCCTTAGTTTGGGATGGCATGAGAGATTAAGATGAAAACATAGCCAATGAATTGCGTGCTCTAGATTGACAACGCAAAAAACTAATTGGGAATACCCTCAGATTAAGGAGCATTAAAGAAACAAATTTGCGTGAATCCTTGTTAGGGTGAATATAAAATTGGAAGGGTGGAAACAAAATTTGATGTCAAAGGCAAGGAAACAAGTCCGACTAAAGGTAGTGATTCAAATTTTGCCTTACTGTGCAATGTCAATCTTTAATTCCCTTATTTGTATGTCGTGCTATGGAGCAAAAAATTGCCGCTTGTTAGTGGAAAAACGGGGAGTCAAAAGTTGGAAACATTAGAGGCAAAGGGATTTATTCAAAACAAGGAAGGATAAAGGAGGCTTGGATTTCTTGGGCTTAATCACCTTTAATAGAGCTGCGTTGGGTAAGCAAGTTTGGAGAATTACTTAGCTTCATGGGCTATGGAGCAAACTTAGGCTACATTTGTTTTCTGAAAAATATTTTCCTCATTTTTTGGCATTTAGATTGCATTGGAAAATAACTCAACGGAAAATGTATAAGTAATTTTCTTTTTAATAAATCAAAAGTTATTTTTTAAAATATTAATAAGTATTGATGCTTTGACTAGAAACTCTGCACTTGGGCATGAGAACTCTAATGCTCATTCTTAGGTCACAATATCTAGGATCCATCTTGGTGCCCTTGCTCGGGCCCATCGGCCCAAGACCCTAATGCCCTTGTTTGATCCCTAGACACCTTGACTTGGGTCCACAAAGACGAAGTGTAGGGCCTCGGTAATTGTGCTTGGAGCCCTTGTGCACAGGCCCTGGTGCACAAAGTCTGTGCCTAAGTTCCTAGTGCTCATGCTTGGATCTTTTGCACTTGAGCCGAGTTCATTGAGGACAAGGCCCGAGACCTGGTACTCATGCTAGGTCCATCGAGGTAGGCCCCAAACTCTGATGCCCATGCTTAGATTTCCCATGCTTGAGCCCGGGTTCATCAAGGCTAGGCCGGGACCCACATGCCCATGCCTAGTCCCTGACGCTCGAACTTGGGTCTACAAAGGCCAGGACTAGGACCGTTGTGCCTCCAAAAATCTTGTTTAGTACACTTAATCTAGAATAATTCAAATTTCAAAATATTGGTTGTGCATAAGATGAGAATAGTCAATGTACTAAAAACTGCAAAATCTCTTTAATTGGTTAATTAACAAAGTCTTCTAAGGCACTTGTTAATAAGGTCTTTAAAAATAGCTAAGACCCAAATTTTTTAGAAGAATAACACCCTGAGTACCAAAACTTGGCACAAGTGGATGCATAAGTGTCAAAACTTCTAAAAAGTACATTTGAGTGTCCAAATCAGAGAAGAAAAGAACACTCAAGTGCCAACAGTGAGTTACATCGGATTTCTGGCAACCACGTAGACTGGTTTTATTATTAAAAATAACGCTATGTTGGATTTTCAGCAAGTCTCGCTAAAATTGATACTTAAATGTCCATTTTTTTTTTATATGACATTTAAGCGTACCTTTTGGAAGTTGGTACTTATATGTCCACCACTCGAGATGTTCTTCTTCCCCAATTTCCATATGGCTCCGTCACATAAATATGTGATGTTAATTGCACAAGAAAAATGCAAGACCTGATGTTGCATCCGACCCTCACTAGTGAAATTACCCGCACTTTATTTCCTATTTAGCTTTTTGCATAAATATCTAAAGAACATCCTATTCATATAGAATCATTATTGTTATAAACTTATAACCTTTAGGTTTTAAGAGAGTGATTTTTATCCCTAACGGGTCTCTAAATTATATCCATAGCAATTGAGACGAGAATCAGTAATAGGAACATGTATAATATCCGAACTTTATTTTGATGTTTAATGTCATCTCGGAACTTTTTTTTTTTAATTTAATCCCTAAATTTTCAAAACTTTGCTTAATGTATTCTTGCGTTTTCTTAACATGGATCATCAAGGTGACGCTTTTTTCACTTCTCCTTTGATTTAGACAGTCCATTTTTTGGTGTTTTGATCATATTATCTCTTCTGGGACATACAATTTCTAGTACAACTCAATAGAAGTGATCTTTTCTTCAATTAATTGTCAACGCTTTTTATTTTGGTTCTTCTTTCCATGCAGGTCCCATTTTTCTTTCTTATTTCTTTTCATGCCTTTGATGTCTTAGTCCTCCATTTTTGTGAATCGCCCCTCTCTATCTTTTCTCTTGAAGATCATTCTCTTCTTTCTATGTCTCTCACTCCTTCTTATTCTTCTTTTACAAATCTCTCCTGCATATGCAATCTCCAACAAAACTACTTACTTCAACACTCAAAGATGAAATTGAAAACTACAATCAAATTAAACCACTAATTTGAATCCCATTTTATATTACCTAAATGAACACAACTCGCCTATTGCCCTTGACTTTTATGCCTACACATGATAGAGGTGTGCAGGATGATAGGATTGGCATCATAGATAGAAAACAACGAACGATGGAATTTGTGGAAGGAGGAGGAGGAGTGGAGGGTGCAGAAAGAAGAGAATGACCTTCAAAAGAGAAGATAGAGAGGGACAATTTACAAAAGCTTGTGTGAGAAAAAAAAAATTGCTAAGGAGGTCACTAGTGAGCCCAATGCTGGTGCTAGTGAAAGCGTGTGGGACGATAGGATTGGCATCATAGATAGAAAACAACAAACGATGGGATTTGTGGAAGAAAGAGGAGGAGTGGAGGGTGTAGAAAGAAGAGAATGACCTTCAAGAGAGAAGATAGAGAGGGACGATTTACAAAAGCAAAGACTAAGATGTTAAAGGTGTGGAAAAAAAGATTTAAAAAAAAAAAAAAGAAAGTCAAACCCACAAGGAAAAAAAGAAAAAAGAAAATAAAAAGCATTGACCAAATAATAAAAAAAGATCGCTTTTATAAAGTTGTACTGGAAGTGGTACACGCCTCAAGAGATGATATGGTCAAAACACAAAAAAATGAAGGATCTAAATCAAAGGAGTAGTGGAAAATGCGTAAGCCGACTCAAATCGTCACATTAGCGTTTATTGAGCCAAAATGATAGTGGAATTTTTTGTCGTTTTTCCAAGTAAACTTCTTTTTTCCCAATTAATTTTTGGCACAGAGAGAGAGAGAGAGAGAGAGAGAGAGAGAGAGAGAGAGAGAGAGAGAGAGAGAGAGAGAGAGAGAGAGCCACATATAAATCACGGGACCACTAATATGATAAATCTAACATCAAGTTGATAGAAATTATAGCCACGTCATCTAATGTTGCTAGAATTTTTTCTGGAATGAGTATGTTGATTGGATTTGTTTCTTTTTAAGTTCAAGAACTATAAATAATAAGAAAAGAATTTAGAGATTATATTGAATATTAAAAAAAAAATTAAGGAACCTGACGTCGTTATCTCAATATGAAACACGGTAATATCTATCTTTTGTAATGAAGAAAACTTACTCATGTCATTATATTCCTTTCTTTGCCCATCCATTTACCCTCTTGCATTGTTTTAAGCGGAGTCACTTCCTTTTTGAATTCTTTTTGAACAAGTGACACCAAGCAGGTATCGCCACTTCTCCCACTACTTCCCTCCTATTTTCTTCTCTGAGTTATAATCTCATCTGACTTCACCCATTTTCCTTGTTCTTTTCTGCATAAATGCATACACTACGGCCTTTCTTCCTTGTTTTAGAACACATGTCATCTGTGTGCTCAATGGAACCTTTCACTCTCAGGACTACGCCTAAAATATCCCTGAAGGCCCTTAGGACAACAGAGGGATATCAAATATTGTTAACTTTAAAATGAATAAGAACATAATTTTTAAATGGTCAGTATTCCCTTTTTATGATTTTATAATCATAACTATGTTTTCCCTATTTGTACTACAATTTAGTAAAGCAGTAAAAGAAGTGGGGAGTAAGATTTGCTTAGACTCATCGTAAGATCAGTTTAACCCAATATTTCACTTATACAGAGCTCAAGTTGTTAACTAGAAGAATATATTAAATCAAGACTATTAATCTTACTTATACTATGTTTTACATAAAAGACCATAACATAAAAATAACGTAGTATATTTGGGGAATAATGAGCATTGCAGTGGAGAGAATACGAGGCTGAGCGGTGTGGCTGTGGCTGTGGCTGTCTTCGTGGCAGCTGGGCTTTTCACGGTGGTTGGGACGACGGCAAGCAACGACTATGGCGGCACAGCGCGGTGGGGGTGGCTCAGAGGGAGAGGAGAGAGAAATTGGGAGCAATTGTTTTACTTGATGGGTGTGTGATTTTTAGAGAATGTGGGGGCATTTTGGTAAAGATGAGCATTTTTGGGAGATGCAGACTGATCTAAGCCCTCAATTTTGCCGAGATGTAAAGTTATTCTCAAATTTGGATGAACTGAATCTGAAAGGTTAATCGGATAAGGACATCTCGAGTATTCACCGTTTATTTTGACAACAATTAGCTAAGCCAAGCCTCTAAATCGCTACATTACTAATTGCCTTACTTCCCCGACTTCCCCGGAGGAGATTGAAAAAGCTGTGATTGCTTTTGTTTCATAAGTTCATTTGACTTGGTTTATTTTAGGAATCGATGGAGATTCTCGACGGTATTTTTTATTTGTTGTGGGGAAGCCTTCTCTATACTAGTACTGGAATGGTAAGGATCGATCCTAAACCTCAAAAATCTTGTATTAAAAATAAGAAATTTGTCCAAAATTTCCTACACTTATTACACTTTTGTCAAATAAGTCTTAAACCTTATAATTTTGTCAATTGAATCTGAAACATTTTCATAATTTGTTAGTTGAGTCCATTTGATTAATTTTGATCGGAAATAGTTGACGCAAACGCTATTTGTCTTATGTGGTATGGTCGACGCCAACATGGACATTTTTAATAATATTTTATTTTTTTTGAATATTTTTATTTATTATTTTATTTATTTACTTATTTATCTTTTTAACAACTGTGGTCGAAGAGAGTTATCTAGCTCTTGCTTGTGACCGGCAAGGCATGGCCCTCGCCCATATTATTGTGGGCAAGGCCACCCTGCTTAAATCTAGGCGAGGCTGCCACACTCGTGGCTGCTATGGCTTCATCCAATGGGCAAGGCTAGGCAAAGACATCTTGGCTTTTATTTGTTATCAACGAGGATGTCTTAACCCTCATCCACTGTTGATAAGGGCTAGGTGACCTTTGCTCAATGCCATATTAGACGACCAACATTCATTCATTGATTTTTATTTATTTTTATCAAAATTGGCCAAATGGAACTTAATTAGCAAAATATGAAGATGTTTAGGACTCAATTGGAAAAATTAAAAAGATTTATGATTGAATTGACAAAAATGCAATAATTTTAGAATTTTTTGGATAATTTTTCATTAAAAATAAACAACATTTCAATAGTGATTTGAATAGCTTCAAATATCTAACAAGTACGCTTGATGTCTACAATTAGTACATTCACCAACTCGCTATTATAATGGATGTGATAAGTATACTAGAAGTGCCATAACTTTTACACGGTGCTTACTAGAGTGTCAAAACTTTTTTTTTTCACTCACTTAAGTGGCACAAATTTAAAAAATCAATCACTTAAGCGACATTGGTGATTTGTCTCGTCGGAAAATTCGACATGAATGTCAGTTGTCCTACATAGTATTGTTGGTGCTGACATAGACAATTAATAAAAAATTTAAAAATAAAAAAACTCAAGTCGAAATTGAAAATTAATAAAAAATCCTTATTGGAAAATTTGTCGGGAATGATACTCAAATGATAAATTTTACTTCTATGTGGCACTCAGGTAAGTTCTATATGAAAGTAATGACACTCCTACTCTCCTTATCCAAAGCACTTTTATTTATAATTGAAAAGGTTGGGGAGGGGGCCAATCAATGCAACTGCCCCTCTGAACTTTACCATAAGGGTCCAATGTTGACAAATACGTTGCATTGATTAATTCTTTATAAGACATGTTGATAGAAATGGGTATCATATATATAAAACTAGGTATTTCTCATAAATGAGGCCCATTGCATATAAAATCCAAAATATTTTAAATTGATATTCGACAAAAATCGAAATCAAAATATCTTCAAAACAATTATTATGTACTAATACATAGAGTATTGATCATAAATTACCTTCCTCACCTCTCCTTTTTCAAAACTATTGTACGACCCTTGACTCAAGAAAATCATAATACTCTCTCCTTATTATATTCGCATAAACTCAAACATAAATAAGTAGGTTAGGTTGAACATTTAGATTAGCAGTTATGTGAAAAGGATAAATGCATAAAGACTTGCGATTTTTCCATCCATTTTTTGACTTCCAATGCCCCTATTACCTTAAATTGACCACAATATCTCTTGCATGTTCCAGATTTAAGATTATTTCTTACACTTTTTCTTCATTTCTTTAGAAATTCTGATACATTTAGAATTGACAAAAAAATATATATTTGCTTATGGTTTGATTGGATTTTCTTATGATACAATTATATTTGTCATTATTTTCTTGTCAACAACTAATTATTCCACTTAATCAGCCATACTTTTTAGTTTTTGTCAATATAATCTTAAATTTTTGGGTGATATTTCAAAGTTTTCTCACTAGTTACCATTGAAATCACAAACTTGATGTCTAGTCATCTTTGGTCATCTTAAGTGACTTGCTAATGTGGGCAATTTGTTGATTCTACATTGCAATTTGCAATGGTAATTGGTAAGAAAAACTACTTTAAATGTCGTGCAATGTGTAGGACTATAGTGACAAATGGAAAATTTAAACTAAATTGACATATGTATAATAAATTTAAGACTAAATTAATAATTTTCCCAAAAATTTAAATAATCACCCCTTTAATGGACACATGTATAAGCAATTTTGGGATAAGTATACTAGGTATGCCATAACTTTCATACGGTATTCACTTGAGTGCCATAAATTTGAAATATCGATCACTTAAGTGCCATAAGCGATTTGCCTTTTTGGAAAATTTGACATGGACATCAGTCGTTGTACGTGGCCTCGTCGGTGCTGATATGGACCACTAATAAAAATTCATAAATAGTAAAAAAAAAAAAATCACATCAAAATGGGAAATTAATTAAAATCCACGTGGGATGATTGCTGGAAATGGTACTCATTTGAGTATCGTGCGAAAGTTATGACACTTTTGATGTATTTATTCCCGTGATAGAGCTAAGTCTCACAACACTCCAAGTCTCCTTCACAAAGTCAACTACCGCCATGGCCTCTCCACGTGCTTTGTCCTCGGCGTCTCACCACAATAGGGCCGGTAGGAACAGCCACAATGCCGTCGTGAGGATGAAACTGACCGCCATCGGTCCCGAAATTGCCCTCGGCAGACGGAATTTGTTGGCGAACGCTTTCTTGGCGGTGATCTCGATGGCCACGCAGAGGCCATGCATGAGGAAGAAGGAGGTGACCACCCACCTTGGCTCCTTACGTCCAATGTAGTAGAAAATCAGCTCATGCATGAGGCCCGAGACCAGGAAGCACGCGAATGATGCCGGCAGTGGGGCCCACATCCTTCCAATCACACGGCTGCAAATGGACCTGGTATAAGACAAGGAAGAGAAGAATGTATCATATTTTGAATTCTTTTTAAAATAAGCATATTGAAAATTCTAAAATTTATCATAAAAGTACAATTGTGTTTTAAAACTTTTAAAAAATGCAATTAAATAATAAGATTTGACACAAATATACAATTGAGTCCTATGACTTTCAAAAAGTGTAATTACAGTTTCAAAACTTGTCAAATTAGTCTAATGAAATCCTTCCCTTGATCGAATATTTTGAAAATTTTAGAACTTGATTGCACTTTTATAATAAATTTTAGGACTTGATTAAGCTTTTGAAAAGTTGTAGGACTTGATTATATTTTCGTAATAAGTTTTAGGACTTGATTATACTTTTTGAATATTTTAGGACTTAATTGTACTTTCATAATAGGTTTTATGATTTTTAATACACTCATCTTTCTTTTTATAATAAGACAGGCAATGGATTCGACAAATTGCAAGTGTATAATTTAAGTGAATGGATGATCTACTGAGAATTGCTACTTTGCGAGCTATTTTTTTGGTGTGAAGCCTTAGTATGTCTACCATCTATAGAATTTTTTTTTTTCTAATAGTCCATTAGATAGTATACAATTGTATAATTCAGTTAATCGTCAATGTTTCATAGGTAAGACTTGGCTTTTGTTTTTTTTGCCGATAGGTAAGACTTGACCTACACGTAAAAAGATATTACATAGATTCATTTTGTAATCATATATGACAGACATAATGGAACCACGTACTTTTTCCCCTATGTTTGACTCAAACCTAGTCAACGATTACTCAAGAATAAGCATTTACATAAACATGTAATCAAAACCGTTCTATGAGTGTCGGATATTCACATATACTACCAGTAAAAGCTAATCGATCCATATCAAAATGATCCAAAATTCAATTCAGCACGATAGTCAACGATGAAAATATTTGGATCTTACCAAAAAAAAAAAAAAAATTATCATCTGACCTGACAGGTAAATATACGGTAGGCCGAAGTATATTTGTGACCATGAGGTCGAGAGATACGGCTCTTCGAATTGTGGCTCAAGCCTGACGCCGACAAGTGCTCGGACCATGGCTCCGACCACAGCCAGGGACACCTCCAATCCGACGTACACATGCACACAATACATCAAGTTGATCATCACCGGATGAACATGATCCTTCCTCTCATAGGCGGGCAAAAAGGCAACTGTCACCAAGCACTTAATGGCATAATTCGTCGGTGACTTGAGGCCTCGCTCGTTGATCTCCGAACATGGGTGTTCTTCATTTTTGGTGCTCTCAATCGGGTTGTGAATCTTAATGGGAAGGCAAGCGATGGGAATGAAATATGCCAACAAGCAAGATTGACTTGACGACAATGGGCCTTTGCCATAGGCAAAGAGGATGAGCTTGAAGCTGGAAAGCCAAGCGATGAAGAATGAGGTGAGGCCTCCAAGAGAGATGGTGGTGAGGCTTAGAGGGAGCATGAAGAAGAGGCCAATGACCGGTGAAATGGCCAAGAGCCTCTTGGTTCCAGTAGGGACGGTTTGACCGATGGTGTGGCAATAGGTGAGTGATATCACCACCAAGGTCCACACCATGATGAAGTTGCTGATCTCTCCCTCCATGTTTGCTCACTAGAGGCACACACTTGCAGAAGCGAAGCTTTTGTAGATACTTGGTGTTGTCCAAGTGAAGTTGTGTCATATGATTGAACTCTAGCTCTCTCTTTGCTCGAGAGACAGGTCTTAAATTTTCATTTACAAGGAGTTGTCGGGAGGGTTGATGCGGGGCTTATTTTGAAGAATCGGGAATTAAATTTAATGAGAATTATTACCAGAAATAAATTAATGACTTCACATGTTGGCAGTCCAGCTATTCTATGTCTTATTCAATGTCGGTCGTGATGAGAAATAAGAAGTACCTGGCACCGCAAGATTGACCGTTCCTTATTGCTGAAGTGGTGTACGGTGAAAGCAAGTCATCAATTTTGAATAGTCGCCATTTTTAACTCGGTCAATTGCATAATACCAAGTATTATTATAGTTGTTAGTACAAAATATGTTGTTTTGTTATCATATATCCTGCAATTGAATTTTACTAGTTTATGAAAGGTCCATGTAGATTATATATATCAAGGATAAAGACACAAATGATTTATGAACTTTGGTTCAATATGCAATGTCATTCATATGTAATATCGTCCATCAGCTTTTAATTTACTTAATTTGGTCCATAAACTTATAATTTATGTTCAATCTAGTCACTAAACTATATGAAAATGTTTAATATTGTTGCTGAACTTGAATTAATGAAAAGATTACACTAAATATTTTTATATAGTTTAGAACTTATATATTTCACGTATGGCATTATATATTGGACTAAAATTCAATAACCACATTAAACAAATTAAAAGTTCAATAACCACATTATTTATTGAGTCAAAATTCAGTAATTATTTGTGTCATTTTCTCTGAATATTAACATCCTCTCTATAAAAGATTATTCGTTGTTTATTTCCTGGGGGAATGAAGTAGTCCGCAATTTGCGGGGTCTTCGATTGTCAGCCTGCGGGAGGTCTTATACTCGACATTGTCAAGTAGTCTGTCGTATTCGACCGGAAAAAAAATGTAGACTGTCGTCAGCAGCTCAATATTTAAGTCTTCGTAAATAACTTAAGCAGATTCAGAGCCGCTAAAATCCAAGAGCAAAAGCGGGATCAAGAGATTCCAGTCAAATTTGGGGGCAGACCGAGACCCCACGCCCATTTGAAGTCATCCTAAGGAAAAAGTCATCGAGGCATATTCCTGATCCAACATTGGAGTAACTACTAGAAGAATTGCTCACAATGCGTTTTAACCATAATTTCTTGGGGAAAATAAGCATGAACAGTTTCATACATTCCATACAAGTGCCTTCGTAAACATGTCAACCATTTACTAAAGGAATAATAATATAAATGGTTCATAAACTTTGACCCAATATTTAATACAGTCCATGAACTTGTAATTTATTCAATGTGGTCCTTGAATTAATCCACAGACTTTTGATACATGTTCAATTTACTTCTTCAATTATACGAAAATGTTCAATGTTGTCCTCCCATTAATTTAATTTTAGGGACAATTGAACCTATTTTATAGTTCAAGAACTAAATTAAATATGTAGCAAATGTTAAGAGACCACATTGCACATTAGGCTATAGTTCAAGAATCAGATTGAACACATTAAAAGTTTATGAACCCGATATACATTGGGTCAATGTTCAAGACTTATTTGTGTCATTTTCTCTTTACTAAATATTAAAAAGGGAGATGTTGTCCAGGCAGAAAAATTTAGCGAACTCCTACTTCTTTCACAGTTTCAAGGCATTGAAACCTGCATAGCTTACCATTTCTTTTATATCGTGAAGACACACCATGCATAATACTAATGCCCAGCCTAATTCCTTAGTAACCCTTCAACTTTAAATCCAATCTCAATTCTATCAGGAATTTTTTTTTGTAAAAAAAAAAAAAAAGTCATCAACTTTCCAATTTTGTTCCAAATTTGCTCCGTTAACTCATCATCAACAAATTTCCTTTGATTTTCTAAAAGTTATCATCACCAAGAGGCTATTGTTATTCTATACAAATGTGAGGGTGTTGATGAAAACACGGATAAAGAACATTTATGTGGTGCTGATGTTATAATTTTGAAGAATCCATGGCCATTTTTTGATGCGTGGGCATTTATGTGAGTTGAATGAAATTTGGTGATATCTATTCGGACAAAAAAAAAGTTCAGGTTAGAATTGGGAATAAATTTAAAGTTGAGGATTTTTTAAGGGTATTGAGCTAATAAGGCCCATTAAGGTGCAGCATAATTCCTCAATAAATTAAAACCCTCACATAATCAGGTCCACTGCTTGCGGACTAATATTTCGAGCTATGTATACCAAAACTTGCCATTAAACTACTTTGGAGCAGATACCTTTAAATGATTAACATTTTATTGGAAAGAAGACACCTTAAAAAGTCAATATAACACTGAGATAACTAACAATCAATAACGTTGCGAAACAACAAGTCACACGTAATAGGTTGTGGACACCTAAATTTTGGCTACCCGTTTAGTAATTTGTCGCATTAAGAAATTAGGGGTTAATTTAAAAAAATACTAATTGCATAGCATATAGATTTAAATTGCATTTATTTTGTTATTTGCATTTTTTTGGACCGGTGGTGAATGGGTCGTTTTGGGTTTTAAATTAGCAGGCTGGGCTAGACCCACGAAAGGAGAAAATTAGCCCAAGCCCATTGCTTTTTAATTAATTAATTATCTTATGAGAAATTGAGATTTGATGCGATATTACGGTGGTTTTTGACATTTAAAAGATATTGCAATCTTATATTTAGTCTTTTGGTGGTAAAATCATTGGAGAATATTAAGGAGGATAAGAAATAATCTAAAATATTTTGTTACGGATAGAGATTTCGAAGGATAATCTCCAATGGTCGAGCGAGTCAGCTTGGAAGATTTTAACAGATGATTTCAATGGTCGAGTGAGTCAGCATACACGATAATCTCGAAGGATGATCTTCAACGATTGAGTTATTATGCAAATCTTCATAGGTAGAGCAGACTAAGTTTTCACCCTATAAATAGGGGTGGCTTTCTCTTCGTCCGTGAGGAGCTTCTTTTGGAGACTAAAAAAAACACAAAAAGGAAGCCGTCCGTGGAGGTGTGGGGAAAAAAGAAAAAAGAACAAGGAAAAAGTAAAAAAGAAGAGAAAGGTCTCTGCGAAGGAGAGAGAGAGAGAGAGAGAGAGAGAGAGAAGTTAAAAAAGGGGCCAGGTGATTTGACCCCTACTGTTCATCACCTTCCCCAAATTCGCTGCCCCTCCTCTGCAACCTCCATCCGCAAGGCTTCCGCAACCGTGCGTTCGCCACAGCCGCTTCGTCGGTCTCCCCACGAAGCTCGCCGCGACGACCAGACGCCACGCCTCACTCACCGACGCTCGCCGCGCCGCCGAGATTCCCGACCCGAAGTTCCGCCGAGCCGTGACCTGCTTGCTGCTCGCGACTCCACTGCCAGGGTTCCCTTTGCCCGCGAGCTTGCACCGCCGCCTTGCCGTGTCAATCCGTGACGGCCTGCCGCTTGAACGACGAGCCCTACCCCTGCTCTGCCCGCGTTCACTCCGCCCGAGCGCCCACCAGTAGCTTGCACTACTGCGACGTTGTTGCCGCCTGACGCCAGAAGCCACGACGACCCGAGCAACGCCTTTGCTCCGTTCGCGATCTGCCCAGTGGAGTATCCAACGTCTCCGCCTACGTCCCTGTTCAGAGCCCGATCTGCTGGTCTCGCCCCAACTCGTCTGCAACCGGCGACGCCCAAGTCTGCCGTGCCCACACCAGTGAACACCGACGCCGATCCACCCAACGACGGCCCTCCCAGTCCGGACCCGAGCTTCCCTAGCTCCGCTCCTGTGTCGTTGCCGCCGCCGGTTCACCTTGGCCGAAGACTCCTTTGCCGAGCCGATTCACCGGTTCCCCTTGAAGATCCACGAGCAAGCCGGGCTTTAGGAAAGAAAAACAAAAGGAAGAAAAGGAAAAGAAATTAGGTAGTTTTATTTTTATTTTTCTATTTATTTATTTCTTTCAAGTTTAGGAGTGATTTTTATTTTATGGATTTGTAGGCATTATCCACAGGATATTCCCTAGAATTATTGTATTTACTAATTTGATCCGTAAGATCTCGGATCATTTTTTTATTATAATAATTTATGGGATTTGTCGATAGTATTTTAAGTGTTGAATTAATATAACTGTTAATTTGATCCATAAGAATTCGGATCAGATTTTTAATTATTTTGAACTCTTTGTCGTGATAATTAGGGTTAGGATAATCGTTAATTTGACCTGTGAGACAACAGGTTAGTTTTTTCGGTTATTTTGATCCTTTATTTGATTGCATATCTTGATTGTTTAAATTTAATGTTTAGTTGATAATCGCTTGTTTTTTTTTAAAACCACTAAAAAATCTAAAAAATATTTGAATTAGGATTCAATTTGTTTTGAAATATTTCTTATTATCTTGCATATCTAGAAATATGGATTTTATTCCCAATTAAAAAATATAATAAAAACAACAAAAAATGCATTCATTTAGGTTGTTAGTTTTATCATTATTTGAATTGCATGTGAAATTTTAATTTCGAAATTAATATAAAAACATAAAAAAAAATCATTGTGCATATTAGATTATGATTGCATGTTTCATTTTAAATTTAGATCATCTTTTTTAAATAAATTGCATTTTAGATTTGGATAATGTCTTAGTTTAAATTAGGATTTAATATAACTTAATCCCTAAATTAAATTAGATAGAATCTTAATCTAGCTAGATCATTTCAAATTTCATAAAATCTGTCTTAGGATAAATTAGTTGCAATTTCTAGGATAGATTGCATTTTTTAAGTAAAAAACGTCATTTGCATGTCATATAAGTTTAGGTCCATGAAATGCACGTCATTTTATTGATTATTGTTAGATTCATTTTTAATTGGAAATTGCCGTCATTAGATTATGCCATTTAATAAATTTCGCGTGACATATAGCTCGCATATTAAATTGCAATGTTGCATATCATTTTAGTTGAAATAATTTTGTACGTCATTGCATTGCATTGCACGTCATTAGAATTAAGTTATTTTGGTTAATTTAAATTGCATATAACAATTGCATGTTCATTAAGAGATCATAAAAAGTTTTATTCATATGGTTTAGGACATGTTGCCATGCCATATCATTTCATAGATTAAAAGCATCACATTGCATGTCATTAAGATTAGGTCATTTAGATTGCATTTAATTATTGCATTTCTTCATGTCATATAGTTTATGTCATGCTGCCATGTCATATTAGATTATTAACATGCATCGCATGATTTTCATTAAGAAAAGCGAAAAATTAAAATTAAAATTACGTGTTAATTAGAAATCATATCTAGGATGGTTGATGTGAAGTCTGATTTAATAATGCAGATGCTTTCGTTGTTTCGAAGTATGTTTTGCATTATTTAATTGCTTTCTTGAGTGTTAAATTTGTGGTATGCGCACATGTATGATCACATCACATGTTAGGAAGTTAAATTAAAATCAATTCAATTGCTAAACTTTTTTTTTAAAATGAAATAGAAAGGTACCGAAAGGGCACTAGGATAGTCTAGTGTAACCAAGTCCCCCCCGAACTCATAAATCTCAGTTCGTAGGAGTAAAGTAAATCTCCTGTTACTTTACTTGGGTTTCTAATCGGCCCACCAAGAATAGATTAGTGGCGACTCCTGATTGAAAATCATTTACATGTTAAGAATTCAAACCTAAGTCGCGAATTGGTATGGGCTTGGGAGAGCCCGAGCTAAGCTTAAAGACTTAATAATCCATTAACCTAGTTTTAGGTAGTCCAAACCCGAAAAATTGGGTCGCGACATAGGTGAATTTTATTGTGTCACCCATCAATTAAAGGTAAGCAAGGATGCGAGTATGGTTCACATTAATAACATTGATCTTCACATGTAACAAGTTCGTTTTGGCATTCCTTTGTACGGGGACGCCGCTGTTAAGGAAAAGGCACTAGGGCTCATCCTTATAAAATATGTGGAACCATGGAAGAGTATATGATGCCTATGGTCTCAAAAAAAAAAAAAAAAAAAAAAATTACCTCCACAAATATTCTACACGTCTTCCTTAATATATCGCCTTCTAGTGTTAAAAAGTGATCTTAACGTGGGGGAAAATTACCAACTTAGTATAAAATTTATCATATAGGTATCAATTCAGTTATAAACTTTTCAATTTTATCAATATAGTCTTAAACTTGTGTGTGACATTTAGATGTAATTCTTTCGAGTAATTATTGATGTTATGGTCCACATAAGATGTCATTTTAAGGAAAGCTGTAGGATGATTGGTAACAATTAAATGTGACATTAGCAATTTTTTTGCGGCAATTGATCGGAAATATTATATCGGAATTTGTCACAAAAGTTTAAAGTTATATTAGCAAAATTAAAAAAAAAATAGTATTGAATTAATATTTGTACAATAAATTTAGTACTAATTTGATAATTATCTATCCTAACGTAGGTGGATTTTGTTAGGTGCTGTAGGAATAGTACTTTAAGATCAATTCCGTGTCATAGGCTTTTTTTTTCCTCAGCAACTATTATTTTGCCGCAAATACTTTTTGTTCTCGACAAGAAACAATTTGAGAAAATTCAATTGTCTAAAATTAAACACCGGAAACCGCAAAAAAAAAAAAAGAAAAAAAAAAATTAAACACCGGAGGGCCCATGCACCGTACATACAGCTTGAAGGCACTTTCAGATCGCTTGGAAGACTTGGAAGTCTTCGAGCTTCCTTTCCTCGCACAGCCACCGAGAAACACTTCTTTGAGGGCCAGTTTTTCCGTGTGCAGGGCAGAGGAGCCCACGATCTTCTTCGCAAACCCAGCGATCAACGTCCCCCGGTCGTCCCGAGCGACTCCGGCGACGAATCCCTCCGACGAACCGGCTAGCCAGGACCAGGAGCCATCGATATTCATCTTCACGAAGCCCTTTCCCGGCAGCAGTGACCACGAAAACCGTACGATTTTCTTCGACTTATTCTGGATTTGCTCTGAGGTGTTCGTTTGATGAAATTCTTGCTCGGTTTGATGAAATTCTTGCTCAGAATGAGTGCGTTGTCCACAATCGAGGCCGGATCTGGTCGTCGGGGACTGAAATACCCATTTGTATTTTGTTGCGTTCCTTCCTATGTAATTGGACCAAAAGTCTCCTCGATCAGCTTCTTAACAAGAATGAACAAGTGGATTTATGAAAAGATTGCAGGCTAATCTCAAACCCTTCCAAAAATTTAAGTTTTTAGAAGAATCCGTGATTTAGTATTTGATTTTATAATACTAATTATTGTAAATGTTTATGTAAGTTTGAATTGACTTTTATTTTCTACTTTTTGAATTTTTGGTTTTCTTAAGTTTGTTGATTGTTGGTCTTTTCCAGTTTCCTAGATTCACATATAATGTTTCACAATCTTTAAAAAATTTGAGTAGTGTGTTTTAGATTTTTTATTTTTTTATTTTTTTGGTCCATATTGGTGTTTTTAAAATTGGCAAGATTGAAGAAGGTATATTCTTTGCTTAGAGAATGCATATAACACACCTATCAAATAATCTCTCCACATATGTAATCTTTTATTCAAAAAGTCTTCCTAGAATTTCGTGAGTGGAGAAAAGTAGTTGGCAAAAGCAATGCTATATAGCATTTCTAATGTTGACTTACAAATGATATGAATCATTGAGAGTTTGAATATAATACGATTATCTAAATACTTGACTTTAGTTTTGTTGTTATTCTGTAACTGAATTTATATGTTGGTAATCTCACTCCTGATATATTCACGCCATATGTTCATGGTTGAAACCTTCAGTCAGCCAAGGGCAAAGGCTTCTCTTGTTCACATACGAGGGAGAGAGCTACTAAAGCTAAAGTTAAAATGGAGAGCTCAGAGGCAGAAGCATCATCAGAATGCGAGCATCAAGTGTTCTTGAACTTCAGAGGACCTGACACTCGTAATAATTTTACCGACTTCCTCTACCACAGCTTGGCTGATACTGGTATCCACGTCTTTCGAGACAGTGAAAACCTCCATGTTGGTGAAAGAATCAACGGAGCGCTCCAGAGAGCGATCGACAACTCTAGGATCTACATCCCCATCTTCTCTCCAACCTACGCTTCGAGCAAATGGTGTCTCCGTGAACTCACGCAGATTATGGAGAACACCTCCAAGTCAAACGGGAATAAAGAGATCCTACCTATTTTCTTTGATGTGGAACCCAAAGATGTTAAGATGAAAACCCAGTTATATTGCGATGCCATTCTCATTTTGCAGGGCGAGGATAACTTGAGCATTGAAGAAGTAGATTCCTGGAGAAAGGCTTTGACGGAGGTTGATGCAATAAAGGGATGGGAAGTCAAGAAATGTGATAGGTGAGCTTGCTGCATTCCAAGATCCTTCTTTTTCCCTAATATTTTTTCCTATTTGCAAAAACTAAGTAAATAATTCACAGATAGAAGGAACATATTAGATGTGGGTAGGAGGAGAGAATTCAAGAAAAATAAAAATTCATGCTAGAGCTACTAAAATTGTTAGTGTTCTTAATTTCACTAGAGGTGCTATCATATGTCTTTTTTTAATGAAGAACTGAAAATAGAAATGAAAGCTCATTTTTTTCCTTTCGTTGATGGTCTATATAAATTTTGTTTCATTTTTCACCTCTGTCATTTAGTAAGCAACTCTTAGTGAAATTCTAATGCTTCTAGAACTTTTACTCAAAACTTAATAACGTAGATATATCACCACAAATGAGGTGGAACTTCCCCTAGTGATACTAAACGGTATATGTGTGTAAAAAAAATGTGGAACTGCTGGAATAACGGCATTTTATATAATGGGTGATGAAGTGGAATAATTGAGTACCATGCATGTTCTGTCTAATAATTTGATCTTTCAATCGATACATCAGATATTTCTCCTCCTGAACATATAATATCCCACTTCTAAGGTTGTCCCATGAATATAACTGATAAGATGCTAATTCATGATGCATAAATAGTTGTACATTTATCTTGCACAAACACGATTAACAGAATTCGAAAATTGCTAATCAGGTTGGGATCAAGTCATTTTTCAGGTGTCAAGAGACAATGCGACACGTGGCACCTAGCAATGTGCATGAGAAGCACGTTTGAAAGTGATGTAGATTCATATTTTTTATGGTTATAGTATTAGCTAGAAAAATCAAATCCGAAGTCCTTCGGGATCGATTTCATCTATCTCGTCAAATGTTTGTGTTATGCATGCTTGGTGTTATTTGGGAACTTTACAAGATCAAGTACACGTAAGGTTTGCACAACATATCAATGACAAATGTTAGGTTATCAAAAGCGGTAGCTAAGAAAACCTTACATTCAATACGAAATTTGAGAAGGCACATCTTGATTGTTGATGTCCCATTAGTTATGGAATTATTGTGTAGTTAAGCAGATGCAATTGAGTAACATCAACTAGTAGGAAACAAATGAAAAATTTAAGATTCTTTCGAACTCTAGTGGAATTGTATTATGAATGAAATTTAATTACTAGATTGTTTTTCTTTTCTTCTTTTTTTCGCAATTTTCTGCTATTGAAATGGTTTTCCTTCATGATAGCTGGGCCAAACTAATCAAGTTGGTCGTTGAGGAGGTTGTGGTTAAGTTGAAGATAAAGCAAAAGTCTGTGACTGAACATTTAATTGGAATCAATGATCAAGTGATAGAAGTAATAAATCTGTTAGACATACACACTGGAGGTGTGCGGCTCATTCAAATTCATGGCATGGGGGGTATCGGTAAAACGACTCTCGCCAAGGTCGTGTTCAATGAACTTTTGACCCACTTTGGAAAGTGTTGCTGCTTCCTTGAAAATGTTCGAGAAAATTCGTCAAGAGCTGATGGTTTGGTTAAATTGCAAAAGAAATTATTGTCTGAAATAGGAAATGCTGCAGGAATAGGAAGTATTGATGAAACTGAACGTCTAATGGAGATGATCGAAAGAAGACTTCGCAATAAGAAGGTCCTCATTGTGCTGGATGATGTTGATAACGATGAACAAGGGGAGAAATTAGTTGGAAAAGGTGCTTTTTGTTCAGGGTCTAGAATACTGATTACTACTAGAAACAAGAATGTTTTGCAAGGCTTTCAACTGAAGTGCAGTATATTACCTTATGAAATGAAGTTGATGAGTAGTGATCATGCGCTTCAGCTCTTCAGCAGACATGCATTTAACAAGGACTCTCCTTCAGATGATCGCGATGATATTTCAAAGGAAATTGTATTGGCTACTGGAAGCCTTCCTTTGACTATTGCAGTAATTGGTTCACTTCTGACCCATGGAACACAAGACCTATGGAAAGAAACATTGGACGATTTACGCAAAGCACCTCCAGAGGGTGTTTTTGAAAAGTTGAGGATTAGCTATAATGCATTGACTCCTAGGCAGCAACAAATTTTTCTGGATATTGCATGCTTTTTCATTGGTGATATAACGACAAACCCAATTTATATGTGGACAGATTGTGGTTTTTCCCCAATCCGTGGAATTGAGGTCCTCAAAAACAAGTCCTTGATAAAGATTGGAAACAACAATGAGTTTTTGATGCACGATCAACTTAGAGATCTTGGAAAGGAAATTGTTCGTCAAGAAAATCAAACAATTCCTGGAGGGCGTAGTAGGTTATGGATTCGAGATGAAGTCCTTACTACAATGAAAACAGAGGAGGTGGGACACTTCATGAGAGAACTAATAGATTCTCTTTTTGCTTCTTGGTTTTAATACTTTTCCTCAATAAAATGGAATGTTGAATGCTACTCCTTTCTTGTTCTCGTTTGCAGATGAAGAAAGTTCAAGCGATGGAAGTAACTCACACAAGCATATGTATCAAAAGTGAAGAGATTGGAAGGTTTAAAGAACTAAGGTTCCTTAGATTAGAAAAAGGAACCTTTGTTGGCGATCTAATGGATTGTTTTCCCAAACTAAAATGGATTCATTTGAGTGATTCTTCTTTTTTAGAGTGTGAGCTGACCAATATGTGCTTAAAGAATGTGGTTGTCCTTGAATTTTCAAGCATTCCCAATATAGATGATCAGAAATTATTGCAGTTAATAAAGGTGCGTCATATGCTTATTTCCTTTCTTTGTCCTTAAAATGAATGTTTGAATTGCTCTTCCATTGGATAATGCATTCACTTTTTACAGGGGGCAACAAAATTGAAAGTTCTTAGTCTTGCTAAATGTCATGGCATAACCAGAACACTAGACTTATCTGAATGCTCAAAATTAGAGAGGCTGACATTTTCCGCTTGCGACGGCTTAACTAAGATTGATGGCTCTATTGGGAAGTTAAAGGATCTGAAAGTTTTAAAGTTTGATTTTTGCGATCGCCTTGAAGGTTTGCCTGAAAAAATCGGGGACCTACGGAATCTAGAGCACTTCTCTTTACAATACTGTTGTGCAATGAAGGAATTACCGGATTTCATATTTAAGTGGAAATCATTGCGGAAGTTGCAGATTTCAATTGCACATCCAGTGGAGTCACCAGGTGCCATCAGAAAGTTTGAGAATCTGAAAGCGCTTCAGGTTGAAGGAAATTTGAAAAGTCAACTTCCTTATGAAATTGGCTTGCTTCTGCAACTTCAAATACTAGAGTTAAAAGGGTTTGATGAAATCCGAGAGTTGCCGGACCTCTCAAACTTGACTAATTTGGTTAGGTTGAAACTAGATGACGGCTCCAAAAAAATTGACAAACGAGATGGAACTTATATTGGTGATTTAAGGTGGATCAGGGGGTTATTCAAACTAAAAAAGTTAAGCTTGTGTCTCCTCCATGTCCCTGCTCCCACTGAGTTGGCTTCCCTTACTCAGCTTGACAAACTCCGTTTGTGTGGATTGAACTTGCAACCCCTCAAGCAACTTCCCTCTTCTCTATTAGAGCTAACCCTTGATAATTTCAATTCAACCACGTTTCTCTCCTCCCACTTAGAGAATTTGTCAAATTTAAGGCTCTGTCGCTCTCAAATGCAAGAGATAATACTCGATGGGCTTCAGCTTCCAAATTTATGGGAGCTTATAATTTTTGGCTGTGGACCCCTCGAGAGATTCATGCTATCCAGCATGACGAAGCTAGAAGACGTCAACGTGAAGTGCTGCCCAAAATTAGATGAGATCCACATCGCTGGGGTGCTGGAATCGTTGTGGAATTTTGATATCCTTAAATGTGCGTCCTTCAGAAGGTTCGTGTACGTTGACAGACATTGGAAATATTCCCATGAATCTTCACTAGTCTTTGTATCGAGAGTCTTCAATAAGTTGTTGGCACTCCGCATAGGGTTATGCGATAAGATACTCGGTTTTCAAGTTGTTGGTACGTCAGAATCGTTGCAAGAATTGACACTTTGTGATAATCATTTTCAAAGTCTTGGTGGTTTGTCAAAATTGAAGAACCTCAAGCGCTTGGACATAGAGTCCAACCCTGAGGTACGAATTGTCGAGGGCCTCCACAAGTTGGAGTTTTTCAAGTTCTTATACCTTATTGACTGCCCATTGTTGGAAAATGTATCGACCACCGAATTGCCAAATGATTGCTACTTAAGTATTGTCGGTTGCCCGAAATTACTTGGGCTTAAGCAAGGATTCGAAGGCTCCGTCCAAGATTTCAAGCAATATAAGGTGAGTCAGCAAAACCATTCACAAACATAAATTCAACTATAAGGAGATTTACAATAATTGTGGAAAATAAAAGAAAAAGAAACAATCATACAATAAGTCTTGGTCTCACTTACTTTAAAAACTAGTAGACGCATGTGATGTTTTCTCTCTCTGCATTTTTCTGGCTTTTCCTTTTTTCTGTATAGGAGAAAGTTTCAACTTCCTTCTAAAATTGGCTTGCTTCTGCAGCTTCAAATACTGGAGTTAAAAGGGTTTGATGAAATCCGAGAGTTGCCGAACCTCTCAAACTTGACTAATTTGGTTAGGTTGAAACTAGATGACGGCTCCAAAAAAATTGACAAACGAGATGGAACTTGTATTGGTGATTTAAGGTGGATCAGGGGGTTATCCAAACTAAAAAAGTTAAGCTTGTGTCTCCTCCATGTCCCTGCTCCCACTGAGTTGGCTTCCCTTACTCAGCTTGACAAACTCCGTTTGTGTGGATTGAACTTGCAACCCCTCAAGCAACTTCCCTCTTCTCTATTAGAGCTAACCCTTGATAATTTCAATTCAACCACGTTTCTCTCCTCCCACTTAGAGAATTTGTCAAATTTAAGGCTCTGTCGCTCTCAAATGCAAGAGATAATACTCGATGGGCTTCAGCTTCCAAATTTATTGGAGCTTATAATTTTTGGTGTGGACCCCTCGAGAGATTCATGCTATCCAGCATGACGAAGCTAGAAGACGTCAACGTGAAGTGCTGCCCAAAATTAGATGAGATCCACATCGCTGGGGTGCTGGAATCGTTGTGGAATTTTGATATCCTTAAATGTGCGTCCTTCAGAAGGTTCGTGTACGTTGACAGACATTGGAAATCTTCCCATGAATCTTCACTAGTCTTTGTATCGAGAGTCTTCAATAAGTTGTTGGCACTCCGCATAGGGTTATGCGATAAGATATTCGGTTTTCAAGTTGTTGGTACGTCAGAATCGTTGCAAGAATTGACACTTAGTAATAATCATTTTCAAAGTCTTGGTGGTTTGTCAAAATTGAAGAACCTCGAGCGCTTGGACATAGAGTCCAACCCTGAGGTACGAATTGTCGAGGGCCTCGACAAGTTGGAGTTTTTCAAGTTCTTATACCTTAATGACTGCCCATTGTTGGAAAATGTATCGGCCACCGAATTGCCAAAAGATTGCTACTTAAGTATTGCCAGTTGCCCGAAATTACTTGGGCTTAAGCAAGGATTCGAAGGCTCTGTCCAAAATTTCAAGCAATATAAGGTGAGTCAGCAAGACCATCCACAAACATAAATTCAACTATAAGGAGATTTATAATAATTGTGGAAAATAAAAAAAGAAACAATCATACAATAAGTCTCGGTCTCACTTACTTTAAAAACTAGTAGACGCATGTGATGTTTTCTCTCTGTGTGTTTTTCTAGCTTTTCCTTTTTTCTGTATATGAGAAAGTTACATAGTTGCGGTAAGAGGTTCAGATTTTATCACAAATATTTGGAAAAACTTCATTTTATAGGATATATATAAGCTTATAGCCTATTATTTAAAATTTTCTATCATTTTATAAGAAACAATTGGTTTTACCTAGCATTTTTTCTACGTAATATACTGCACTTTTTTTTTTCTCCATTTCTTCCTTAATACCAATCATTATGACAATGACTTTAATGATTTGCAATATTTAAAGTGTAGATAGAACATTAAAGAGATAAATATATTAGAAGTCCTAAAGCTTACAAAAAATTACAATTGAGTTTAATTTAGTATAATCGAGTCTTTTTATTAATTTCGTTCAATTAGTTAAATGAAAATTTTTGTTTATTCTTTTCACACTCCTACGTGGCATAGAGCTTCGAGCCTTTTTTTTTGGTCGGAAAGCTTCGAGCCTTCAAACACAATGTTTGTGTGCAAAAACTTCTGCCCTTTTAAGGTTTGCCCCAAATTTCCAGCCCTGATCGAGTATTCTTCTCAAGTTCTCGTCACTTCTTCATCAGTCTTTCTCGTCCATAGTGTACTTCTTGTTCATGGAGTCCGCTTCTCATTCATCGATCCTCCTCTTCTTCATCTGAGTGTCCTTTTTCTTCTTCGCCGAATCCCCAAATTTCATCTTCGTTCGAGCGCAACGACGTCGAGTCCTTGCGCAAGAGCTCGATGAGGCCAACGGCGATGTCGGGTCCTCTTCGTCCAAAGCCGGGCGGCGTGAATGAGGGTGTTATAAGCCACTACATCGAGCTTAATCTCCTTTCTTGTACTCTGCTTTCATTCCGAAGGAGGTATGGGAACTCATTTGAGTTGTTTTCTCTTGTGGATTGAATAGGTCTGAAGTTTGGGAATGATGTCAATGGGTATATGCCCAAACGCAGGATGTTGTTGCGATCTTACTAATCTTAGCAAAATAAGAGATAGGATCGTCCAAAACAAAACAGAAAAAGGACACAGATTGTTCGCATGCTTTTGTTTCGGTTGATTAAGGTGGGAGCAACTATATTTAATGCTCTATTTCGCAGTTCTCTGCTTCGGAGACATGCTAAAAGGATTGGGGATTTGGCGTGAATATCATGCATAATGCCCATAAAAATTTCCTGAAAACTCAATTTCAAATTAGTATGAATCCATCTTTTGGCCTGTGGAGTCAAAATAAAGGTGTCATCTTTACTTGAAGTGCTATTTGTTCACTTAGAATCTCCAGAATATCCAAAGAATGCACGATTTCTTTAATATTGTATTTGGGATATTTTCAATTTAGAGCTTGAACTGGCCTACATAATTTGACGATTCAAAGTGCTATCTATTTTTGGAGTGCCGATTTTCAAGGACAATCTGGTCTGAGGTGCCGAAGCTTTTACTAGTACAGGATCATTCATACTATGGTTTAAAAAAGCATGTTTTCAGCATTACAATCATTAGCATTAGATGGTGACTTAGGGAAGACAGTATTCATTTTTCTTCTTCCATGTTGCCAAATTTGTTGCTTGGGAGCCCTTCAAGCAATGAAACAAAAACCTGGATAAAACGTGTTTGTTTTTGAGTCTTAAAATTGGTCTAGTCAGTTCTTTGTCAAATTGAATTTGAGTAGCGCCAACATGTGGTAATTAGGTGTCCTTCCTCTGGTGAGGCCACAAAAATGGTGATATACAATGCCCTGGGTTTGTTAATGTCTCCAGTTTTTGCAGGAGGAAGAGATTGTATCGGTTGCATTACCACACCCATTGATGGTTCGGTTCCTATTACGGGCTTCACATGCACAGAATGTACAACTGCAAATGCGCGTACCAGGAAAGACGGAGGAACTCCTGACTCCATTTGAGGTAAATTCCTGTCAGTAGACTAGCCATATGCCTGAAGTTTGAACACTTGGTTTGGTTGCATTCAGTGTTGACTGTACTGAAGTTTAAGTACCTGGTTTATTAGTATTCCTCCTGACAGCGAAGATGGTGGAATATACTCGGTTTATCAGTGGGGACTGCACTGAACTTTAAATACTTGGTTTATCAGAGGTCACCAGGGTTTCTGTTGCTTGAAGACCAGAGAGAACTTCAGTTCTAATCACAGATTTTTGGAAAAATTTCATATCGTAGGAGATATATATATATAAAGAATAGCTTAGAACTTATTATTTAAAATATTTTTTCGATTTATGTGAAACGAATGGTTTTACTTGGCATTTTTACCAAAAAGAGAAAAAAGGTTTTACTTGGCATATTTTTTACATAATGTATTCCACTTTTTTTCCCATTTCTTACTTAATACCAATCATTGTGAAGCTGAATTCTGCAATTTGCAATATTTACAGTGAAGATAGAATGTTAAAGGGATAAGTGCACCATAAGTTCTAGAATTGGTCAAGAAAGTGCAATTCAGTACTAAAACTGGTCAATTTGGTGCAACTGAGTCCTTTTGTTAACACTCTGTTCAATTTGGCTAATGGAAATGCTGACGGCACATTTTTATTCATTTCACTCTCCTATGCGGTGTAGAGCTTAAAAGAAAAGGTTTGTGTGCAAAAATGTCTCTGTTTAAGGTTTACCCCAAGTTTCCAAGCCCTAACAGAGTTTTCTTCTCCAGTTTTCTTCACTTCTCCTAATTCATGGAGTTTTCTTCTCAAGTTCTCACCTATTCATTGGTCTTTTTGATCCATGCCTCCATGATTTAATTCTTGTTTGTTGAGTCTGCTTCTTGTTCATCAATCCTCCTATTCTTCATCTGAGTGTCCTTCTTCTTCGTCAAGTCCCCAAATTTCCTCTTTGTTTGAGTGCGATGACATTGAGTCCTCGCGCAAGAGCTCTGAGGTTGATGGCAATGTCGGGTCCTCTTTGTCCTAGCCCAATGGCGTGAATAAAGGTGTTAGAAGCTACTACATCAGACTTAATCCCCTTTTCTTGTATGTCTTTAGTCCCGATGGAGGTATGTGAACTCATTTGAGGTGTTTTCTCTTGTGGATTGAATAGGTCTGAAGTTTGGGAGTGATGTCAATGAGTATATGCACAAACACAGGAAGCTCTTGCAATCTTACTAGTCTTAGCAAAATAAGAGATGAGATCATCCAAAACAAAACCGGAAAAGGACACAGATTGCTCACATGATTTTGTTTGGGTTGATTAAGGCGGGAGCAACTATATTTAATGCTCAATTTTGCGGTTATCTGCTTTGGAAACATGTTAGAAAAAATTGGGGATTTGGCTTGATTATCATGCATGCCGCCCCTTCGAAATTTTCTGAAAAGTCAATTTCAAATTATTATGAATCCGTCTTTTGGACTGGGGTGTCAAAATAAAGGTGTCATCTTTACTTACAAGTGCTATTTGTTCACTTAGAATCTTCAGAATATCCAATGAATGTGCGATTTCTTTAATATTATATTTGGGATATTTTTAATTTAGAGCTTGAATTGGCCTAGCATAATTTGATGATCCAAGGTCCTATCTAATTTTGTAGTGCCAATTTTCAAGGACAATCTGATCTGAGGTGCTGAAGCTTTTAGTGGCACAGCACCACTCATGCTCTGGGTTAAAAAAGCATATTTGCAGTGTTACAATCATCAGCATTAGATGGCAACTTAGGGAAGACAGTACTCGTTTTTCTTCTTTCATGTTGCCAAATTTGTTGTTTGGAGCCCTTCGGGCAATGAAACAAAAACCTGGATAAAATGCGTTTGTTTGTGAATCTTAAAATTAGTGTAGTCATTTCTTTGTCAAATCGAATTTGAGTAGGGCCAACATGTGGTAATTAGGTGTACTTCCTCTGGTGAGGCCACGAAAATGGTGAAATACAATGCCCTGGGTTTGTTAATATCTCCTGTTTTTGCAGGAGGAAGAGAGTGTGTCAGCTGCATTAACAGACCTGTCGATGTTTTGGCACCCATCATTGGTTTCGCATGCAACACAAGAACAAATGCGCGTACCAGGAAAGATGGAGGAACTCCTGGCTCCATTTGAGGTAAATTCCCGTCGGTAGACTAGCCATATGCCTGAAGTTTGAACACTTGGTTTGGTTGCATTTGGTGCAGACTGTACTGAAGTTCAAATACTTGGTTTATTAGTATTAAACAGCAAAGATGGTGGAATATTCTTGGTTTATCAGTGGGGACTGTACTGAAGTTTATACACTTGGTTTATCAGAGGTCACGGGGGTTTCCATTGCTTGAAGATCAGAGAGAAGAAGAAGAAGATCATGATGCAGGCACACGAGCAGCAGGCCTTACAACAGGCCCAGTGGCAGTGGCAGCAGTAGCTGCTGCTGATCCTGCAGAGCTTGCCGGGGAACTTGAGCTTCAGAAGCAACATGTTGCTATTGAGGGAGGACGAGGAGATGTTGAGGGCTGCTCCATTTACTTTCAGGGCCAAGGAGGAGGAGATCGAGAGGAAGAAGATGGAGATCTGCAACTGTGTTCTCTCCCACCTGGGTCGGATCAAGGAAGAGACCAAACGCTTGGCCACTATTCACAAGGTATGCAACATAAAATCCCCACATGAAATTGGTTTACTTTGGGGGCTTTTTCTTTTCTATGTTCTGGTAATAGCAAATAAGAGGTGAGGGCTTTTTGTAGTTAAATTCATGGAGAGTTTTTTATTATTTTGTTTTGGGAATGAACAGCAAAACGGCAGCGAAGATGACGGTGGCGAGTATAAAGCTGCTGAGGAACAAGAGATAGGTGGTGGTGAAGCAGATGAGGCACGACATTGTGTCTGGTCAGGACGCCACTACTCATGTCCAGGTACATCTAGTTCTTTCATTATGATTTGCTTTTGGTTATTGCATTGGCAGTTGGTGTGGCTTCTTTGTATTGGACGGAATTCATGTCTGTGTTGAGAGAAATTGGTTGAGAAAATGGGTTACTCTCAAATTTTTAGTGGTTTTTGTACATCTAATTTATAATGAGAATGCTTTGAGACTGCTGAGCTTGAAATAGTCATATCGTTTTTGGTTGCATTCAGTCATTTGTATCATCCGGTGTGAAAAAATTCATACTTGAGCGAATTTTTGAGATTTTGAATTCGCATGTTATTTGATTCATGGGATGCTGTACGTTTCACAGACTTCTAGAAGACTTGACATTCAAGTAGGAATGCTTTTATATCCAAACAATCACCCAAGACCTCGGCATTCTAATCGACGAGGCTGGCAAAATATATCGTGGACCTACCTAAAAAGCCTAAAGGTGGCTTGCATATGTGACTTGATACATTGAGTTAGACCTACAAAATTGCATAGCCTTATGGAAATTGCTTTCTAATGTGGATGAGGGCCTGTGTCTGACACGCCCAAAAGTGCTGTGAAATCGATGACCACGAATCTGAGCCAATAGACCCAACAAAAGCAAAGTGGAATCCCAAGCTGTACATATGCACCCGTTCGATGATTTCAATAAGAGTCGAAAAAAACTAACATATTTAGCACGAGAACGAGTATTCCCCACAGCTCTGCAAATATGCAGAGATATGGAAGTGTTGTTGAAAATCACGTATTTAAGTGTCTTTAGTGTTGAAGTGTTGGAATATAATCCAAAAGAAAACACAAACTGTTTGTTGCAATCAGAACATGAAATTGGAGGTGAGGTACGGATATCCGAATCTCCTTAAGGCAATTAGTTCTCGCCAATGGTGCTCCGCAGATTTACGAACTATGCCTCCCAAGATACAACACCTCGAACCTGTTTGGACTAAAGACTATGCAAACAGGACTTATTCGAACCGTTCAATCAACCAAAGACACTCGAAAATTCGGAAGAGTAGAAAAGTGTATCGAGCCTTTTGGAATCGAGTTGGAAAACCAAAAACCATTAGAACTTTTTGAAGCTCTATGCTCATATCTATTTATAGAGCTTTTTTGGTTCATGTACTACAGAGATGCATGAATTAAATAGACGCGTGTATCCACGAAATTCATTAATAAAGAGATACGTGAATCCAAGAGATTCATGTATCCAAAGATACATGAATTCAAGGGATTCATGAACTCAATAAATACATGAACTAAACGATACATGAATCTAGGAAATTCATGAATTCAATAGATACGTAAACATTAAAATATAGGAAATTTATGAATCCAAAAAGAGATACGTGAACAGAAAAAACGTATCTTAATTTATTGGCTTCCGTTGATCCATTAACAATAATTACAACAATCCCCCACATTAATGGATCAACAAAATATTTTTGACTCGAAGGAATCTGAGCATACCTGTTGAAATACACTGCATCAAGATAGGTAGCTTTCGCTTTGAACCTTCTTTAGTGAAAGCCTATCGGACTTACTTAACTAGTCGATGGACTAAGCTTTGAATCGCCAGTTGTTTGTGTAAGCCTAGACAATAAACCTCACACAGAGTATTTCCAATTCAAGATTGGTTCTCGGTTGTGTTCATTCTTTCGGCCCCGAACGCTTGGGATTCATGCGTGCTTTAGAAAATCTAGCCTTTAAAGATTTTCATAGAGTCGGCCAGCTCCACGCATATAGGTGCATTCCTATTAAAGATATCCTACCATATCTTACTTGAATGTTATATTGCAAGTTATAGGAATCATTAAACGCATAGCGTACCCTTAATAACGCCGTAGGAAAGCACTGTTGCATCATAGGAATGAGAGACAGTGCTCACACTAGAGTTTCCAAAATTTGCGTTGTCCTATTGAACCTAGTCCATGGGATCTCCAATCGCATAGGTTAGGTTTCCACCACTGGAATCTCTTTATTGGGTTAAGGCTCTTAAACCCATTCCCCTCGATGCGCTTTATCTGCTCTTTTGACAAACCTTTTGTCAGGCGGATCCGCAATATTTTCCTTTGACTTTACAAAGTCTAAAGAAATTATTCCATTTGAGAGCAACTGCCTTACGGTGTTATGTCTACGACGAATATGTCTAGACTTACCGTTATAAATCACATTATGTGCCCTTGCAATTGCCGCTTGATTGTCACAGTGTATGCAAATTGCAGGCATAGGTTTTGGCCACATTGGAACATCTTCTAAAAATTGTCGAAGCCATTCTGCTTCTTCAGCCTTTATCCAAAGCAACAAACTCGATTCCATTGTAGAGCGTGTTATTAGAGTTTGTTTAGAGGATTTCCATTACACTTTGCAAACCTCCTAGCATGAACAAATATCCGCTAGTCGATTTTGATTCATCAGAATCTGAAATCCAGTTGGCATCACAATAACCTTCCAAAACATCTGGATATTTGCCATATTGTAGAATATAGTCTTTTGTCCTTTTCAAATATCCTAATACTCTCATCAAAGCATTCCAATGCTCATGACCTGGGTTACTGGTATATCTACTCAGTTGAGTACGCAATATCAGGTCTAGTGCAATTCATGATATACATGATGCTACCGATTACTTGAGAGTATTCTAGCTGTCTAACACTATTTCCAGTGTTCTTTCTTAAAGTTAGGTGTGGAAGAAAAGGATTGTTTGCATCTTTAATGCCGAATCCTTTAAATCTCTCAAATACCTTTTCAATGTAATGAGATTGTGTTAAACTTAAGCCATCAGAATTCCTTAGAATTTTGATGCCGAGTATAACATCTGCAACACCTAAATCTTTCATCTCAAAGTTCTTCTTGAGAATGTTCTTGGTGATTTTGATGATCTCAATGTTATCTCCAAAAATTAATAAGTCATCAACATATAGACAAATAAGTACATATCCAACTGTAGTGGATTTAGTGTACACACATTTGTCACACTCATTGATTCTATACCCATTTTGAATCATTACCCGGTCAAATTTCTCATGCCATTGTTTAGGAGCTTGTTTAAGTCCATACAATGATTTGACAAGTCTACACACTTTGTGTTCTTGTCCTTTAACCTTGAACCCTTCAGGTTGTTCCATATAAATCTCCTCGTCGATATCACCATTTAAGAATGCAGTTTTCACATCCATTTGATGTATCTGCAAATTGTATAGTGAAGCTATAGCAATCAACATCCTTACTGATGTTATTCTTGTGACAGGTGAATAAGTATTAAAGTAGTCAAGACCCTCTTTTTGTCTAAACCCTTTGGCTACAAGCCGAGCTTTGTACTTATCAATGGAACCATCAGCTTTTAGTTTTTTCTTGAAAATCCATTTACATCCAATTGGTTTATTTCCGGGTGGAAGATCAACCAATTCCCAAGTATGGTTACTTAGGATAGAATGGATTTCATTGTCAACGACTTCTTTCCGAAAGGAGCATCTGGAGATGACATTGCCTCTTTATATGTTTGGGGCTCACCTTCTAACATGTATGTTAGAAAATCAGGTCCGAAAGATTTTTCAATTCGAGACCTTTTACTCCTTCGAAGTTCAGCTTCTTTGGCCACAACTTCATCATCCTCAGATTCTGATTCTCTAAGCATTTTCTGAGAAAGTTCTCCTTGATTTATTTTTGCAGGATATATATCCTCAAAAAATTCAGCATCCCTTGATTCTAGGATTGTATTGGCATGAATTTCCGCATTTTCAGATTTATGAACCAAAAATCTATATGCGCTACTATTTTGAGCATAACCAATGAACATACAATCCACCGTTTTAGGTCCCAACCGAGTTTGTTTCGGAGGAGGAATTGCCACCTTGGCCAAGCACCCCCACACTTTTAGAAAATTATAGGATGGTAACTTTCCATTCCATAACTCGTATGGAGTTTTACCTGTCTTTTTGTGGGGTATTTTATTAAGAATATAATTTGCGTTAAAACCGCCTCCCCCACAAGTTCGAGGTAAACTCGAACTCAAAAGCATGGCTTTAGCCATCTCCTTTAGTGTCCTGTTCAATCGTTCAGCAACTCCATTTTGTTGTGGAGTATAAGATGCAGTCGTTTGGAGAATTATTCCAAAACTCGCATAATACTCTTTCAAATTGATTGAACTATATTCTCCTCCTCTATCAGACCTAAGTACTTTGATTCGTTTATCAAGTTGGTTTTCAACTTCATTTTTATACTTGACAAACATGCTCATAGTCTCATCTTTGCTAGTTAGTAAATAAACATAGCAAAATCTAGTACAGTCATCCACAAATGTGATGAAGTACTTTTTTCCACCTCTACTTTCTACAAATTTTAAATCACATAGATCACTATGGATTAAATGTAGAGGTTCACTTGTTCTTTCAATGGATTTGAAAGGTTTCTTGGCAAACTTGGCCTCAACACAAGTCTCACACTTGTAACGGGCATCCAACTCAAATCTTGGAATTAACCCCAAGTTTGCTATTCTCTTCATTATACCATAGTTTACATGTCCTAATCTACCATGCCATAGATAAGGAGACACAACAATGTAAACTGAAGACTTTTCTTTATTCATAGTCTTTGGGTACACATACTTTGAGTTTACATCAATGACAGCCGCGTTGGCCTTAAACAGGTCATTACACAAGTACCCTTTCCCTACATACATCCCTCCTTTTGAAAGTACAAACTTGTCAGATTCAAATACAACTTTGAAACCCTTCTTGACAAGTATAGGGCCAGAAATTAGATTTTTCTGAATATCTGGTACATGCAACACATTTAGCAAGGCGACCTCCTTGCCGATGTAAACTTCAGGGATCACCTTTCCTCTTCCAAATGATCTTTGTTGATGCGAGTTAGCCATATAAAGCTTCTCATCTTCTTGACCTTCTCATAAGATGAGAACATGTGTTTATCTCGCACGATGTGATTTGTGGCACCCGTGTCTAGCCACCACCACTAGTGTTCGACACCGAGATGCTTCGACATTACCACGCGAGACTGACCTCTCAATATTGTCATGCTTTGTCAAATTCGATTCTTTGGGCTGCACCTTCGTTGTTGCCTTTTTTCGGGCGCTTTTTGCAATCCTTAGCACGATGGCCAGACTTGTTGCATATAAAACATGTCCCTTGGAATTTCTGGAATTGCTCCTTTTGCTTGCCATTTCCTTGAAAAGACATCTTCCTTTTTCTATCTTGCTTGGATTTGGAAGATTCCACAATGTTGGCCTTTGGCTCAGAAGAAGGTTTTGCACTCCTTCTATTGTCCTCCTCGATTCTGAGGCGCAAAAGTGAGATCTTCAAGGCTCATCTCCTTCCGTTTGTGCTTCAAATAATTTTTGAAGTCTGACCAGGCCGGAGGTAGTTTCTCAATCATGGCCGCCACTTGGAATGATTCACTAAGTATCATTCCCTCGGCCGAGATGTCACTCAAAATTAATTGCAATTCTTGAACCCGACTCATGACAGATTTAGAATCCGCCATCTTGTAGTCCAAGAATTTGGCAACCACAAATTTCTTGGTGCCAGGCATCCTCGCTTTTGTATTTTTCTCCAAGGACTCCCATAATTGTTTAGCGATTTCAATATTACAATAAACATTATAAAGAGAATTCACTAAACAGTTAAGGATATAATTTCGGCATAAGAAGTCCCCATGCTTCCAAGCCTCCAACGCACCGAGCGTCGTGACATCTTGCTCATTTGGACTAATTATCGGGCACACCTCCGATAAATATTTCGTCGATTGAGCATGGTCGGATAGAAGTACATCTTCTCGCCGCCACTTTGTTTAAAGCCCACTCCGGTGAATTTCTCCGGTTTCTCATTAGTTGTAACTGGAGGTGTTGCCATTACGGTAGGCAAGGTTCGTTGAACCATCCCTCCGAAAGCAGAGCCAAAAGCCATTTGGCTTACACTGTTCAAAAATGGGCATCCGGGTATACCAGTCATATGACTTGTACCCGCACCACCAAAATTGGTGTCGGCCCAAGGGCCCGTAGCATTGGCTGCTACAAATTCAGACCTCGAGGGTTGAACATCTTCCATAGCATCGATCGAATCGACCATAGGAACGTCTCCAGAAACATTCGGGACATTGAAGGGCACTTGGTTGTTTCCAGCCATCTCAATAATCTGACAAGAACAACAAACAGTGAGTGAATAATTGCCTTAAGATTGTTGGAATATAATCTAAAAGAAAACACAAACTGTTTGTTGCAATCAGAACATGAAATTGGAGGTGAGGTACGGATATCCGAATCTCCTTAAGGCAATTAGTTCTCGCCAATGGTGCTCCGCAGATTCACGAACTATGCATCCCAAGATACAACACCTCGAACCTGTTTGGATTAGCACTATGCAAACGGGACTCGCCGAACCGTTCAATTGAACCAAAGACACTCAAAAAATTCAGAAGAGTAGAAAAGTGTATCAGAGCATTTTTGGAATCGAGTTGGAAAACCAAAAACCATTAGAACTTTTTGAAGCTCTATGCTCATATCTATTTATAGAGCTTTTTTGGTTCATGTACTACAGAGATGCATGAATTAAATAGACGCGTGTATCCACGGAATTCATTAATAAAGAGATACGTGAATCCAAGAGATTCATGTATCCAAAGATACATGAATTCAAGGGATTCATGAACTCAATAAATACATGAACTAAACGATACATGAATCTAGGAAATTCATGAATTCAATAGGTACGTAAACATTAAAATATAGGAAATTCATGAATCCAAAAAGAGATACGTGAACAGAAAAAATGTATCTTAATTTATTGGCTTCTGTTGATCTATTAACAATAATTACAACATGAAGTACACAAGTATTTAGACCTCTGATAAACCGTTGGGTTGAGGAAAAGAAAACAATGAGACTTCATTTCATTCGTCCCCTCGACCATTCGGGGTCAAATTTTAAATCACTGTTTATGTTGGAATGTTTCCCGCTCGGGGGAGGGGGTGGTGTTGGCATTTAATTGTCTCGCTTCTCAGGCGCCTCTTCTACAATCCAGATTAGCATGTGCCATTACATTTGGTGATATATTAGACTATACAAGAGGCCAAAGCTGTTAAGTTCACTAGATTTTTCGTAACAGAATGAAATGGTATCAGAAGTTCTTTAATAAGAATGGTAAGAACGACGAAAGCTGTCATATTGCCAAAGAGCCAACAGCTTTCCATTAGAATATCTAGTTTTCAGTGGTAAAGCAAGCACGAAGCTGGAACAAGCGTACTGAAGATGAGGGAAGCAGGACTTCCAGTAGTTCAACCTGACACAAATGCACACACTCACACCTAAATAAACTATGGAAGGCTTAGAAACTTCCCACCAACTCTCGCGTTAGACACAACCAGCACAATGACACAACACCTTAATTGAACAAATGACCATTGATATTATCATTTTTTTTTCTTTACTCATGCAATTGCTTCTTTTAATGTCTATACTTGGCCCTTTGAGCCTTGATTTTAGTAGAAGTTAGCTCACGTTAACCTCCTCATGTCTTGATTGGCTGGATTCACACAATGCTTGGTTCATTTCAAGGATGTCGATTATCATGTCCTTAGCTCAATCCGGTGTGTTCAGATCAATCCACAACTTATTACAACCATAAAACCAATTCCTACTTGTTTTTGTGATGAGAATTGGTGATCAAAGAACACAGTAGCAATTAAGCTCCGAGTCAACCTCATTAGGAGTTGCACCACTTGATTTAGACATAAGTGCCCTCAATCTTCTGGCCAACATTCTTCGATTTGGCAACTGAAGGCTCTACTAAATGCAACAGAAGCAACGGATGAATGCAACAGAAGAAACATCTGTTGACTATTGCGATTATAGCAGGATTCTGCTAGGAGCTTCTTCACTATAACATAGACAATGCAAAGCAAAAAGAAAGCATCTGTATAAAAAGAAGTGGACTTTGTTGTTGCAAGAAGAATAATGAATTCACAGATATTACCATGTATAGCCTGATCACAAGAGCATCGAAGAAATTGGTGACATTTAAGTGCAAGGTGTTGGCCACGTTACAACCCAAGTCATGCGAAGGTGAGGTTTAACTCCCGTTTTGGACTATTATAATGTTACGAAGAGAATATTCATCCCAGAACCTTCACATCCCGCGAACAATTTGAATTTTCGGAATTCTTTTATATCTTCGAATTTCCTAATTCTTTATTGATTTGTAGGATTTTTATATCTTTTATGAATTCTTTTATCATTTTTAATGAATTTGTTTATTTTATTTTATTCAGCGAATGGGTTCGGACCGTTTATCCATCCGATTTTCTGACCCGAACCGTATACCCGGATGCGACCAGCGTCGGATTACAACCGATTTTTTTTATATTATTTGAATTTTTTAAATTCTTTTTATTTTTTGTCTTTTCCTGTTTTTGTCTTGTTCTGCCTGCACTTCTTCCTTCTCCTCTCGACATCCTCTACCCGAACACCATCTTTCGCGGTCATTTATTTGTATTCCTTTTTAACGTAACAAATACCATCACCGACGAGTTTATCACGAGAGCTTAGATCACCGCCGACCTATCTCCGACCGCCGATCGTCTATTCCGACCGACGTTGACCACCTCCGGCTGCCCATTCCATCTATTGGAAAACTTAACAAAAACCATCCTACCGAATCCACTTTTTTAACAGCAGCAACCTCAGCAAATTAACAAGCAAACTTACATGAATGAAGTGAGACTAGTATGCCCTTGAAACGCTGACTGTGCGATGGAATTCTCCGACGGAAAGCTTCCCGGCACTGGATATATGCATGTGTCACGGTCCGTGAATCCTCCCGTACTCGTGACACTTGTGAGTGGCGCTTGGGGTTATCTGGTAAAGAGTGTGAGGCAGAAGGGTAGAACACAACTGGTCCGTGGGAGTGGCGTCAGGACGGTTGGTGCTAGGAGTTCTAGGATAGAAGGATTACATTACTTAGGAGCTCTGAAGACGGGGTAGGCCTCCCGTGCACAAACTGGTCGGGAGCCGATGCCGCTCTCCCCCGACGAGGCCATGGCGGCCCGAAACCGGTTGTCGTCCCTAAAGAGAACTGCCCTTACTCGATGGACTAGACGCCCGAGCGAAGCCGGGCGTGGTAGGATCTCGCACGAAGAATCATTCACCGTATCGTTCGTGGAACACTAAAGAAAGGGCCGGCTCGGCGAATTCCGCTCGCTAGGCGCCCGCGGGTCGTTTCCGAGGCCAAGGGAACTCTCGGCCCGTGACAAGTGGTATCGGAGCGAAATCCCTCCGGTAAGCAAGTGAGCAAGTCGGAGAATCGAGCTTCTCGCTCTAGTGGGTCGAACTGATGAGCGCCCGGTCCGGTCCTCGCGCGGCGGAAAGTGAATGGCCGGGGCACAAGATGCTCGAACGAAGCCACGCTCTCTGTTCCTTGGATGGCAATGGTACTAGGACGAGTCAGTTCCTCGCCGAGCCGATAGGGAGTTCGAGAAGAACTGAACCCTTGCTGAATGGGGATAACGTTCCTGGATCGATCGGTGAATTCGAAGAAGAGGTCTACTATCACGTTTTCAACAAGAAAAGAACCTCCATTGGTCTGCTGGGGTCAAAGATGCTTTGTTTAGGGCCGGAATAGTGCTTTGCCAAAAGATGCGGTTGGCGAAAAATGCCACACTTGCCGGAAAGCGCGGTGACGAAATGGCCGAACGGCGGAGATCAAAAGAAGCCACCAATGGAGAAGAACTGTTTTGTTGGGCGAGCGTGACCGTTCGATGTGAATTCCCAAAAGTGGCACATCAATGGTTAATTTACGCTAGGAAGCGACGGAGCGAGAGATCGCAACGAGGGCGTTGCGGGTGAGTGGGGAGAATGTCACGGTCCGTGAATCCTCCCGTACTCGTGACACTTGTGAGTGGCGCTTGGGGTTATCTCGGTAAAGAGTGTGAGGCGAAGGGTAGAACACAACGGGTCCGTGGGAGTGGCGTCGGGACGGTTGGTGCTAGGAGTTCTAGGATAGAAGGATTACATTACTTAGGAGCTCAAGACGGGGTAGGCCTCCCGTGCACAAACCGGTCGGGAGCCGATGCCGCTCTCCCGACGAGGCCATGGCGGCCGAAACCGGTTGTCGTCCCTAAAGAGAATCGCCGCCTTACTCGATGGACTAGACGCCCGAGCGAAGGCGGGCGTGGTAGGATCTCGCACGAAGAATCATTCACCGTATCGTTCGTGGAACAGCTAAAGAAAGGGCTGGCCTGGCGAATTCCGCTCGCTAGGCGCCCGCGGGTCGTTTCCGAGGCCAAGGGAACTCTCGGCCCGTGACACATGCACGTTGGACTCGAGCAAAGATTTTTCATCAAATCGCATAGAAACACAGAGAAAATTCTAGTATTAGACATGATTCAACAAATAACCCGGCAAGTACGAATCGATCTTGAGTTTAAACGTGATTGAACTTTCGGCCCTCTGTTAGGCATTTTATCAAACATGCAATATGCAGATCTTTCAATGGTTTTCTGATTTGATTTTGACGAGATTCTCAGCCTCACACGTTACGAACAGACTTAAAACACCATTTTTAGCAATTAAAAAAAAAATCGTTTTATCAAGATTTCTTCAAGAAAAACCATCGAACCGAGCAAGTCTTTCTCGGCCAAAACAGAGACAGAGTAGAGCGTTTGGAGCGAGATTGCACCTGGTTTGTTTGGCGGATCGAGTTCTCGATTGACGATGATGAAGAGCGTCCGGTTAGAGCTTTTCCTCCGCTTGCGAAGAAATCTCGGTATTCGTCGATCTTCGACACCGAATCTGTGAAGAACAACTTGCGGATTAGCCTTCGACCGGAGCTCTGAAAATCGACGGCGAGCTCCGGCGATGTGGTTTTCCGTCGCTCTGAAACGGGATGCACTCTCTCGTTCTCTGAGATTTCTCCTTTCTCCTTGGCTGCTTCCAGCGAGCTCTTATGCGTCGAGCCCCTCCTCCGTCGAGCGAGCACACGTCTCAAGTGAACTCTCCCCTGGATGTCCCTCGCTCTCTCCTCCCTCAAAAACCAGGGAGCCCCCTATAATGGCCGAACGCTTCCGTCTTTCTGCTGCGTCACGGTCACGTCTCACCTTTTCTTTTCCCCAAGCGCGCTGATTTGTGGACAAGGAGGGGCTGGGCTGGGCTGGGCTTTTTGTTTCTTTTTAGTTCTGATGGGCTTATGTGAAAAAAAGAAAGAAAAATGGGTCAAGGAAAGTGAGTTTGACGCATGGGCCTAAAGAAATGAACGAAATAAGAGAAATGGGCTGGCTACGCGGGCTTGGCAGGTCCGAAATTTGCTAAGAAATGTGGGCTCCGAATTTTATGACAATTTTTTTATCTCCTTATTATATTTTTGTAAAATGAACGAATACTTAAAACATCAAGAAAAATTCGGGTGTCAACATAAACCTTTGTGCAAAATTTCAAAGTAGTCCTTCTAGCCAATTATTGACATTGTGGTTCACATCTAAAAAACATTGATACTCTCCAAGAAATTTCGTGTTGTATCGAACACTCCGACATATGTTCGATCCTCTCGAACACTCAAACACTCTCCGATAGTCAGTTAACACGTGTCAAAAAATCCGATACCTGATCAATTTTCCTGACACTCTGATACTTGAGTTAGAATTCTAACATATGAGTTTCCGACATGTGATTCATATACGTGAGGTCAATTTCAAAAGTTTTCAATAAATAGGGGTCAAAATGTACATATGTGAAAAATAAAAAATAGTAATAAAAATAATAAATGGGGAAAAAGAAAACTTTTAGTTTTTTCTTCTATTTTCATTCTTACTTCCTATGATACACAATTCACTTTCCAAGTTTTTTTTTCTCTTTTCTTTCAACACGTCTAACACGTGAGTCCATAATGTGAATTTTTTTTTACCTCCAAGTTTTATGGATTATAGGAATTGAGATATTAATAAATTGTGAATTGATGTTTTTAGTGTAAATTCATTCTAGAATTTTATTTATTTATTTATTTGTGAATTTGAATTAAATTAAGTTGATTGAAATAATCATAAAAATGAGAATTTATTATGAACATATAAAATTGTATATTTAATATACAACGTGTCCCACCTATCGAAATTCTTTGTTTTTTGAGAAACGATGTGTCAGTGTGTAGCATCGCGTGTTGTGTGTTGGTGTTGGTACTACTTAAGTCCGCATAAGATGTCATTTTGAGTAAAGCTATCCCTATCATTTACTATCTAGGATGATCGACAATGACTAGACGTAAGGTCAACAGTTTTTGGCGGCAATTGACTAGAATAACTATTTTGAAATTTCACACAAAGGTTTAAAATTACATAAAATTTAAAACTTTAGAACTGAATTAGTATTATACAATATATTTAGCATTGATTTGACAATCATCTCTCCTACCGTGATATAGAAATAGTGCTTTATGATCAACTCCGTGTTCTAGGCATTTTCTTTTTCTTAGCATATAATATTTTGGCACAAATACCTTTTGTTCTCAACAAGAGACAACTTGAGAAGGTTCAATTGTTGGAAATGAATTTCTAGGTTTGCATATTTCCAATATTAATTTAGTAAAAAGAATCGATTTATTGTTTTGACGATTCAATTACGTTATATATGATAAATAATTATGAAAAGCTTCTTGCTTGTATTCTATTTCGGATATCGATGTTGGAAATAACATGTCTCGCATTCTAGTCATAGTATGTGTATTTTGAATAATATTATTTGACTTTATTTATTTCTTTTTCAAGCCAAATTTGAGTGGCATCACTATGTCCCTCTTGTGAGATTGAAATGTCATGTAATGGATCAATAGTTTTATATTCTAATCATGAATAACATCTAACGGATACTAAACATAAGATAAGTAAGTGGAAATTAGAAAGCAATGGATTGGTTATTCCTTATCTTCTTCTTAGTCTTTTCCTTCGCACAATAAAGGATTTCTCCTCATTTCTTTCTTGTGTTGACATAAAAGTGCTTTTCTTATCCTGTTCATTAAAGATAACTACCAGTAGTATTATTCTTCCAGGTTTATGAAAACCTATTTTTATATTTATTATGTGTGTATACATGTACATACATACATATATACATATGTGTGTGTGTGTGTTTATAGAGTAGAATAAGAGTATTCTCGTGAACTTATGAAAAGAAAACAACTATGATGAGCTACTAAATAGAGTAGACTTGTTGAGCAAGTCCTTAAAAGGCTTAAAGGGAAGAAATAGGCGGGAGATCTTCCCTGAGGTGTGAGACCCCACAATGTCACTCATGTATTCCATTCTCCTCGGGAAGAAAACGATAGAGAGCAGAACTAGTAGGGGTGTGCATGGTCTGGGCGAGCGGTTCCCAACCTAGAACCAGGAACCACCCGTTAAGAACCGGTTTCGAAAAATTGGAACCGAGAACCGCCCGCTAGTTGCAAGGATTTACCCGAGAACCGGACCGTAGGGAGATGAGTAGATCCAGACGTGAATCGGAGAGGAAGAGGGAGCTCGGGGAGAATTGAGAGAGACAAGATGGAGTGGAAGAGTAGTGAATTGAGACAAGATGGTGATTGGAGCCCTAAATTTTAGATTTGCTAATTTCGAATTTTTTTAATATTAAAAATTAATATATTATTATAATATAACCGGTCCGGTCCAGGTGAGCGGGTGGGTGAATCTACCCATGGAACTAGGAATCGGACTGGTACCCACCGATTCCGATAAATTAGAATCGGGAACCGGATTGGTTCCCTTAAGAACCACCGGTTCCGGGCGATTCCGGTCTGATTCTGGATAGTTCGAGTAGGTCCCGATTCTTTTGTACACCCCTAAGAACTAGGAGGTTCTTCGGTGGTAAAGTTAGACACCACATCAGGGTGGAAATACTTTGGCCATTGCCAAGTAGGCAAGTATAATAACCTTTCGCAACTAGGATGATAAGGGAAGAGTGAAATGCCCTCTATTGGACTAGTTGCCTTACAGCAAGGTCTGGATAACTGACTGCCAACTCCAATACCCTTGGTTATCTAGACATTGCCTGGAGTCTACATGAAAAGGATTTGATTTACATAATGTTTGATCAACAATAAAAGAATTAACAGTGTCCTTCAGGAAAATAAAGGCGAGCGATTCTTTTTTTTCTTCTCACTCCGAAAGATTAATAAGATACTAAATGAACTTGTGAAAAAATTATCAATAGCAAATGAGTAAAATTATCCAAAAAGTCATAAACCTATTGTACGGATGTCAATTCAGTTTTAAGCTTTTGAATTTTGTAAATTGAATTCTAAAACTTTTGACGATTTATTAATATAGTCATTCTGGCCAATTTTAATAGAAAATTATTGACGTGGATGCTATGATGTGGACAATTTTTATAATTTATTAATTTTTTATTTTTCTTTCTTTCTTTTCCTTTTTTTTTACCAAGTTTGATGAGGGCAACCGACCCTTATCAACCACAAGCAAGGGCCGGTGACCCTTGCGCTCGATCAATGTGGGCTTTGTAGCCATCGCCAGATCTATGGCAGGTGAGGATCGATGGCCCTTGTCAGACTTAGAAGAAAAAAAGAAGGAGGAAAAGTAAGAAAGAAAAAGAATATATAAAATACAAAACTTAAAAAAGTCTAACAAAATTATAAAAATTATCTATATTAGTAACGGTCGTGTCACATAAGATAATTGACATTCATGTCAGCAATTCTAGTTAAAATTGACTAAAAGTACTATATTGATCAAATTTATGACTTAATTGACAAAAATGAAAGATTTATGATTGAATTGGCATCCATAGGACTAAAAGCTATGGGAATACTTATGGCTTAGTGAGTTAATATCTTATTACTCAAGTCACTGAGTGATTTGGTTATGTATATGTGTTTTTTTTTTTCTTTTTATAATTATGATGAAAAGTGAATAGGACAATTCTATTGTTCCACTAAAAAAGTGATTTTTGTTCCTTGCTTGTATATTTCTGATAGAGTTTATAAATATAAAAATACAAGTAGAAAAAAGTTACCAATCCCTTATTATTCCGTAACTTACTGATTATTTAGCGATAGTTTCATGAAATTACCAACTCTTTTAACAATTTACAAAATTTAATAGCTTTTATTATCTTCGACTAACTTTTTGTTCAAATCATTAATATTTACCAACAAATATATCAATTTTTTAATATTTATTTGAGTGACTTACCAACTTTTTTTCTGATCAAATTACCAACTAGTTTTGGTTTTCTAGCTTTCATTTGAATTACTTATTGATATTTATTTGATTTTACTTTAATTTATCAAATTTTCTTATTATTACCAACTTTAATTTGTCTCTTTTATAGATGACTTAAATTTATCAACTCTTATATGACTTCACCAACCTTTAATTGTGTGAGTTAGCCTACCAATGTTTATTTTTCTAAAAAATTTATCCACTTTTTCAGTGAGTTACCGACTTTAAATTGCCTCCTTTACCAGCTTGTTAAATTCACCAATGCCTTTTTAGAAATTGCTAATGGGAATTGGAGTGATTCTCAACATTATCCGATCAAATCATTAACAAAATTTGCATTACATATACTTAATTGAGTTAGTTATTGATGTTTGTTAATTTTTAGTTACAAGTTTTTCCTTGTGTTTGACCAAAATAATAATAATAATAATAATAATGATGATGATGATGATGATTCTCCTGTTTACCACCAATGTTTTAAATTTATCAACTATTATATAAAATTACTGATCATTTCAGCTGCTAATCATATTACTCTAATTAAGTAATCCAGGTGGTTATGTGTTACCAACTCTCATTTGAGTTGCTTATATCAAGTTCATTTATTTTTTTTAATTACCAAATTTTTATTATGTTACTTCATTTATTTGCCTTCTTAGCAAATTTTATAAATCTATCGGTTGTTTGTAGAAACTATTAACGTCAATTAAAGTGATTGCCTACTTTTTACTAATTAAGTTTCCAACTTATTTTGCATACCGACTCCTACTTGAGTTAGCTACCAATGTTTATTTGGGATTTTCTTTTAAAGTACCAATGTCTCTTATCTTTAACCAAAAAAAAGCTTCTCTAATTACTTGCCAACTTTTATTTACCTTTCTTACTAAATGTTTAAATTTACCAACTATTATATGAAATTATCAATCTTTATTTGTGTGACCTTACAAAGTTATTGGCTCAAATTACCAACTAGTTTTGAGTTACTAACTCTTATTTGAGTTGCTTATCAATAGTTAATTATTTTTTACTTACACTGACTAACTTTTCTATTGAGTTACCACTTATATTTGCCTCATTTACTAACTTTTGCAATTTACTAACTTTTTTTTGAAATTACCAACTTCATTAGAGTGATTACTAGTATAATTCCTATCAAGTTACCAACTTGTTTGTGTTACCACCTCTTATTTGAGGTAGTTGCCAATATTTATGTTTTTTTTTTTAATAAATTACCAACTTCCTCTATCTTTGACAAAAATAAACCTTTATTTCTCTTTTACTAATTTTTATTTATTTTTCTTGGCAACGCCTTGAGTTTACTACTATTATTTGAAAATTTTAACTTGGCAAAAGTACATCACAAGTGCCACAACTTGCCACAGGTGAACACTCAAGTGCCAAAACATCTAAAACGTACACTTAAGTGCCACTATATTTTTTTTTTTAAATTGGGCACTTAAATGCAACTCCGGTGAAGGTAGCTAAAAATCCGACGTGGCATTATTTTAAGAATAAATATGGTTTACGTAGCTCGGTGGAGTTGTCTACTCAGCAATCAATGTGCAAAACGACATTATTTTGCCCCCAAATTTGATTTTTAATATAATTATTAATTATATTAAATTAAAAGAAAAGGAGGGAGGTGAGGGTTGGCGGAGGTCACTCGCCCTTGCCCAAAGGGGCTAAGGGCTGTAGCTAGTTGTGGTGGGGTAGCCTATGACCCCTTACCTTAGATCTGGGCCCTCGTTGGCGGTCAACTAGGGTCACTGGCCGAGTGCGGGACACCTGGAGTGCCATAACTTTAAAATGGTACACTTAAGTGCCATCATCGGAGTAAAATGGGACACTTAAGTGCCACTCCGGTGAAAATCCGGCCAAATGGCTGACGTGGCAACTTTCCGGCGAGCTCGGTCCAAAACGGCGTCGTTTTGCACGCCGACGTGGCGGAGAAAATGCAAAACGACGCCGTTTCGCGTTTACGTGTAAATAATAGTATATAAATTAATTAAATTAGATTTAAAATATTCAAAAAATTTTAAAAAATAAGAAAAATTTAAAATTTTTTAAAAAATTAAGAAAAATTTGCAAAATTAAGAAATTTTTCAAAAATTAAGAAAAATTTAAAAATTTTAAAAATTTTAAAAATTAAGAAAAATTTAAAAAAATTTAAAAAATAAGAAAATTTAAAAAAATTAAGAAAATTTAAAAAATTAAGAAAATTTAAAAAATTAAGAAAATTTAAAAAATTAAGAAAATTTTAAAAAATTAAGAAAATTTTTAAAAATTTAAAAAAATTAAGAAAATTTTTTAAAAAATTAAAATTATAAAAAAGGGGGTGGGAGGCCGAACGGGGTGGCTCCCTTGCTGCCATCGCCGGCTCCCTCACTGCCGCCACCTCTGCCGCTACCGCCTCCCCCCCTTTTTTTTTTTTTTTTTTTTTTTTTTTTTTTTTTAAAATTTCTTATTTTTTTTAAAATTTTTAATATTTTTAAAATTAAAGTTTTTAAAATTTTCTTATTTTATAAAAAAAATTAATTTTTAAAATTTTCTTTTTTTTTTTCAAAATTTTTAAAATTTTTAAAATTTCTAAATTTTTTAAATTTTTTAAAATTAAAATTTTTAAAATTTTCTTATTTTTAAAATTAAAGTTTTTATAATTTTTGTAATTTTTTAAAATTAAAGTTTTTAAAAATTTCTTATTTTTTAAAATTTTTAAATTTTTTTAAAATTAAAATTTTTAGAATTTTCTTATTTTTTAAAAATTTTGAAATTTTTTAAAATTTTTAAAATTTTATAAAATTAAAATTTTTAAAATTTTATAAAATTAAAATTTTTAAAATTTTCCTATTTTGTAAAATTTTCTTATTTTTTAAAATTTAAAACTTTTAATTTTTTTTAAATTTTTTTAATTTTTTTTTTTGATTTGGAGCTCCGGCGAGCCACGTAGTCAAAAAATAATAATAAAATATTGCACGTAGGATTTCCGGCGAGGGTCGCCGGAGGTGGCGACTAAGTGTCCCACTCGAAAAAAAAAGTGGCACTTAAGTGTACTGCTTGAAGTTATGGCGCACTTAAGTGTTCAGGCGTCTTGATTATGCTACAGACTTTGTGGTGGACTTACGTAGTGGCCGAGGTTTGGTGACCCCAGCTGACCTTCGCCCCATGGTCATTGGTCCTTTTCGATGATGGTGGGCTGGCAATGGCAAGGGCTATGGAGGCCATCGCTGAATGTTGCCTCCCTTTTTTTAAAAAAAAAAAAATTTAGTTTTTTAATTTAATTTAATTAATATTTTATTAAAAATCAAATTTGAAGTCAACATGATGTCATTTTGGGCTTATATAGCCAAGTTAGCACCAAGTGGATAAGTTTTTTAGAAGAATTGCCATGACAGTAGAAAATCAAGTTGGAAAAATCAAGTCAGCAGTTTGGTTGGAAATTCTCGCAGTTGGCACTTAAATGTTCCATTCTTCTTTGATTTTGATACTTAAGTGTACCTTTAGAAGTTTTGGTACTTAAGTATCTACTTATGCCAAGTTTTGGCACTTGGGGTGTCCGACACTCCTTTTTTGTATGACTCGCCAACCTTGCTCCAATTATCTCACAAACTAGTTGTTTTATATAGCTTAACAATATTTATTTGGTCACGTAGGCCTTCACCAATGACAATTGGTGGCTTGGCCCTAATGTCATGTCTTAAGAACAATATGCATATGTTCAATCCCCTAAAGGTTTAGATCATACTGTATGAACATAAAACAACTAACTCATTATCCAACCATCTACAAAACAATTTCTGAATCCATTTCATAAATTGGGTTCACAAATGATATAGCCTTTCATAATTTAACTCATCAAGCATAATACTTTTTACATAGCATATCTCAAACCTTATAATAAATAACCAACTCACAAACTATCTGAAGAAAATGATTTACTATGCAATTTCCAATGAACGAATGGGCAGTAGTTACTTGATCTAGCTTTATGCAACAGATATGCTCGAAACACCACTTTTCCTTTTTAATAAGTATGATGCCATGCAATGTCTCTTTTGTTACCTTAACATATTTGATTTCCATAAATTTCAATACATGGGTTTCCAAATCTTATAAGAGATAAGCATCACTCCCTTGACATTGGGAAACCAAACAATGAAAACTACTTTGAGCTGAAAAACTCAAAATCTTATCAATTGAGAAAGAAATGTATGTCAAAAGCAAGTAGATAACTACCCAAAACAAGATTCAATTAAACTAAGTTTATACGTAAATAAAACTACTCTGACGTGCCAACGGGAAGCTTGCTTAAAGCTGAAATAACCGGAGAGGCAATAATAGGCCAAGAAATTCTAGAAATCAAAATAATCAGGGCTAACACTTGTCGAAAACATAACGCTTGTTTGTTACTGGAACACAAGGGCATACTTTCTATGTGGGAAACATTTAGCACGAGATAGTTCTATAATGAGGATGCTCCAAATGATAGTAGATCATGCTTTTTATTCAGGAAATTTAGAAATATAGCACACAATTGTTCCATGTAGAGGAATACCCCATTGTTGGTAGGCCACTGAAAAACCTACAAAAGTAAAGGGCAATGGAAAAAGTTTTTGTCCTACTTAATTAGGAGGCAACAACATTGTTGACACCTAAATTTTGACTAATCATTTAGTAATTAATTGCATAAAAATTTAGGGATTAATCTTTAACCCCTAAGAAAAAATAGTAAAATTGCATTTCATGTAGCCGCATTTGCATTTGTACTAAGAGGACAACAAGAAGCAGGGGCTCACGATCGATTGCATGCACAAATTCGGTGGACGTGCAAATTCGGGAGAAATCTTCAAAGAAGCAAAAGCAGCCCATAATTGTATTATTATAATATGCCCATAATATTATACAATATGTCAGCTTTGGTGGCACCAAGAAGAAACCTCCTCATTAATGCATCGCCATACACGCACGAAATGGGACAGGCGCCTGCTAGAAGATTTCCTTGCTGAAGAACAGGGGGAACGAAAAAAAATTCATTCGAGAGGTTTGTCAGGAGGAGAGTGAAAAGAAAAAAATTTCATGGGGAAGGGTTTCTCTTTCGGTCAGACGAGCGCAGGGAAGAAGAGTGTCAGAGAGCTAAAAAAATATTCATTGGGAAGGGCTCCTCCTTCGGACAAGAAAAATTGAAGTGGGGAGGATATTAAAAAAAGAGATGAATGGAGAGTTTGTCAGAGGAAAAGAAGGTGAAGTCAGAGAGGGCAACAAGAAAGAGAAAAGAACGTGAAAGAAAAATAATAAAAAAAAAGGGTTGTCTTCTTAAAGGGAGGCTTCGAGCAACACCAGGAGGGGGAGGAAAAACGGTCAGGAGACCAAAAACAAAAAAAAACACACAAAGTCTTCTTCTTCCTCGCGCAGCAGCTTCGTCGAACCCTGCAACCATCCGAGCTTCCCTTTCACCTGAGAGACTAGCAGCTCGTCGTCCTGACCACCACGTTTCCTCCACGAGCTGCCGTCTGCAACCCTCCGCCTGAGCACCGGTGCCACAGCAGCTCGCCGTGCTCTTCCTGCAACCTCTGTGCCGCACCACCGAGCCCGCTCGTCGCTCCGCCGTCCACAGCACCCGCATACCCGTTTTGGCAGATCTGCCTCTCGGCCGGCCCCGCTTCTGCTTCCTGCTGCAACCCAGCCACGACAGCAGCACCGTCGGAAACAGCGTCGCCGGTAGTCAACCACCGTCGTTCCCCCCAGCCTCGCGACCCCAGCAACCCGCGAGTCCCCTGTCCAGAGGCCGAGATCCGCCCACCGCTGCTCCTCCGATTCGGTTCCCGTCCGCGACGTGCAACACCCTCTGCCGGACCACCGCTGCAGCAGCCATCCCTGCGCGCCACCGTCCCTGACGCCTGCACCCGCAGCCAGCACCTGCACCTCCTGTTGACGCCGCGAGCACCCTCCAGCCCACACCCACAGTCGTGCTTCTGACCGCTCGCACCAGCAACCCCGAGCTCCATCCTGCTCACCGCCCAACGCCTCAGCTCGACGCCCTGCCCGTCCTCGACACCTGCGGCAACTCCACCATCTCTGCCCAACACCAGCGGCTGCGCCCGAGCCTTCCGCAACGCCGAAAGCCGTTCTCGTCGCGACCGTTGCCGGAAGCTGCTGCCGCCCGCTCCTTTGCTTTGTCGATGCGCGAGTCCACCAGCTCTCCCCCGAGTTGCTTTGCCCGAGCCGCTGCCACCCACCGCACCAGCAACGACTCGGCTGTTACCCCGCTCCGCTGCGACGCCGAGATCTTGTTTTCGCTCGCCGTCCGTGAAGCCCGACGCCGGGTGCCACCCTCCTTCGCCGTCGAGTCCACCGGTCGTTCTTTGGTTCACCTTCGCCGGAGCTGCCCCTCCGGACGACGACCTGCTTCCCTTTGGAGACCCACGAGCAAGCCGTGCGTGGGAGAAGAAAAAGAAGAAAACAAAAAAAAAGAAAAAACAAAAGGGGAACATTAGGTAGTTTTTCTATCATTATTATTTTATCTTTATTTTTTATATAGTTTATAGCTTGTTCTTATATAGTTTTTTTAGTGTGATTATTCATTAATGCATGATTGAAGTTCCAATGTGAAATAACCCCTCAATTTAGGGATCGTGAGTCCGATCTTCGCGCCCGAAATCCGACTCACGATCTCTTACAAAGATCGACAATCCAATCTCATGCCCGAAATTTGATTCGCGATTTAATTTAAAATTGACCAATCCGATCTCATGCGCGAGATATGATTCGTCAATTTTGGGTATTAATCTTATCTTGATTGGATTGGATATTGGCTTATTTGAATTAACTTTTGTTTTTACATAAAAAAAAAAAGTTCAAAAAAATGCGAGTTAGATTAGGGCTAGGGTTAGCATATTTAATTATTTCGTTTTTTTAAATAAAAAAAAAAATCCAAAAAAATGCATTTAGAATGTTAGTTTTTTAGAATTGTATGTGTCAATCTAGAATTAGACTTTTACTTCAAAATTTTTATAAAAAAAATCCCAAAAAATTAATTAATTTAGGTTGCTAGTTTTTTAGGTTGCATGTTTAATTGTGTGTAAATCTTTAAAATTTCGAATTATATATATATATATATATATATTAAAAAAGACGAAAAAAAATCATCATGCATATTAGAATAGAATGCATGTCTCATAAATTAATTTCAATTTCTAGGATAAATTGCACTTTTAGGAATAGGAATATCATGGGCACGTCATGTAGGATTAGGCTCATTTAAGTAAAGATTGCCCGTCATTATAATTAGGTCATTTTAATTTGCATATCTAATTATCGCATGTTCATTAAGAAAACAAAAAAAAAATAAATATTACTCATGTCATGTAGTTTAGAACACATTGTCATGCCATTCCATGTTAGATTAGTAGCATGCATTGCATATTGCGTGATCCTCATTAAAATAAGTGAAAACCAAAAAAAGGAAATTGCCTGTTAATTAGAAATCATATCTAGGTCTGTTGATGTGAATTCTGATCTAACAATGCAGATGCTTTCGTTGCCATGAGGTAAGTCCTGCAATTTATTCATCGCTTTCTTGGGTGTTAAATTGGTGGTTTGCGCGTCAGCATGATCACCTCACATGTTAGGAAGATAAATTAAAATCAATCCAAGCTGCCTGCAAAACATGTTTTTTTTAAAAAGAGAAAGGTACCGAAAGGGCGTTAGAGAAATCTAGCGTAACCAAGTCCCCGAACTCATTTAATCTCTGGTTCGTAGAAGTGAAGTAATTCTCCCATTACTTTACTTGGGTTTCTAATCGACCCACCAAAAATAGATTAGTGGCGACTCCATGATAAAAATCATTTGCATATTAAGAACTTAAACCCTAAGTCGCGAATTGGTATGGGCTTGGGAGAGCTCGAGCTAAGTCTAGGCTTAGCAATCCATTAGCCAAACCCTTAGGTGGTCCAAACCCGCTTCGGGGAGGTCGCGACAGCTTGGCGACTCCGCTGGGGAATTGAGTTGAAACTCTTAGTGGACTTAGGCCAATTTTCTTTTTGAAAAATATTTTTGTTTGGCAGCGAGGATCCTAGGTACGTCCCTAACATTTAAGGTGTTAAATGTTCTTGCAGAATGGGAGGTATAAGGGGAAGTGTTTGCTGACATTTGTTTTGCAGGGAGGTGTAGGAATGTATGGTTTACTTTCACTTATGAAGTGTTGCTTGATATAAATTGCCGTGCATGCCTTGCATCTAGCACTACACTATTGCACACACAACCCGCCGCCGGACCTGGGCCGCATAGGATCATCTAGGATGGTATTGAGATGGATACCACTTCGACCGTATGCTTGCGGTATGAGTCGCCCATCTCAATCCCGAAGTTTCTTTTCTAGCGTCAAGAGTACCCACCTCGGTTCGCATGCCCGCAACCCAGGTCGGCTCTTTGACCAAGCCGAAGTCATGAGGACCCGACTTAGTTCGCACGCCCGCGGCTAGTCTGATCATTCTTGTGGCTTCACTTTGTTAAGCCTGATAGACTAGAAATCGAGCCACTTACCATGCGCATGTCTATGTGATTGCCCTTTGTTTATTGGTAAAGTAAGTCTTCTAAACTCGCACTCTTGCAATCTACTTACTTTATTATATCATTTTGTCGGTCCATGGCATTAGGATTGTCCTGAGTCTTGATCAATATACAATGGGAATACCGGACATTCGAATTATTCTCCCTCCAAAGGAGGAGCTTAGCGCATGGTGGGACAAGTTAGACCAAGCTGGCCGTCAATTTGTAGAATCACACATTAGTCGACTACTTCCATTGTTGCATATCAACATCCATGGCGGCCTCATCCAAGCACTTGCTCATTGTTGGTGCCCCGAGACTTCTACTTTCATCTTCGGCGGTAAGCATGAACTCACGCCCACCTTGGAAGAATATAGCATTGCCATAGGAAAATCTTTGAAAGCTGAATTAATTAATCCACCTATCGGAATAGACCCTGTTGTGGCCTTATCCGATTTTCTGAGAATTAAGGAGGATAATGTAAGAAAGGTTTTAAAAGCTCATCGCAATACATGTCATTTATCTTTTCTAAAAGAATGTTTCGAAAATGGCAATTCATTTCAAATGAGAAGGGTTTTCCTTTTAGCTTTCTTTGGGTTTATACTTTTTCCTCATTGCAAGAATGCTATTAACCCTTTGATGGCTCACTTAGTTGAACAAGTGTTGGGAGGAAGAAATTTCGTAAACACTATTTTGGCTGAAACCTTTCTTTCCCTCACTCGATTTAAAGGAAGCGGTGACAAGACCTTCCATTCCTCTCCTGAGCTTTTACAAATTTGGTTTCTTTCTCATATAAAAGGGTTTGGTGGTTCAATGACTATACTTGATGTTAATAACTCTAATCACCCTATTATGAGATTTGAGAACAACCAAAAACATGCACCAGATTACCATTACTCTAGGTGGCTAGCTTTCATGAAAAAACCAACTTCCAAGGGTTTCCTATGGCATGCTAAGTGGTTCCAAGTTCGTGTGGCGAGACTTTCATGTGGAGGTGTTGGCCCAATCCCTCTACTGGGATTCACTGGAGCAACGGAGTACTATCCGACTAGAGTGACCCGTCAGTATCAAGTTGTGCAAGAGCTTCCCCCAGCATTGCAAGCAAGATCCACTCCAAGCCAACTTCGTTGATGGAGACCGAGACCATGAAGATTCCATTCTCACAATTAAATCAATGTGGGATATGTGCCAACCACGAAAACTCAAGTGGCCCGAGGAGGAGCTGAAGGGCAAAGAAATGAAGTACTATGCCTCAATTAAGTACATCCAACAACACAAGATTCCGAGAGAAGTTGCTCCCAAAGATACCGAGGTGCCACTCAAAGATCACCAACCGCGCCGAGAATAAACGCCTCAAACGGGTTCTTGAAAGCTCGGGAGGAGAATAAGCGATTGCGCCGAGTGGTGTCCCGAGTGTATATTGATCAAGCTAGATGAAGTGTTTGAGTCAATCTTGTTGTTTCATTTCTAGATTAATGTTTAGGAAGTTGTGTCATTTACCTTCCTAGTATGTTTATTTAGGGCTTTTTGAGCTTCTATTTCATTAATGAAGTGCTTGAATCAATCTTGCTTCTATTTTGTTAGTATTGTCAAAAAACTCTATTAATGTATAAAAGTTTTAGACCATTGCCATGGACCGGTGTATTTCATATGAGATACTTATTTTTGTCCGTTTCTTCAAATTAGGTGATAACGGATCCTCCACGTTCGCCCATCATTACACGATCAAGAGCAAAAATGGCCGACCAAATCGAAATGCGTGATCGTATGACCGCTGTGGAAAATCAACTCCAGCAGTTGCTCACCTCTATGCAACTTATGACAGATCAAATGCAATCCCTCCAAGTGAATCAGACTCTTGCATCCGCTCTCCCCGAGATAGTAGTCCCAAAGCAGACGAACAAGGCCCAAATAGATGATGATGACATGCCGGGCGGAGGATGACCCACTTTGTTCGTCACAGGCTGAAAAGGCTAAGCCCGACAATGTCCCTAAGGCGGAGCAAGATGAACGCTTCGCCAAACTTGAAGAGAAACTGAAACAATTGCAAGAATCACAGAATTCACTCCCGTTCGACTTGTCAGTTTATGAGAAAGTCAAAGTGCCGAAGAAGTTTAAGATGCCGGAATTCGAGAAATACGATGGTACTTCTTGCCCAAAAGCTCATTTGCAAATGTACCACGTACGCATGGCCCAATACGTCAAGAACGAGCCTCTCATGATCCAATCGTTTCATGCAAGCTTGACGGGGCCCGCACTCAACTGGTACATAATGAAGAATGTAAACCTTCTCGACACCTGGAATGAAGTGGCTGACGCTTTCCTAAAGCGATAAGTTCAACATGGACATTGCACCTTCCCGAGAGGATCTTGAGCGGATGGAGAAGAAGAAAAGTGAGTCATTTAAGGAGTACGCCGTAAGGTGGCGAAACTTGGCGGCTCAAATCACTCCCGAGCCTACAAACAAGGAGTTGATGAAGTTGTTCGTCAAGACTCTCCCATATGAGTTCCGTAACCGGATGGCTAGCACATACGTTGAGAACTTCAACCGCTTATCCCGGTGGGTGAACGAGATCGAGATGGGGCTAAGGGATGGATGGTTCAATGAACCAACTCTTCAGGGCAAAAGGTTCACCATGAAGAAAGATAAAGAACCAACCACTGAAGTCAATGTTGCATATGTGCAACCAGCCCCTAGTAAGCCTCCGATGGTTCGTGTCCCCGGGAATCAGCAAGATGGAGGCCGAGTGCCTGCACAGCGGCAATTCACCAAAAGGCAGTTCTCTCCTCTTCCCGGCCCTCTATCTCAGGTCTTACCGATACTCCGAAACAAGGGGTTGATCTCCCACGAACCAAAGCGGCCCAATGCTGAAAAATTCTCCAACTATGACCCCTCCAAAAAATGTGAGTATCATATGGGAGAGGTCGGCCATTCAACTGATGAATGTTTGACTTTGAAGCACAAGATCCAAAATTTGTTGGATACTAAGGCATTTTCTTTCCGTACCACCCAACCGAATGTCAAAAAGAATCCGTTGCCGGAGCATCAGGGAAACGTGAATGCAATCTTTGAGTTCAATGCTGGCAAAAAGATGAACTTGAAGATGTCTGTCAAAGATATCTATAGCGGATTAGTTAGAGTTGGTTACTATCCGACAGATGAGAATCCTCCCTTGCCTACCATGAAGGAAAGGGTTCAAGAAATGGTTAAGGCTGGCATGATCGTGTATGCTGACCAAGCTGGAACAGTGTCAACTATCTCCGAAGTCGTCATTGATTGGGAGAAAGAATTTGCTAAGCTAAGTGCGGAAAAGAGTGAACCAGATCCATTGATCGAGGACATGCCCCCACTTGAGGACGCCTCCGACCATGAAGAATTGATAGTGGAAGTGCCTTCAACTGATGAAGAAATAATTATTGAGATGCCCCAGCTGTATGAGTACAAGGATAACAAAGCAGTCCCCTGGTCATACGAGCTAGATGTTGACCTGATTACAAGGTCTGGTCGGATCTATGCTCAAGCTAATGCCCAACCCGCGAAGCCAGTTACTGACGAAGAGGCCAAAGAATTTCTGGCTATAATCAAAGCAAGTGAGTATAACGTGGTCGACCAGTTGCGGAAATTGCCCGCTCAAATCTCTTTACTTGAACTCTTGCAAACGTCTCCTACACATCAAAAGTCTCTAATGAAGGTTTTGAGCGAAGTTCATGTACCAGAAACGATCGAGGAAGACAGGTTGGAGGAATTTGTAAGGTCGATTCTTCTTAAGGACTTAATAGCCTTTTCTGATGAAGAATTCCCTCTTGAGGGGAGGGGACATAATAAGGCGTTATATATATCCGTCAAGTGCAAGGCGTCCCATGTGGCTCGAGTACTCATTGATAATGGGTCTGCCTTGAATATTTGTCCATTGGCGACTCTTCACCGCCTTAAAATAGATCCGTCAAAAATAAATGCTGCAAAGACCTCCGTCCGAGCTTTTGATGGTACGAGGAAGGAGGTGATAGGAGAGACCCACCTTGAACTGCAAATAGGACCGGTGATGTTCAACGTCCTTTTCCAGGTGATGGACATTCCTACCGCATTCAATTTCCTATTGGGGCGTCCTTGGATTCATATTGCTGGAGCTGTGCCATCAAGTCTTCACCAAAGCGTGAAATTTGTTGTCAAAGGAAAACTAGTCATTGTTCATGGCGAGGAGGATCATCGGATCTATCATGAGACGGCCATCCCCTATGTCGAGCCGGAACGTAGAGAGGAGTCGAGCTACCAATCGTTTGAGCTCGTATCCACTATTCATGCATCTCGAGGATCGACAAAGACCCATCCCCGATGTGTCAAATGCAGCAGTTATGGTAGCAAGAGTGATGGTTGGAAATGGCTTTATTCCTGGCCGTGGACTTGGTAGACAAGAACAGGGCATCCGGAATCCTATTGAAGCCCCTCGAAGGTTTCGTTCCGCCGGATTAGGATACCATGGAAGAGGTGGAAGACATGAACAAGAGAGGAAAAACTCATTACTCCTCGATATCCGCGAGACATTCCCTGGCCCTGCTAGAATGATGCATGATGAAGGAGGAATGATCGCCACCCGTGGTATCGTGCTCGACGGATGGAATGGCATGGACGACCCGACAACTTCAAAGACAGAGGATCCAGATGATGGGATGGAAGGGATCACGACTCTATTCGATGATCTCCTCATAGGTGCCATTGATGAAGAACCATCGGAGGAAATGGGTGCTAGCCCACAAGAGTAACATGTTTACTTTTCTGCACTCCCCGGCGTGGGAATCTTATCTCTTTTAGGATCTGATGTTTTCTAGGGTTTGCTTATCGTATTCTGCATGTCGTTTGTCAGGAGTTGATGATTGCTAGGGTTTGATTGTTAGGGTTTCGTTTCACTTTGATTGCCGTACTTTTCAATCCAATAAATGTAATTTGGTTGATGAATATCAATTACAATTACAAACTTTATTTTGAGGGCATGATGGGGTATACCAAACCAGCCCGTTGATGATATTCCAACCGATGAAAGAAAAGAAAAATCCAAGGAGAATTTTGAGGCCTGGGCTTCATCATGCTTCCTCGTGACAAAAAGCTTTTCCAAAATATTTTGCCAAAATTCTTTAAATAAAATAAAAATTCGAAAAAAAAATCAATCAAAAAAATTCAAAAGGAAGGAAAATTCAAAAAATAGAAAAGAAATTCATGCCTTTTAGGCCCTGTTCCATACACATATCGAATTCATTTGATCAGACCTGTTGACCCCGAGTCAGTTCAATTAAATGAAAAAAGAAATGCCCTGAGGACACCACCAGCGCCTTGGCCTGGTGGCACGGGGAATGAAAAGGTCCGAGAGCGACCAGGGTTCGATCCCTGGAAATGGCAAAAGTTTGCCTAAAAAAAAAAAAAAAAAAAAAAAAAAAAAACAACAAAAAACAAAAAAAAAACTTTTTTTTTTTTTTTTTTTTTGCCAATCCTTTTCTTTCTTTTTGAGCTACAAACTCTTTGTGTTCAAAGCTGATGAGTTCATGAAGTAATTGTGACCTTTCAAAGGAGAATTTTGCATGATAGCTTTACCTGTTTAATTACCAATGAGGATCGTCACCATCGATCAAGTTAATGAATGATGTGGAATGAATTGAACATGCTAAATGAGACATGTCGGGATGATGAAAGGCAAGCCTTATCCTATACACAGTCCCTTATACTGGTGAGATGAGTGTAGAAGTTCCATGTTTCTAAGGAAAAGAGTTTTCTCGCGAAAGGTACAATGATCGAAATGATGAGAAACGGTTCATTCTCTATCTCAAACACTACGTGATCATCCATTGTTTAAACCCTTTTGAGCCCACACACGTGGATAATTTTTAAATTACCCCTGTCAAGAACCACCCCACATTGGGGCAAGCTGGAGGTAAGACGACATCATGAGGTGAGGAATTTGATAGGAATATTCTTGCTCTCACTTGCATCAATCTTCAGGTATTGCTATTACATTGAATTCATGCGGTAATTTAAGTGCCTTAAGATGATGAAGAGCAGTTCTTTCTCTATCCTACACACTTTATCCATTGTGTAGCCCCTTTGAGCCTGTAAATTCATTTCATTTAAACCCAATTGGTGATCATCCCCCACACTGGGGCAAGGCAAAAGGCAAATGTCCAAGCAGCAAAATCCCGAGTGCTGACAAAAAATGAAAACTCCTCAAGAACCCAAATGTTAAAGCATTACGTGGTTATTCAAAAAAAAAAAAAGAAACAAAAGGGGCATGAAAAAGCAAAGGTGTGCTCGGTAAAAGTAAGGCCAATGCCCATAAAAAAAAAAAAAAAAAAAAAAAATGAAAGAAAGAGTCAAGATTAATGACTATCAATTGTAAAAGGGTGTGTTCCCAATGGAGTGGTACTCAAAGAACTCAAATGCCAGGTTTTTATAGTACCTATGAGGAAAATCCCAATGGTGAAAAAAAGAAGTCCGGTGACAATGCCAAGATGATCACCAATTCTCATCCCCCTATACACATTTTGAGCCTAATGATCCATTCACTTCTCAACCCATGAACTTAATCTACGTTACGTCCCTTACAAAGTCTCTTCAGATTAGGGCACTGAAATTAACGTAGGAATTCATATGCTTAAAAGCATCGCTCGAAGAAGTGCGAGCAAGACCATTTCTATCTCATTTCGCAGGTTCCTTGACTTGTAAACCCGAAGGTGATTGCGAAGTATTGTTCTTTCATTAGCCTTGACTCGAAGAGTCCCTCTTTGTTGAGCCATTGACCGAGCCTACATTACAGTCCTGATAAAGACCTCTCAGGTTGACAAGGTCGTACCGCTTGCGAGAATACTCGAACCCTTATTGACATGATGAAAGTAAGATGGAGTGATTCCTGTGATCCCACATTAATGGTTGGGACAAAATAGCCTTCTTAATGAGAGTGAGTGAAAGTCCTTTCTAACTGAAAGTCTCTCATTTGGTGTTCTTGAAAATCCATGTCAGGAGTGAAAATTGTCATAAACGATGATTCTCCCCAGTGGAAGTTTGGTGGTGCAAATATGGTAAAACCATCATGCATAAATCTTGATTGAATGGATAAAAGCTTCAGTGGACTTTCGAGTGTGCTAAATTGCTTACTTCTTTGGCGAATGCATGTATTTTTGCTCTAATCATGTCTGACAGGTAATGTTTCCTTGAAGACCCAAGAGCCCCTGACATTTATGTTGCCTTTCAGAAGCCTTGAGGTGAGAAACCTCCATGAATATTTGAAGTACATCCTTGATGTTCCAAAATTTTTGTTTACCAAGAGGTAAGTGACCCTCACGAATATCCCGTGTTTGTCCTAGGTATTCCCAAATTCTTGATATCTTTTCGTTATACCTTAGTCTGAATCTAGGTATTTCGAATCTTCTTAATCCAATATTCATCTCACCTAACATTGAGTGTTTATTGGTTAAGTCCTAAAATTCTTGACATCTCAGTCTGGATCTGGATGTCTCAAAACTCTTCGTTAAACATTTCACTCTGGATGTGAATGTTTTTCGATCTTTTTCGTTATACCTTAGTCTGAATCTAGGTATTTCGAATCTTCTTAACCCAATATTCATCTCACCTAACATTGAGTGTTTATTGGTTAAGTCCCAAAATTCTTGACATCTCAGTCTGGATCTGGATGTCTCAAAACTCTTCGTTAAACATTTCACTCTGGATGTGAATGTTTTTCGATCTTTTTCGTTATACCTTAGTCTGGATCTAGGTATTTCGAATCTTCTTAATCCAATATTCATCTCCCCTAACATTGAGTGTTTATTGGTTAAGTCCCAAATTTCTTGACATCTCGATCCGGATCTCGGATGTCTCAAAACTCTTCGTTAAACATTTCACTGATGTGAATGTTTTTCGATCTTTTCGTTATACCTTAGTCTCGAATCTAGGTATTTCGAATCTTCTTAACCCAATATTCATCTCACCTAACATTGAGTGTTTATTGGTTAAGTCCCAAAATTCTTGACATCTCGATCCGGATCTCGGATGTCTCAAAACTCTTCGTTAAACATTTCACTGGATGTGAATGTTTTTCGATCTTTTCGTTATACCTTAGTCTGGGATCTAGGTATTTCGAATCTTCTTAATCCAATATTCATCTCACCTAACATTGAGTGTTTATTGGTTAAGTCCCAAAATTCTTGACATCTCGATCCGGATCTGGATGTCTCAAAACTCTTCGTTAAACATTTCACTGGATGTGAATGTTTTTCGATCTTTTCGTTATACCTTAGTCCGGATCTAGGTATTTCGAATCTTCTCAATCCAATATTCATCTCACCTAACATTGAGTGTTTATTGGTTAAGTCCCAAATTTCTTGACATCTCGATCCGGATCTGGATGTCTCAAAACTCTTCGTTAAACATTTCACTGGATGTGAATGTTTTTCGATCTTTTCGTTATACCTTAGTCTCGAATCTAGGTATTTCGAATCTTCTTAATCCAATATTCATCTCACCTAACATTGAGTGTTTATTGGTTAAGTCCCAAAATTCTTGACATCTCGATGCGGATCTGAATGTCTCAAAACTCTTCGTTAAGCATTTCATTCTGGATATGAATGTTTTTCGATCTTTTTCGTTATACCTTAGTTTGGATCTAGGTATTTCGAATCTTCTTAATCCAATATTCATCTCACCTAACATTGAGTGTTTATTGGTTAAGTCCCAAATTTCTTGACATCTCAGTCTGGATCTGGATGTCTCAAAACTCTTCGTTAAACATTTCACTCTGGATGTGAATGTTTTTCGATCTTTTTCGTTATACCTTAGTCTGAATCTAGGTATTTCGAATCTTCTTAATCCAATATTCATCTCACCTAACATTGAGTGTTTATTGGTTAAGTCCTAAAATTCTTGACATCTCAGTCTGGATCTGGATGTCTCAAAACTCTTCGTTAAACATTTCACTGGATGTGAATGTTTTTCGATCTTTTCGTTATACCTTAGTCTCGAATCTAGGTATTTCGAATCTTCTTAATCCAATATTCATCTCACCTAACATTGAGTGTTTATTGGTTAAGTCCTAAAATTCTTGACATCTCGATCCGGATCCGGATGTCTCAAAACTCTTCGTTAAACATTTCACTGGATGTGAATGTTTTTCGATCTTTTTCGTTATACCTTAGTCTGGATCTAGGTATTTCGAATCCTCTTAATCTAATATTCATCTCACCTAACATTGAGTGTTTATTGGTTAAGTCCCAAAATTCTTGACATCTCAGTCTGGATCTGAATGTCTCAAAACTCTTCGTTAAACATTTCACTGGATGTGAATGTTTTTCGATCTTTTCGTTATACCTTAGTCTGGATCTAGGTATTTCGAATCTTCTTAATCCAATATTCATCTCACCTAACATTGAGTGTTTATTGGTTAAGTCCCAAAATTCTTGACATCTCAGTCTGGATCTGAATGTCTCAAAATTCTTCGTTAAACATTTCACTCTGGATGTGAATGTTTTTCGATCTTTTTCGTTATACCTTAGTCTGGATCTAGGTATTTCGAATCCTCTTAATCTAATATTCATCTCACCTAACATTGAGTGTTTATTGGTTAAGTCCCAAAATTCTTGACATCTCGATCCGGATCTCGAATGTCTCAAAACTCTTCGTTAAACATTTCACTGGATGTGAATGTTTTTCGATCTTTTCGTTATACCTTAGTCTCGGATCTAGGTATTTCGAATCTTCTTAATCCAATATTCATCTCACCTAACATTGAGTGTTTATTGGTTAAGTCCCAAAATTCTTGACATCTCAGTCTGGATCTGGATGTCTCAAAACTCTTCGTTAAACATTTCACTCTGGATGTGAATGTTTTTCGATCTTTTTCGTTATACCCTAGTCTAGATCTAGGTATTTCGAATCCTCTTAATCCAATATTCATCTCACCTAACATTGAGTGTCTATTGGTTAAGTTCCCAAATTTTTGACATCTCAGTCTGGATCTGGATGTCTCAAAACTGTTCATTAAGCATTTCATTCTGGATATGAGTGCTTTCTGATCTTTCTCGTTATACCTTAGTCTGGATCTAGGTATTTCGAACCCTCTTAATCCAATATTCATCTCACCTAACATTGAGTGTGTATTGGTTAAGTTCCCAAATTCTTGACATCTCAGGCTGGATCTGGATGTCTCAAATTTTTTCCCGTTTAGGCGACCGTAGAATGGTACGGGTCCTAGACACAACCAAGCAATGCTATACTGGGCGACCGTAGAATGGTACGGGTCCTGGGAAAGCAGTTTCTTTGTGAAGTCATGTTATTATTCTAGGCGACCGTAGAATGGTACGGGTCCTGGACATGTAACACCAACTATCTCGAGTTACTCTACCCTCCTCGAAGGTAAGTTATTCCAGGTAAGTTCCTTTTATCACTGGCATTAGCATTTCCATGCATCATATAAATTGCATTTCAAAAAAAAAAAAAAAAAAAAAAAAAACAACAAACAAAACAAAAACAAAAAATCCATGGCCTGCCAAAATATCATTCATTGCATGTGCATGGTCAAAATTTAGGTATCATATTGTCTTTGAATGCAACCTCTGCGAGCTCACCTTCAAAGAGGGGCAGCTGTTGACACCTAAATTTTGACTAATCATTTAGTAATTAATTGCATAAAAATTTAGGGATTAATCTTTAACCCCTAAGAAAAAATAGTAAAATTGCATTTCATGTAGCCGCATTTGCATTTGTACTAAGAGGACAACAAGAAGCAGGGGCTCACGATCGATTGCATGCACAAATTCGGTGGACGTGCAAATTCGGGAGAAATCTTCAAAGAAGCAAAAGCAGCCCATAATTGTATTATTATAATATGCCCATAATATTATACAATATGTCAGCTTTGGTGGCACCAAGAAGAAACCTCCTCATTAATGCATCGCCATACACGCACGAAATGGGACAGGCGCCTGCTAGAAGATTTCCTTGCTGAAGAACAGGGGGAACGAAAAAAAATTCATTCGAGAGGTTTGTCAGGAGGAGAGTGAAAAAGAAAAAATTTCATGGGGAAGGGTTTCTCTTTCGGTCAGACGAGCGCAGGGAAGAAGAGTGTCAGAGAGCTAAAAAAATATTCATTGGGAAGGGCTCCTCCTTCGGACAAGAAAAATTGAAGTGGGGAGGATATTAAAAAAAGAGATGAATGGAGAGTTTGTCAGAGGAAAAGAAGGTGAAGTCAGAGAGGGCAACAAGAAAGAGAAAAGAACGTGAAAGAAAAATAATAAAAAAAAGAAGGGTTGTCTTCTTAAAGGGGAGGCTTCGAGCAACACCAGGAGGGGGAGGAAAAACGGTCAGGAGACCAAAAACAAAAAAAAACACACACAAAGTCTTCTTCTTCCTCGCGCAGCAGCTTCGTCGAACCCTGCAACCATCCGAGCTTCCCTTTCACCTGAGAGACTAGCAGCTCGTCGTCCCGACCACCACGTTTCCTCCACGAGCTGCCGTCTCGCAACCCTCCGCCCGAGCACCGGTGCCACGCAGCTCGCCGTGCTCTTCCCGCAACCTCTCGTGCCGCACCACCGAGCCCGCTCGTCGCTCCGCCGTCCACAAGACCCGCATACCCGTTTTGGCGAGATCTGCCTCTCGGCCGGCCCCGCTTCTGCTTCCTGCTGCAACCCAGCCACGACAGCAGCACCGTCGGAAACAGCGTCGCCGGTAGTCAACCACCGTCGTTCCCCCCAGCCTCGCGACCCCAGCAACCCGCGAGTCCCCTGTCCAGAGGCCGAGATCCGCCCACCGCTGCTCCTCCGATTCGGTTCCCGTCCGCGACGTGCAACACCCTCTCGCCGGACCACCGCTGCAGCAGCCATCCCCGCGCGCCACCGTCCCCTCGACGCCCGCACCCGCAGCCAGCACTCCGCACCTCCCGTTGACGCCGCGAGCACCCTCCGGCCCACACCCACACGTGCTTCGACCGCTCGCACCAAAGAACCCCGAGCTCCATCCCGCTCACCGCCCAACGCCTCGCCTCGACGCCCGCCCGTCCTCGACACCCGCGGCAACTCCACCATCTCGCCCAACACCAGCCAGCCGCGCCCGAGCCTTCCGCAACGCCGGAAGCCGTTCTCGTCGCGACCGTTGCCGGAAGCCGCCGCCGCCCGCTCCTTTGCTTTGTCGATGCGCCGAGTCCACCAGCTCTCCCCCGAGTTGCTTTGCGCCCGAGCCGCGCCACCCACCGCACCAGCAACGACTCGGCTGTTACCCCGCTCCGCTGCCGACGCCGATCTTGTTTTCGCTCGCCGTCCGTGAAGCCCGACGCCGGGTGCCACCCTCCTTCGCCGTCGAGTCCACCGGTCGTTCTTTGGTTCACCTTCGCCGGAGCCGCCCCCGGACGACGACCTGCTTCCCTTTGGAGACCCACGAGCAAGCCGTGCGTGGGAGAAAAAAAGAAGAAAACAAAAAAAAAAAAAAAGGGGAACATTAGGTAGTTTTTCTATCATTATTATTTTATCTTTATTTTTTATATAGTTTATAGCTTGTTCTTATATAGTTTTTTTAGTGTGATTATTCATTAATGCATGATTGAAGTTCCAATGTGAAATAACCCCTCAATTTAGGGATCGTGAGTCCGATCTTCGCGCCCGAAATCCGACTCACGATCTCTTACAAAGATCGACAATCCAATCTCATGCCCGAAATTTGATTCGCGATTTAATTTAAAATTGACCAATCCGATCTCATGCGCGAGATATGATTCGTCAATTTTGGGTATTAATCTTATCTTGATTGGATTGGATATTGGCTTATTTGAATTAACTTTTGTTTTTACATAAAAAAAAAAAAGTTCAAAAAAATGCGAGTTAGATTAGGGCTAGGGTTAGCATATTTAATTATTTCGTTTTTTTTAAATAAAAAAAAAATCCAAAAAAATGCATTTAGAATGTTAGTTTTTTAGAATTGTATGTGTCAATCTAGAATTAGACTTTTACTTCAAAATTTTTATAAAAAAAATCCCAAAAAATTAATTAATTTAGGTTGCTAGTTTTTTAGGTTGCATGTTTAATTGTGTGTAAATCTTTAAAATTTCGAATTATATATATATATATATATATATATTAAAAAAGACGAAAAAAAATCATCATGCATATTAGAATAGAATGCATGTCTCATAAATTAATTTCAATTTCTAGGATAAATTGCACTTTTAGGAATAGGAATATCATGGGCACGTCATGTAGGATTAGGCTCATTTAAGTAAAGATTGCCCGTCATTATAATTAGGTCATTTTAATTTGCATATCTAATTATCGCATGTTCATTAAGAAAACAAAAAAAAAATAAATATTACTCATGTCATGTAGTTTAGAACACATTGTCATGCCATTCCATGTTAGATTAGTAGCATGCATTGCATATTGCGTGATCCTCATTAAAATAAGTGAAAACCAAAAAAAGGAAATTGCCTCGTTAATTAGAAATCATATCTAGGTCTGTTGATGTGAATTCGATCTAACAATGCGATGCTTTCGTTGCCATGAGGTAAGTCCCGCAATTTATTCATCGCTTTCTTGGGTGTTAAATTGGTGGTTTGCGCGTCAGCATGATCACCTCACATGTTAGGAAGATAAATTAAAATCAATCCAAGCTGCCTGCAAAACATGTTTTTTTTAAAAAGAGAAAGGTACCGAAAGGGCGTTAGAGAAATCTAGCGTAACCAAGTCCCCGAACTCATTTAATCTCTCGGTTCGTAGAAGTGAAGTAATTCTCCCATTACTTTACTTGGGTTTCTAATCGACCCACCAAAAATAGATTAGTGGCGACTCCATGATAAAAATCATTTGCATATTAAGAACTTAAACCCTAAGTCGCGAATTGGTATGGGCTTGGGAGAGCTCGAGCTAAGTCTAGGCTTAGCAATCCATTAGCCAAACCCTTAGGTGGTCCAAACCCGCTTCGGGGAGGTCGCGACAAACATCTAATGCATTCATAAAGTTTTCTATTGAATTATCACTTTTTATTTGCCTTATGTACCAACCTGTTCTCCATGATTGGATTACGAACTAACTTTGCGTCACTAACTCTTTATTTGAGTTAGTTACTGAATATTTTTTTAATTACCAATTTCTATAATTGCTTACAAAAAAAGTCGGGAAAATTCTAAATATGAGCTTGAAGTGCTATTATTTTCTTAGATAAGAATATGAAGTGGACCTTATTCCAGACAAGAGCCTAAAGTACCATCATTTTCTTAAATAAGAGCCTAAAGTGAATTTTGTTTCAAATAAAAGTTTGAAGTAGCTATGTCAGATTGAAAGAAGAGACTGATCTACAATTAGTCAAGGGTATTTTTGTCATTTACTCTTTCCCTCACCAACGGTTGGTGAGGGATGGCCTCACCTTAGCAAGGTGACCCTCGTTGGAAAGAAAAAAAAAAGGAAAGGAGAAAAGAGAAAAAAGAAAAAACATAATTTAAAATTAAAATTGTATTTTGATGAAAATACCCTTATTTAGCCGGTGATCGATGAAGTTAGGCCCTTATTTGAAATAGCCATAACCACTTCAAACTCTTATTTGAGAGGGATATAGCCACTTATTTGACACAAGATCCACTTCAGGCCGTTGACTCTTATTTGAGAAAATGAGGGCATTTCATGTTTTTATTTGGAAATCTCCCAAAAATATTCTCTCATTATTTCCAACTTTTATTTCTTACCAATATCATAAATTAGTGATTAAAGTCACATCATCGGATGAATAAGTTTATTTTGGAAATATGACTTCTCACCTGTACTTGATCATATGTATTGATTTAAGCTTTAGCAATAGCCTATTTAACTCTTCAAAGTGGCACCTCATTGTTAGGGATGTCTTAGTTATTGGGTTGAAATACACTTGGGGCATTATAATATACCTCTTTTATTAGATAACACTTAGGTTGTATTTGGCAGTCACGATAAAATTCAGGATATAATAAAATTTATCTTATCTTGCATTTAATACTCAAGACATGATAAAGTCGGATATAAGGAAATATAGATCGGATAAAATTATTCTATAGGAGAGATAAATGTGGATATGATTTTTAACATCCATAATAGGAAAGTTATTCTTTTGAATAACAAACTTCTTAACTTAACGAAATTAAAATTATATTTCATTAAAAATAACAGAAAATAACAATTTAGTTAATTTAATTTATCTTATTTTTATTTATATATTCAAATTTAATTCTATTTTATAAATATAATTTCAATACATATATTTATATATACATATTTTAGGTATTTTAATATTTTAGTTATATCTATACTAGTTACTATTTAATAAAATTTTATTAGAGAATGATGGAAGGAGAAGAAAGAAATAAAAAGGAAATTAATTTAAAAAAGAGAGGAAAGTAAATAAAAAAGCAAATAAAAATAAAGTAGGCGAAGGTGTCCCAAGAGATTTGTACCATCTCCATTTGTAAATTTTTGGTTCATTTATACTAATATGACGTTTATACCAAACAATGTACATGTATGATATGAATGCATTTGACTTTATTATTGCAATTATCAAACGGTAGATAGGATATAGCAAAATCTTTGGATTTCATATCTTATCATATCTAGTCTCATTTTGATTAGAAATCCGAACGACCAAATGTAGCCTTAAAATTATGTTTGACCAGCGAAATAGGGTAATAAATGGAATCATAGTGCCTGTACTACTTGTAAAGTTTTGCAGCTTAATCTTAATTGTTCCAAAAGTTTAAGTTCTTAGAAGAATTTGTGATTTAGCTTTTAATTTTATAATTCTTATTATTGTACATGTTTATATATACATGGATTGATTTTTATTTTTGGTTTTCTTAAATTTGTGGCTCATGTGTGTTGACCTTTGAAACTTGACGTGGTATAATTGGAGTTATGCTTTGAAAAAAAAAGGAGGAGGCTGTGATTCAAGATTGTGCAATTACCAACTTAGGAATTCCAAATGTTAAAGGAGTGTTGTACCATTTGAACAAATCAAATTGAACATGATTTGAAATGGTAGGTTAATGGTTTTAAATGCTCCATAAAGAATAAAAGATAATACATATAACAAAATGCAAGTGCCTATTTCTTTTTTTCCAACAAGTACCTATTCTAATTACCTATATTTAGATGTGTTCATTGATGAATACATAATCTTGTTTTGGGCTAAAGGTAAATATACAGATTTCTTTTACTTTTGAATAGCGGGCCGATTCACCTCAAAACTTCGAAATTGATTAAAAACTCCCCTAAGTGAAATAAAAATATTTAGGTACGCTATGTCCACATGCCAATGATTATAATATATACCAATTTCTTAATTGTTCACTTTACTGTTTTTATGTTTTGCCTCGCTAATGTGTCAACAGGTTTTAGTATAATATGGTCATGAGGTTTTTTTCCAACTCAATTATAATAAAGACTCATGTAGAAAGATCAACTAGCTACATTTATGAATTATATTTTTATCGCGATATTAACTGAATAAAAATATTAACTTAGAATGTGTGTGTGGATCGTCACAACTAATTTTTTTTCTCAGTGTATATAAAGACTCATGTAGAAAGATCAACTTGTTATATTTATAAATTATATTTTTATCGTGATATTAACTAAGTAAAAATTTAACTTAGAATAGAGGAATGGAAATTGTTACCATGAACTCACCATATATCTCGATTATGTACACTGAGAAAAATTAGTTGTGACGATCCCCACATACATTCTGGATTATTCTATGTGGAAAGCCCAAAAGGAGTATTCTAAGTAATAATACAAAATGGTGGTGACTACTTGATGGCGGAGCTTACGTTTAAATAACATTACAATACCTCCCATCCAAATGTGGGACTGGGGATTTTACCAACTCATCAACTTAAATCACTAATGTCTTCATCAGTGTTGATTGTACCCCTGGCAATACTTCCTCCATTCAATGAATGGCCCAATCCATCACAGCTACTTTTGTTATCCTTAAAGTTCATTAGGATCCACACCTTGTTTGACTTTCTCACCCTAGCGATCATACTCCACCCTCATTAGACTAGGTATTGGCCTAGTCTATCCATATACCATGCAGCTACTAAAGGGGAGAAATATGTTTACAACATGAACATCACCTACTTTTATGTATAGTTAGGTTTGCACTAATTCAATTTGCACTTCATGATATCCATAACCAGAAATTTTTAGATGCATGGTTGGAGGAAGTTTTCACTAGTCAAATATGAAGGGAAATGTAGCGGTTTTCATAACATTTACAATTTTAGGTAATGCATTTTGATCTCAGGTGAATTTATTAAATCTTAATTTTTCTACTAAGATTAAAATTTAGCTTATTAGATTTCATTGCCTTTTCGTAGTCTCCTCATATGAAGTTATAACATCTCTAAGGTTCAGGAATTATAACTATACCATCATTCGCAAAACTCTTTGCATAGTGACGCGAAAATGATACTTGTCCCTCTTCAAGTGTGCTGCAACCTTGTCCTATGGACGACTTAGTGTGATCCAGTGCTACTTCGATTACATTGTGTCATTTGATGTTAAAGCATAGTTGAAAGAAGTATTTCGATACCAAAGGCTTTGGAAACAGTCATCTCAATGACAACGATCAGGAAGGGTAGGCGCTTTTGGCAAGAAGGCTGTATGTGATGAAGGTTCTCTATTGTAGATGGATCTTTGATTTTGAAAGATCTATTCAAATGTAGATCAATTTTCCCACTAGATTTATGTATCTAGAAATTGACAAGTAAAATTAGTTGATTCTAGTTTAAAGGAACACATGTGGTTCTGGAGGAGCGGAAAAATGTATAGGGCGTACAAGGCCAAGAATTACCCTTTCAAGGCAATTTAGTTGCTTCTAGTTTAAAGAGACACATGTCATTTGGAGGACCAGAAAAAGAAAAAGAAAAATGTTTAGGGTGTACAAGGGCAAGAATCACCCTTCAAAGGCAATTGAATGTAAAAGAGCATATAATATTCCAAGCTCATTCTAGTTAGTCAAAAGGTGGATGAAAGTTTGGAATTGACAATGTTTAGGATAAGGAGGATTTTAATGTTATAAGAAACTTTCTTTTGATCATCACCAACTCTTTTTATAGCAAGGCGTATGGAGGTCAATAGGTGATAAGGTTAAGCTTGTTCCTGATGAATAAAGAAAGTGCACAACTCGTTTGAAATTGACAACTAGGGCAATTTTAGGAAAAATTAATCGAAACGACTATATGGGAATTTCACACAAAATTTTAGGACTAAATTGACAAAATTGAAAATTTTATGACTAAATTATAATCTATATGATTAGTCTACAACTAATAGGACAATTTTCCCAAAAGTAAGCCAAGTCACAAATTCCAATGACTGACATATTGGTAAGGGCAATGTTTATGTCGTATTATGGTGGTTAATGGATCAACAAAAGTGAGTAAAACGAGATAGGTTGTTTTCATTCATGTATCTCATTAATTCATGTGTCTCTTAAGTTCGTGTATCTATTTAATTCATATATCTTCTAGATTTGTATATCTATTTAATTCATGATTCATGAACCATTTTTGTACATAAATTTAAAAACTCTATAAATAGACTTCAAAATCTTCAATCCAAAGAGAAGTGAAATGCTCATACATCTCTTCTCTTCAAGTTTCCCTAAATGTGTTGGCTTCAAGAAGTGTTAGACAGAATCCTATTCGTATGATGCTGACACCCATAGGTTCAAGATGTTGTATCTTGAGAGGCAAAGTTCATGAAGCTACTTAGCCTTGTTGGAAGGAAGTAATCGTCTTAAGAATATTCGGTTAGCCATACCTCACATAAGATTCTTATTTATTTTGTAATCACTTTTTCGGATGAATTTTCTAGTTACGACAAACATTGTTACATATTTTCCCCCTAATACTTCTCTCTACTTTTACAACAATGTTGAGACGGTTAGTTCTCTCACTATTTGTTGGGTTTATTGAAAAATTGAGATGACTAATAACAATGATGTTCAAAATGTTCCTAGAGATGTTTCTATGGTCGTTTCGACCGGTGAGGTTCAAACCTTGAGGCTTGGTGTCGTGGTACAAATGTTGCAAGCCTTCCAATTGAAATCATCTATGGTGGTATGGGGTACAAGTTGCTTGACTGATATACTCGATACTATTTTTCAAAATAGTATAGGCCAAATGGCATATGGTTCGATTTTTAAAGAGATGGTTCAACATGATATGCCTTGTTTGATGGTATCACCTCTAGTAACACCAAGTGAGAAACAGGAGAAATTCACTGGTGTGGACTTTAAGCAATGGTAATAGAAAGATGCTAAGAGATTAATTGTTATGGTGATGTTTGCGGTATCCTTGGTGTCAAACAATATCGATTGGTGGTTGGACATATGTGCCACAAATCACATTTGTGTGGATAAACACTTGCTCTCGTCTTACGAAAAGTGCTATTTGTTCACTTAGAATCTCCAGAATATCTAATGAATGTACGGTTTCTTTAATGTTGTATTTGGGATATTTTCAATTTAGAGCTTGAATTGGCCTACATAATTTGACAATCCAAAGTGCTATCTATTTTTGGAGTGCTGATTCTCAAGGACAATCTGGTCTGAGGTGCTGAAGCTTTTACCGGTACAGGACCATTCGTGCTATGGGTTAAAAAAAGCATGTTTTCAGTGTTACAATCATCAGCATTAGATGGCGACTTAGGGAAGACGGTATTCATTTTTCTTCTTTCATGTTGCCAAATTTGTTGCTTGGAGCCTTTCAAGCAATGAAATAAAAACCTAGATAAAATGTGTTTTTTTATGAGTCTTAAAATTAGTCTAGTCAGTTCTTTGTCAAATCAAATTTGAGTAGGGTCATGTGGCAATTAGGTGTCCTTCTTCTGGTGAGGCCACGAAAACGGTGATATACAATGCCATGGGTTTGTTAATGTCTCCGGTTTTTGCAAGAGAAAGAGTGTGCGCCAGCTGCATTGACAGACCGATTGATGGCTGGGCATGCAGAGCGCGGCGCAGCGGCGGCGGCAGCTGATCCTGCAGAACTTGTCGGGGAGCTTGAGCTTCAGCAGCATCATGTCGCTGTCGAGGGAGGACGAGGAGATGTCGAGGTCGGTTCTGTCAACTTTCAGGGCCAAGGAGGAGGAGATCGAGAGGAAGAAGATGGAGGAAGAGACCAGACGCTTGGCCACTATTCACGATGTACGCAATATGAAATCCCCACAGGGAAATCGTTTACTCGGGGGCTTTTTCTTTTCTATGTTCTGGTAATAGCAAATAAGAGGCGAGGGGTTTTGTGGTTATATTCATGGAGAGGTTTTTGTTACTTTGTTTTGGGGAATGAACAGCAAAACGGCATCCAAGATGACGGTGGCGAGGATAAAGCTGCTGAGGAACAAGAGACGGGCGGTGGTGAAGCAGATGAGGTGCGACATCGCGTTGCTTCTTCACTTTGGTCAGGACGCCACTGCTTGTGTTCGGGTACGTCTAGTTTCGGTTATTGCATTGGCAGTTAATGTGGCTTTTTGTATTGGACCAAATTCATGTCTGTGTTGAGAGAAATTGGTCTTGAGAAAAAGGGTTACTCTCAAATTTCCAGTGATTTTTGTACGTCTAATTTATAATTAGAATTCTTTGAGAGTGCTGAACTTGATATAGTCAAATTGGTTTTTGACTGCATTCAGTCATTTGTATCATTCGGGGTGTGAAAATATTCATATTTGGACGAATTCTTGATATTTTGAGTCCGCATCTTAGTTGATTCATGAATGCTCTATACATATCATGGACTTCTAGAAGACTTAACATTCAAGTAGGAATGCTTTTATATTTGAATCAATCACCTGAGACTTCAGCATTCCGATTGATGAGGCTGGTAATAAAATATCGAAATGGCATAGTGTTGGGAATTACTGATTCCCTAAAACGGATTCAACACTAAATTGAACCCCTAAAACTAATGTGGAAGATGAGCCCAGGAAGAATATGTATCACCGATCAAAAGTTACACTACATAATCGAGCGTACCTTATTGTCCACAAATTGAACACCGATGCTGAAGGTCGAGGAGGAAATTCTGATCCCGTTCTATCAAAGAGGCGTGCTGTTGCTATTAGGGGGAGAAAAAACAGAGCGTATTGTTTCTTTCTGTTTTCTTCTTCTTCTTCTTCTTCTTTTTTTGAGGAAGAGGTGTTCGTAAAATTCTAAACACAAATGCACGTATCGAACAAGTAATATAATAATGAGATAAAGTATCGTCCCACGGAGATCGATGATTAATAAACCAATGAAATACTAAAATAGACTAATTCTAAAATTTATCTAACAAATCAAAATATAATTAAGAATAAATTAAAAACGAAATTTGTAGACTAAATGCAGTAAATCGATTAGATAAATATGTTAGAGCATCTGATTTCATCATAACCACTAGATATGAATTTCATATTGTTGTGAATACAAGAACGATATCAAACATGTGATAGTGGAATTTCCTAATCTATTTACTATCCTATCTCTAAGTATGGCAAACCTACTCAGCTTATTAATCCACTATATCTCTATGTGAATTAAAATAAATATGAGTGCATTAAAAACTATGAATATTCCCAGTTTACAATGAGTCTTTTGGATCACCTTATTACCGAAAGCTACACAAATAACGCGGTATATTTCTATTCACGTTTAATTCATGGTTATAAATTATAATGAACAATTGCATATTATCACCTCTTAGTCTCAAACATGCACATCAGATCATTCAAGTGATGGCCAGTCACTCAAAAGCATTAAGCACAATAATATATAACTCACATGAATGAAATCAATTGTAAAATATAAAAATCATGAAATTCACATTATCATGGTTAGGCTACATTGTAGCCCTAACAAAAGAAAATTAGAACATAGTAGAAGAAAAAATAAAAATAAAAATAAATATCAAACCCAGCATCTTGAATCAAAAGATAAGAATTTTGTCATCACTTTTGTCTTATCTTCAAAATACTTAAAAAACTCTCAGAAGAATGAAAAATCGATCTAACCCCCAAAAACCTAGCTTCTCTCTTTGTCTCTATTTATAGGATATATCCAAGATTCTATCTCTCAACGCTTGCAGATAACATTAGGGAACAAAATCAAGAATTTCCTGATTTGATATCCATCTTCCACTGCTGCTTTTATTTGAATTCCTGATAATTACCATTATTTTCCTTATCTTCTCCATATCTCATTATTCTGCATAAACAAGGAAAATTTAAATAATCAGAAGAAAATCCAAATATTTTCTCATAGATAATGCATTAATTGTTGCCTAAAATAGGTAAAATAACTCTATTTTTATAGAGTTATCAAACCCCAAAACTTAACATTTTGCTAGTCCTCGAGCAAAAGTAAGATATAACACATACTCAACCTAACAACCTTTTCCATAACATCTTTCCATAATTACTCAAATTCACAATTCAAAGAAAAACATAAATTTCATCCAAACATCGAAATCAATTTATAAGTTAAGACCAATTCTAACTATATGATTCAAATGTGTGTGTATGAGTCCTAATCTTTTTCGAATTATATGCAATCCAAATAAATTCACATTGACATGTAACCTCTAAAAAATTCTCAATAATTATGACCAAATCTCATAGGTTTGATTTTCATTCCTCTCTCCACTAATGTAAGCTAATCATCCAACCAAAAATCAATAGGACTTTTCTCGGGTTGTAATGTAAGGCTGGACTAAAGGTGAGATAACGGTAATTTTAAGCTCAAATCACCCATCAACACATTGATTTTAAGGATCTAATTAGAGCCAATGTTACAATCCAATTTCACTCATTCAAGATAATTTTTCTGCCACCATATATCACCATTCCTTTTTTTTTTCTTTTGCCCTTTTTTTTCTCTTTCCCTTTTTATTTGAATTGCTTTATGGAGGAGTTTCTCCCAAAGTCCCTCCTGATATAACATAAAAATTTCCAATCCATTGAGTATCCAAAATGCTCACTCAATTGAAAGTTGGATAGGGAACCATAAAAGTAATTTTTTTTTGACAATACACCCCAAACAACCACTGGAATCCCTTTTTTTTTTCTTCTTTTTACTCCATCATTTCTCCCAAATTTCTATCAAGCTCAAATAATTTTTTTTTATCCCAAAAGAAAATCAACGTGTTCATAAGGCATGGGATAAGGATATAATTTGATTATGGCTAGGTTAAACATATATGGGTGCCAATGAGAAATTTGGTAATAATTAAGGCTCAATGGGATGACTAGGGATAAATAAATAGGGTTGGCTTGAAAGGCTCAATCGATCCAAAAACTGCCCATATCATTTTCTCAGTTAGATTTAGCTTAGGATTTCGCGTCAAGAGAAAATCAAACAAATTCTAAGATTTGGGTGAAATCTAAGAAAATCACATATTTCACATGAATGTTCTCTAGATTTACACATAATTCAAAAAGTAAGGACTTTTAGTGCTCAGTAATTGGATTAACATAATCAGAATTAAGATTAACTCACACATCAGTTGCAAATTTAAATAAAATTTAAATTTTCCTAAGAATCGCAAAAATTCACAACCAAGAATGCAATCATGAAAAAAAAAATTATCCAAAAAATTTGTCGCCCCCTCAAACTTGAATGAAGCAGTGTCCTCAATGCGAAAAATAAAAATAGGAAAAAAAAACTCCCTTGGTTGTAGGATAAGTCCATAGATGACCTTAATGATTAAACTCTTGAAAGGTGCTCCCTAAAAATTAAACTGGATAAAACAGAGAAAAGTCAATCTTTTTTTTTTTGGCAAAACATAAACTTAAAAATAAATAAAAACATAATTAAAATGCTTGAGTTGCCTCCCAAGAAGCGCTTGCTTTATAGTTTTCAGCCAAACTATCTCAGATGTTGCTATTCTGCAGGATGAAGTTCAATGGTGGTTTTCTGCTTGTTGTAACCACCTTCAAAGTAGGGCTTCAAACGTTGATCGTTCACTTTGAATGTGCTCTTAGTGTCATTCGCAACTTCAACTGTTCCGTATGGGAATACCTGTGTAACTATAAAAGGACCAGACTATTTAGACCGCAACTTTCATGGAAAAAGTTTAAGACGAGAGTTATAGAGTAGGATTTTTTGACCAATTTTAAACTCTCTTCTAAATATGTGCTTATCATGCCATCTTTTTGTACGCTCCTTGTACAACTTAGAATTTTCATAGGCCTTATTGTGAAATTTCTCCAATTCATTCAGTTGCAATAATATTTCTTCACCTGCAGACTGCATATCAAAATTCAGAAATTTCAATGCCCAATATATTTTATGCTCTAATTTCACTGGTAAGTGACAAGCCTTTCCAAACACTAGCCTAAAAGGAGACATCCCAATTGGAGTTTTGAACGCTGTCCTATAGGCCCAAAGTGCATCATCAAGTTTTATTGACCAATCTTTCCTAGAGGCATTCACTGTTTTTTCTAAAATTCTCTTGATTTCCCTATTTGAAATCTCTACTTGACCACTAGTCTGAGGATGATAAGGGGTTGCAACTTTATGTGTGACTCCATACTTACTCAAAAGTGCTTCAAATTGTTTGTTGTAAAAATGTGTCATCTTATCACATATGATTGCCTTAGGAGTGCCGAATCGGGTAAACATATTTTTCTTCAAAAATTTCACCACAATCTTAGCATTATTTGTTGGCAATGCTACAGTTTTTACCCACTTAGACACATACTCCACAACCACTAAAATGTATAAATTTCCATAAGAAGGTGTAAAGGGTCCCATGAAATCAATACCCCAAATATCAAATAATTCATACACAATAATGTTGTTTAAAGGCATATCATTGACACCTATCACATGAAGTTACATAGGAGTATGCATCTTTAAAAAGTGTAGGCCAATACAATCCAGATTGTAAAATCTTAGCTGCAGTTTTTGTGGCACCAAAATGGCCACTTGCCTCTCCATCATGACAATAATGTGGAATGTTTGCCTTCTCTTTATCTGGAACACATCTCTTTATGACTTGATCTGCACATACTTTAAACAAGAAAGGTTCTTCCCAAAAATAATTTTTAACATCAAAAAATAATTTTTTCTTCTGTTGATATGATAATTCAGGAGGAAGAACATTACTTACCAAATAATTTACAAAGTCAGCATACCAAGGAATTGACTTGATGGAAAAATTTTCTCATCGGGGAACTCTTCCAAAATTGGTCTTACCTCTTCCTTTGAATTTGGAATTCTTGATAAGTGATCTGCAATTAGATTTTCAGTCCCCTTCTTATCTTTGATTTCCAAATCAAATTCTTGCAGCAATATAATCCACCTGATCAACCTGGTTTTTGATTCTTTCTTTACTTAAGAGCAAAGCGGTCAGAATAAATTATAACTTTTGAGCCAATTAGAATGAAATTTATCAAAAGCAAATATTACCGCAAGAAGTTCCTTTTCTGTTGTTGAATAATTCAATTGTGCATCTAACAAGGTTTGACTAGCATAATATATGGTTCGAAAAATTTTATTCTTCCTTTGTCCCAAAATAGCTTCTACTGCAGAATCACTAGCATCACACATCAACTCAAAAGGTAAATCCCAATTTGGTGCTGCCATAATTGGTGCTAATATTAACTTCTCTTTTAAAGTGTTAAAAGCCTACATGCATTCAATGGAAAAATTAAAAGGAGCATCTTTTTCCAAAAGATTAGAAAGAGGTTTAGCAATTTTTGGAAAATATTTTATAAATTACCTGTAAAATCTTGCATGCCCCAAAAATCCTTTGACAAGTTTCACAGATGTTGGCGGAGGTAATTTTGCAATGACCTCCACTTTGGCTCGATCAACTTCTTTTCCATTTCGAGAAATTTTATGCCCGAGCACTATTCCTTCTTGCACCATAAAGTGACACTTCTCCCAATTCAAGATAAGGTTAGTCTCCTCACATCTTTGTAAGACCAAGGCCAAATTATTTAAACAAGAATCAAATGATAGGCCAAAAACGGAAAAATCATCCATGAAAATCTCAATATATTTTTCAACCATATCAGAGAAAATAGCCATCATGCATCTTTGAAAAGTAGCTGGTGCATTACAAAGACCAAATGACATTCTTTTAAAAACAAAAGTACCATAAGGACAAGTAAAAGTAGTTTTTTCTTAATCTTCTGGTGCAATAGGAATCTGATTATACCCTGAATATCCATCTAGAAAGTAATAAAACTCATGTCCTGCAAGTCTTTCTAACATCTGATCAATAAATGGTAAAGGAAAGTGATCTTTTCTAGTGGCATCATTCAATTTTCTGTAATCAATTCATTGTTGTTGTTTTTCTGAACAGTCATACCACCTTTTTTTGGCACAACTTGTACAGGACTTACCCAAGAACTATTAGACATAGGATAGATGATACCTGCATCAAGTAACTTAATTACCTCAGCTTTCACTACTTCTTGCATCTTCGGGTTCAAACGCCTTTGAGGTTGGATAATGGGTTTATATTACTCCTCCATCAAAATTTTGTGCATGCAAATTGAAGGACTAATTCCCTTGATATCAACTATTTTCCATCAAATTGCACATTTATGCTCTCTTAATACTCTGAGCAATTTCTCCTCCATCAAATCTGCCAAAGAAGAAGATATAATTACCGGTAAAGAAGAAACTTCATCTAAATAAGCATATTTCAAATGAGAAGGTAAGGGTTTGAGTTCAAGAATTGAAGGCTCTTCAATTGATAGTTTAGGCTTTGTAATGTGTTATCCCAACTCCTCAAATTTAATTGCCTTTTGCCTTGAATATGGTGAAATTGCCTCCATGAAATTTGCGTACTCCTTTATCTCATCATTCTGAATATCTTTGTCCCTTAGTTGAATCAGACATGCTTCAAGTGGATCTTCAAAAATATTTTCCTAAAAAACCTTATTCACCAACTTGTCAACTGTCTCAACTCTAAAACAAGAATTATCATCAGATGGATATTTCATTGCTTTAAAAATATTAAATGAAACAAGATCATCTTGAACTCTAAGAATTAACTTCCCTTGTTGTACATCAATAAGAGCTCTTCCTGTTGCTAGAAAAGGTCGACCTAAGATAAGTGGTACCTCAAAATCTTCCTCCATGTCAAGAACTATGAAATCTGTAGGAAAGATAAATTTGTCAACTTTTATCAAAATATCTTCCACAATACCTCTCGGATATTTAATTGATCGATAAACCAGTTGAAGTGACACTGTGGTTGCTTTTACCTCGCCCAATCTTAATTTCTTGAAAACAGAATAAGGCATCAGATTAATACTTACACCTAAATCACATAATGCTTTTTCAAAAAAGAATCTCCAATAGTGCAAGGAATAATAAAAATCACTGGATTTTTTAATTTCGGAGGTAATTTGCTTTGTAGAATGGCTGAACACTTCTCATTTAACTTCACAGTTTCATAATCCTCCAGTTTCCTTTTGTTTGCCAAAATCTCCTTAAATTTTTTTGCATAACTAGGCATTTGCGCTAAAGCATTTGCAAAATGAATGTTAATGTGCAATTTTTTAAATACATCAAGAAATTTAGAAAATTGCTTATCTATTTTGTGCTACTGGAGTTGCTGAGGGAATGGAATTGGCGGCACATATGGCTTGGGATTATCTGGAAAAAGTTTATTCTTGCTTGTTTCCTTTGATTGTTTATTGACCACCTCTTCCTTATCTCTGAAAATCTCTTGTTCTCCTACTTGTTTACCACTTCTCAGGGTAATAGCCTCTATGTTTTCAATTGGATTTTTCTCTGTGTTGCTCGGCAAAGAACCCTATTGTCTTCCTGACATCATACTTGCTAACTAACCCACTTGCATCTCCATATTTCTAATTGAAGCCTCTTGATTTTGAAATCTCACATCCGTGCTTTTGATGAAGTCATGAGTCGTATTAGCAAGTTTGGTGACTATGTCTTCCAAATTTGACCTTGTCTCTTCTAATTGTTTGAATTCTTGTGGTCTCATCACATTTTGATTGTTCCATGAAAAATTTGGATGATTGCGCCATCCCAGATTGTATGTGTTGGAGTAGGGATTATTCTGCGACTTGTTAAAATTCCAAACAAGGTTAGAATTTTCATGAAATTGTTTAAAAGTATTACCTACTTGACACTCTGTGCTAACATGTCCTCCATCACAAAAATCACATGTCAAATTGTGAATTTTCATGACTGAAACACTCATATTATCAAGCTTTTTAATATGAGTGTTTCAAATTGTGCAGCAATTGCAGCAAAAGCATCCACTTCATGAACTCCGCTAACTTTTCACATTGGTAATCTCTCAGTAGGCCACTGATAATTATTGGACGTCATCTCATCTAATAAATTGTAGGCTTCTTCTGGTGTTTTATTATTTAAAGTCCCCCATGTAGCTGCATCAATTATAGAATGAAGATTTGCACTAGTGCCATTATAAAAAGTTTGTACTTGCATCCATACGGGTAGTCCGTGATGTGGGCATCTCCTAAGAAATTCTTTGAATTTTTCCCATGCTTCATATAATGATTCATTATCCATCTGCATAAAATTAGTAATATCGTTACGCATCCTCATAGACATTTCAGGTGGAAAGAACTTACCAAGAACTTACCTTATCTTCTCAATATCTCATTATTTTGCATAAACAAGGAAAATTCAAATAATCAGAAGGAAATCCAAATATTCTCTCATAGATAATACATTAATTGTTGCCTAAAATAGGTAAAATAACTCTATTTTTATAGGGTTATCAAGAGAAAGTGGAAAGACGTATGTACATCTAAAGGGTGTTATCCCTTTTTTTTTCTTTTCTCTTTTAAGTCTTCCCCAACAGACGTAACTCTTCAACGTGTAATGTTCCCCCAAAAGATACAACCCCTCATATCTAAATAATGCAACATTTCACATCACAGCTGTTCGTCTATAGGCCCTTATCTTGCGGGCTGGGTTTTTAGGCCCAACATGGCGGACGGGCCCACTTAGGCCTATCTACATATAAATAAAATCATCATCTCCCACTTGCACATGGTGGGCTGAACAGGGATCCTCTTTACCTCTCTACAACATTCATACTAGTGAATAATCCGTGCGACCAGTATACTTTGAGAGCTCGTTACTATACATCTGTTAGGAATATATAGCAGCTTATAATGGGCATCACACTTTGAGTATATTTAGTATGCAGTACCCTAGATCGATTGATCACATTTATATCTCTTTTGATCTCCTTTTAAATAATGATATATTATATTCACAATTACGATTATCCCAATGACAGTTATAATTGGTCTATCAGTGAACACAAAACTAATATATGATTCTCCAAATTTAATCTTCCTCTTTTATTCAAACTATTAATTTCAATTTAGCTTGCTTTTCTAGAAATGTCCCATTAGATCGAATCAATTCATGATCATTGGCAACATCCTAAGATAACAAACACTAAATAGAAATATTGAGAATAAGTAAGAGTCATGAGGGCACTAAATTGAAGAATTTTTTTCCTCAAGAGTCTCACATGGTATAAAAGTTGAGATCAAAACTTTTGCCACTCTTATTGGTCGTCTTATGCATATGTAGTATGAAATACGTATTACGGTATTAACTCTTTTCCCATAGAGCGTATGTCTACACCATCAATACTGTACAGATGATAGTTCAGACATACATAATATCTAACTTGAGTTCACATATCTACTCATTCACTAAATTCATCAGAACTCACATCTAGCAGCATAGACAGATAAAGTAAAATATGTGGGTTATTTTACTTTCGGACATAATAAATATTATGTCCTCATCTTAACACTCAGTTAAGGCGACATATATATTTTAAGCTTGAGCTCTCGATTATCACTTAGATAATAAGCTTAAAAACTATCTCATCTCTATTTATCACACAGTAAATAAAGCGATTACCTGTGTGAGTGGACTAATCTTTTATCTGTCCGACATACTTTATCAACTTAATATAATGCACCGAGCATTAAGATGCATAAACGTCAAATAAAGATTCATATGCATTAATGATGAAAAAACACATATTCATTAAATGTGAACACTTCAGGGAAATTACAATATTCAGTATATCAGCCTCTACGCAGTCCTATAAATTTTATATGACTACAAAACACATCTCTAGGTAATGGCTTTATCGTAGGATTTGCTACCATTCTATGCGTAGATATGTACTGTAAGTTCACATCTTTTCGTGCAACCATATCCTTGACAAAATTTTACTTGGTATTTATGTGTTTGGTCTTGTCATGATATTTTGGATCTTTGGTGTGCGCTATAGCTGCTTGGCTATCATAGTTAACCAATATTGGATTTGCAGCATACCCAATAACACCTAAATGATCCAAAAATCTCTTAAGCCAAACACCTTCTTGTACTGCTGCTGATAATGCCACGGACTCAGCTTCCATTGTGGACAAGGCTATACACGTTTGCTTTTTACTGCTCTAAGATATGGCGCCATTATTTAGTAAGAAAGCAAAGCAAGAGGTAGATTTTCTTTCATCTAAATCTCCTCCCCAATCAGTATCTAAATAGCCTTCAAGTCGCAGATCTTTTCTTTGGTAATTCAGCTTATAATTAGCAATTTCCTTCAGATACCTCAGTATTCTTTTAACAGCCTTCCAATGTGCTTGATCTAGATTGGATTAGTATCTACACACCATTCCAACTGCAATCTTGTACACATCATAGCGTACATCAAGCTTCCAACAGCACTAGCATAAGGAACATGGCTCAATCCTTCACCTTTTGTAATAGGAGTATCAATGGGTTTACAATCTTGCATACGAAATTGTTCAAGAACCTTATTTATGTATGTTTCTTGCGAAAGAGATAATGATCTTTTCGAACGATCTCTTGAAATCTTAACTCCAAGAATGTATGCAGCCTCACCTATATCTTTCATCTCAAAGTTGAAAGATAACCAACTCTTCACAATATTAACAAACTCCATATTGCTTCCGGCAATTAGTATATCATCAACATATAATGATATGATCACAAATTGATCTTTGGATCTTTTAATATATACATAATGATCCTCATATATCATTGTAAAATCATATGCCATTATGGAATTATGAAAACGTATATACCATTGTCTCGACGACTATTTAAGACCGTATATCGATCTCAAAAGTCGACATACCTTTCCTTCTTGGCCTTCGATAATGAAACCAGCAAGTTGTTCCATATATATTTCTTCATCTAATTCTCCATTGAGGAAAGCAGTCTTTATATCCATTTGATGTAACTCAAGATCCATACTAGCCACTATTGCCAGAATAATGCGAATCAAGGTAAATCTCACTATAGAAGAAAATGTTTCTTCATAATCAATTCATTCTTGTTGATTATACCCCTTCGCCACAAGGCAAGCCTTATGTCTTTCTATCGAGCCACTAGTTTTACACTTTATTTTGAGAACCCACTTGTTCCCAATAGCTTTGTGTCTTTTTGGAAGATCAACCAGTTCCCAAACTTGGTTTGACTTTATTGACTCCATCTTCTCTTCCATTGCATGAATCCATTTTTCTTTATTAGGGCAATTTAGAGCATCATTAAAATTTCTTGGCTCATCTTCATCTTGTGGAGCAACCATGAAAGTTTCCCATTCAATGTGAAAACGTCGACGGGGAATACCTTTGTGACTTGTTCACCGTATGGGAGATTGTACACTTTGCACATCATTCCCCATCATGCTCCCACTCTGATTAGATAATGACGATATCATCTCATCATGTGGTTGTAATTGAGAGTAAGTTGAACTAAATTCATCACTTTTCATGTTACTCCCACTTGGAAGAACTCCATTAAGTTCATTATCTTGATCCAAGGTTTCAAATAGGGAGTAATCCCCGTGAAATTCATTTTCTAAGAATGTGACATCCTGTGACTCGAATTCAGTTATACTTCAACTTTCCTGCTTACCTATGAACACATACCCTTTTGAGTATTCAGAGTATCTTATGAAAATATTCTTCTTTCCTCTGGGACTCAGTTTTCCGAACTTGTGAGAGGGCTCATGAGTATAGGCAACACAACCTCATGGCTTAAGGAAACTTAAGTCCGGTTTTCTATCTATCCATAACTCATATGGAGTGGAAGTAGCTGATTTGGAAGGTACTTGGTTAAGTATATAGGCAGCAGTTAACAACGCATCACTCCAAAAAGTGATAGGTGAGTTAGCATGCGCCATCATGGACCTAACCATTTCCAATAGGGTTCTGTTCCTTCTCTCCGCAATACCATTTTGTTGAGGAGTATATGGAATAGACAACTGTTTTTTTATTCCTTTTTCATCACATAATTTTCTGAACTTATTAGATAAATATTTTCGACCTCGATCGGATCGCAATACTTTTATTTTCTTGTCTAATTAATTTTTTACTAAGTTTATAAACCTTTTAAAACAACTCAATGTTTTAGATTTATGAGAAATCAAATAGACATATCCGAATCGAGTATAATCATCTATAAACGTGATGAAATAAACAGCCCCAAGCTTTCCTCTTACATTTATCAGATCACAGACGTCAGAATGGATTAATTGTAAAGGAAATTCAGCTCTTTTACCTTTTCCAAATGGTTTTCTTGTCTTTTTCTCGGCTAGGCAATGTTTACATATGGACAAATCGACTTTTTCAGTATTGCCTAACAAGCCCTCTTTGGCTAGTCTATTCATACGTTGTTGGCCAATGTGATCAAGTCTAGCATGCCATACACTTACATCATTATCATATGAATTAGGAGACGTGAAAATGGAATAACAAACATTGGCATTACTATAGTCAACATTTAATACAATAAAACCATCTAGAAAATTACCACAACCATAGTAATTTGTATCCAAATATAAATCCACACCACTATTATGGAAGTTCATATTAAAACCAAGTTTAACCAACACTAAAACAGATACTAAATTCCGACGAATCTCCGAAGCATATAACACATCATGTAGGAGCAAAATGCGTCCACCATGCATGTTCAATTGACAGATGCCAATCCCTTTTACTTTTGCTCTGGAGTTGTTTCCTACATAGATCCACTTAGTTCTAGTCGGTACTCGTCGGAATTCCACGAAGGATTCTCTATCCTTCGCTATATGGTCTGTCGCTCCTGAATCCACAGTCCACAAAGGATTAGACTTAGTTAAAAATACAGAACTCGACACATAAGCAAAGTTCTGAAAAGTACAAGGGGTGTATACCTTCTTTGGCTCACGACAGTAGCGAGCATAGTGACCCTTGTTGTCATAATTATAACACTTCACCCTTGTCAGTTTTTTCATTCGAGGACGCTTTCTTCTTTCATGTTGGTCAAGCTTCAGCTTCTTCCCTGAAGAACTTGCTCCCTTGCCTTTCCTCTTATCGAACCAATTAGGATGTTTGCGCTTGGAGCTCGAAACTCCATGTGAGCTAGAACTAGTATGATAAATTTCAGCTTTCGACTTAGTCGCCAAGAGGCGGTCCTCTTCCAGCTCAAGATAACACACTGCATCCTCAAAGGTTTTGATATTCTCATTATGGGTGAGGTGCACCTTCATATGCTCCCAACTCTGAGGTAAGGAACGGATCACTGCTTACACTTGCTGTTCATCAGTTAGGACATGGTCAACATATTTCAGCTCATTAATTATGTTTGACATCTTTCTAAGGTGTTGCTTTATGGTCTGACCATGAGGCTTCTTATAAGAGTCAAATCTAATAGTGAGTTGTCTCAGTCTAGTCACCGAAGTATGACCAAACCTTGTTGCCAACGCTTCCCACATTTCCTTGGCATTCTCAAAACGCCTGAACTCTCGCATGACGTCATTTTCCATGCTACTCAGCAACGTAATTTGAGCAAGAGAGTTCTTTCTTTTCCAAGCAGCAAATGCATCCTTATTTCTCTTGTGTTGTGCAGTGTTTCCTTCTTCAGGTTCTACCATGGTCACGTTAAGAGCTTCTAATGCCTTTTGCTCTTCCAGCACATATTGGATTTTCATGTGCCATATTTCATAGTTATCGCCATTGAGCTTCTCACCTTTGTTCAGCTCAGCGACTATGCTTTTTGTGGTTGAACCCATTTATCTGAACATATCAAACATATATGTATGAATTATTAATGCCTATCATTTATGCATCCATCTTGCACAAAACATCATATTAATGAATAATTTCAAGTGAGATTTCAGAATCAAAAGATCACTACATTTCCAATCATCATCCAAAATCCTAACTTGGAGTTATTATTAATATAACATTCTATGCAAAATAAATTATTTGAAATTACAAAAATTTCTATGAACTACCAACGACAGTTAATAATAACATAAAGCAAATGATATTTGATATCAAACAATGATATAATAATAATGCTTTCACATAATACAACTAACATATCAATTGCCACACCAATAACAACTAGGTAGAAAATCTTACATAAGATGTCCACAAAGCACACTATATAAAGACCAGCCAAAACATTTAACACCAAGTCAATATACGTACTGGGAAAGATCCTCTTTTGTTTAATTTCTTGATCTTTTCCTTTGTAACAATCTAGTAATAATCATCTATAAAAGCCATCACAATTCTCCTATACGAAGCAGCTCTGTTGACTTCCCATACGCGATTCAACACTCCTTGCCATTCTTGTGGAAGAGTGTTCATGAAAAATCGCACCATCTCAGACTGTAGCATGGGACGACCATTCCATATGACCTTTTGTATTTTCCCGTTGACTTCAAGAACGTGATTGTGAAAGCTAGTACGAGCACCTAGAGGGGGTGAATAGGTGTAAAAACAAATTTACAAGATAAGTGTGCAACACTAATCAACAATAGATTATGAAAAGGAAATTCATGTCTTGTAAACAAAACGAGTTATGATCAAAGTAAAAAAGTGTAGGGAAGAGAATATGAACACATAGTTTATAGTGGTTCGGCTTAATCTAAGCCTACGTCCACTCTTCCGCATTGACAGCCCATCGGCTGGATTTCACTATGAAATAAAAGAGTTGTTACAGTAAAGCTCTTCCTTGATTCCACAGTGTAGAAACTCTACTACACTTTCTCAAGGTCTCTTAAAGATATAGACTCTCTTTTGCGTACAAGATTTCGCTCAATAGTTTAATTGACTAAGAACAAGGAGCTTCAGACTTTGGAATTCTTCTATCGTGCACACACTCGAACAACTGGAATGTCTTCCTTATATATTCCTTCATGCCATCACACCCGTTGGCACTTACCAAAGGAATTCTTCTAATCTGCCTATTGGACAGAATCAATTAGGAAGATTTTCGAGCTATTTAAGGAATATGACAATAGCCCATTAATTCTACTTGCCCATACAATCAGGATCCAGGTTTCCATAAATATAACCTTCCAAGAATACTTTGCTAATCAACGGATCTAAAATCCCTGAATCAATTTTGATTTGAATAATGGATTCTAACATGTAATATCCAGCCAAGAGATCTTCTTTAGTCGACAAAATCAAATCCTTAACAAAATACTTCGTTTTGAATAAGCCTTCTTCGATGGACTAGAAACTGTCAATGAGGATAGACTTTGAGTCTTGAGTCTGGCAGTTCGGAGGTCTTTAGACTTTGATAGTAGAGTCTGCAAGTTTTCAGACTAGACTGATGGAAACGTTTTGTCAACTTCAAAACACTTTAAGGAAGTTTTCTCCAACAATCTACCCCTTTTTGATTGTGACAAAACTTTCCTATAAATTTGGATAACTTTAACCTGCAAAACATTACTCAAGCAAATAAGGATATTTCACAAAAGATAAATGTCTTAATAAAGATAACATTAGAATCCGCATCCACAGAAAATATGTTAGTTCTGTAAATGAGCAAAGCTATGAGATATCAATAGTGCTTAAGATAAACAAACGTTTAAACAGTCAAGTCCAAATCCCGTCCAAATCCAAACAGTCAAACACAAGAGTCAAGTCAATCAAACATAATCGACACAAAAGTTCAAAAAAGTCGAGAGTTCAAAGTTCAAAATCAAATCTGCACCACATCTCTCCCCCTTTTTGTCATTATTAAAAAGGTAGAGATGAAAAGAGAATGGCTTTAAGATTGCTTGGGAACATGAACAAGTTGGAAATCTCCCATTGACTGGACAATCCCTTCCAACTTTTTCAAATCCTCCTTCAGTTGCGCCACATCTTCACCCTTAGTATTTGTTTGAACTTGAAGAGCAAGGGCATTGATCCGATCATGCAAAGAAACTGAAAAGGCTTGTCCTACATTATGCAAGTTCTGAATTTCGTATCCCAGAGCATATATTTGACCTCGCATTTCCAAAAGAACATTAATTATTCAGTGAAAGTCTGCCGAATTGTCTATCTGAGTACTGGCTTCTGCACAATCAGATGGAGTATTGGCAGATGACGACAATTCAACACGATCACGCAGATTGGGCGATGAAACCTCATGTCCCTCTTTAGGAAATTGAGAGGCAAAGATGTCATTTGGATCTGCTGGAGAACGACTTACTCCTTCACTGGTGGTAGGAAATGAGGACGTACCCCTTTTCTCAGGATCTCCCCCTGTTTCCATACCTTCAGGTGGAGAAAAGTGTTCCTCATGCTCTGCTTCTGCTTGATCTCCTCTACCCTCTTCTTCTTCTCCCTCAATTCTTTCCTCCTTTGCTTCTTTCTCTAAATCTTCTCTATCTCCAGTCCTCTGTTCTGTCTCATCCTTGTCTTTTTCTTGTCTCTCCGTTGTCTCTAGAACAGAACGACTCAAGTTCTTCAATGCCATTGCAGAAATGGTGATATCATCCTCATCCTCTTCATCCTCAATGATGAGTGCTCTTCTTTTCTTGGATGGAGCAACCATGGGCTCCTTTCCTTTTCGCTTTATCGCCGAAAAGACTAAATAAGTCTTGATAGGGGTTTTCACCTTGAACTGCTCCAAAGCCTTGTTGAGTTCCTTCAGACGCATTTTAGAGACCATTTTCAGTGCTACCACCATTTGATCGCATGTTCGAACACAAAGAATCCGGGGAGGCTGAACGTTCAAATGTCTGAATAACTTGGTCACAAGTGTTGCGTACGGAAGTTGACCCTTGTCCTTCACCATTGTTTTGTACATGTGGAATATAATAGTGTGTGGAAGAGAGAACTTTTTGCCAGCATTGATGGCATGCATCAGCTTTGCCTCCGAGTTTGAAACGTCGGTCTTTGAAGTAGATTTTGGTCTGAGGCAGTTAATCACTATCTTGTGAAGCAAAATGTTGGACGCATTCATCCTTAAATAGGAAATCTTCCCTTTTGTTGTTCAATCCTGAACAAGCTCGATCGTTGCACGAGCAACAGACACACTGATGGATTGATATCTCCCTTTTTCAACCCCAATCACATCAGCCAATGTATTCATGTTAACCACATAGTCCTGATCTTGAACACTGAAAGATAATCTATTCGCATCCAAGAAACTGAGATTCGAATAGAAATAAGCAGTAAGTTCAGCATGAGCTTCTGTCGTTTCAGAACAAAACTGTTCGAGTTGAAGAAGATTGAATTTTTCCTGTAGATTGACATTCACAGAGTCAAGAAAATCAAAGTTCACACTTCTAGGGTTTACTACACCACGCTTTAGCAACTTAGAGTACAGTTGCTTGTGTTCCTCCAAGCGAAACAAGTCTGTCCTTTTATTTCGGATTTTTGTCGCAACACCCATTATAGGTTTAAACTGACTGTACATTCTATCATCATCATTCCCATCAGGTTGACTCATCCCTCCAACACGTGGATCGCTTGGGATATTTGCCAGTGCTTCTTCTGCCGACCCTACAGGGGCAATTTCCAATCGTTCCATTGTGCGTAAAAAGAAAGTTTCATTTCTATATCCTTTGTCCTTAAGAAATTCATCAATATAGTTCAATAGAGTACTACTCCTCTTCAAAGCACGATAAAGCTTGTAGGTAAAAGTGGGCTTATGAGTACTTATGGGTTCTGCATCTTCGATGATTTATTCCTCTTCTTGATGTGCAACATCTTGAGGTCTAGATGTAGGAGATGGACGCTGTTGAGAATGTTGTGGGCTCTGCTGTTGTCTAGGAAATTCTTCTTCCTCGGTGAGATCAAAGTGCATAGGCCCCTCACGCATTTGTTGTGGTCCCCTGTTCGCGATCCTCGGAGACTTTCTTTGAGACGACATCTTTCATAGTCTTTGAGAGATTCTAAGCTTGTTTCCCAAGAAAAATGAAAACTTTTTGAGGATTAAACAAGAGAAGAAAACAAAAGTGGAAGATCTATGCTCTCTTATGATTTTTGTGAGTAAAACGAAGAAGAACCAACAGTATATAAGGCAGTCGAAGCAAGGCATATGAAACGCCGTAAAAAAGAAATATAAAAATGCCTTTTAAAAATAACTGCATTTTTCAAAAATTAGATAACTGTCATTTCAAAAATAACTTCTTTTTCGAAAAAGGAAGGATTGCAATAATCACGAAAATCGGGAAATAACACCAATCAATTTTAGATAGATAATCGTACCTTTTCAAGATTTGATTCGAGAGATAAGTTTTTAAAATAGAAGAACTTACAGTCGTAAATCTTGATTGTCTGAGTCTGAGAGTCTTTAGACTTTCAGTCCTGAATCTAAACTTCCTCAGACTTTAAGATATTGAGTTTGGAATGAATAATTTCAAATTGATTTTTCTCCAAAGGCTTTGTAAATATATCCGCTAGTTGATTCTTTAAATCAATAAACCGAATCAAAACTTCTTTATTTTGAACATGATCTCTAATGAAATGATGTAGAATCTCTATATGTTTTGCTCTTGAGTGAAGAATCGAATTCTTGGTGAGATTGATTGCGCTGGTGTTGTCACATTTGATCTCAGTGCATGAATCTTCAATTCCAAAATCTCTCAGTTGTTGTTTTATCCATAGAATTTGTGAACAACAACTTCCAAGAGCTACATACTCTACTTCTGCCGTAGAAAGAGCTACTGTACTTTGCTTCCTTGAAAACCAAGATACTGTCCTGCTTCCAAGTAGTTGACAGGTGCCCGAGGTGCTTTTTCTATAAACTCTGCATCTGGCTAGGTCTACGTCTGAGTATCCAAGAAGAGTAAAGTCTTATTCTTTAGGATACCAGAGACCCAAATTTGAAGTTGAGATAATGTATTTGATAACACGCTTTGCGGCACTTAAATGAGATTCTTTAGGGTCTGATTGAAATCTGACACAAATACAAACATTAAACAAAATGTTAGGTCTAGAAGCAGTTATATAAAGAAGTGAACCAATGATACTCCTGTATAGCTTCTGGTCAACTTTCTTTCCATCTTCATCCTTGTCCAGCTTCAAAGAACTTGACATTGGTATATCACTCTTTTTGCAATTTTCTAGTCCAAACTTTTTGACAAGTTCTTTAGCATATTTTTCTTGATGAATAAAGATTCCCTTCTTCAGTTGTTTCACTTGAAACACGAGAAAGAAGGTTAGTTCACCCATCATGCTCATTTCAAACTCATCCTGCATAGACTTAGACAATTTCTTGCACAGACTTTCATTAGAAGATCTAAAAATAATATCATCAACATAAATTTGAACAAGTAGAAAACTTTTGCTTTCTCTTTTGATAAATAATGTAGTATCTACTTTACCTTTGACAAAATCATTTTGAATTAAAAACTTATTTAGTCTGTCATATCAAGTCCGATGTACTTGCTTTAAACCATATAAGACCTTTTTTCAGTCTGAATACAGAATCTGGTTTCCTTGCGTCTTCAAAACCGAGTGGTTGTTTCACATAGACTTCCTATTGGATAAATCCATTTAGGAAAGCATCTTTGACGTTCATTTGGAATAACCTGAAATTCTTATGACAAGCCAAAGCAAGTAATAATCTAATTGCTTCTAACCTTGCTATTGGTGCGTAAGTCTCATCATAGTCAATCCCTTCTTCTTGCGTATATCCCTTGGCCACGAGTCTTGCTTTGTTTCTTACGACTTTTCCTTTTCTCGTTCATCTTGTTCCTTAAAACCCATTTAGCTCCAATGATGGATTTACTTTTTGGTTTAGAAGTCAATTCCCAGATATCATTGATGCTGAATTGCCCAATTTCTTCTTGCATAGCTTCAATCCAGCTTTCATCAGTTAAAATTTCTTCTATGCTCTTAGGTTCTATTTCAGAAATAAGAGCCACGCACTAAACTCTTCGCGCCTTTTGGATCTTGTGCGAATTCCCTCGTTAATATCACCAATAATGAGATCTTTGAGATGACTAGACTTATGCTTCCAGTTGTTGGTTGATTTGTCAAACTGTTGATCTTTTTCCTCATTTGAATCTTCGTTGATCATTTGTTGCTCGTCTTCTAAAGGTTGAGCTACTTCTGGAGATTTAGACTTTGTAGAGTCTGGAGCAGGTTCAAATTCTTCAAGATAAGTGTGAATCGATTGGTTTTGCATAAAGTCTTGAAATTTGACATTCATCGATTCCTCTATAGATTGAGTCTTCTTGTTGTAAACTCTGTAAACTTTACTTGTGATAGAATATCCAAAGAAAATACCTTCACCTGATTTTTCTTCAAACTTACCAATTCGATCATTTGCATTTTTCAATATAAAACATTTACATCAAAATACATGAAAATATGAAACAATGGGCTTCTTTCCTTTGAATAACTCATAGGGATTTTTCTCCATAATAGGTCTTAGAAAGACTCTATTAATAATATAACATTATGTAGAAACTGCTTCAACCCAAAAACGAGAAGATATGTTATTTTCAATTAAAAGAGTTCTAGCCATTTCTTGAAGCGACCTATTCTTTCTTTCCACGACTCCATTTTGCTTTAGAGTATATGGTGAAGAGAACACATGCTGAAAACCAGATTCCTCATAGAATTTTGTAAAGTCTTGATTTTCAAATTCACTTTCATGGTCTGTTCGTATACTTGAAATAACATACCCTTTCTCATTTTGGACGTTTTTAGCAAACTTTATAAAATAAGAAAATGTTTCAGACTTATTTGCTAGGAACTATATCCAAGTGAATCGTGAATAATCATCCACAATCACTAAACAATATTTCTTACCTCTAATGTTCTGAGTTCTGGTTGGTCCAAAGAGATCCATATGCAAGAGTTGTAGTACACGATTAGTGGAAACTTGATTTATTGGTTTGAAAGAGTTTCTTACCTATTTTCCCAACACGCATGGTATGCATAGATTAGACTTTTGGTATGACAGATTGGGTAGTCCACGAAAAAGCTTATTTGTTGAGATTTTGGTTATTTGCTTCATGTTGATGTGCCCAAGTTTTCTGTGCCATAAGTTTGTTTCTTTTTGAATTGAGATTAGACATTGGGTTTCATCTGGTTTGATATCCAAGAGGTAGATATTCCCATGTCTTCGACCTGTGAAAGACTGTGAGGAGTCTTTACTGGTTCTTAAACATATTCCTTTTTGAAAATTGATTGTGAAACCGGTGTCGCATAGCTGACTGATACTTAGCAAATTGTAGTTGAGTCCTTCCACTAAGGAAACATTACTGATCATGAGGCTTCCAATCTTTACAGTTCCGTATCTCACAATTCTTTCTATGCTATTTCCTCCAAAAGAAACTTTTCTACCATTAACTTAAACAAGCTTTATGAAACAATTTGAATCTCCTATCATATGCCTTGAGCATCCACTATCCAGGTACTATTTAATCTTTTTCTTGATAGTGACCTGCATTTAGAAAAGAAACTCAAGCTTTCTTTGGTATCCAAATTGTCTTGGGTCCATCGGTGTTAGTACAATATACGGTCTTTGCCCATACATTCTTAACAGGTTTCCAAACCATAGGACATTCTTTCTCAAAATGATTTGAGCTATTGCACTTAGAACATTTAAGAGCACTGCGATCTGCTGGTTTTACAAAAACTTTTTGGAAATGATTTTTGTAAGCATCTCTTGTAGGTTTTTACTTAATTCTTTCCTTTATTTTAGGAAAATCAATTAGAGGAATGGTTTCAGCAGTCATTCCTAAACCTGATTTGTTGAAGTAAGGTTTTTGTGCTGAAATAATTTTTTCAAGTTTCTCAGATCTTATAGAAAATCTTTTAGAAATACTTGAGATATCATTTTCAAGGATGCATTTTCTTTTGAAAGATTGTTTGCATTTTTTTTCAAAGTAGTAACACTTTTGTTTAAACTTTTGACATTTTCTTTTCAAACATTTTCCTATTGTTTCAGTGCATAATTTTCTCTTTTAAGTTCGGAAATCATTTTGAGAGAAGTTTTGAGACTAAGATACAATTCATCAATGTATCTAAAGACTCTAGTAAGGATATTCAAATTACTTACCTCAATTTCATTGTCTGAATCTAAGTTTGTCTCGGAGTCTAAATCTAAGTCTGATTGTGCCATGAGATAAATATTAGCATAATCATCATCACTTTCCTCACATTCTGTATCACTCCAAGTTTCTGTTTTAAGTGCCTTTCGATAATTTTCATTTTTTCTTTTCTTTTTCCTCAGAAGGGGATAGTTGGGTCTGATGTATCCCATTTTCTTACATTCAAAGAAGACTACATCTTTATTGGATTCATCATCCTCAACTGACTTAGTCTATTGCTTTTGAAAGCTTTGTTTCTTTGGATTGAATCTTCTCCCCTTTCTGTTTAGTTTTTTGAATCTTCTTATCATGAGAGCAAGCTCTTCATTATCCATATCGTCTTTAGAATATGTGACATCAGAATCATCAGTAGATTTTAATGCAATGGATTTCTTACCTTTAGGATCTTCATCTTCGTTGATTCGCTCCACTTCATAAGATTGAAGAGTCCCAACTAATTCGTCAACAGAGAGTGGCATAATTCTTTGTGTCTCCCTTGTTGAGGTCTTTATGTGATTCCAATTCTTGGAGAGTCCACGCAGTAGCTTGTTTATTTTCATGGGTTCAGAAATTGGTTGGCCTTGATTTTCAAGACCATTCGTGATTTCTGTAAGACGACTAAACATGTCAGTGATAGATTCTCTTGATTTCATTTTGAATGCTTCGTATTGGCCGAGCAGAATGTTGATTTTGGTTTCTTTCACTCGATCAGTTCCTTCATAGGTAATGTGTAATCTATCCCAGACTTCTTTAGTTGTATCATAAGAAGATATTCTGTTATATTCAGTAGGAGATAATGCAAAATATAAAGAATAAATTGCTTTTGCATCAAGAGCTTTTCTCTTGGTTATCTCTTCTTGAGTCATTTCACTAGACTCAACGGCTTTTTTTTCCTCTTTCTGAGACAAATGCAGCTTTAGGAATGATTCTTTTGTCTGCCACATCCCATTCTGGAGGATCCTTTGATCTTAGGAATGCCTCCATCTTGTTTTTCCATATGTTGTATTCCTTTCCATCAAAATAAGGCGGTCTGGTATTGCTTTGCCTTTCAACCAGTCCTGGAGCCAACATACTAGCCATAGATCTTTAACTCTGAAGTAAAACACTTTAACTTAAGTGAGTACATAGGCTCTGATACCAATTGTGAAAGCTAGTACAAGCACCTAGAGGGGGGTGAATAGGTGTAAAAACAAATTTACAAGATAAGTGTGCAACACTAAGCAGCAATAGATTATGAAAAGAAAATTCATCTCTTATAAACAAAACGAGTTACGATCAAAGTAAAAGAGCATAGGGAAGAGAATATGGACACATAGTTTATAGTGGTTCGGCTTAATCCAAACCTATGTCCACTCTTCCGCACTGACAGCCCACCGGCTGAATTTCACTATAAAATAAAATAGTTGTTATAGTAAAGCTCTTCCTTGATTCCACAGTGTAGAGACTCTACTACACTTCCTCAAAGTCTCTCAAAGATATAGACTCTCTTTTGTGTACAAGATTTCGCTTAACAATTTAATTGACTAAGAACAAGGAGCTTCAGATTTTGGAATTTTTCTATCGCGTACACACTCGAACAACTGTAATGTCTTTCTTATATACTCCTTCATGCCATCACACCCGTTGGCACTTACCGAAGAAATTCTTTCAATCTACCTATTGGACAGAATCAATTATGAAGATTTTCGAGCTATTTAAGGAACATGACGATAGCCCATCAATTCTGCTCGCCCATACAATCAAGATCTAGGTTTCCATAAGTAGAACCTTCCAAGAATACTTCGTCAATCAATGGATCCAAAATCCCTGAATCAATCTTGATTTGAATAATGGATTCCGACATACTTTATCCAGCCAAAAGATCTTCTTTAGTCGACAAAATCTAATCCTTAACGAAATATTTCGTTTCGGATAAGCCTTCTTCGTCGGACTAGAAACTGTCAATGAGAATAGACTTTGAGTCTTGAGTTTGGCAGTCCGAAGGTCTTCAGACTTTGATAGTAGAGTCTGCAAGTCTTCAGACTAGACTGATGGAAACATTTTGTCAACTTCAAAACACTTTAATGAAGTTTTCTCCAATAGTTCCCATCGATGATCAGTCAGCTTAGCTATCAACTTAGAAAGCCTTTCCTTTTATTCATTAGTAATTGTGCGAATAGGTGTGCGCAACTTAAGGGGAGGCATTGTTCATGCAACAAATGCAGAATAAATAAGGGATTACATATAATCCACATAGACTTAATTGGAAAAAGAAACACATTTTTTTTTAGTCAATGGTCAAAGTCAATGGTCAATGGTTAGCTGAGTCAAAGTCAATGGGCGGTCGGGTAGGACCGGACGGGCCGAGTTGGATCGGTTGGACCGGACGGACCGCTTGGCCCGGTCTGACGAGCCAACCGACACGTGCCACGCGCATGCCTGGATGACGTCACGATGATGTCAGTTGGAGCGTGCGCGGCACGTGCCAGCACCACGTGCGTGCATCGTACGCGCCTTTAGCTGAAACGGCGCGTGCGTTGCACGTGCTTGTGGGGGACCGAATCAGCGCATGCAATGTTCCGACCGCGCATGGCTGCGCGTCCGACGGTCCCTGGCAGCGATCCACCACTCATTTTTCTCATCTCGACGAGGGCTTTGATCCTACACTTTTAGAAAAAAATTTTGACTTACAGAAAATCAAAAAAAAGGGCGAACAGAATCAGGTGTTGGGTTTTTCTATCCCCGATCAACCGGCAGCGGCTTTTCTCGAATTTCAATAAAAAGACAATTCATAAACATGAAAAAAGGGTCGGGAAACATGAATTGGGGCTTTGATACCAATGTTGGGAATTACTGATTCTCTAAAACGGATTCGACCCTAAATCGAAACCCTAAAACTAATGCGGAAGACGAGCCTAGGAAGAACATGTATCACCCATCAAAAGTTACACTACATAATCGAGCGTACCTTATTGTCACAGATTAAACACCAATGCTAAAGATCGAGGAAGAAATTTTGATCTCGTTCTACCGAGGAGCGTGCTATTGCTATTAGGGGGAGAAAAAACATAGCGTACTGTTTCTTTCTATTTTCTTCTTCTTCTTCTTCTTCTTTTTTTTTTTTTTTTTTTTTTGAGAGAGAGAGAAAGTGGAAAGACATACATACATCTAAAGGGTGTGATCCCTTTTTTTCTTTCCTCTTTTACGTCTTCTCCAACAGACATAACTCTTCAACATGTAACGTTCCCCCAAAAGACACAACCCCTCATATCTAAACAACACAACCTTTCACATTGCAATTGTTCGTCCATGGGCCTTTATCTTGCGGGCCGGGCTTTCAGGCCCAACATGGGCGGACGAGCCCACTTAGGCCCATCTACATATAAGTAAAACCATCACATAACATTATGGAAATTGCTTTCTAACGTGTATGAGGGCCTGACACGCCCGAAAGTGACACATGAAACCGATGACCATGAATCTAAGCCAAGTGACCCGACAAAAGCAAAGTGGAATCCCAAGTTGTGCATATGTGCCCGTTCAATAATTTCAATAAGAGCTGAAAAACACTAATATATTCAGCACAAGAACGAGTATTTCCCATAGGTCTGCAAATACGTGGATATATGGAAGTGTTATTGGAAATTGCTTATTTAAGTGTCTTTAGTGTAGAAGAACACGAGTATTTAAACCACTGATAAACCGTTGGTCCGAGGAAAAGAAAACAATGAGTCTGCATTTTATTCCTCCTACTCTGACCATTCAGGGTTAAATTTTTAACACTGTTTATGGAATGTTTCCTGCTTGGGGGGGTTGTCATTTCATTATCTCGCTTCTAGGGTAGCTCTGATAGAATCCAGATCAGCATGTGCCAGTTACACCTGGTGACCAGCAGGCAATTCATGGATATATTAAACTATACATGAGGCCAAAACTACTAAGTTCACTAGATTCTCCGTAACATAATGAGAAGGAATCAGAAGTTCTCCAATAAGAATGGTAAGAACGATGAAAGCTTTCTGTCGGATTGCCAAACAGCCAACAACTTTCCATTAGAATATCTAGTTTTCAGTAATAAAGCGACTCTGAAGCATGAAGCGGGAACAAGTGCACTGAAGATGAGGGAAGTTGGACTTTCAGTAGTTCAACTTGACACAAATGCACACACCCACCTCAATAAACTATGGAAGGGTTAAAAACTTACCACCAACTCTCAGATTACACACAACCAGCACAATGACACAACACCTGCATAGAACAACTGACCATTGATATATCCTATTTTCTTTCTTCAGTCATGTGAGCTTCTCTAATAAAACATCTATACTTTGCCCTTCGAGCTTTGATTTCAGCTAGAAGTTAGCTAATGTCAACATCATCGAGCTTGGATTGGCTCGATTGGCACAATGCTTGATTTGTTTCAAGGAAGTAGTGTGGCATCCCAAAATTCCAAGTCAAATTATAAGGTGTGTTAAAGTTTCTAATTAGGTGATGAAATTTCCTATGATTTATGCTTTAGCCATTAGTCTTTTTAAAATTAGATGATTTGTGCATATGTTTGTGAGAATTTAAATTTGATAGATTAATGATAATAATTTATGCTTGGCCATGCACTTTATAAATTGAATTTCAATAAACAAAATGTCACAAGACTTTGGCTATGTTGAAAATTAAAATCTAAAAATATTTATAGAAGAAATTCAAAAAAAAGGGGGGAAAGTCAATTTTTAGGTTGGGCCTTAGGCCCATTGGCCAAAGCCTTGATGGGCCAAGCTAGTCGGCCCAATTAGGCCCACTAAAGGAGGCTTTCGACCAGCCCAAGAGGAGGCCCAAGAAGTGGCCAGATGGCCCAAGCCCAAGCCCATTATGCATGCAATTAGACAAGTGGCAAGAAGAAGGGCATGCATCGGCTAATTAGGAGGCAACCTAATGATTACTAATGATGAGGATTAGGGGGGATAAAAGGGAAGAGAGAGAGAAGAGTGGCCGGTTACTTCATTCGGCCAAGAGAGTGAGAGAGAGAGAGAGAGATTTCGAGAGAGAGAGGGAGAGTGGCCGAGAGGGAGGAGGAGCCGAGGAGTCGCCGTCGCTCGCCGTCCGTCAGCCGTGCTCGCCGGGGTGTGTCGTCGTCCGTCAGGTCTAGAGGCAAGTGGGAGTCCTCTAGTTGCTCTTGCATGTGTGTATGTTACTTGCATGTTGAATTTTTGGGTGTTTAGGTGAGAAAAACCGAAGCATGGATGGTTTATTCTGGAATGGTATGGCTGTTTTGCTCGAACAGTTTGAGTCAGAATGTTGTGTGAATTTGCATGCGTGTTTAGAGTCCGATTTTGGCTTCGATTTCTTCATTAAAGTTGTAGGGGACATCTTAAGCTACAGCATACTCAAATTTGAAGTGAAATTAACAAGTATAGCCTAGTAAATCGACTAGATCTTAAAGATGGTGATTCTGGAGATTTATTTCGGTACACCCGAGACTTCATGGACCTAAATGACGACTATAATTTGATTATTTGACTTAGATTTCTTCATGAAAATTGTAGAGGACATCTTGATGTATAACATATCCAAATTTCAGAGGAAACGAAAGAGGATAGATAGGTTAAAACTCAATATTTCGGAGAAGCATGCACTGGACGATGCGGTAATGGATCCAGAAGCTTCGTGAGACTGTAGCAACTAATCTAGAAAGAATCTGGCTTGGAAGTCTTCATGAAAGATGTACGAAAATGTTTTTTCTATAACTCGGTAAACTTTCGTAATTTTTGGAGGTCGTATGGATATTTTAATCGAATTTCTTCGGAAACTGTGCATACTGGTTTCATCCGAGAAGTATATGATGTTTTGTGAAAATTGTGAAATTGTGTGAAATTCTATGTGGCCATGTATTTTACATGTAATTATTATCCTATTGGCTTGTTTATCACTTGCCTTAAATTTTGGGAATTTATAGATATTAAATTTAATATTTTTGAAAATGGCACAAGCTGGAATTTAAATAAATGTAAAAAAAAGGGCATGATAAATGGATTATTTTAATTGGCATAAATTCCATGAATTTTATTTTATGAATAGTTGCACCATGTAGTAGGTGTGATGAGGTCTTGATGTATGCATTGAGATGCATGTGTGAATTCAATGTTGAACATGAGTGTTGATTGCCAATACATCGTATGCCATGCTAAATAAAGACCGAAATTGGTGAACATGGATAATGTTAAATGAGGAGATTGTTGTGGCAGAGGATAATGCCCGGAATGTATAGAGATACATTGCCGGATGGCCCTAGGAGTTTCAGGATGCCCGGCTAAGGAGTGTAAATGCCAGAAACCCTGTTGGAGGTTTTTGCCCGAAGGGAATGCGTCGTGATGCCAGTTAGGATACAAGATGTCCGGAATGTGGGGGGCTGGAATCCTGTCGGAGGTTTTCGCCCGAAGGGATTGCCTCGCGATGCCAGGATTGGGGTGCGGGATGCCCGGCCAGGGAGTGTAAATGCCGGAAGCCCTGTCGGAGGTTTCTGCTCGAGGGGAATGCCTCGTGATGCCAGTTGGGATGCGAGATGCCCGGAATGTGGGGGGCCGGATGCTCGGTGGCCTGGAATGGCTGAATGCCGGAAGCCCTATCAGAGGTTTTTGCCCGAGGGGATGATGAAATTAATGATTTGAGGAATGGGTGATGTGGTGATCAAATTGAAAGCTAAAAGTGGAAATTAAACCATGGCATGATATGCATGATGATATGCATGATGATGATGGTGATGATGATGATATGTGATGTGAAATAATGATGATCACCCATGCCATGATATGCATGATAATATGCATGATGATGATGATAATGATGATGATATATGATATGCATGATGATATGCATGATGATGATGGTGATGATGATGATATGTGATGTGAAATAATGATGATCACCCATGGCATGATATGCATGATGATATGCATGATGATGATAATGATGATGATATATGATATGGCATGATGACATGTGTGATGTGATGATGTCATGATGATGATGACATGTATGATATAATGATGCCATGATGATGATGACACGTATGATATGATGATGCATGATAGTATGCGCATGGCTTCAAGGTAAGTAACGCCTGCAATGCATGTATGATTTGCATGATGCATTGAGCTATTATTGGATTTCTCTACCTGCTGAGTGGTTGTACTCACCCCTTTTGGGGACCAACATTTCAGATTAGTAGTATGCCGCTTCCTGCCGTCGCGCGGGGTGCATTTTACGGGTTACCGTTCGATGTCGAGGTAGAGTGTGAGGAGTTCAGCTGTCCTTCTGTGCCTGGACTCACCTACATACGTGTGCGCTGTTTTATCATGTACGACATAGGCCTGGCTGGGGGCCCGGTCGTCCAGGAGTTTGTCTCCGTCCATGTTCGCCACTATGGGGTCATGAGAGGGATGCTGCCATCGCCACCGCCTGACGCACTGGATTGGGTGTGAGGCCTGAGCGTGACGAGTAGGAGCTGTTTTTTTTTTGGGTTAGTTAGCCGACACTTATGATGGGAGTTGTGCACATGTGATGTAGAGGGTTGAGGGTTCTTTTTTGGATTTTAGGCTGGAAATGGCTGAGTCTTAGCTTTTCCTTTTGATGTATCAGCCCAAAAGAAGTCCCATCTTGAAAAATATATGTAAATAAAGTGTTGTGCCTTGTTTGTAAAAATTATGAAGATTAGTGGTGTGTATTTGTATCATGGTTGGTAGGGGGAGAGATGGTGATGTTTTGCTTCCGCTAATGAGTCAGGCTGGGACCGCTTTTTTTTTAAAAAAAAAATGCCTTTGAATAACGACGCTTCTTCTAAATATAATCAAAAAGGTAAATCAGGAGTAACTTTGGTGCTTGTGGCGACCGCCGAAGGGTTCGGGGTGCTACATCCGCCCTTTTTGGTATCAGAGCAAATGGTTATAGATGGAGTGATAATGAGCCTCATTTGGAAATTGAGGAACATGATGACAATGCACACCATAGGATATAAAATGAAATAATTGAATAACGGGTGATGAGAATTCACTCGTAGATCCCTAGTAGTTTACTTTGAGTTACCTTTAGGTACCAGTAACATGTATATGTTACTTATGTAGTAAAAGTAGCTGTTTTGAATGGAGGCAGTGAGTCTCAGATTATTCCTGAGGCAATGCTTGGAAATTGCAGGAAAGTTATGGTGCGAGTTGGAAGTGCTCATCCATTGAGGGTTGAAGCCTCTGCTGCAAGGGCTGAACCCCGAATGGAAGACATCCTGCAGGCATTAGCCAATATTGGAAATCTGATGGAAAGGCAGGCGCAGCAACAGCCCGGAGCAGAACGCCGTACTCAAGGACTGGTGGAACATTTTTTAAAGATGAAGCCACTTAAGTTCAATGGAATGGGAAGTCCTGAGGAGGCGGAGCAATGGATTGATGGGATGGAACGAATTTTCTGACTGTTGGACTGCACTGATGCTGAGAAAATAGTTTTAGCAGAGTACCAGTTGGAGGGAAATGCAAAGTTTTGGTGGAGAGCTTCGAAGGACATAATCTTTCCACCAGGTATTGATGTTAACTGGGAGGAGTTTGTTAGAGCTTTTAATAGGAAGCATTTTTTTGACTGTGCTAAGGATAGGAAAATTACTGAATTTGTTCAATTGGAACAAAATGAGCTGACAGTAGATCAATATGAGGCTAGATTTTCTAAACTGTCTAGATATGCTCCTAGGCTAATTGAGGACCAGGAAGAGAAGGCTAAGAGATTTCTGAAAGGACTAAGAACTGACATTAGAAAGCAACTAGTGCCATTGAACATAAGGGATTATAATGAGATCTATGAAAGGGCACAGTTGGTGGAGGAGGAGCTGCTAAGAGAACGGTCGGAGTTTAAGAAACCGTTGAATTTTAATGATGTGAGAAGGGGTAAGAGACCTTATTCTGGTTAAGGACAGACCTCAAATGTGAAGAAGAAGAGTAATTTTGGAAATTTTGGGGGAGCAAAGAGTGGTCTGAATGTAAGGAAAGTACCCTATCAACATGGTGTTTGTCAAAAGTGTAATGGGCGACATGGCCTAGGACCTTGCAATGGACGACCAAAATGTTTTGGTTGTGGACAAGTGGGTCATCTTAGGAGAAGTTGCTCACAAGAAAGGTCGCAAGTGAGTGTTGGCTCGGTGCGACAGGGATATCAGAGTGTTGTTAGATCAAACCCACACGGAAATCCTCAGAGACCACCAGCACAAGGAAGGGTGTATGCAATCACCCAGGAGGAAGCGGAAGCTTCCAAGAATGTTATCTCAGGTACGATCGTTATTAATAGTGAAAAGGCATATGCATTGTTTAATACGGGTGCAACGCATTCATTTGTGTCTGAAAGATATAGACGTCTAAATAAGATAGAAGTTATGCCTCTTGAGACGCCTCTTTGTGTTTCCACGCCTTTAAAGGATATGGTATTGTCTACACTGGCGTGTAGAAATTATAAGATATCAATGGGAGGAAAGGATATGTAAATAGATTTGGTTGATTTTGACGTTATTATAGGAATGGACTGGCTTCGCAAGTATCGGGCTAGAATGGATTGTTATAGAAGAGTGGTTCAATTCGTTTTACCTGATCAATCTAGTTGTGAATTTTTATGAGGTCAGACCCATCTTCTTGTAGCACTTATTTCGGCAGTAGAAGCCTGTAAGTTACTTGACAAAGGATGTCAAGGGTACCTAGCCATAGTAAGAGATTATGCAAAGGAGGAACCTAAACTTGAGGAAGTTCGTGTAGTTAACGAATTTCAAGATGTATTCCCTAAGGAATTGCTTGCATTGCCGCCAGAGCGGGAGATTGAATTTGAAATTGAATTAATGCCTGGAACATGACCAATATCAAAAGCCCCATATAGGATGGCCTTAGTCGAATTAAAGGAATTGAAAGTGCAACTGCAAGAATTACTTGACAAAGGATTCATTAGACCAAGTGCTTCACCTTGGGGTGCACCGGTCTTGTTTGTGAAAAAGAAGGATGGATCGATGCACTTGTGTATTGACTATAGGCAGTTGAACCAGGTGACCATTAAGAATAAGTATCCTTTGCCTAGAATTGATGACTTGTTTGACCAACTCCAGGGAAGTTCGGTCTTCTCTAAGATTGACTTGAGGTCGGGATACCATCAGTTAAGAATTAAGAAGGAGGACATTCCTAAGATTGCGTTTAGGACTCGTTATGGACACTATTAGTTCCTTGTTATGCCATTTGGATTGACTAATGCGCCGGCTGCATTTATGGATTTGATGAATAGGATATTTCAGCCTTACTTGGATCAGTTTGTGATTGTGTTTATTGATGACATCCTGATATATTCAAAAGGGCCTAAAGAGCATGAGCAACATTTGAGGATAATTTTACAGACCTTGAGAGAGCATAAGTTGTATGCTAAGTTTAGTAAGTGTGAGAACTGGTTGAACCAGATAATATTTCTAGGGCATGTGGTGTCAGGAAAAGGAATTGCAGTAGACCCGGCAAAAGTTGAAATGGTAGTAAATTGGCCGAGACCAACGACACCCACTGAAATACGAAGTTTCTTAGGACTGGCTGGCTATTATAGAAGGTTCATTGAAGGATTTTCATGACTGGCAGGACCTTTAACTAAGTTAACCCGAAAGAATGTGAAATTTGAATGGAATGGGGAATGTGAAAGGAGTTTCCAGGAGCTAAAAGGGAAATTGACTTCAGTTCCAATTCTGACTATACCTACTGGACCTGATGGTTTCACAGTGTATAGTGATGCATCTCACAAAGGACTAAGATGTGTGTTGATGCAACATGGCAAAGTTGTAGCCTATGCATCTAGACAATTGAAACCCCATGAGCTGAATTACCTAACGCATGATTTAGAGCTAGCAGCTATACTGTTTGCCTTAAAGATATGGAGACACTATTTGTATGGGGAAAAGTTTGAGATTTATACGGATCATAAAAGTTTAAAGTATCTGTTCTCACAAAAGGAGTTGAACATGAGACAAAGGAGGTAGATGGAGTTGTTGAAGGATTATGACTGTGAGATAAGATATCATCTAGGGAAAGCGAATAGAGTAGCGGATGCTCTTAATCGTAAGTTGGCTATAGAAATGGCTAGTTTGAGGATGGCAGAATGGGAATTGTTAGAATCTGTAGCAGACTCAGAATTTAAATTGGAAATGGATTGTCTTACTGGTATGCTTAGTGCATTAAGGATTGAGCCAGAGATTATCCAGAAAATTAAGATCCTGCAAGAATTTGACCTAGAGATTTTGAAAGTGAAAGATGCTGTATCTTTAGGAAAAAGATCGGAATTTCAAGTCTCTGATGATGGAATAGTAAGATGTCAAGGACGACTTTGTGTTCCCGACAATGAAGAATTAAAGAAGGAAATTCTGTCGGAGGCACATAAGAGTAATTATAGTATCCACCTAGGTAGTACAAAGATGTACAGAAATTTGCGTCAGCAATTTTGGTGGAATGGTATGAAGGCAAATACGGCTAAGTATGTCTCTCAATGTTTGACGTGCCAGCAAGTAAAAGCGGAACATCGTAAACCCGCAGGACTCTTGAGACCATTAGACATACCAGAATGGAAATGGGAACATATAACGATGGATTTTGTGCAAGGATTGCCAAGGACATCAAGTAGTCATGACTCTACTTGGGTTATAGTGGACCGTTTGACTAAGTCTGCTCATTTCTTAGCAATTCGCATGGACTACTCAATGGATAAGTATGCGGACATGTATGTAAGTCAAGTGGTATGCTTACATGGTGTTCCAATGACCATTACTTCGGATTGAGATTCGAGGTTTACTTCGAATTTTTGGCGAAGTCTTCAGATTGCATTAGGGACTAAGCTTCAATTTAGTACTGCTTTTCATCCCCAGACCGATGGACAGACATAAAGAGTAATCCAGATATTGGAGGATATGTTAAGGGCTTGTGTAATTGATTTCAAAGGAAATTGGGATGAAAGATTGCATTTGGTGGAGTTTGCCTATAATAATAGTTTTCAGAAGAGTATAGGCATGGCTCCCTATGAGGCATTATATGGAAGGAGATGTAGGACTCCTGTCTGTTGGAATGAAGTAGGTGAGAGGAAATTGACAGGACCTGAACTGGTACAAGTTACCACTGAAGTTGTTGAAATTATTAGAGAAAGACTTAAAATAGCTTAGAATAAGCAGAAAGACTACGCAGATAGGCGTAGAAGGCCTTTGGAATTTAGTGTAGGAGACCATGTATTCCTTAAGGTATCTCCAATGAAAAGGATATCTCGATTCGGGATGAAGGGTAAGTTAAGCCCTAGATTTGTTGGACCTTTTGAAATACTCGAAAGGATAGGGGATGTAGCTTATCGCTTAGCGTTACCTCCTAAGTTAGGAAATCTGCACGATGTGTTTCATGTATCGATGTTGAGGAAGTACCAGCCGGATCCTGGTCACATACTCGATCATGAAGCCATCAAAGTGGATGAGAAAGTAAGGTACATTGAAGAGCTTGTGCAGATATTGGATCGAAAGGAGCAAATCCTTAGGACCAAGAAGATCCCATTGGTTAAGGTATTATGGCGACATCATGATATAGAGGAAGCCACATGGGAAAGTGAGGATCAGATGAAGGAAAAGTACCCCTATTTGTTTCAAGAAGGCACGAGTGGTGTCTAATTTCGAGGACAAAATTCTTTAAGGAGGGGAGAATTGTGGCATCCCAAAATTCAAAGTCAAATTATAAGGTGTGTTAAAGTCTCTAATTAGGTGATGAAATTTCCTATGATTTATGCTTTAGCCATTAGTCTTTTTAAAATTAGATGATTTGTGCATATGTTTGTGAGAATTTAAATTTGATAGATTAATGATAATAATTTATGCTTGGCCATGCACTTTATAAATTGAATTTCAATAAACAAAATGTCACAAGACTTTGGCTATGTTGAAAATTAAAATCTAAAAATATTTATAGAAGAAATTCAAAAAAAAGGGGGGGGGGGGAGTCAATTTTTAGGTTGGGCCTTAGGCCCATTGGCCAAAGCCTTGATGGGCCAAGCTAGTCGGCCCAATTAGGCCTACTAAAGGAGGCTGTCGACCAGCCCAAGAGGAGGCCCAAGAAGTGGCCGGATGGCCCAAGCCCAAACCCAAAAGCCCAAGCCCATTATGCATGCAATTAGACAAGTGGTAAGAAGAAGGGCATGCATTGGCTAATTAGGAGGCAACCTAATGATTACTAATGATGAGGATTAGGGGGGATAAAAGGGAAGAGAGAGAGAAGAGTGGCCAGTTACTTCATTCGGCCAAGAGAGTGAGAGAGAGAGAGAGATTTCGAGAGAGAGAGGGAGAGTGGCCGAGAGGGAGGAGGAGCCGAGGAGTCGCCGTCGCTCGCCGTCCGTCAGCCGTGCTCGCCGCCGTGTGTCGTCGTCCGTCCGGTCTAGAGGCAAATGGGAGTCCTCTAGCTGCTCTTGCATGTGTGTATGTTACTTGCATGTTGAATTTTTGGGTGTTTAGGTGAGAAAAACCGAAGCATGGATGGTTTATTCTGGAATGGTATGGCTGTTTTGCTCGAACAGTTTGAGTCAGAATGTTGTGTGAATTTGCATGCGTGTTTAGAGTCCGATTTTGGCTTTGATTTCTTCATGAAAGTTGTATGGGACATCTTAAGCTACAACATACTCAAATTTGAAGTGAAATTAACAAGTATAGCCTAGCAAATCGACTAGATCTTAAAGATGGTGATTCTGGAGATGTATTTCGGTACACCCGAGACTTCATGGACATAAATGACGACTATACTTTGGTTATGTGACTTATGTTTCTTCATGAAACTTGTAGAGGACATCTTGATGTATAACATATCCAAATTTCAGAGGAAACGAAAGAAGATAGATAGGTTAAAACTCAATATTTCGGAGAAGCATGCACTGGACGATGCGGTAATGGATCCAGAAGCTTCGTGAGACTGTAGAAACTAATCTAGAACGAATATGGCTTGGAAGTCTTCATGAAATATGTACGAAAATGTTTTGGCTATAACTCGGTAAAATTTCGTAATTTTTGGAGGTCGTATGGATATTTTAATCGAATTTCTTCGGAAACTGTGCATACTGGTTTCATCCGAGAAGTATATGATGTTTTGTGAAAATTGTGAAATTGTGTGAAATTCTATGTGGCCATGTATTTTACATGTAATTATTATCCTATTGGCTTGTTTATCACTTGCCTTAAATTTTGGGAATTTATAGATATTAAATTTAATATTTTTGAAAATGGCACAAGCTGGAATTTAAATAAATGTAAAAAAAAGGGCATGATAAATGGATTATTTTAATTGGCATAAATTCCATAAATTTTATTTTATAAATAGTTGCACCATGTAGTAGGTGTGATGAGGTCTTGATGTATGCATTGAGATGCATGTGTGAATTCAATGTTGAACATGAGTGTTGATTGCCAATACATCGTATGCCATCCTAAATAAAGACCGAAATTGGTGAACATGGATAATGTTAAATGAGGAGATTGTTGTGGCGGAGGATAATGCCCAGAATGTATAGAGATACATTGCCGGATGGCCCTGGGAGTTTCAGGATTCCCGGCCAGGGAGTGTAAATGCCGGAAGCCCTGTCGGAGGTTTCTGCCCAAAGGGAATGCCTCATGATGCCAGTTAGGATAAGAGATGTCCGGAATGTGGGGGGCCGGAACCCTGTCGGAGGTTTTTGCCCGAAGGGAATGCCTCGCGATGCCAGGATTGGGGTGGGGGATGCCCGGCCAGGGAGTGTAAATGCCGGAAGCCCTGTCGGAGGTTTCTGCCCGAGGGGAATGCCTCGTGATGCCAGTTGGGATGCGAGATGCCCGGAATGTGGGGGGCCAGATGCCCAGTGGCCTGGAATGGCTAAATGCCGGAAGCCCTGTCGGAGGTCTTTGCCCGAGGGGATGATGAAATTAATGATTTGAGGAATGGGTGATGTGGTGATCAAATTGAAAGCTAAAAGTGGAAATTAAACCATGGCATGATATGCATGATGATATGCATGATGATGATGGTGATGATGATGATATGTGATGTGAAATAATGATGATCACCCATGGCATGATATGCATGATAATATGCATGATGATGATAATGATGATGATATATGATATGCATGATGATATGCATGATGATGATGATAATGATGATGATATATGATATGCATGATGATACGCATGATGATGATGGTGATGATGATGATATGTGATGTGAAATAATGATGATCACCCATGGCATGATATGCATGATGATGATAATGATGATGATATATGATATGGCATGATGACATGTGTGATGTGATGATATCATGATGATGATGACATGTATGATATAATGATGCCATGATGATGATGACACGTATGATATGATGATGCATGATAGTATGCGCATGGCTTCAAGGTAAGTAACGCCTACAATGCATGTATGATTTGCATGATGCATTGAGCTGTTATTGGATTTCTCTACCTGCTGAGTGGTTGTACTCACCCCTTTTGGGGACCAACATTTCAGATTAGCAGTATGTCGCTTCTTGCCGTCGCGCGGGGTGCATTTTACGGGTTACCGTCCGACGTCGAGGTAGAGTGTGAGGAGTTCAGCTGTCCTTCTGTGCCTGGAATCACATACATACGTGTGCGCTATTTTGTCATGTACGACATAGGCCTGGCTGGGGGCCTGGTCATCCAGGAGTTTGTCTCCGTCCATGTTCGTTGCGATGGGCTCATGAGAGGGATGCTACCACCGCCACTGCCTAACGCACCGAACTGGGTGTGAGGCCCGAGCGTGACGAGTAGGAGCTATTTTTTTTTTGGGTTAGTTAGCCGACACTTATGATGGGAGTTGTGCACATGTGATGTAGAGGGTCGAGGGTTCTTTTTGGGATTTTAGGCTGGACATGGCTGAGTCCTAGCTTTTCCTTTTGATGTATCGGCCCAAAAGAAGTCCCATCTTGAAAAATATATGTAAATAAAGTGTCGTGCCTTGTTTATAAAAATTATGAAGATTAGTGGTGTGTCTTTGTATTATGGTTGGTAGGGGGAGAGATGGTGATGTTTTGCTTCCGCTAATGAGTCGCGCTGGGACCGCTTTTTAAAAAAAAAAAATGCTTGTGAATAACGATGCTTCTTCTAAATATAATCAGAAAGGTAAATCAGGAGTAACTTTGGTGCTTGTGGCGACCGCCGAAGGGTTCGGGGTGCTACAAGTAGACTATCATGTCCCTAGCTCAATATGGTGTCTTCTGATCAACCCACAACTTACCACAACCATAAAACCAATTCCTACTTGTTGCAATCAGAATTGGTTATCAAAGACCACAAGAGCACTTAAGCTCTGAGTCGACCTCATTAGGAGTTACACCACTTGAGTTAGACATTAGCGCCCTCAATTTTCTGGCTGCCATTCTTCGGTTTAGCAATTGAAGGTTCTACTAAATGCAATAGAATCACCGGATGAGTGCAACAGAAGAAACATCTATTGACTATCAAGGTTATATCATGATTCTGCTAGGAGCTTCTTCACTATAATAGAGACAATGCAAAGCAAAAAGAAAAGCATCCGTATAAAAAGAAGTGGACTTTGTTGTTGCAAGAAGAATAATGAATTCACAAAGGATCGAAGAAATTGGTGACATTTAAGCGTGAAGTGTTGGCCATGTTACAACTCAAATCATGTGAAGGTGAAGTTTAACTCCCGTTTTGGACTATAGTAATGCTACAGAGAGAATATTCATCCCGGAACCTTCACATCCTGCGAGCAATTTGAATTCTCTCTCATTTTCTATTTACATGCTTGGACTTCTATTCCTTAGTGGGCCGCCATTATGCATGCATGAAAGAGAGAGAATCTATTAAAATAGCTCGCCAAATTCTACATAGGTGACTATCAAAAGACAAGAACATAAGAGGAACACATGCAAGCCTCACCAAAGAGCTGCAAAGTGAGATATATAATGGAAGAAGTACACCCCAAGCGTCAAAACTTGGCACAAAGGGACACTTAGGTGTCACTTCTGGCGAATCTCATTGAAAATCTTATGTGTCAATTTTTTTTTTCTTGCTTACGTGGCTCGCCAGAGAGTTGACTTAGTAAAGAACCGCAAAAATGACGTCGTTTTTGTGGGGATTTGAATTTTAATATAAAAATTAATTAAATATTAAATATTAAAAAAAAAAGCCAAGAGAGGAAGAATGCGGCTAAGGGTTGAGCCCTTGCCTCCACTTTGTTGTCATTGGGAAGGGCTTGCGATAGTGGGGGGGCCAGGAGCCGGTGACCCCGGCCGACCGGTGGTGAGGGCTTGTGAGCCCTCATTGCAAATCTGGCCCTCGCTCAATTTGGCCAAGGGCCACTGCTCGCTAGGGGGTCGCCTCGGCGAGCAACGGCCCTTTGGCTCACCCATTGACCCTCACCATATTTTGGGAAGAGTCGCAACCCTCACCCCAAATTTGGGCGAGGGCTCACGGGCCCTTAACGTCGATCGATCGAAGTCGCCAGCCCTTGGCCAAGGCCTGGCCAACCCTCCCCTGACTGTTGCCAGCCTTTCTTGGTGGTGAAAGGGAGGCGTAAACGGCGAGGGCTCAGCCCTCAGCTGCCTTCTTCCTCCTTTGGCTATTCTCTCTCTCTCTCTCTCTCTCTCTCTCTCTCTCTCCCTCTCTCTCTTTAAATATTTGTATTTGTATTTTTAAATGTTTTAAATTAAATTTAATTATTTTTATATTAATTTTTTACCACGTCAGTAGTAAAACGACGTTGTTTTTGCATTATCTAGCCACGTTAGCATGCAAAACGACGTTGTTTTGCACTTACTTTACCGAAAAATCATCACATTAGCATTTTGGTTGAATTTTCTTGCCATTAGCACTTAAGTGATCCATTATGCTTCAATTTTGGCACTTAAGTGTCCATCTGTGCCAAGTTTTAGCACTCCAAGTGTTCGACACTTGATATATAACAGCCCATGAAAGACAAGTTTTCTTTTTTGTTTCCTAAGTGTAGTCTCATGATGTATGTGAACTTGAGCTACTATATAACACAATGATGATGGTTGCAATTAGAGATCATGACACCAATAGAAGGGTGCCCGTAGCACCGGGTGCTCACTATGGACCGAGTTCTGTCAGAATTTTGAGTGAAAAAGTGTTGGGAGATAAGTGTATTGTGTATTTCTCTTTCACTAATCAATGATATACAATATGAGTCCTATTTATAATACGTAGGATCAAAACTATCTAAGGAAGATAATGATTTCCTAATACACAATATTCTAATTTTCTAACAATGGGCTGATTAGCATCAATTAAGATCAACATAAAGATTAAATCTATGCAGCAAGATCAATTAGCTGGCAACCATATCTTCAACACTCCCCCTCAAGCTGGTGGTCTATAGACATCTAGAACACCTAGCTTGCTTAATAGATACGAATGTTGCCTCTGACATAAAGGTTTAGTGAAGATGTCTGCGGGCTGCTTCGTAGTTCTTATCCCTCTTGTCTTGATCAATCCATCTTGAATTTTATCTCTGACAAAATGACAATCGACTTCTATATGCTTCGTCCTTTCATGAAAAACTGGATTCACTACAAGTTTAAGTGCAGCATCGTTGTCACAAAATAGGACAGTTGGTTCCTTAATCTAAACACCAAGATCTTCGAGTAATCCTCTTATCTAGAATATCTCACAACTGGTCTTTGCCATTGCTTCAACAAACAATAATGAAACGGTCGATTGTTTCTTTGTCTTCCAAGAAAGCAATGAGCTGCCCAATTTGATGCTGAATCTTGTGACTGACTTTCTACTTGTAGGACAAGTAGCATAATCCGTATCACTGTATGCTATCATCTCCATGTTATTATCACAAGATAGTAATATTCCCAAGCCTGGACACCCTTTTAGGCATTTCACGACTTTCATCGCGGCATTCATATGTGACTATTTCGGACTATGCATAAACTGACTGAGAATCTGCATTGCATAGCATATGTCAGGTCTAATCATAGTTAAATATATAAGCTTCCCTACGAGTCTATGATAAACAAAAGGATCTTTGAGTAAAGGATCCTCATTCGAGGGCAATAAACCCTTGTCATACTCTACTGTCATTAGTTTGACATTATGTTCAATTGGGATAGCAGCTGGTTTGGATCTTGACAATCCTGTTTCTGATATAATCTCCAGGACAAACTTGCGTTGGCTGAGACAAATTCCTTTATCTGACCGTGCAATCTCTATTCCGAGGAAATATTTGGGAGGTCCCAAATCCTTAATGTGGAAGCTTGAATGCAAATATTGCTTAAACTTCCTGATGGCATCTTTGTCATTCTCCATAATAAGTATGTCATTAACGTATATAAGTAAATAAATTGATGACGTACCTTGCCTCCATGTGAATAAGGCATAGTCATGTTTGGATTGCCAGAACTTTGCAGCTGTAAGTGCATTGGTAAACTTGGCATACCACTGATGAGAAGTCTGTTTGAGTTCGTATAGGGATTTACGGATATGACATACTTTGTTCTCCCCCTGTCTGCGTAAACCCGGCGGAAGATCCATGTAAATCTCCTCTTCGAGATCACCGTGAAGAAATGTATTATGAACATCCATTTGATGGAGAAGCCAATCACAAACAGCAGCAACAAAGAAAAAAGAACGAACCATGACTTCCTTTGCTATTGGAAAAAATGTCTTGGTGTAATCAAAACCTTCTTGTTGAGTAAACCCCTTAGCTACCAGTCTGACTTTATAGCGCTTGATTGAACCATCCGCCTTGTATTTGATCTTGTATACCCACTTGCACCCTATAGATTTCCGAAGAGTGGGTATAAGAACAATTTCCCAAGTCTTATTCTCTATTAGTGTGACATCTCGAATTTCGACTCCGTCCTGAATATATGAAAGGGCATTTCGCCGGCGCGCCTATGATCATTTTTCTCTGAGCTGCTCACTCACAAGTTAACCAATCTATTGGGTGAAGCCGTTAAGGGATATAACCGCGGTAAAATCCCTAAAAAGCTACTCGATAGGTCGGATTGGACTAAAATTGCGTTCGGTCGATTTTAACCATGAAATTGAATTCGATTTCGAAAAATTGGACATTCGAGCATGTTCCAGTTCAATTATACGATGCCGTCCTGTCTTTAAGAGTAATTTTGTTGAGTTCGAGATTTTATGGAAAATCGAGTTGAACGTTGCGGAAAATTAGCAGAAATTCGGATGGGCTCAATTGAAGGAAATTTGGACTTCTAAGCCGAGCTTTTGAGTGTCAAGGACTTGCAGAAAATGGAATGAGATTTTACTTCATCGAAATTAGACTTCGATTTGGAGAATTTGTGAAAAAAATTGAGGCCAAGAAAGTGAAATTCGGACCTAGGCATGGGGTGCAACATTTGGTATCAAATTCGATAATTCATGGAAATAAAAAGGCAAGAAAGTATTAGGGGAAAACAAGTGGATAAGCTTGAAGACTAACGGGGCATTTGTCACGCCCCAATCCTCAGGCACGCGCACATCCCTTACTTTTGGTCGATTTTAAAATGTGATATCCCAGAATTATGTATCTTAGACCCTTTCATTTATATATGCACATGCAGAAGCAATTATAAAATCCCCAGACAATAAAACAATGGGATAGAAAAGCTGACCATATATTTCTCATACTGAAAATTCACAACCACACCTTTTTATACGCATCTCATAGTATTCTACAATACTATATATGCATAAGTTTGGTCTAACATTTATTCACATGCAGGCAACGTCTGACAAGACAGGACGGGATCTCAATCCTCATTCGGGTCGTACTCAGGGTCATCCTCGGGGTCCTCCTCCACGTACTCCTCTTCGAGTTCCTCAACTGAGATCTCCTCGTCAGATTCCTCCTCCTTAGGCTCCTCATCCAAGTCCTGAAATGGTTATTCAATAACCACTGAGACAACGTCTCGGTACGTTCTACCCCCTAAGACTCGATTAGTAAACTAATACAATTTAGTGTTGCCTATGCACAACATGTGTTAGAGGATTTACCTTGGCCTCAGATTCCACCTGCATATTAGCATATATTAAATAGGCACCCAAGTAATCACCTCACTGATTGAAGCATCGATCAAATCGACCTAGTTGATTACACGCCAACAAGACCCCTCACGGTCATTTACATTCAATCAATCAATTCACAACATCAGATCAAAGCAAAGATCAATCGACTTAATCGATTACATAACAATGAGACCATTTCCAATCATTTTAACTATTTCAACTCAATTCCCAATTAAGAATCACGGTCCTTAGGACACAACTTATTTATAGGTGGTAATCACAGCTCCACCAAGCAACTTTCTTAGATTTAGTGGCTTTATGGCCCCACTCGGCACTTTCAATGTTCAATGGCTTTACGGTCCCACTTGACCCTTTCAAGATTCAATGGCTTTATGGTCATACTCGACCAATCAAGATTCAATGGATTTATGGTCCCACTCGACCCTTTTAAGATTCAATGGCTTTACGGTCCCACTCGACCAATTAAGATTCAATGGCTTTACGGTCTCACTTGACCCTTTCAAGATTCAATGGTTTTACGCTCCCACTCGACCCTTTCAAGATTCAATGGCTTTATGGTCCCACTCGACCAATCAACCATGACCAACGATATTGTACTTCGTAATTAAATTCCTCAACAAAATAATCAAAATTATCCCAATAGGAATATATCGTAAATTTTCATAATTAAATCAATTTGGCATAATTCGAATCTCAATTAAATAAATGTACTACACCATGACGATCAGAACAAAATTTCAATCACCGGCCATCTCGGTTGAATTTCCAAAAAATAAATAATTAAATAATTAATTTCGAAAATTAAATAAATAAATACAATAATTCCAATTTAGCACAACATAAAGCTCAATTAAATAAACAGACTACACCACGATCATTAGCATAAAATCTCGGTCACTTGGCCATCCCAGTTGAATAATCGGAAAATACATAATTAAATAAATAATTTCAAAAATTAAATAAATAGATACAATAATTCCAATTTAGCACAACATAAGGCTCAATTAAATAAATGGACTACACCATGATCATAAGCATAAAATCCTAGTCACTGGCCATCCCAGTTGAATTTTTGGAAAATAAATAATTAAATAATTAATTTCGAAAATTAAATAAATAAATACAATAATTCCAATTTAGCACAACATAAAGATCAATTAAATAAAAAAAAAACTATGCCATGATCACTAGCATAAAATCCCGGTCACTGGCCATCCCAGTTGAATTTTCGGAAAATAAATAATTAAATAATTAATTTCGAAAAATAAATAAATAAAAACAATAATTCCAATTTAGCACAACATAAAGCTCAATTAAATAAACGGACTATGCTACACTCATCAGCATAAAATCCCAGTCATTGGCCATCCAAGTTGAATTTTCAGGAAATGAATAATTAAATAATGAATTTCGAAAATTAATATTTAATTCCTAAAAATTCCATTTAGGCTCGAATTGCCTAATTAACACCCGATAAGGGTCGGGAGAAATCCCACGAAGCATCCAATAAATACTATAGGCAATTCTCTATCTAAGTACACTAACCAAACAACTAATATGCAATGCACATAATTAATAATCGCTAATCAATTCTAATCTTACCACCTAATTACACTTAACTAACACTAATCAACATTTAAGTATAATTAGAAAACTAAGAAGGCATTAGTGAGTAAAACTCACACAACACAACGGGATCAACGCGAGGATCGACTTTCCTCAAAGCGAGCCGAGCATCCGGGCTCGGGAAGACCGCCAAAACGGGCCACGAAGCTGCTACCATACCCATTTTCTTCCTCTCGGTTCACTGCTGGTTGGGGTCGGATTCGAGGCCGAGACAGTTAGGCAAGGCTGGCGAAGGGCGAGGGGACTCCGGTGGGTCGAAGTGGCGGCGTACGGTGGCCAAAGGTGGCTGCACTGTGGCCTGTGCTGGCCAAAACGGAGCTGCGCAGTAGCTTTGGAACAACAAGTTGGGCGAGAGGGCGGCCAAGGTGTGTGGAGCGGCGACGAGGCGATGGCGTGCAGGACGGCGGCGAACGATGGAGGGCGGCGGCGTCACACGCGGCACTAGCTGCTTTGGCGTTCATCCCAAATCTGGGACCTCGGGTAGCAAACAGAGGGGGGGACAAAGGGTGTGAGGGCGGCTGCGGAGCTGCGACGACGTGTGGCGTGAGTTGGCGACGACGACCTTGGCTCCGGTGATGGTTGCGACGGCGATGGCAGCTCCGATTCGACGGTTGGTTGCGACGGCAAGCTGCTGTCTCTGTTTCTGCTGTCTTGGAACAAGCCCAGAGGGAGAGGAAGAGAGAGTGTCGAGCGGATGAGGGAGGGTACCGAGAGAGTGAGAGAGATGAAGATAAGGATAAGGGAGAGAGAGAGAGAGAGAGAGAGAGAGAGAGAGAGAGAGTGGGTTTGAAAAGTCAAAAAGAAAAAAGGGGAGGAAGCCAAGTTGGAGGACAGTCGTGTATTCGGTGGAAAGGGGGGGCATTTCGCACGAGGGGGAAAAGAGAGAGGGAGAGAGAGAGAAAAAGAAAAAGAAAGAAAGAAAGAAGAGAGAGCTTGTGGGGAAAAATGTGTTTGGCCAAATGGGGAAAAAGAAATGGAAATAATTCAAAGAAAAGGATTTCCTCAAATAGAAAATTCTTATTTCATTTTCTTTTGAATAAGCTCATAGATTCCCAAAAGAATTTCATATTAGAGTACTTGGTTCCCACTTGCACTTCTGCATCCAATTTCCCTCTTGAATTTGTCTCAAATGACTCTCATAAAATCAATTGATGTCTCACTTATCAAATTGATTATTTCCCTCATCTAAGAATCCCTCATGCTTCTCAATTTCACAATCCCCGGATTCAACTAAACGAAAACGGCCATAAACTGACTTTTTCCCAAAGAATCTCGGTTGTTAGAAAAATCTTTTGAGATTGAGTCGACGTTCCTAAAATTTATTATGACAAGACAGAATCTTCAATTTTTGAAATCGGACATAGATTGGTAGTTAATTTCACTTGAACGCGTTTTTAGTGTGACTTAGGCTACTAGGTAGTTTTCAAAACTTTTTAGGACAAATGACCCGTGGTCGATTTTCTTTGAGTCACGATGAACCCACTCGACCCATTGGCGATTCTCGGTTGTTGTGAAAATTTCGAGGATTCAAATACCAACACAGGGTACCAAAACAACAGTAAAATCAAATTAATGTCAGTCGACGAGAGTTTTCCAATTTAGTAGAGTCACCCACGATTGATCATTCATCTCAGTCGAATCGACCGGTCTCTGATCTTAATTCGATTTTTAACTGTGTCATAATGACCTCTAAAGATGAGCACGGTCGAGAAATCGATTCCTAGTCGAATTCTCAAGTCTATCTGCCTTAAAGTCTTTAATAGCTTACCCAACTAGTCTAGTTATCTCGTGAGTGGCCAACTCAGAGAAAAACACTGTAGTCGCGTCGATGAAATGCCCAATTTATCTAATCGAAATCCAAACCCGAAAATCTGGATGTCACAGCATTCTAATGATGATTATAGGATATTTTGACTTGAATTATTGCCCCTCCATTCTCAGCTTCTCTTGTACGCTCCCCCCTCTCCTTCGTTGCCTTCTTCCTCCTCTCCTACGAAGACCACTCGCAACTTCTGCTCCCCCTCTCTCTCTCTCTCTCTCTCTCTCTCTCTCTCTCTCTCGCGGATCACCCCACGGTGCCAGCAACTGCTTATTTTCTCTCTTTTCCTTCGCTCATCCCACCGATTCCCTAGCTTTGCACGCCTCCCCACCAGTCAACTTCTAAGAAAGAGTCCTCCTTAAAGTTGACTTCAGCAGCACCACCATCAATTGTCCACCGCCTCTGCATCACATCCACGCCTTCAACCCCAACATCAGCGACCGCTTGCTAGCTTGCCCATCATCTTCGTGCATCAATAACGCCTCCACCGAAGTTGCTCCTCCAAGTCTTGTCTTCATGCTGGTTTGTTGACCCCAGAATCAAGTCGCGGCGTCCTCCATCGAGTGAATCGCCACGCGTCTGAAGCTGCCGCTGTGTTGACTCCAACTCGTGGCCACCGAAGTGAAGACCCAGCAAGCTGCTCCCTTTGTCCGCATTGTCTCTCTCTCGCTCATGAATTTCCTCACCGAAGCTGCCCCGTGCGTGACACCAGCGAAGCCAGCCCAACGCCTCCACGTTTTCCTTGCTGCATCAACATCCCCTGCAAGAGTAGTGTTTTCAGCCCGTGAAGCCCAGCAGTCTTCATGCCCACGAGCTAGCAGGTCCGCTCGAAGCCCTCATTCAGCCCAATTGAAGTCAAGCCCAGCCGGGACTTCAGCTGCAGCAGTCCATGAAAGTTTCTTGTTCAACCCACATGAATTTGTTGAGCCCATCTTCAGCAACTCAGCCAGCCTAGCAGCAGCCTACGTAAATCTTCGACCCAGCTCCTTTGTGGATCAGCCCAAGAGACCAGCAACTTCAGCAAGCTCATTTCAGTTCAGTTCAGTTCAGCCTAGTATTGAGGCCCGCAAGAAGCCCAAGCCTGAAGCCAAGCCCAGCATTTGCTGTGGGCTTGCAAGGCCTTTGGGCCCGGTCTGTGTGCCCGTCGACACTGCTGAAAATTAAGAAGTCAGCTGCCGTTGCGTTGTCGTCGTGGTGATCCGGTCTCCGCTTTTAATCAAGTGAGTTTTACTCACTAATGCTTTATTAGTTTGCTAATTATGCTTAAGGATTGATTAGATTTAATTAAGTGCAATTAGGTGGTTAGATTAGAGTATATTAGTAATTATTAGATAATTGTGATGCATGTTAGACAATTGAATTGTGCAATTAGTAAGTAGAGATGTACTATTATTTATTGAATGCATCTCGGGATTTTTCTCGACTCGTTTCGAGTTCTAATCAGGCATTATAGGCCTAAATTGGATTTTTGTATTTATTTATTAATTTTCGAAATTATTTATTTATTAATTTATTTATTTCTCGGAAATTAGGCTAGGATAGCCAACGACTGAAATTCTATGCTGATTGTCGTGGTGTAGTCTGTTTATTTATTTGAGCACTGGTTTGTGGAAATTGAATGAGTTGATGAGTATGTGGGGATTTATCCCAAGATTGGTTAGTGTTGGTGTTCAATTAGAAATCGATTATGAGAGGTTGTGAGTTGAACCTCGTAAGTCGCCGAAGTATGGCTATGCTGTTGGGCTGAGATTTGCCACCGAATTTGGAGTTGGTCGCGCCCATTGGGCTGTAAACTGCCACCTAATAGAGGTCGCGCCCATGAGGCCGTAAATTGCCACCCGATAAGGGTCGCGCCTGATAAGGCTGTAATCTGCCACCTATAAAAGGTCGCATCCATGGGGCCGTAAATTGCCACTAGATAAGGGTCGCGCCTGATAAGGCCGTAATCTGCCACCTGTGAAAGGTCGCGCCCATTGGGCCGTAATTTGCCACCTAAAGATAGGTCGTGTCCTTTGGACCGTAATTTGTTGCCAAGAAATTTGGTAGACTGTGCTCGTGAAGCCGTGAGTAAGATTGAGATTGAATAAGTGTGGCACCCCCAATTCGCCTGAGGTCGCCATAGGTGATCTCTCTTAATTACTCGATCTCATATAATTTCATTGACCGATACCCTTCAACTAGGAAATTTTTTTTTTTGAAAGCGGTCCCAGCGTAGCTTATTAGTGGAAGCATAAACGAGTCTCACCATCTCTTCCTCCAATAACCATAATGTAATGCACACCAACTACGCACTATAAGAAAAGATAAAGCCGATTCACTCTTATTTATATTTTCATGATAGACATCAAGGTCGATATAACGAAAAGGCCAAGATTTTTAACTATATTTGGCTACCACCCAAAAAGGACTCGACCCTACGTCAAACATGTACACCCCTCCATCAACAAGCGTCGGCTATCTCCAAAAAGTGTCAGCTCCCAACAGCTATACGCGCCATCATAGCTAATCGGTGCATCGGGCGGCGATGGCAGTAACATCCCTAACATCACTCCATCATGTCGGACATGGATAGATAAAAACTCCTGGATAACCGGGCCATCAGCTCGACCCATATCGTACATCATCAGGACACGGACTCGAACAAACACTAAACCAAGGGCACCGACACAGACATGCTCTGTAAACTCCACATCAACATCAGTAGGTATGCCATAGTAAGTACTGCGTGCAATCGGCAGCAAAGGCATCTTTCTAATTTGAAATGTTAATCCCCAAAAGGGGTGAGTACAACCACTCAGCAGTAAAGATCCACTAAACTACTCAATGCGTCAAATAGAACAATCAAGGTATCATGAACAAAGCACATATCATTCATGCATTCAAGCATACCTTACCTTGCAGGCATGCATATATCACCATGCCATATGTGCATATATCACCATGCACTTATCATCAAGCATTCATGCATATATCACCATGCCATATGTGCATATACCACCATGCACTTACCATCAAGTATTCATTCATATATCACCATGACATATGTGCATATATCACCATGCACTTACCATCAAGCATTCATGCATATATCACCATACCATATATACACATCCATGCGCATGATACAGTCTTAATTTTTATCTTTCTAGGGACTAGTGTTTGCATCCCATAATTTATTGCTCGCATCCAACCTGGCATCACGAGGAACCTCCTGCACACACCTCCAGGCATCCGGCACACACACTCCGGGCATCTCGTACCCCAACTAGCATCACAAGGTATCCCTTTGGCACACACCTCCGGGCATCCCAACACTCCCAAGGCATCCGGCTCACACACTCCGGGCATTCGGTACACACACTCCGGGCATCGTTGGCTCACACCTCCGACGGTCTCGTTATTTTCTCAATTTTATATTTACACATGTATCTCAATTTCAACATGGCATTTGATGCAATAATATCAAGGGTCTTAGCCAACTTTTCGTGCCATATAACATGCCATATGTTATCACATATGCAGCAAAATCAACCACTCAAAGTATTACATCACATGGATATTTTATTTATTTTTCAAAAACACATCAATGTTTCGGATAAATCAGAATGCATTCCTCTAATTAAAACTCTAGAGAAATTAGTAAATAGTATTAATAAATTCTGAAACTTGACACATCATAGAAGAAATCTAAAGGCATATATCTCATGAATAACTCCATACCAAAAGAACCTCACACAAAACAGCACAGTCCATGCATCATAGTTTTCAAAACTTCAATATTTCAGCTTGCACAGTTTCGGGAGAAATTTAAATTAAATACACAAATGAACTCCAAAAATTCTGAAATTTTACAATGTTATAGAAAAGTCTTAGAGGTAAATATCTCATGAATAAATCGAAACCCAAGTCGTTTCTAGGTTAATAGATATAGACGATTATTTCCCCCTGTTCTCGGTGTCATCTTTTCCAGATTATCATCTTTCAAAAGAAACCCATTTCACCGACCTAAATATGTTCATTTATTCTAAATTTTTAGTATGTTATTCCTCAAAATATTACCTATAACTTTCATTAAGGACACATGATCAAATTTTAACTGTATGATTTTATAAAAATCACGAAATCATATTGGGTCAAGGTAATGTTTTTCCCAGATCCAGCTTCTTCAAAGAACAACGATTGCGCCAACCTATTTTTGTTCATTTCCTCTAAAATTTTGATATGTTCTACCTCAAGAAGTTCACTACATTTTTTATTAAGAGATCAAAGTGAGATTTTTACAAGAAAGTTACTTTACAGACCACGAAATCTCTAAAGGTCAGCACAACGAATTCCAGATCTAAGTTCTCCAAGGAAAAATCATTTCACTAACCATTACTTGTTCGTTTTGTGTCAAATTTTAGTATGTTGTTCTTCAAGGTGTTCTCTACAACTTTCATGAGAGATTGAAACAATATTCCAACTAAAAAGTCGCATGCAGCACACAATATCATGGATGGTCGGACTGGTCTTTCAAGAAACAGCATGCTAGGCCAACGAATCTCTCTCCAAAGCTCCGAAATTTCATCCCATCTACCACAACCAAAATTTACCATCTTTTACACACACAACACAGCAATGCAAGGGGTAGGTTTTAGGACTTCACTTGCCTTAAATCGAAGGAAAACACAGCAAAACGACGGGACTAGGCGATGCAACGACGGTCTGCTTCTTCTTCTTCCTCTCGCACACTCGCTTCCTCTCTTTCCCTCTTCCTCTCTCTCAGTTTCCCTTTCTCTCTCAGACAACTCTCTCTCTCTCTCTCTCTCTCTCTTGGTCGATTCCCCCTCATCAATCTGCCTCCCTCTCTTTAATTTTCTTCCCTTACAATCATTTGCAATCATTTGATTGCATGTAGCCGCCCAAGGAAGCCAATGGGGGCAGCCACGCTTGGCTTCTCCTCCATGCCACTTGGCGATTCACATGCAAAGCTTAAGGGCTTCAAGGCTGGGCCGGCCTTGTGCCTTCATGGGCTGGTCGACCAAGGGTGGCGTGGGCTGGTTGGACAGTCTTTAGGCCTAAAAATCAGCCCACCCTCTCTTATTCCTATTCCATTTAATCCTCATTTAAACAAACACCTAATTTCAACTTATAAGCCCACAAAACTTTGTAATTTAAATGAATAAAATTTTGCTGATAAAGTGCACCACCAAGAATAAGATTTCTATATCAATTTGCACCTTAATAAAATCCTTGGGTCACTTGTAGACACATCTCCATCCAAACAATCGTCCATTACAATGGTTGGCTTTAAATTAATTGAAATTCATTGATTCAATGACTAATACAAAATCCAATGGCACTTTCATTACCTAATCATGGTTCATGGTACTCCAAAGGTTGTCATGAGATTTTAGGATGCCACATTCTCATTGTTCATTGGTCTCTACATCCTCCACAATGACTACAAGGTCGCTCAAGAATCCGCTCCCGCTAGATGAAAGGGCTTCACGCCTCGCTAGTAAGTTTTCGGACTCCACTTGCCTTAAATCGAAGGAAAACATAGCAAAAACGACGGGACTAGGCGATGCAACGACGGTTTGCTTCTTCTTCTTCCTCTCGCACGCCCGCTTCCTCTCTTTCCCTCTTCCTCTCTCTCGATTTCCCTTTCTCTCTCGGATGACACTCTCTCCCTCTCTTGGTCGATTCCCCTTCATCAATCCTCCTCCCTCTCTTTAATTTTCTTCCCCTACAATCATTTGCAATCATTTGATTGCATGTAGCCGCCCAAGGAAGCCAATGGGGGCAGCTGCACTTGGCTCAACCTCCTTGCCGCTTGGCAACTCACATGCAAGGGTTGATGGGCTTCAATGCTGTGCCGGTCTTGGGCCTTCATGGGCCAGTCGAATAGGAGGGTGGCGTGGGCTGGTTGGACGGTCTTTGGGCCTAAAAATCAGCCCACCCTCTCCTATTCCTATTCCATTTAATCCTCATTTAAATAAACACCTAATTTCAACTTATAAACCCACAAAACTTTGTAATTTAAATCCATAAAATTCTACTTATAAAGTGCACCACCAAGAATAAGATTTCTATATCAATTTGCACCTTAATAAAATCCTTGGGTCACTTGTAGACACATCTCCATCCAAACAATCTTCCATTACAATGCTCGGCCTTAAATTAATTGAAATTCATTAATTCAATGGCTAATACAAAATCCAATGGCACTTCCATGACATAATCATGGTTCATGGTACTCCAAAGGTTGTCACGAGATTTTAGGATGCCACAATAAGGGAGATGACTGGGGAATGGTCGGATTGACATGAAATCGACTAGGTCAATTAATCGAGATATCGATCTGTGGTATGATTGCTTGGATGCCAGTTAAACTGTGCTAATATACAGGTGGAATCTGAGGCCAAGGTAAGTTCTCTGACCCGTGCATGCATAGGCAGCCCGAATAGCATATTGGTTTACTAATCGAGTCTTAGGGAGTAGAATTGGCTGAGACGTAGTCTCATCCCAGTTGTGGGACAACATTTTAGGATCCTGATGAGGAGCCTGAGGAGAAAGAACCCGAAGAGGAGTACCTGGAGGAGAACCCCGATGATGATCCAAGTACGACCCAGATGAGGACTATGATCCCATCCTCTTTGTGAACCCTATTTATAGGTGGTTAAGTGTGAGACTAGACCTTTGTGAATAGTATGGTAAAATACTTTGAGGTGTGGTTGTATAAAAGTTTGGTTGTGAATTTCAATATGAAAAATATGGCCATACTTTTCTATCCCATCATTTTATTCTCTGGGGATTATATGTGGCATCCGGGTTTTCGTTAGACCTCGAATAAATAATGGCTCGTCACGGGTCGACGGGAGTGTCGACAGACTGTGTCATTGCCACCATTTGCGGATACTTTTTCGTCATTGTCATCGTCGGTATAGCGTTAGGCCATCCTTTCATCACCACCCGTCGTTCCGAAACATCAACTTTCGGAGAGAAATTCCCATGCACAGCCATGCATACGTCCGCAAGATTTTCTCCATGCAAGACTACACAAGCAATAAAGGCCACGCTCACACCTATAAAAAAAAGAAGAGTTGAAGACCTTATTCATGCATAACCATGGACGTATCCTTTGATGGTCAACAAATAAGGGACCTTTGAGCAAGAGGAAGCCCACGCAAATGGCCCACACGAATGAGGACAAGCCCATGCGTGGCGTGAAGGCCACGACCGTCGAAGAACAACTCCATTTAATTCCCCTCGCCATTCCGTGGGTCAATGATTAGAAAAGAATTTACCAAGTCGCCACGTATGTTGCATGAAGGGATGAGCTGGCGTGTGCCTCGTTCGAAACTTGGTCTTTCGGTGGGACACCAACGCCAAGAAGACAGCCCAGCCGGAAGGCACGCCACCCCTTCGACAGTCAACAAGGAAAGGAAATTGTTGACCAAGGCCTAGCTAATGACGTCCACGTGGCTGGAAATGGGACTGCCAGCGGATGCCAAGGGGTCTTCAACGGAGGAAACGCCATCCCCACCTGTTTCTTTTTGCTGCTTCCACAGAAACTCCTGCATGCAAAAGGAAATCATTAGCTTAGTTAATAATTTAGAAGAAACAAGTGCTCGTGTGTTTGGAGAAAAGGGAAGGAGGATTTTGAGCGACAAAGCAGTGAGTGAGCAACAATTGAGAGAGAGAGTCCATGAGAGAACGACGAGCGAGTACGAGGAGAAGGACCATCCCTCGCCGCGCGTGTGTCGTCGCCGTCGACGCCACAGGTCTTCGCCGCTGTTGAGCCGAAACCCGAGACCCACGAGCCCCTGTTTTTGGCCAGCAATCAAGTAGAGAGGTTAAGGCAAGTAGAAGTTCTTCAACCTATATTTTGCTTGCTGTTTTATCTAGTGAAGAGTGGGTAGATGTGAGGAAATGTGAGATTTGGAGCTGCATGTTGTTTGTGATGAATGAGATGAAGCTGGCCGAGGTATTGGAGCAAGTTTCTGGTGGATTTTGCTTTTAAATTGAAATGAGAACTCAAGGATTTAGCTATGGTGAATTTTTGAGAAGTAAAGAGGCTGTATTGTGGTGTAATGTGCTTCTAAATCTTGGCTGTGGAAGTTGGATACCGAAACTCAAAGTATAGGAAGAGTCCTCTTTAGGCTAGTAAACTGTTTTCGCAAGACCAGCATGACCACCAGTGATTTCTCGATTTTTCTGGAATTTTCTAGCAAAAATTTGATTTCGAAGTATTAACGAAAGTTGGAGAGCACATCTATGAGAGTAACATATCAAAAATTTAGCTTAAATGAATAAGATTTGGCCGACGAAATGATTTTCATACGGAAATGCTAAATCTGGAAATCTTACAGAAACTGTAGCAAGAAATACCGAAGTTTTTACTCTCGATGTGTATGGAACTTGACTTGGCGTTCTGCATGAAATTTTTTCCTTTAGGTATCATTGATAATGTGTCAAAATTTCGTAATTTTATGAGTCCATTTAGTATTTATTTCAAAATTTCTACCAGAACTGTGCATTGTAAAAATTGGGCTATTCTGTTCTTGAATTTTACAAAAGTATCCGAAAGTGAAGGTATTTCGAATGGCTATGTGATATGATGGTAATGGCTGTAAATATTTGTGCAATATTGAGATGTGATAGAGGGTCCATGATACATCTTGTTTTAGCATTTGAGAATATTTTGTGAATTAAAATGCTAAATTGTTACCGTTGAACCCTCGGGTCAATGATGCCCCGGGAGTTGGGATGCCCAAAGGTTCGAATGAGTTGATGCCCTTTGGATGCCTAGTTGTATTATGACTACATGCCCAGAGGTTTTCCCCGGGAGTGTCGCGATGCCCGGTTGTATTATGATACATACCCGAAGGGTGAGGGGTTGTATTATGATGCATGCCCGGAGGTTAGGGGTAACCATGTCTATGGTCCCCAGTGATTTCTTGTGACGCCAGATGGGGTGCGAGATGCCTAGAGGTTCGAATGAGTCGATGCCTTTTGGATGCTTAGTTGTATTTTGAATACATGCCCGGAGGCTTCCGCGACGCCAGGTTGGGTGCGGAATCCCAAAAGGATGCAAACATTGGTCCTTTGGAGGATGAAACCTTTTGAATGATAAAACGGACGATTATATTAAGTATGAGTGTGGTCTGGTTATGAGACTAAATTGTATGGCATGGAATGGGACGTGTCATTACAGTTTGGCCCAATGATCGGGACATGTGTGGTTGGACACGATGCATCTTATTGGTTAGAAATGCATTGGTCATTGCATTGAAAGTTATATGGTTTGGATGCATACTCATTCATGGATTGTCTATTTTGTCTACCATACTTGAATCTGGATATTAATAGTAATGCTTGATATAGCTTGATGAATCTTTTACTGCTGAGTGGTTGTACTCATCCCGTTTGGGGACTAACATTTCAGACTAGACAAGACACTTCTACCGCCACCGCCACCAGTAGATGGACCGAGTGGTTGGATATGGCCGCGAGGAGGAGGACAGCAGAGGAATGAACTTTTGGACGTCGACACTGATCGATAGTCTTTAAGTATATGACTGTTGGAAGAGATGTTGGTCATCTTTTAAAATATAGCCGAGTATAGAAAGTCTTGGCATTTTGATGTACCGACTAATGATGTCCATCAAGTTATGTAAATAAAAGTGTACGGCTTTAACTTATCTATAAATGTTTAGTTGGTGTGCATTGTTTTCTGAATATAGGGAAGGGAGTTGTTGGATACGCTTCTGCCATATAAATTGCGCAGGGACCGACCTAAAAGATATAATAAACTCCTAGGACTGATAGACCTTCAGGTCAAGTAAGAGAAATGTAAGCGAGCTGTGGCGACCCCAACGGATCAAGGGCCGTTGAGGGGTGCCACATTTAGTGGTATCAGAGCAATGGTTATAGGTGGAGTGATAAGGAGCTTCATTTGGAAATTGAGGAATACGGTGACAATGCACACCATAGGATATTAACTGGAATGGTTGACTAACTTTGAACAACGGGTGATGGATATTCACTTGTAGATCCCTGGTAAATAGTGTGATGTTGCTTTTGTGTGTCAGTAACTTTCTATGTTACTTATGTGAATTTAGTAATAACCTTAATTAATGATCTGACTAGTGACACCGAGTTGCAAATTATTCTTGAGGCAAATGCTTGGAAAACTGTAGGGAAATCATGGTGCGAGCTGGAAGTGCTCATCCATCGAGGGCTAAAGCCTTTGCTGCAAGGGCTGAACCCAGAATGGAAGACATCTTGCAGGCATTGGCCAATATAGGAAATCTGATGGAAGGCAAGCATAGCAACAACCTGGAACAGAACATCGCCCTCAAGGACTGGTGGAGCATTTCTGAAGCTAAAACCACCTAAGTTTAGTAGAATGAGAAGTCCTGAGGAGGTGGAGCAATGGATTGATGGAATGGAACGGATTTTTCGGTTGTTGAACTGTAGCAATGCTAAAAAGATAACCTTGGCAGAGTACCAATTGGAGGGAAATGCAAAGTTTTGGTGGAAAGCTTCAAGAGACACGATCTTTCCACCAGGTTTTGATATAAACTGGATGAGTTTATTAGAGCTTTCAATAGAAAACATTTCTCTGATTGTGCCAAGGATAAGAAGATCACAGAATTTGTTTAGTTGGAACAAAAGGAGCTGATGGTAGATCAGTATGAAGCAAAGTTTTCTGAATTGTCTAGGTATGCTCCCAGGTTGGTTGAGAATCGAGAGGAAAAGGCTAAGAGATTCCTAAAATGGCTAAAGACTGATATCAGGAAACAACTAGTGCCTCTGAATATAAGGGATTATAATGAGATTTATGAGAGGGCACAGTTGGTGGAGCAAGAGTTAGTGAGAGAGCAATCAGAATGTAAGAGGCAGATGACCTTTAATGATGTTCGAAGGGGTAAGAGACCTTATTCTGATCAAGGACAGCCCTGAGAATCTAAGAAGAGGAATAATTTTGGGAATTCTGGAAAAGTCAAGAGTGGCCTGGTGCTAGAGAGAGTACCCTACTAAAGTAATATTTGTCAGAGATGTGGTGGACAACATGGACTAGGACCTTGTAATGAACGATTGAAATGTTTTGGCTGTGGGCAAAGAGGTCACTTTAAGAAAGATTGTCCATAAGAGCGGTCGTAGTCGAATGTCAGCTTGGTGCGACAAGTACAACAAAGTACTGCTGGACCAAACCTATCAAGGAATCCACAGAGGCCACCGGCATAAGGAAGGGTGTATGCGGTCACCCAAGAGGAAGCAGAAGCTTCCGAAAATGTTATCTCAGGTACGATTTCGATAGATGGATAAGAAGGCATATACGTTAGTTGATATGAGTGGCACGCATTCATTTGTGTCTGAGAAAATATAGATGATTATGAGAAGTAGGAACAAATCTCTAGATATGTCTCTTTGTATTTCTACATCACTGAAAGATATGTTGTTATCTACGTTAGCATGTGAGATGTGTGAGATAACCCTAGGGGAACAAGATCTGGAGATGGACTTGGTAGTGATAGTTATGTATAACTTTGACCTCATCGTAGGAATGGACTAATTCCATAAGCAATGGACTAGGATGAATGAGCTCCTGAGATAGTACTTACCTGTGTGCTAAGGATAAAACCGTGAGGCCAAAGTGGATAATATCTCTGTAAGTTAGTCCCTATCAAAACGAGACCCTCTAGTGGATGTATAGTTTGGGTTCGGACCAGGCGAAAGCTGGTGTACCTGTAACGACCCAGTCTGATGAGGTCGGGGAGTGGACGCCGAGGTCAAAGGACCTGAACAAGGAGCGGCTCCTGGCAGGCTTCTAGGATGCCAAAAGGGGGCAGGAATGAACCAAACTATGAACTGAACTGGGAAGGCAATGTTTCTAGGATAATTTTATTAGAGTGGCGCAGCGGAAGCATGGTTAAGCTTGTAGAACTTTTAAATTTGTGAAAAAGAATGACGGGTCGATGCGTTTGTGCATTGATAATAGACAATTGAATAATGTAATTGTTAAGAGTAAGTACTCATTACGTAGAATTGATGATTTATTTGATCAGTTGCAAGGAAGTTCAATCTTTTCTAAAATTGACTTAAGGTTAGGATACCATCAGTTAATGATTAAGAAAGAAGACATTCCAAAGACCGTATTTAGGACTTGCTATGGATACTACGAGTTCCTAGTTATGCTATTTGGATTGACGAATGCCTTAGCTACATTCATGGATTTAATGAATAGGATATTTAAGCCTTATTTGGATCAAATAGTGATTGTCTTCATTTGATGATATCGTGATATATTCTAAAGGACCTGAAGAACATGTGCAACAACTAAGCGTAATGCTGCAAATAAGGCTTAAGAAGTGAATTATGGAGAGTGAGTTATGAATTTGAGGATTAAGTTATGATCATTTGAGCTAAGTAGTGACTTCCTATTAGAGGATCTCATTGGAAGTCTTGATGCATTACATGGAGGCATTCAGTATGTATAGATTGATTTTGGAAGTCATGAGTTTGAGTGGTCATATGAGACATGAAATTATTTGTGGTTTATATGTCAGAATAATAGGTTTAATCAATGGTAGTCAAATTTTAATTTTTGGTGATGATCTTAGTTTGAAAAGGTTCTGTGGAATTAGTGGATATGATCCTTTAGGGTGAGACATGAGATATACTCAATGGAAACTAGACAAGTCTTATTTTGGTGGATTGTCGATCTTTGAATCAAATAAGTCTTGGTGGACTATTGATATTTGAATCGAATGAATGATGCTATATTTTAGGCTTGAATCTATGTTGTAGTGAAAGTGTAGTGAATGTCTTTGTTGTACTAAACCAGATGAGTTGTTAATGGTGTCGATTTTGATGGTTCTAGGCTTGAATTGATTATGACAAAGGTATAGGAATAATTTGGCTAAATGGTGTGTTCGATTGAGACTGTTAGATATACCATAATGGAAATGGGATCATGTGATGATGGATTTCGTGCAAGGATTACCAAGGACATCAAGTGGCCACAACTCCATTTGGGTTATAGTAGATTGCTTGACTAAGTCTGTCCATTTCCTAGTAATTCGCGTAGATTATCTTATGGATAAAATTGCCGATATACATGTAAGCCAAATAGTACGCTTACATGGTGTTCATGTAACTATGACGTCTGATCAAGATCCAGGATTTACTTCCAACCTTTGGCGAAGTCTTCAAACCGCCTTAGGGACAAAGCTCCCATTTAGTACTGCTTTTCATCCATAGACGGATGGACAAACGAAAAAAGTGATCCAAGCATTAGAGGACATGTTAAGAGCCTACATCCTTGACTTTAAAAGAAGTTGGGATGAAAAGTTATACCTGGTAGAATTTGTGTATAACAATAGTTTTCATAAAAGTATAGGTATGGCTCCCTATGAAGCGTTGTATGGGAGAAAATGTAGGACTCTTGTCTGTTGGAGTGAGGTAGGCAAAAGGAAATTAACAGAACCTGAACTGGTACAAGTTACCACAGAGGTCGTAGAGATCATCAGGAAAGGACTTAAAACAGCCCAAAGTTGATAGCAAAGATACGCAGATAAGCGTAAAAGACCCTTGGAATTTAACCTGGGAGACCGTGTATTCCTTAAGGTATCCCTGATGAAAGGAATATCACGATTTGAGATGAAGGGCAAGTTGAGCCTAGATTTGTTGGACCCTTTAAGATACTTGAAAGGATAGGAGACGTAGTTTATTAGCTGGTATTACCTCCTTTAAGTTGAGCCTAGATTTGTATCGATGCTAAGGAGGTATCGGCCGGATCCTGGTCACATACTCGATCATGAAGCCATCAAAGTGGATGAGAAAGTGAATTACATGGAAGAGCTTATCTACGTACCAGATCGGAAGGAGCAACTTCTTCGAATGAAGAAAATTCTGCTAGTTAAGACCTTAGGGCGACGCCACAACGTGGAAAGGATTACGTGGGAAAGCGAAAAGGAAATGAGGCAAAGGTACCCTCACCTTTTCAATGAGACGTAAGGGACATCCAATTTCGAGGATGAAATTCTCTGAGGGGAGACCTGTGGCATCCGGATTTTTGTCAGACCTCGAATAAATAATGGCTCATCACGGGTCGACGGGAGTGTCGACAGACTGCGTCATTGTCACCATTTGCAGATACTATTTCGTCATTGTCATCATCGGTATAGCGTTAGGCCATCCTTTCATCACCACCCGTCATTCCGAAACATCAACTTTCAGAGAGAAATTCCCATGCACAGCCATGCATACGTCCGCAAGATTTTCTCCATGCAAGACTACACAAGCAATAAAGGCCACGCTCACACCTACGGAGTCAACAAAAGAAGAGTTGAAGACCTTATTCATGCATAACCATGCACGTATCCTTTGATGGTCAACAAATAAGGGACCTTTGAGCAAGAGGAAGCCCACGCAAATGGCCCACACGAATGAGGACAAGCCCATGCGTGACGTGAAGGCCACGACCGTCGAAGAACAACTCCATTTAATTCCCCTCTCCATTCCATGGGTCAATGATTAGAAAAGAATTTACCAAGCCGCCACGTATGTTGCATGAAGGGATGAGCTGGCGTGTGCCTCGTTCGAAACTTGGTCTTTCGGTGGGACACCAACGCCAAGAAGACAGCCCAGCCGGAAGACACGCCACCCCTTCGACAGTCAACAAGGAAAGGAAATTGTTGACCAAGGCCTAGCTAATGACGTCCACGTGGCTGGAAATGGGACTGCCAGCGGATGCCAAGGGGTCTTCAACGGAGGACACGCCATCCCCACCTGTTTCTCTTTGCTGCTTCCACCGAAACTCCTGCATGCAAAAGGAAATCATTAGCTTAGTTAATAATTTAGAAGAAACAAGTGCTCGTGTGTTTGGAGAAAAGGGAAGGAGGATTTTGAGCGACAAAGCAGTGAGTGAGCAACAAGTGAGAGAGAGAGTCCATGAGAGAACGACGAGCGAGTGCGAGGAGAAGGACCATCCCTCGCCGCGCGTGTGTCGTCGCCGTCGATGCCACCGGTCGCCGTCGATGCCACCGGTCTTCGCCGCTGTTGAGCCGAAACCCGAGACCCACGAGCCCCTGTTTTTGGCCAGCAATCGAGTAGAGAGGTTAAGGCAAGTAGAAGTTCTTCAACCTATATTTTGCTTGCTGTTTTATCTAGTGAAGAGTGGGTAGATGTGAGGAAATGTGAGATTGGAGCTGCATGTTGTTTGTGATGAATGAGATGAAGCTGGCCGAGGTATTGGAGCAAGTTTCTGGTGGATTTTGCTTTTAAATTGAAATGAGAACTCAAGGATTTAGCTATGGTGAATTTTTGAGAAGTAATGAGGCTGTATTGTGGTGTAATTTGCTTCTAAATCTTGGTTGTGGAAGTTGGATACCAAAACTCAAAGTATAGGAAGAGTCCTCTTTAGGCTAGTAAACTGTTTTCGCAAGAACAGCATGACCACCAGTGATTTCTTGATTTTTCTGGAATTTTCTAGCGAAGATTTGATTTCAAAGTCTTAACAAAAGTTGGAGATCACATCTGTGAGAGTAACATATCAAAAATTTATCATAAATGAACAAGATTTGGCTGACGAAATGATTTTCATATGGAAATGCTAAATCTGGAAATTTTACAGAAACTGTAGCAAGTAATACCGAAGTTTTTACTCTCGATGTGTATGGAATTTGGCTTTGCGTTCTTCATGAAATTTGTTAATTTAGGTCTCATTGATAATGTGTCAAAATTTCGTAATTTTTTGAGTCCATTTAGTATTTATTTCAAAATTTCTACCAGAACTGTGCATTGTAAAAATTGGGCTATTCTGTTCTTGAATTTTACATAAGTATCCGAAAGTGAAGGTATTTCGAATGGCTATGTGATATGATGGTAATGGCTGTAAATATTTGTGCAATATTGAGATGTGATAGAGGGTCCATGAGATGTCTTGTTTTAGCATTTGAGAATATTTTGTGAATTAAAATGCTAAATTGTTACCGTTGAACCCTCGGGTCAACGATGCCCCGGGAATCGGGATGCCCAGAGGTTCGAATGAGTCAATGCCCTTTGGATGCCTAGTTGTATTATGATTACATGCCCAGAGGTTTTCCCCGAGAGTGTCAGGATGCCCGGTTGTATTATGATACATGCCCGGAGGGTGAGGGGTTGTATTATGATGCATGCCCAAAGGTTAGGGGTAACCATGTCTATGGTCCCTAGTGATTCCTCATGACGCCAGATGGGGCGCGAGATGCCCAGAGGTTCGAATGAGTTGATGCCCTTTGGATGTCCGGTTGTATTTTGAATACATGCTCGGAGGCTTCCGCGACGCCAAGTTGGGTGCGGAATCCCAGAAGAATGCAAACATTGGTCCTCTAGGGGATGAAACCTTTTGAATGATAAAACGGATGATTATATTAAGTATGAGTGTGGTCTGGTTATGAGACTAAATTGTATGGCGTGGAATGGGACGTGTCATTACAGTTTGGCCCCATGATCGGGACTTTTGTGGCTGGACACAATGCATCTTATTGGTTGGAAATGCACTGGTCATTGCATTGAAGAGTTATATGGTTTGGATGCATATTCATTCATAGATTGCCTATTTTGTCTACCATATTTGAATCCGGATATTAATAGTAATGCTTGATATAGCTTGATGAATCTTTTGCTGCTGAGTGGTTGTACTCACTCATTTGGGGACTAACATTTCAGACTAGACAAGACACCTCTGCCGCCATCGCCACCAGCAGATGGACCGAGTGGTTGGATATGGCTGCGAGGAGGAGGACAGCAAAGGAAGGAACTTTTGGACGCTGACACTGATCGATTGTCTTTAAGTATATGACTATTGGAAGAGATGTCGATCATCTTTTAAAATATAGCCGAGTATAGAAAGCCTTGGCATTTTGATGTACTGACTAATGATGTCCATCAAGTTATGTAAATAAAAGTGTACGTTTTAACTTACCTATAAATGTTTAGTTGGTGTGCATTGTTTTCTTAATATAGGGAAGGGAGTTATTGGATACGCTTTCGCCATATAAATTGTGCAGGGACCGACCTAAAAGATATAAACCCCCAGGACTGATAGACCTTCAGGTCAAGTAAGAGAAAGGTAAGCGAACTATGGCAACCCCAACAGATGGGGGCCGTTGAGGGGTGCCACATTATAATTGCTTCCGCATGTGCATATTAAAATGAAAATGGTCGGCAATACATCCTGGGATATCGCTTTTAAAATCAACCAAAGATAAGGGATGTGTGCATGCCTGAGGATCGGGGTGTGACATCCCCTTTTTGTGGTATCAGAGCGAAGTTCAAGATTGGAGTGATAAGGAGCGATGAGTCTTGAGATAGTAGTAAGAAAGGCCTTTAAATTCATGTCGGTGCATGTCTGTGTTAGCTGAATGCTAGAATTGTTTGTTGTGTGTGGATCGCTCATCTTCTAATCCAGTGTGGATTTGGAAGACGGGTTTCAATGTAAAGACTGAACCATGAGCGAGCAGGAGCTGAGAACTCCTAGTAAGAGGATAATGTCCTCTGTGACTCGGGATAAAGCACCGACAAAGGTCGGTACCCGAGGTGGTTGTGGCGGAGTGTCGGCTTTGGCCAACTCGAGTATAAGAGTACCATCGCAAGTTGGTACTAGTATAGCAGCACCGAGCGATCCTAGGTTCGACGGGATCGTTCAATCACTAGTGTCCTTGGAATTGGTTGAGCCAGCAAGCTCAAGACTGAGCCGCCGTTGTTATTGCTATCACTACTGCCATTGTTCCTGCACCTACTGAGGTCTAGTGTGGAGATATGATCTGGGAGCGAGGCGTTGCATCCAAGTCGAGGTACAGCTCCGATTCAAGCAGAGATGGAAATTGGTCAAGGAAAAGACCAATGTGGAGAGAAGAGTATTCTATTCCATCCAATAAGAAGGGTGCGATAGTTAGGTCAGCATTGAGTCAAAATGGAACATGCTATTCTTGTGCATGACGGCAAAGATCGGCCTTATGTTTTCTTAGGACAATAATTTGTTTCAAGTATAGCTAACAGAGTTACCTAACTAGAGACAGTCCTAGAAGGCCGATGGGACAGATTAGAGGAAATGCGCCATAAAACACATAGTGGAGTTTTGGAATAGGTCTCTGATACTACACAAAGTGCATGCCTTCACCTGATAGGAGATAGAAGACGCACTAGATAGGTGTCAGAATTGTAGAAGGAAGTATGGATAAATCCAATATCCGAGTATGTTTAGAACATGTTGTGATGATCACTAGCATGGCCATCAGGTGAAAGACTATCAGTGGAAGTCTAAGGTAGCATAGACATCGCTACTGCAGCCAAAACACCACTAGGATGGCGAAAGAAATGGGAGTAGAATTGACCTTGCACCGATCAGAGAAAGAATGTGTTGGAGGTGATTTTATTAGAGTAGCGTAGCAGAGTTTGGTGCTGAGTTGGTAGAACTTAAATTGTTGAAGTAAAAGTGAAAGAGAGGAGAATCACTAGCAATAGTTGTGTTTGACTAGTTGCTGAGGTGTGAGTTTGACGCCACGTGAATAGTGTGGGTTCATGGAGCATCTTGTGATAATGAATCATGGTCTTTGAGTAATCCACTTTAATCCATTAGCATGTGAAAGTGTCGAGGTTATTGGGAATCGAAAAGAATCTTCGATTTCATTAATCTCGTTGGCTGAAGGCAACTTGTTTGTTAGACGGAGGTTGTCAAGGTTGCTTGGCAATTGTCTTGGGTAGGATAGATTGGAGAACTAGAGATGGAGGACATCTCAGTGGTCTAAGAATTTCTAGATGTGTTGTCACAAGAATTGTCAGACCATCGTCAGAGAAAGAGATAGAAATTGCGATCAAGCTAGCACCAGGATAGAGCCACTCTCGAAGGCTTCTTACCAGCTGTTGTTGTCTGAATTGACAAAACTGAAGATGCAGATGTGAAGATTGATGAATGAGGAATTCATGCATATCAGTGCATCACTTTGGGGAAACATCAGTTTTGTTTGTGAGAAAAAGAAAGATGATTTGTTGCGAGTATGCATCGACCATCGTCAACTCAATTAGGTGACGATCAAGGACAAGCGTCCATTGTAAAAGATCGACGAATTGGGTGACCAGACATCAAGAGTGTCGATGTCTTCAAGGATCAACTTGAGAACAAGATGTCGTTAGTCACGAACTAGGAAGGAGGTTGTATTGAAGACAGCTTTTCGTACTTGATATGATCTTTACGAGAGTATTGTAAGACAGTTTGGCCTAGTAAACACTCCAGCTACTATCATGGATTTGGCAAACCCAGTGCTATCATGGATTTGGCAAATCGAGTGTGCAAGGAATATCTAGATCGGTTGTGCTCATGTCTTTTAATGACATTTTGGTGCATTTGAGAAATGCAAAGGAGCACACGAGACATCTGAGAATGGTGAAAGAATTTCCGTGGACTCGATGAAGATTGAAACAATTATCAATGAAGCGAGATCTATAGTGAGGTGTTGTGCGGAGGACTGGGTGAGTACTAATGCGACATGATAAGATCATTGCATATGCGTCCCGCCAGTTGAGACCTAATGAGTTGAATATGAGACAGTGTCGTGAACCAAAACCTTGGTAGGACTAGGATGGTGCTATTTGGTATCACCCTGGGGGAAAGAAAGAAGTCACTGATGCATTGAGTCAAGAGTCTTTAATGGTGCATATGTTGGTTAAAGAATGGACCTCACTTGAGAAAGTTAGAGATTTAGTTTTCAAATTTGAGATAGGCTACATTTCAAATCTTATAGCCACACTCAGAACTGAGCCGGATACTCATCTTGGAATCAAGGCATAGCTTTGTAAGTCAAGAGGACATTTACAATCACTCGAGAGTCCCAAGTGGGAATGGAAGTATATCACGATGGAATGTTGTGATAGGTTTACCAAGGAGTCAGAGGAATAATGACTCCAATTGGGGTAGTGGTCGACAGATCGATGAAGTCAGCCCACTTTATCGTCGTATGGAAGGATATTGATTGGAATGAGCATGCCGAAGTGTATGTGTGTCAGACAGTTCATCTACGTGGAATACTAGTGACGAACTTATATCAGATCTAAAACCGAGGTTCTCAGTTGCAACAGATCAGTCAGATAATTCCTTTTGAGGCAGAACAAAGTAGAGTGTGCAGAACTTTAGTTTGTTGAGATGAGATCAGAGAAAAAAAGATCACAGGCCGAGGGTCAATTTAGCAGTCAGTGATTGCAGTTGTCGTGATCAAAATCAGATTATAGACCGCTCAGTGCCGCCAGAAAAGTTGTATTGTTGAGCATTGAAGGCCCTGAAAGTTCCAAATTGGTGATTACATCTTTTTGGAGGTGTCACCAATGAGAGATACCTTGCGCTTCAGCAAGGAGGGGAGAAATCTGAAACCGAGGTACATAGTTTCCTTTGAGATTCTAAAAAGAATTGGGATCCTAACGTATTGTCTTGCGTTGCCGCCGGGGTAGGCACAAATGCATGACGTCTTTCACATGTCAAGGTTGAGGACGTACGAACCTGACTCAACTCACGTGCTAAATCTTGAAGAATTAGACGTGGACAACAGACTGTCGTATGTAAGAAGTCGATTCAGTTGTTGGTTCAAAAAGATCAGATTCAGTGAACCAAGATAGTCCCCTTGGTCAAAGTGGTTTGACAATGCCACGGGACTAAAGAAGCAACCGAGGAAAGTGAGACTAGATGAGATGATGATACCCCCACCCTTTTGTTTAAGGATTGGTAAAGGTTAAAATTTCGCAGACGAAATTTTTATAAGAGGGGAAGAGTTGTGACATCCCGAATTTCGACCCCGTCTCGAATATATGAAATGGGCATTTCGCCGGCGCACCTATGGTCCTCTTTCTCTGAGCTGATCACTCACGAGTTAACCAATCTATTGGGTGAAGCCATTAAGGGATATAACTGTGCTAAAATCCCTAAAAGCTACTCGATAGGTCAGATTAGACTAAAATTGCGTTCGGTCGATTTTAACCATGAAATTGAATTCGGTTTCGGAAAATTGGACATTCGAGCATGTTACGGTTCAATTATATGACGTCGTCCTGTCTTTCAGAGTAATTTCATTGAGTTCGAGATTTTACAGAAAACTGAATCGGACGTTGCAGAAAATTAGTAGAAATTCGGATGGGCTCAATTGAAGGAAATTTGGACTTCTAAGCCGAGCTTTTGAGTGTCAGGGACTTGCAGAAAATGTAATGAGATTTTACTTCATCAAAATTGGACTTTGATTTGGAGAATTTGTGAAAAAAATTGAGGCCAAGAAAGTGCAATTGGGACCTAGGTATGGGGTGCAACATTTGTTATCAAATTTGATAATTCATGGAAATAAAAAGGTAAGAAAGTATTAGGGGAAAACAAGTGGATAGGCTTGAAGACTAATGGGGCATTCTAATGATGATTATAGGATATTTTGACTTGAATTATTGCCCCTCCATCCTTAGCTTCTCTTGTACGCTGCCCCCTCTCCTTTGTTGCCTTCTTCCTCCTCTCCTACAAAGACCACCCGCAACTTCTGCTCTCTCTCTCTCTCTCTCTCTCTCTCACGGATCACCCCACGGCGCCAGCAGCTGCTTATTTCCTTCGCTCATCCCACCGATTCCCCAGCTTTGCACGCCTCCCCACCAATCAACTTCCAAGAACGAGCCCTCCCTAAAGTTGACTTCAGCAACACCACCATCAATTGTCCACCGCCTCTACATCACATCCACACCTTCAACCCCAACATCAGCGACCGCTTACCAACTTGCCCATCATCTTCATGCATCAACGACGCCTCCATTGAAGTTGCTCCTCCAAGTCTTGTCTTCATGCTGGTTTGTTGGGCCCAGAATCAAGCCGCAGTGTCCTCCATCAAGTGAATTGCACACGCGTCTGAAGCTACCGTTGTGTTGACTCCAACTCATGGCCACCGAAGTGAAGATCCAGCAAGCTGCTCCCTTTGTCCGCATTGTCTCTCTCTCGCTCGTGAATTTCCTCACTGAAGCTGCCCCGTGCGTGACACCAGCGAAGCTAGCCCAACGCCTCCACGTTTTCCTTACTGCATCGACATCCCCTACAAGAGTAGTGTTTTCAGCCCGTGAAGCCCAGTAGTCTTCACGCCCACGAGCTAGCAGGTCCGCTTGAAGCCTTCATTCGACCCCATTGAAGTTAAGCCCAACCGGGACTTCAGCTGCAGCAATCCATGAAAGTTTCTTGTTCAACCCACATGAATTTGTTGAGCCCATCTTCAAGAACTCAAATGCCGCCCAAAAGAAGAACATACGCAAGTCTTCAAGCCCATATCCTTTGTGGATTAGCCCAAGAGACCAGCAACTTCAGCAAGCTCATTTCAGTTCAGTTCAGTTCAGCCTGGTCTTGAGGCCCGTAAGAAGCCCAAGCCTAAAGCCAAGCCTAGCATTTGCTATGGGCTTGCAAGGCCTTTGGGCCTGGTTAGTGTGCCCGTCGATACTGCTGAAAATTAAGAAGTCAGCTGCCGTCACGTCGCCATCATGGTGATCCGGTCTCCGCTTTTAATCAAGTGAGTTTTACTCACTAATGTTTTCTTAGTTTGCTAATTATGCTTAAGGGTTGGTTAGATTTAATTAAGTGCAATTAGGTGGTTAGATTAGAGTAGATTAGTAATTATTAGATAATTGTGATGCATGTTAGACAATTGAATTGTGCAATTAGGTGGTTAGATTAGAGTAGATTAGTAATTATTAGATAATTGTGATGCATGTTAGACAATTGAATTGTGCAATTAACAAGTAGAGACGTACTATTATTTATTAAATGCATCTCGATATTTTTCCCGACCCATTTTGGGTTCCAATCAGGCATTATGGGCCTAAATTGGATTTTTTGTATTTATTTATTAATTTTCGAAATTATTTATTTATTTATTTATTTTTCGAAAATTAGGCTGGGATAGTCGACGACCGAAATTCTGTGTTGATTGTCGTGGTGCAGTCTGTTTATTTATTTGAGCATTGGTTTGTGGAAATTGAGTGAGTTGATGAGTATGTGGGGATTTATCCCAAGATTGGTTAGTGTTGGTGTTCAATTAGAAATCGACTATGAGAGGTTGTGAGTTGAACCTCGGAAGTCGCCGAAGTATGGCTATGCTAGTTGGGCTGAGATTTGCCGCCAAATTTGGAGTCGGTCGCGCCCATTGAGCCATAAACTGCCACCTAATAGAGGTCACGCCCATGGGGTCGTAAATTGCCACCCGATAAGGGTCGCACCTGATAAGGCCATAATCTGCCACCTATGAAAGGTCGCGCCCATGGGGCTGTAAATTGCCACCCAATAAGGGACGCGCTTGATAAGGCCGTAATCTGCCACCTGTGAAAGGTTGCGCCCATTAGGCCGTAATTTGCCACCTAAAGATAGGTCGTGTCCTTTGAACCGTAATTTGTTGCCAAGAAATTTGGTAGATTGTGCTCGTGAAGCCGTGAGTAAGATTTGAGACTGAATAAGGGAGATGACCGGGGATTGGTCGGATTGACATGAAATCGACTAGGTCGATTGATCGAGATATCGACCTGTGATGTGATTGCTTGGGTGCTTATTGAATTGTGCTAATATGCAGGTGGAATTTGAGGCCAAGGTAAGTCCTCTAACCTGTGCATGCATAAGCAGCCCAGATAGCATATTGGTTTACTAATCGAGTCTTAGGGGGTAGAACTGGCTGAGACGTAGTCTCATCCTGGTTGTTGGACAACATTTCAGGACCCTAATGAGGAGCCTAAGGAGAAAGAACCCGAAGAGGAGTACCTAGAGGAGAACCCTATGATGATCCGAGTACGACCCGGATGAGAACTATGATCCCATCCTCTTTATGAACCCTGTTTATAGGTGGTTGAGTGTGAGACTAGACCTTTGTGAATAATATGGTAAAATACTTTGAGGTGTGGTTGTATAAAAGTTTGGTTGTGAATTTTAATATTAAAAATATGGCACTACTTTTCTATCCCATCGTTTTATTGTCTGGGGATTATAATTGCTTCTACATGTGCATATTAAAATGAAAATGGTCGGTGATACATCCTGGGATATTGCTTTTAAAATCAACCAAAGGTAAGGGATGTATGCATGTGTCACGGGCCGAGAGTTTCCTTGGCCTCGGAAACGACCCGCAGGCGCCTAGCGAGCGGAATTCGCTAGGCCAGCCCTTTCTTTAGCTATTCCACGAACTATACGGTGAATGATTCTACGTGCGAGATCCTACCACGCCCAGCTTCGCTCGGGCGTCTAGTCCATCGAGTAAGACAGCAGGAGTTCTCTTTAGGCATAACAACTGGTTTCGGCCTGCCATAGCCTCGTCAAGAGAGCAGCATCAGCTCCCGACCAGTTTGTGCACGGGAGGCCTACCCCGTCTTCAGAGCTCATAAGTGATGTAATTCTTCTATCCTAGAACTCCTAGCACCAACCGTCCTAACGCCACTCGCACGGACCAATTGTGTTCTACCCTTCTGCCTCACACTCTTCACCAGATAACCCCAAGCGCCACTCACAAGTGTCACGAGTACGAGAGGATTCACGGACCGTGACATTCTCCCCCACTCAATTCGCAACGCCCTCATTGCGATCTCTGCTCTGTCGCTTCCTTGCGTAAATTAACCATTGATGTGCCGCTTTTGGGAATCACATCGAACAGTCACGCTTGCCCAACAAAACAGGTTTTGCTCCATTGGTGGCCTCTTTTGATCTCAGCTGCTCGGCCATTCGGTCACCTGCGCTTTCCGGCAAGTGTGGCATCTTTCGCCAACCGCATCTCTTTGACAACACCATTCCAGCCTAATCAGCATCTTGACCCCAGCAAACCAATGGAGGTTCTTTTCTTGTTGAAAACGTTATAGTAGACCTCTTCTTCAAATTCACTGATCGATCCAGGAACGTTATCCCCATTCAGCAAAGGTTCCGTTCTTCTCGAACTCCCTATCGGCTCGGTGAGGAACCGACTCGTCCCAGTACTATTGCCATCCTAGGAGCAGAGAGCGCAGCTTCGTTCGAGCATCTTTTGCCCCGGCCATTCACTTTCCGCCACGCTAGGACAGGACCGGGCACTCATCAGTTCGACGCACTAGAGCGAGAAGCTCGATTCTCCGACTTGCTCACTCGCTTACTGGAGGGATTCCTGCTCTGATACCACTTGTCACGGGCCGAGAGTTTCCTTGGCCTCGGAAACGACCCACGGGCGCCTAGCGAGCGGAATTCGCCAAGCCAGCCCTTTCTTTAGCTGTTCCACGAACGATACAGTGAATGATTCTACGTACGAGATCCTACCACGCCCAGCTTCGCTCGAGCATCTAGTCCATTGAGTAAGACAGCAGGAGTTCTCTTTAGGCATAACAATTGGTTTCGGCCTGCCATGGCCTTGTCAGGAGAGTGGCATCAACTCCCGACCAGTTTGTGCACGGGAGGCCTACCCCGTCTTCAGAGGTCCTAAGTGATGTAATCCTTCTATCCTAGAACTCCTAGCACCAACCGTCTTGATGCCACTCCCACGGACCAGTTGTGTTCTACCATTCTCCTCACACTCTTCACCAGATAACCCCAAGCGCCACTCACAAGTGTCATAAGTACGAGAGGATTCACGGACCGTGACACATGCCTTAGGATCGGGGCGTGACAGTTAGAGCTTGCAATTCATCTGCCATTGCTCTTTGCCAACAAGGGTCTTGAATAGCTTCTTCATATGAAGATGGTTCCCATCCTTCAGATATTTGACTAATGCAACACATGTGCTCAAGTGAAAGATTAGCAACACTAACATATGATGAGATAGGATATTGTGTACCAGATGACTTCGTTGTAGGACAAATGTAGTCTGCTGTCCAAGTGTGCGGTCTGGTAATATGCTTTGAACGTTGAGGAGAAACCGGTGTAACAGATGGAACAGTCTCTTGTGATATAGGGATATCATCCAGAGATGTTGGTGACAAAGAAGCTACTAGAGATGCCAATGTCGCTTCTTGTGAAATATCTGGAGTTATATAATGTGGATTTGAGGATGAGTCTCCATCATATCTAGGGGTCGAAGAAGCCATGGGAGATATACGAGGAATCATCATTTGAGCAGGGTTGGAGATATCGTCGTTAACTAAAAATTGACGATTCTCAGTAGTTGAATTGTTCTGTTGAGAAGATGATCCTTCCTGAAAAGGGAAAACATCCTCATGCAAAATAATATCTTTGCTAATGAAGAAATGTTCGGTGGAGAGATCACATACTAAATAACCCTTCTGAAGATTAGGGTATCCCATGAAAACACATTTGAAGGCAAGAGGTCCCAATTTGTCACAAGTGCCCACGGTGGATACATAACATAAACAACCAAATACACGAAGATGTCGAATATCTGGACATTTCCCAAAAAAAAATTCAAATGGACTTTTAGCCATTAAGGACCATGGATGGCATCCTATTGATCAAGTATGTTGTTGTGACCACAAAATCCCCTTAGAACATTTTAGGAATAAATGCTTGATATTTGAGGGCAGGAGCAACTTCTAGGAGATGACGATGTTTTCTTTTGACAACACTATTTTGTTGAGGGGTATATACACAGGAACTTTCATGAAGAATGCCATTTGCAGTGAACAAAGTAGAACATTCATGGCTAAAAAATACCCGGGCATTATCAGTGCGAATCTGCTATACGGATTTATGAAACTGACTCTTGATGAGGGTAAAAGAATCTCTTAGGTAAAATGGGACTTGGGCCTTAGATTGCAATAAGAAAACCCAAGTTGCTCGTGTGTGGTCATCCACAATTGTGAGAAAGAAACGAGATCCATCACGATGTGTAGTGTGATATGGTCCCCAGATATCCATATGCAAAAGAGTGAAAGCCGTCTTACTACGGGATGTGCTTTGTGGAAAAGGTAATCGCGATTATTTAGCTAAAGGACAGACAAAGCACTTTGGCTATGGCCTAATCACTGATGAGATAAAATATTTTTATTGATGCTAGCATTACATAAATTGCCCTTATTCAAAGGAAAAAGTAGAACATCAAATTTTTTTGGAAGAGTGGCCTAGAAATAAAGTCCCTCATGATTGCTACCCAAGCCCATCAATTCCCCAGTCAAAGGGTCCTGAAAGAGACATATGTCAGAATTGAAAAGGACCCGACAGGAATTGTCTTCACAAAGTTTTGACACGGAGATTAGGTTAAACTGGAATTTGGGAATGAGTAAGACATTTCTGAGAGTAATGAGAGGACTAAGTTGAACGTCCCTAATCTTAGTGACAGAGGTGTCTTCTCCATTTGGAAGTCGGACGGATGTATGAGAATGTGCTTTATAGATTTTAGAAAAGAAATGTTCATCACGACTATGCATGTACTAAGACTCAATCAAAATCCATGCTTTACTGGAAATAGAGCTTAAACAATGAGAAGTACTTGCATAGCTACTTGTTTTTTCTGATGTTCTCAGCTAGTTTAAAGTGCTCATAATCTTCTGCAATTGATCTTTATTAATGGGCCGATGAGCCTTTACATGTGCTGCAATAGAAATATCTCGCGCTTTCTTCTCCTTTTCTCCTAATTTTCCATGCAACTTCCAACAATTTTCTCAAGTATGGTAAGGGCGTTTGCAATAATCACAAAATTTACCTTTCCCTTTAGAATTTTGGGCATGAGATTTATTGGAAGCTAAGGAAAAAATTTTGTCTATTTGATCCTCTCCATGTTGGGGCTGAAGTGGCTCGATCTGAGCCATCCGATTTTGGAGCCGCTAGGATGAAGCTAGAGCCGTCTGATTGTGTGGAGTAGAGCAAGCTACCGTCTGATCTCGCAGAGTAATTTGAGCTGTCCGTCTGCACAATCTGATCTGGACCGTCCGCACTTAATGAGACCCGCGTGCGTCTTGGGCCGTTGGATGGGTGAGCTACATCTCGGCCGTCCATTGGAAAAGGATAAAAAGACCCATCTTCTTCCTTTGGCAACCCTAGATCCACCCCTGTTTTTCTCGATCGTCCGAAGCCACCATGCCCGGACCTCACCGCGAGCAAACGCTAGTTCGGCGTCGCCTTGGCCACGAGGACGACCCAATCCCCTACTTTGAGGTGTTTCGTTGAGGTGAATCGCTATGATTCCTCTGTACCGCAAGCTGATATATTCGGTGAAGGGAGGGGACTGGCTCCATCACGAGGATCTGACTGCGAAAGGGTAAATAGCTCTCATTTAGGATCAAAAGAAAGCGCATTACCTTCTTCCTTTCCCTAATTGCTCAATATTGAGCTATGGTTTTTTCCGGTCCTTGAAGTTTTTCTTCAACTTCCTCCAATTCGTTCCAAAGGGCTGAGAGTTTGTTAAAAATGGCTGAAATGGATAAATTTCCCTGCTTTAGCTCTGATAGAGCTTGGGTTATTGAGAAAATCCTGGCTCTATTGAGCTTGCCATACATCTCCCGTATGTTTTCCCAAAAAAGGTGAGCATCCTCAGTCGGAGGGAGTTCAGTGGCAACCTCTAGCATGAGGCAATTACTGATCCAAGTTCAGACTAAATGGTTGCATTTCCTCCAATGTCGGGCCAACCGTTCGTCAGTCAAAACATGTACGGATCCATCTATAAAGCCGTATTTGTCCTTCGTTATAAGCGCTCGCCGAAGTTATCGGGACCAAACGAAGTAGTTTTCCAGTCCCGAGAGTTGTTGCGAAATCAAGCGAAGCTCGGGGCCATCGGCGGTGGCCGTGTATAGGGTATCCCCTAGTTTTGGCCGTTCGCCGGAGATGCCTGCAAAAGGAAAAAAAAAAAACCAGGTCCGAATCCTGGGTAAGGAAGACTCGTCGGACCCGAAAGGTTCTGGTTCGGGTAGGACCAATTGGATCCTGATCCTGGGTTGGGTGCGGATCCTATTGTTGGGCCTCCTCCTGGCCCGATGCTCTCTGCGTGGGTCCTCTCTCTAGAACCCGAAGTGTTCTGGGCTGGTTGAACTTGAATAGGAATCCATTGTACATATGGACCCTGAAAAAGTTGTCCCGAGTTGGGCTGAATCGGGCCCTGAAGTCCTTCAATGGGTGGTAGTTGGTTTTCCATCTTCATTCTGGTTTTCATCTTCTTGAGCTGATTGCTGATATGAAGACGAATCTGAGGGCAAATTTTCCTCGGATGATCTGGATTTTGAAGCTTGATTCTTGGTCATGATTTTTCCTCGATTGGAAAAATGATAAAAAAATTCAGAGGTTGCGTATGAAGGATGCTGAAGAAAGGAGAAGAAAGAAGCCATGCATAAGCGGCTACACAGAATCAATATGCGCAAGCTAGGTCTAAGAGAACCGCTCTGATACCATGTCAGAATTTTGAGTGAAAAAGTGTTGGGAGATAAGTGTATTGTGTATTTCTCTTTCACTGATCAATAATATACAATGAGTCCTATTTATAATACATAGGATCAAAACTATCTAAGGAAGATAATGATTTCCTAATACACAATATTCTAATTTTCTAACAATGGATTGATCAGCATCAATTAAGATCGACATAAAGATCAAATTTATGCAACAAGATCAATTAGCTGGCAACCATATCTTCAACAAGTTCGTTATTCGTTGACAGGAATGACTAAGCAACAGCAGCCGCTTACCAGTAGAATGAAGGAAGAAGGAAAGGAGATATGAGCAGGTCGGAAAAACTTGTCACATATCTTTACACCAAGTATAAAAAATTGACTTCACTCCCAACTTCAGACATATTCAATCCACAAGTGAAAACACCTCTGATGAGTTCACATACATGCACCAGAACTAAAGCAAAATAAAAGACACCGGATTAAGCTCGATGTAGTCGGGCTCGGACGAAGAGGACTCAAAGTCGTTGTCGGCCTCCTCAAGCTCTTGCGCGAGGACTCACCGTGGTCACGTTGAACAAAGAGGAAATTTGGGGACTCAACGAAGAAGAACAAGGACACTCGGACAACAGGAGGATCGACAAATAAGAAGCCGACTCCACTAATAAGAGGGACACTCTGGACAAAAGACAGGATGAAGAAGTGAAGAAAACTCAATTATGACTCGGAAATTTGGGGCAAATCTTGAAAACCGTTTTTGCGCAGAGGCTTTTTCTTTCAAGTTCTATGCCATTAAGAGAGAGAAATGAATACAAAAAAGGCCACATCGGCATTTTCTAATAATCAAATTAGACAAAGTTAATGGAGAGATTTGATTGCATCAAGTTGATACATTTTATGACTCAATTACATTTTTTTTTCTTGTAAATTTTAAGATTTGATTGCACTTTTATAACAAGTTTTAGGACTTAGTGCACTTTTTGCAACATTAAAAGATTCAAATACTCATTACACAGCTCAAAAAAATATTGCTGAGGAGGGTGTTTCAAGGACACTACTTACATGGCCCACCTATCCACTAATCAAGTCACTTACGTGATGAAATTGATTGTTACTTGAATTTGCCTGTGGTAGGGGTCGGCTGAGCAGGATTTGCGCAACAAAATCACCTAAAATGATCGTTTAATTGGTGAATGATGTATTTCCGCATCCTTTCCTACTTTTTATTGTTCGATTGAAAGCCAATTCACATAGGAATTAAAGCAATCAATCTTCCAGGCATTCATTCTTTTAGTCATGAAGGTTTTATTTCGGGTACAGTGTAGAGTCTATTTCTGCTGCTCATTTAACTGTCGATACTTACTTTGAGTCTTGGTTTTAATTTCTTCTATAGTTTAGTCGATAGTGTACATGAAAACTTATTCATTTATCTAGGTTGGGAACGAAACCAGTTTTCATCAAAGTTGTGATATATCTAAAAACACAAAATGTATTTATTCATGCGCATAGATGAAATTTAATTACCTTCCATAACTATGCTAGATAGAAAGGGCGGAAAAGGAGGAGGGAAGGCTTTATCTACTTTTTTTTTCTTTGGTCGAAAGATTTTATCCACTTGATTTGTAGCTAACCATTTTCATTTTCTGGTAATAAGATATTGCTTTCTCCTAGATCTCTTAGGCAGCTAAGACGTGAAGTGCATTGACATATGTTACTATTCTCATCGACCACGTAGGGTATGTGTCACGCCCCGATTCTCGGGTACACACACATCCTTCTACTTGGTCAATTTTAGAATGCGATATCCCAAGACTATGTATCGCCGACCCTTTTATTTATTAAGCACATGCGGAAACAGTTATAAATCCCCAGACAATAAAACAATGGGATAGAAAAGCAAGGCCATATTTTTCATATTGAAATTCACAACCATACTTTTATACAGAGCCATTCACAACTTCCTAAGTTCACTCTATTCACATATAAACATTGATCACAAAAGGGGATGGAATCTCAGTCCTCATCTCGGTTGTACTCAGGATCCTCCTCAGGATCACCCTCTTCTTCAAGATCTTCCTCCTCCTCGGGTTCCTCCGTTTCCGACTCCTTATCATGGTCCTGAAATGTTATCCCACAACCGGGATGAGACTACGTCTCAGCAAGTTCTACCCCACTAAGACTTGATTAGGAAACCAATACACCACATGGTTGCCTAAGCACAGCATGAGTCAAAAGACTTACATTGGCATCAGTTCCAACCTGCAATTCAAGGTTATATACAAATGTTTCATATATCACATCGAACAGTAAATCAAATCACGGCATCAGATCAATCTTTGATCAATCGACCTAATCGATTATATGTCAGTCAGACCTCTTCTAGGTCATTCACATCCCACTGTATAACCTCCAATAATATACTTAGTCACAGAGCTCCATTAATGCTCTCGGGCGTTGTTTTCGCCAAGGTGACGTAAGTAACGGACAATATGCGTGCATTCTTTAAGGTGCCATTTTGGCACAGTGATATTCCCCATCACCGAACCACGCCTGTCATAGGTCACTGATCACTAACAATCTACGTGCATTCTTTAAGGCGCCGTTTTCTAACAGTGATATCCTTAAACACCGAACCACGCCTGTCATAGATCATAGATAGTCTACGTGCGTTCTTTAAGGCTTTGTTTTCGCACGGTGATATTTCTCATCAGTGAACCACGCCTGTCTATACGTCGTACTTGATCGGTCTCAGCCTAGAGAATTCCCAGTTCACTCTCACAATTCTTTCCGCTTTACAATTCATCAAAGCATTCTAAAGGTTAAATAACCATACTCGGCCGTCTACCAATCAATCATTCAATTTTACTCAATTTAGGACAAATCCTAAAATTCCACAATTAAAATCAATTTCATATAAATTGAAGCTCAATTAAATAAACGGACTGCACCATGACAATCAGCACGAAATTTCGATCGTCGGCTATCCCAGCCTAATTTTCAAAAAATAAATAATTATTTAATTAATTTGGAAAATAAATAAATAAATACCAAAAATCCAATTTAGGCCTATAATGCCTAATTGAAGCCTGCGAAGGGTCGAGACAAATCCCGAGATGCATTCAATAAATATTAGCAGCTCTCTACTTGCTAATGATTATGTCTAACCACCTAACATGCATCATTAAGTCATTAATTTAATTATTCTAAACTAATATAACCACCTAATTGCACTTAATTAAATCTAACCAACCCTTAAGCATAATTAGTCTACTAAGCAAGGATTAGTGAGATTACGCACTTGATTTGCGAAGAACCGAACACCGCGACAGCGGCCGAACTTGGGCCCGTGACAAACTTGGACCGAGCCAATAAATCTATACAAGCCCACAAAAATTTCTAGACTTGGGCCTGCTGGAATTCTTGGGCTGAACTTGATCTGGGTTTCAAGACTAGGCGAAAATGGTCTTGAAACAAAGCTGAATTGGGCCTGTCTTCGCTGAAGCTAGACCGGGCTTCAAGTGGCTAAATTGCTAGACTTTTGGGCCCAACTAAACTTAAATTCGCTGGGCTTAAGGACTACTATAGATGGGCCGGCTTGTTGGGCTCGTGGACTTGCTGCACTTGTGGGTTCGGTGGCCCAAAGGAGCTGCTTCGCACAAGCTGGGCCACGAACAGGAAGACAAAAGCAGTTGGTGCCGCTGGCAGGAGAGAAACCAAGCGAAGAAAGGTAGTTGCGAAGTCAGCGTCACTGCTGAAGATTGACCGAGAGCGATGACGTTGAGGACAAAGTGGCAGGCAAGACCGTCGGATGCTAAGGCTGGGAGCATTGGTAGCGGCAAAATGAAGTGGAGCTGCAGCAAGCGGTGGAGGAAGGGACGCCTGACAGCTCACACTTTGCTGGGTTGAGGCGTGAGTGGCCGACAGGGTCAACAGAATGGGAGGAAATCAACTGCTGTTGACTGAAGAACCACAGTGCATGGACAAGTGGCGCGGATGAGGGAAATTCGATGGAGCTACTTCGCTGACATTGAAGGAGAATGGACGAAGGGGCAGCAACAAAGAAGAAACCGTTTCGGTGGAGGCTTCGCTCGGTGGAGTTTCGGTCTTCAAAATCATCAATTGTTGGAGGTGTCGCAAGAAGAAATAACGAGAGAAAGGATGGAGGTGGACAGTGGGTGAGAGAAGGCAAGGAGATAGAGATGAGGAGTGAGGTGGCGCCTTGACTTGATATTTTGCAAAAATATCATCCAAGAATCAATCTTGGCCATGTATAATTACTTGGTCTTCAATGATCCAACACGACACCCTCTTCTGTGCTCAAAATGGTCCCAAGGTTGTGGGTAGGTGGGAGACACGAATTTTGGCGCAAACCCCTCTCAATTGGACACCGATCTTTGCTCGATTTAATCTCACTTGACCCCTACAAAATCAATTGGCACTTCAATGCCCCAATTGACAATTTTCCTCATCCAATAATCCATCATGCTTCTCAATTTTGAAATCGAAAACCATCTTCGGCATTTTCTGCACAAAAACAATCCGGCGACAACTTTTTCCCAAAAAGTGTCAAGTGTCAGAAAAATCTTCTGAGACTGAGTCGTGGATTCTAAAATTTATTGTGACATGACAAAACCTTCAATTTCTGAAATCAGACTTGAATCGGCGGTTAATTTCCATTTGGCGCGTTTTTAGTGTAACCTAGGTTATCGGGTGGTTTTCAGAACTTTTTAAGGCAAATGACCCGTGGTCGATTTTCTTCGAACTACTATGAACCCATTCGACTTAATAGCGACTCTCGATTGTCGTGAAAATCCTGAGGATTCAAATACATATTAGGGTAACAAAATGACAGTAAAATCATATTAGTGTCAGTCGGCGAGAATTTTCCAATTTAGTGGAGTCACTCACGATCAGACACACATTTCAATCGACCAGACCTATCTCTGGTCTTAAATTGATTTTTAACTGTGCCACAATGGTCTCTAAAGATGAAGACAAATGGTAGTTCGATTCCCGATCGAATTCTCAAGATTATTGCCCTAAAATTTATTAATTACTTACCCAGACAGTATAGTTATCTCAAGAGTGATTGGCTCTAAGAATAGCCCTATAAATGCGTCAACGAAATACTCGATTAATTCAGTAGAAAACAGGTTGAGAAATTTAGGATGTTACAACTCTTCCCCTCTTATAAAAATTTCGTCCTCGAAACTTAAACCATTACAAGACTTGATCAAAAAGATGGGGGTACAATTCTCTCATTGACTCCTCAATCTCCCACGTCGCTTCTTCTGTATCATGGTGTTGCCAAACCACTTTGACTAACGAGATGGTCTTTGTACGTAGAACTTGTTCTTTGCAATCGACAATCTGAACCGGGCTTTCAACATATGACACATGGTCATCCACGTCCAATTCTTCAAAATTGAGCACGTGGGTCGAGTCAGGCTCGTACTTTCTTAACATGGACACGTAGAAGACGTCATGCACTTGTGCCAACCTTGGCGGCAATGTAAGACGATACGCTAGGTTCCCGATTCTTTCAAGAATCTCAAACGGACCTACGTACCTCGGACTCAGTTTGCCTTTCTTACCAAAACGTGAAGTTCCCCTCATTGGTGATACTTTCAGAAAGACATGATCACCAACTTGGAATTCCAAAGACCTTCGGTGCTTATCGGCATAACTTTTCTATCTGCTCTGCGCTGTCTTTAATCTGCCTCTGATCACTGCCATGATCTACTGACTGCTGAACCAACTCTGGGCCTGTTATCTTTATTTCCTCGACTTCATCCCAACATATTGGTGTTTAGCATGCTCTGCCATACAATGCTTCAAATGGAGCCATCTGGATGCTCTGCTGATAACTGTTATTGTATGCGAATTCCACCAGATGAAGCTAATCTTCCCAACTTCCTTTGAAATCTATTACACAAGCTCTCAGCATGTCCTCGAGGGTCTGAATCGTCCTCTCAGATTGGTCATCCGTCTAAGGATGATATGCCATACTGTACTGAAGCTTTGTACCTAAAACACTCTGCAAGCTCTTCCAAAAAGCAGCAATAAATCTCGAGTCTCTGTCTGAGGTTATCGTAACCGGCACTCCATGCATTCGAACCACTTGGTGCACATACAGGTCTGCGTGTCTATCCAGACTCAGATCCTTCTGAACTGCAATGAAATGAGCCGACTTTGTCAATCTATCGACCACTACCCAAATTGAATCATTTCCTTTTTGATTCCTTGGTAGTCCAGTCACGAAATCCATCGTGATATGCTCCAATTTCCATTCTGGGATCGCGAGAGGTTGTAGAAGTCCTCCCGGCTTGCGATGCTGGGCCTTTACTTGCTGACACGTCAAACACTTGGCGACATGCTTGGCGATGTTCGCTTTCATACCTGACCACCAATAGTGTTGACGCAAGTTTTGATACATCTTGGTACTTCTAGGATGAACGCTGTAGCTGCTACGATGTGCTTCAGATAAAATATCCTCTCTAAGCTTTACATCGTCAAGTACAACCAAACGCCCATGGAACCTCAGTACTCCATCATCAGAAACCTGAAAATTAGCATTTCTTTTATCGGGGTCCTCTTGAATTATCTTATGTACATCTGAATTTGTCGGTTGGAATAGCTTAATTTTGACCTAAACATCCAATTCAATTCTGAGAGTGGCCATAAAACTCGAAAGGTGGCCTACCTCAAACTTGAATACCGAATCTCGAGGCCTCTCGATTAAGTTCCATTCCTTAATCAATATATGAGCAACTGAAGACTTTCGACTCAAAGGATCGGCGACCTTATTCGCCTTCCTCGGGTGATATAGAATATCACGGTCATAGTCCTTCAGCAGTTCCATCCATCGGCGTTGTCTCATGTTCAACTCCTTCTGAGAGAATAGATACTTGAGACTCTAATGGTCCGTGAAGATTTGAAACTTTTCCCCGCACAAGTAGTGCCTCCAAATCTTCAATGCAAATATGATGGCTGCGAGTTCTAAGTCATGTGTCAGATAGTTCAATTCATGAGGTCTCAACTGGCGGGAAGCGTATGCAACCACTCTACCATGTTGCATCAACACGCAACCCAATCCTCTAAAAGATGCATCACTATAGATCTCGAATCCTCCAGGACCAGATGGAATCATTAGTACCGGTGTGGTAGTCAGCTTTTCCTTCAGCTCTTGAAAACTACGCTCGCACTTGTCTGTCCATATGAACTTCTCGTTTTTCTTCGTGAGCTTTGTCAAAGGCGAGGCTAACGATGAGAAACCTTCTACAAACCGTCTGTAATACACTGCCAAACCCAAAAAACTTCTTAATTCTGTCATTGTTGTCGGTCTTGGCCACTTGATTACGGCTTCTATCTTGCTCGGGTCTACAGAGATTCCTTCTCCGAAAATCACATGACCTAAGAACGCAACACGAGTCAACCAAAACCCGCATTTGCTAAACTTAGCATATAATTGGTGAGTTCTTAAGGTATGAAGCACTAATCTTAGATTATTCTCATGCTCTTCATCACTTCTCGAGTAGACCAAGATATCATCAATGAACATGATTACAAACTGATCCAGGTATTCTTTGAACACTCTGTTCATCATTTCCATGAATGCAGCCGGAGCATTCGTCAATCAGAATGGCATCACTGTGAACTCGTAATGGCCATACCGAGTACGAAATGCTGTTTTAGGAATATCCTCCTTCCTAATTCTTAGCTAATGATATCCTGTCTTCAAGTCGATCTTCGAGAAAATTGACGCCCTTTGTAACTGATCAAACAAGTCATCGATTCTCGGCAGTGGGTACTTACTCTTGATCGTTACCTGATTGAGTTGCCGATAGTCAATGCACAGACGTAATGAACCATTTTTCTTCTTTACAAATAGAACTGGTACTCCCCAAGGTGATGCACTAGGGCAAATAAATCCCTTATCCAGTAACTCTTGCATATGCACCTTTAGTTCTTTCAACTTAGATAATGCCATCCGGTAAGGTGCCTTTGAAATCGGTTCTGTCCTCGGTGCTAGTTCAATTACAAATTCAATCTCCCTTTCTAGCGGTAACCCTGGCAATTCCTTTGGAAATACATTTGGAAACTCTTGTACCACTGAAATATCTTCTATTTTCAGTTCCTCAACTGTCGTATTCACGACAGTTGCCAAGTACCCTCGACAACCCTCATATAATAGACAAGTTGTCTCTTTCGATGAGATCAGGACAATCGAGGGTCCTCCTCGATTCTCGACAAACTCGAAGCTCTTACCCCCTAACAGGTCAAACTAAATCGCTTTACGATAGTAGTCCATTTTAGCTTGTTGATTGGTGAGCCAGTCTATGCCAATTATCAAATCAAAATCATATATGCCTAGGACTAACAAGTCAATTTTCCCCACTCGCTCACCAATCTCTAACTTGCACCCCGAACATCCCAAAGCAGCAATAACTTTATCTTTCAATGGTGTAGATATGCAGTTTGCCGACTCCAACAATACAGGACTCGATCCTAGCATCCTAACATATTGCTCGGCAATGAAGGAATGGGTTGCTCCCAAATCAAACAAAGCATAAGAAGGTTGGTCGTTGAGCGAGACCGTACATGTGATTACGTTAGGCACAGCTTCTGCCTAACCTTGTGAAATTGCATACACGGTACCCTGAACTGGAGGTCTTTGCTATCCTCCCTTCGGTGCATTTTGAGGGGCATACCCTCTAATCTGTCTCATCGATGGTGGCGGTGGCAATTAAGGTTGTCCTCTCTACTTCTTTGGACAATACCTTGCGATGTGGCCTTGCTGGCCACATTCGTAACATGCTCCTGTCCTAGCTGGGCACGAAGCTATCCCGTGTTGTCTTCCACATGAGCAACAAGAATCAATCCTATTAGGCATCGGTCTATTGAATCTATTTCTCTTGAAAGGTGGAGCATTGGGCCTACCTCCAGGCATGGGTCTCTTCCCTTGACGGATATTCTCTCAATGGGAGCTAAACCTCGATCCAGATGAGGCAGCTTGTTCATTCAATCCTCGCTCTATCATTTGGGCTTGACGGTAAACCTCTCTATAATCTTTCAAGTCCTATGGTAGCAAAAGTTGTTTCAATTCAGCATGAAGACCGCTTTTGAACTTCTGAGCTTTCTCTTCAGGGTCTTCTATCAATTTAGGAGCATACTGTGATAGTTCTGTGAACTTGACCCCATACTGGTCAACTATCATGCTCCCTTGGCGGAGACGGTGGAACTCATCTATCTTTTGTTCCCGAGCAGTACTCAAAAAGTACTGATCATTAAAGGCTCCGAGGAAGGTGTCCCACACTTGGACCACACCTTCCGGGAACACTATATCCTTGGCAGCTCTCCACCATATATTGGCGTTACCTTGAAGTTAGTACACAGCTAGTAACACCTTTTCCTCCTCATTGCACATCAGAAGTGCAAATGCCTTCTCCAAATCTTGTACCCACAGAGACACGGCCTTAGGGTCTTCAGAACCAATGAATTTCGGCGAATTCATTTTTAAGAATTGATCCATTCACTGGTGAATCGGCCTCTGTGGCATCCCAAAAATTCAAGATAGTCTTAGAAGAATTAAAGTCCATAATTAGGTAATGAAATTACCTATGGTTTATATTTTAGCCATTAGTTTTCTTTTAAGGCTAAGTGATAGATGCTTGTGTTCATGAATTTTGAAATTAGGACTATAGGATAAATTAATAATCTATGCTTGGCTATGCACCTCATAAATTAAATTCCTATATGTAAAATATTACAAGACTTTGGCCATGTGGAATTTAAAATTTAAAGTTTATAGAAGAAATTATGAAAAGGGAAAATTTAATTTTTAATTAGGTTGGGCTTTAGGCCCATTGGCCTAAGCTTTTAATGGGCCAAGTTGGCCGGCCCAATTGAGGCCCAAGGAGGTGTGGCCGTCGGCCACAAGGGAGGCCCAAGCCCAAAAGCCCATGCATGTGTTGTGACAAGTGGCAAGAGGCCTTCATGCATTGGCTTAGAGAGGGATGGCATGCATTGGCCATCAAGGGTGGCATGCAATCATTACTAATGATGAGGAAATGGGGAAATAAAAGGGAAGAAGAGGAGAGAGAATGGCCGGTTAGCCATTCAGCCAAGAGAGAAAGGGAGAGAGAGAGAGTGAACCGTGAGAGAGAGAGGGTCACCGAAAGGAGAGGAACCGAGAGGAAGGAGCTGGCCATCCGTTCGTCCGTCGCCGGTGTGCCGCCGTGTTCGCCGCCGTGTGCTGTCGTCCGTCCGGTCTAGAGGCAAGTGGGAGTCCTCTAGCTGCTCTTGCATGTGTGTTTGTTACATGTATGGTTGATATAGTGTCGAGTTTGGGTGATTAGGTGAGGAAAATCGAAGTATGGATGGATTGTTCTTGGGTGGTATGGCTGTTTTCGCTTGAACAGTTTGAGTCAGAATGTTGTGTGAGCTTGCATGCATGTTTAGAGTCCGATTTTGGATTCGATTTCTTCATGAGAGTTGTAGATAACCTCTTGAAATACAACATACTGAAATTTCGTGGAAAATGATGGAGATTTTAGGGGTTAAACTCTCATTCTACGGAGACCTCAGATCTGGAAAGATTTTACTGACATCTTGTTGGATTTGTGGTTGCATGTTGGTTTGTGCTAAGAATCTCTCTTCTATTTCTTCATGAAAGTTGTAGGGGACGTCTTAAAATACAACATAATAAAATTTTAAGTGAAATGAACAAGTATAGCCTAGTAAATCGACTAGATCTTGAAGATGGTGATTCTGGAGATGTATTTTGGGACACCCGAGACTTCATGGACCTAAATGACGACTATAATTTGGTTATTTGACTTATGTTTCTCCATGAAACTTGTAGAGGACATCTTGATGTATAACATATCCAAATTTTAGAGGAAACGAAAGAGGATAGATAGGTTAAAACTCAATATTTCGGAGAAGCATGTACTGGACGTTTCGGTGATAGATCCAGAAGTTTCGTGTGACTGTAGAAAATAATAAAAAAAGAATCTGACTTGGAAGTCTTCATGAAAAATGTACGTAAATGTCTTGGCTATGACTCTGAAAATTTTCGTAATTTTTGGAGGTCGTATGGATATTTTAGTCGAATTTCTTCGGAGACTGTGCATTCTGATTTCATCCGAAAATTATATGCTGTTTTGTGTGAATTATGGATTTGTGTGGAAATTCTATTTGGCCATGTATTTTGCACGAAATTCATTGTCCCATTATCTTGATTTTCACTTGCCTTAATTTTTATAATTTTTGAGAATGATATGGATATTTAAATTAAATATCTTTGAAAATGGTACAAGCTGGAATTTAAATAAATGAAAAAATGGCATGATTTATGAATTATTTTAATTGGTACAAATTCCATGAATTTTATTCTATGAATAATTGTACCTTGCTGCATGTATGATAAGGTTTGATGTATGCATGACATTGAATTGAGATGCATGTATGTATTCCATGCCGAATATGACTTGTTTGACATCACATCATATGCCATGCTAAATTAAGACCGAAATTGGTAAACATGGATAATGTTAAATGAGGAGATGGTTGTGGTGGAGGATGATGCCCGGAATGTATAGAGATACATTGCCGGATGGCCCTGAGAGTTTCAGGATGCCTGGCCAGGGAGTGTAAATGCCGGAAGCCCTGTCGGAGGTTTCTGCCCAAAAGGAATGCCTCGTGATGCCAGTTAGGATACGAGATGTCCGGAATGTGGGGGGTCGGAACCCTGTCGAAGGTTTTTGCCCAAAGGGAATGCCTCGTGATGCCAGGATTAGGGTGCGAGATGCCCGGCCAGGGAATGTAAATGCCGAAAGCCCTGTCGGAGGTTTCTGCCCGAAGGGAATGCCTCGTGATGCCAGTTGGGATGCGAGATGCCCGGAATGTGGGGGGCCGGATGCCTGGTGGCCTAGAATGGCTGAATGTCGGAAGCCCTATCGGAGGTCTTTGCCCGAGGGGATGATGGAATTGATGATTTGAGGAATGGGTGATGTGGTGATCAAATTGAAAGTTAAAAGTGGAAATTAAACCATGGCATGATGATATGCATGATGATATGCACGATGATATGCATGGTGATGATGATATATGATGATATGCATGATGATATGCACGATGATATGCATGATGATGGTGGTGATGATGACGATATGTGATGGGAAATAATGAAGATCACCCATGGCATGACATGCATGATGATATACATGATGATGATAATGATGATGATATATGATATGGCATGATGACATGTGTAATGTGATGATGCCATGATGATGATGACATGTATGATATAATGATGCCATGATGATGATGACATGTGCAATGTGATGATGTCATGATGATGATGACATGTATGATATAATGATGCCATGATGATGATGAAATGTGTGATGTGATGATGCCATGATGATGATGACTTGTATGGTATAATGATGCAATGATGATGATGACATGTGTGATGTGATGATTCCATGATGATGATGACATGTGTGATGTGATGATGCCATGATGATGATGACATATATGATATGATGATGCATGATAGTATGCGCATGGCTTCAAAGTAAGTAATGCCTACAATGCATGTATGATTTGTATGATGCATTGAGTTGTTATTGGATTCATTTACCTGCTGAGTGGTTGTACTCGCCCCTTTTGGGGACCAACATTTTAGATTAATAGATGGTTTGAGCGGTTGGAAATGACCGCAAGGAGAAGGATAGCAAAGGAGGGAACATTTGGACGCCGACATTGGTTGATGGACCTTAAGCATACGATTGTGGGAGGAGATGTCGGTCATCTTTTGAAGTATAGCCGAGTATAGAAACATTGGCATTTCGATGTACTGACTAAAGATGTACATCTGCTTTATGTAAATAAAAGTGTACAGCTTTAACTTATATAAGATGTTTAGTAGGTGTGTATCGTTTTCTAAATATAAGGAAGGGAGTTTGTTGGATGTGCTTCCGTATATGAATTGCGCAAGGGACCTATCAAAAAAAAATGTGTAAACCCCCATGGTTGTATGGACCCGCTGCAATTGAAATGGTATCAAAGTGACATGTTATTAGGAAAAGTGAATGGTAAGCGAACTATGGCGACCCAAATCGGATCGGGGGCCGTCAAGGGGTGCCACAACCTCGCAGCGGCCACAGCTCGTGGTAGTATTTTAGCAAGGGCGACGGCAGGTGCAACTACAGGGGCGGCGATAGGGGCCGCTTAAGTAGTAACGGCAGCTACGGCAGTGGCGGTGGCCTGAGCGGCGGCTTTAACTGTAGCGGCTTGCTGATCCATTCTCGTACCCATTGCTTCCAGAACACGCAAGATCCCATCCAACTTGGGATCATTAGGGGCTGCTACCCCGGCATTTACGACAGGTGGAATCACTCCACTCACGCTAGCTTATGCTGGCGCTTTACCACGTCCGCCCCGGGTCCCGACACAAGTCGGAGCTCTACCCCGAATAACGGCCCTACTAGTCCTCTTTGCAGGAGTTCTCGGCTCCTGATCGCTCATAATGTAGTTTTACTCAACTAACACATGTTTCCAATTCAACACCGAATTAGAAACGGAGCGATCCAAATAACAAGGAATTTTAGCACTCAGCTAACATAGACATGCACCAGCATAAATTTAAAGGCCTTTCTTACAAACTATCACATGGTCAACGCTCCTTATCACTCCAATCTTGAACTTCGCTCTGATACCACAAAAAGGAACTGTCACGCCCCAATCCTTGGGCAAGCACACATCCTTCTACTTGGTCAATTTTAGAATGCGATATCCCAGGACTATGTATCGCCAACCCTTTTATTTATTAAGCACATGCGGAAACAGTTATAATTCCCCAGACAATAAAACAATGGGATAGAAAAGTAATGCCATATTTTTCATATTGAAATTCACAACCATACTTTTATACAGAGCCATTCACAACTTCCTAAGTTCACTCTATTCACATATAAACACTGATCACAAAAGGGGATGGGATCTTAGTCCTCATCTCGGTTGTACTCAGGATCCTCCTCTGGATCACGCTCTTCTTCAAGATCTTCCTCCTCCTTGGGTTCCTCCATTTCCGACTCCTCATTATGGTCCTGAAATGTTGTCCCACAACCAGGATGAGACTACGTCTTAGCAAGTTCTACTCCACTAAGACTCGATTAGGAAACTAATACACCACATGGTTGCCTAAGCACAGCACGAGTCATAAGACTTACCTTGGCATCAGTTCCAACTTGCAATTCAAGGTTACATACAAATGTTTCATATATCACATCGAACAGTAAATCAAATCACGGCGTCAGATCAATCTTTGATCAATTGACCTAATCGATTATATATCAATCAGACCTCTTCTAGGTAATTCACATCCCACTGTATAACGTCCAATAATACACTTAGTCACAGAGCTCCATTAATGCTTTCGGGCGTCGTTTTTGCCAAGGTGACGTAAGTAATTGACAGTATACGTGCGTTCTTTAAGGCACCGTTTTCGCATAGTGATATCCTTAATCACCGAACCACGCCTATCACAAGTCATAGATAGTCTACGTGCGTTCTTTAAGGCACCGTTTTCGCACAGTGATATCATTAATCATCGAACCACACCTATCACAAGTCATAGACAGTCTACGTGCTTTCTTTAAGGCGTCGTTTTCGCACAGTGATATTCCTCATCACCGAACCACGCCTGTCTATACTTCGTACCTGATCGGTCTTAGCCTAGAGAATTCCCAGTTCACTCTCATGATTCTTTCCGCTTTACAATTCATCAAAGCATTCTAAAGGTTAAATAACCATACTCGACCGTCTACCAATCAATCATTCAATTTCACTCAATTTAGGACAAATCCTAAAATTCCACACCAAAAATCCAATTTAGGCCCGTAATGCCTAATTGAAGCCTGCGAAGTGTTGGGACAAATCCCGAGATGCATTCAATAAATATTAGCAGCTCTCTACTTGCTAATAACTATGTCTAACCACCTAACATGCATCATTAAGTCACTAATTTAATTGTTCTAAACTAATCTAACCACCTAATTACACTTAATTAAATCTAACCAACCCTTAAGCATAATTAGTCTACTAAGCAAGGATTATTGAGATTACTCACTTGATTTGTGAAGAACGGAACACCGCGACAGCAGCCGAACTTGGGCCCGCGACAAACTTGGACCGGGCCAATAAACTTTACAAGCCCATAGAAATTTTTGGGCTTGGGCCTGCTGGAATTCTTGGGCTAAACTTGATTTTGGCTTCAAGACTGGGCTAAAATGGGCTTGAAACAAACCTGAACTAGGCCTATCTTTGCTGAAGCTGGATCGGGCTTCAAGTGGCTAAATTGCTGGACTTTTGGGCCCAACTAGACTTAAATTTGTTGGGCTTGAGGACTGCTGGAGATGGGCCAGCTTGTTGGGCTCGTGGACTTGCTGCACTTGTGGGTTCGGTGGCCCAAAGGAGCTGCTTCGCACAGGCTGAGCCACAAACAGGAAGACAAAAGCAGTTGGTGCCGCTGGCAGGAGAGAAACCAAGCAGAGAAAGGCGGTTGCGAAGTCAGCGTCATTGCTGAAGATTGACCGAGGGCGATGACGTTGAGGACAAGTGGCAGGCAAGACCGTCGGATGCTGAAGCTGGGAGTGTTGGTAGCGGCAAAATGAAGTGGAGCTGCAGCAAGCAGTGGAGGAAGGGATGCCCGACAACTCACGCTTTGCTGGGTTGAGGCATGAGTGGCCGACAGGGTCAACAGAATGGGAGGAAATCAGCTGCTGTTGACCGAAGAACCACAGTGCATGGACAAGTGGCGCGGATGAGGGAAATTCGGTGGAGCTGCTTCGCTGACGTTGAAGGAGAACAGACGAAGGGGCAGCAACAAAGAAGAAACTGTTTCGGTGGAGGCTTCGCTCGGTGCAGTTTCGGTCTTCAAAATCGGCAATTGTTGGAGGTGTCGCAAGAAGAAATAGGGAGAGAAAGGATGGAGGTGGACGGTGGGTGAGAGAAGGGAAGGAGATAGAGATGAGGAGTGAGGTGGGGCCTTGACTTGATATTTTGTAAAAATATCATCCAAGAATCAATCTTGGCCATGTATAATTACTTGGTCCTCAATGATCCAACATGACACCCTCTTCTAGAAGCCAAAATGGTCCAAAGGTTGTGGCTTGGTGGGGGTACACGAATTTTGGCACAAACCCCTCTCAATTGGACACCGATCTTTGCTCGATTTAATCCCATTTGACCCCTACAAAATCAATTGGCACTTCAATGCGTCAATTGACAATTTTCCCCATCCAATAATCCATCATGCTTCTCAATTTCAAAATCGAAAACCATCTTCGGCATTTTCTGCACAAAAACAATCCGGTGACGACTTTTTCCCAAAAAGTGTCAGGTGTCAGAAAAATCTTCTGAGACTGAGTCATGGATCTTAAAATTTATTGTGACATGACAGAACCCTCAATTTCTGAAATCGGACTTGAATCGGCGGTTAATTTCCATTTGGTGCGTTTTTAGTGTGACATAAGCTATTTGGTGGTTTTCAGAACTTTTTAAGGCAAATAACCCGTGATCGATTTTCTTCGAACCACTATAAACCCATTCAACTCAATGGCGACTCTTGATTGTCGTGAAAATCCCAAGAATTCAAATACGGACACAGGGTACCAAAGCGACAGTAAAATCATATTAGTGTCGATTGATGAGAATTTTCAAATTTAATGGAGTCACCCATAATTGGCCACACATCTCAGTCGACCAAAACTATCTCTGGTCTTAAATCGATTTTTAACAATGCCGCAATGGCCTCTAAAGATGAGCATGGTCGAGAAGCCGATTCCTGATCGAATTCTCAAGTTTATTGCCCTAAAATTTATTAATTACTTACCTAGACAGTCTAGTTATCTCAAGAGTGATCGGCTCTGAGAATAGCCCTATAAACGCGTTAACGAAATGCCCTATTAATTCAATAGAAAACAGGTTGAGAAATTCAGGATGTCACAGTATGAGTCAAAGATTAAGTTAATAGCTTTGGTATAAAATTGTTTCCATTTGGTGGATTTACTATATTTTTTCACATGATATTGTTACCTATTATATATAGATCTTTTCTCATATTTTAATATCAATGAATGTAGTTAACCTACATATTTGACTTTCGTCTGTTTGAGGAATTTAGAACATCTTCTATCTAATTTCTTGTATATAGTGGATCAATGCAATAAAAGTGTCTAAAATTACGTATTTCATTTTATAAAAAAAAAAAAAAAAAAAAAAACGCTATTAAGGCACAATCGAGAAATTCATTTGAAGTAGTTTGTTGGTGCAAAGTTTAACTTGATGTTGATGGTTTGATATTGAACTGCGAGTATGACAAAACTCGGTTTCTCAATCCCATGTTTGATATATCATATCTGTTTGAGTTTAAACTCGATTCCAACTTGATTATGAACAACTTATAAACTAAAATTAAATCACAATGTGAACCTTGAACTCTATCGCTAGTTCTAAAAAAATAATAAAATTAATATCATACTTTCATATTCCAAACATCCTTTAAATTACAAAATTTGACACCTACAACATGGTATCAAAATTAGTGAGATAACCACAAGTAAATATTACATTATATATATCTAGATACCTTTTCTTTATTTTTTACTTTTTTTTGGGTTTTCTACTATAAATGACTTCGAAGAAATTCTTGGGGGAAGATAGGGGACTAGTCAAACCAACTAAATATGTACGAAGGTTCCAAGTGGTGCAGTATTTTCAAACAAGTAAGCAGACTCGTTGCATTGGGCCTGGGCCTAAGCACTCTTGCCCATCCTCGGCCCAAAACTCCATTGGGCTCAAACAAATAGTGGGGCTTGCCGTTGCAAAGCCAATTTTCTGCACATGATCATGGTCATTAGGGCTTGTTTGGTAAATTTTGTTTCTATTCTCTAGAACAATTAATTATGTTCTTTTGATCTAGGGAACAAAAAAAGAATTGAAACCTGTTTGGTAAAAATTTTATTCTTAACAAAAATATATTTTTGTTCTTAAAATGATTTGGAACAGTAAACAAAGTAGAAAAAAGTAGCTTATTGTTCCTTAATAATTTCTAGAATCTATTTTTTTTTCTCTCTTCTCTCTTCTTCTCTTTTCTTCTTCTCTTTCTTTTCTTCTTCTTCTTCTTCTTCCTTTTAGCCAATCGCCGGCCTTGGCCATGATCAACGTTGGCGATCGGCTAGACAAAGGCTAGCGACCTCGCCGGAGCATTACCAACCCCTGGAGACGCCAAGCCACGGCAAGGCTTAGCCTCCCCGACCGACTCAAGGTTGAGGCTCATTGGGCCTCACCTCAACCTGGCGAGGCTCTGGCAAGCTCACTAGACCTCGCCCAATCAATCCCCGGCCATTATCGTGGCCGACGACCAGCCAACAAGAAAAAGGAAAAGGAAAAAGAAAGAAAGGAAAAAAAAAAGAAGAAAATATAATAAAAGAATTTTTAAAAAATCTAAGAATCCTACGAAACGTATTTCTATCCCGAGAATAGAAATTTTGGGAAGTTACTAAATGCGTTCTTTTGCTCAGAAATTGTTCTCGAGAATAGAATTAGAAAAAACCATTTTTCATAAAAAAAAAAAAAATTATTCCCCAGAATAGAAGCGTTACCAAACACACCTTAGTTACTTAACAAGCACTCTATAACATGTTGCAACTAGCAAAAAAATTTTTAAAAAAATGAAGTGTATAAAGGTCAATAAACCGAATGCATCCAAGTTATTCATGGACATTTGAGATGTCTCTCTATAGGTGATTCCCTTTATCTCTCTGTTGTTTATGTTGAACACACATTTGTGCGTCGGCGCCCCCTTTGGCAAGATCTTGCTCGGATCAGCTCCTCTCGAAGTACTACTCCTTGGCTCGTTGCAGGTGACTTCAATGCCATAAGGTTCCCTTCGGATAGGATTGGTAGCCTTTCCACCTGGTTACCGTCTTATGATGAATTTGGAGATTGCCCTTCAACAGGCTGAGCTGGACAATCTTCGGTATACTGGCTGTAGATACTCATGGGCTACTTCATCTGGTGAAACTTGCAAACAGAGGAAAATTGATAGGATCCTCATCAATCCCTATTGGAGTAGTGTTTTTTCATTCTCGGAGGCTTTATTCCTTCCGGCTGGTATTTCAAACAACTCTCCAATGGTTATAAAGATCTTCCCCGCACCAAAGACGAAGAAGCCGTTCAAATTTTTTAACTTCTGGATTCAATATTTGACCTTTAATCAGATTGTCCAACAAGCCTGGGACTCTCCGATCAGTGGTATGGCCATGGTTAACCGTTATGTTAAATTGAAGCTTGTTAAAGCTAAACTCAAGAGCCTCAATAAGGAGTTATACTCAGATATATTCGCAAGAACTGCCTTAGCTCGTGATGCTCTTAATGCTGTTCAGGAAGCATTCCATTTGGATCCTTTCAATCTAGATCTTGCAGCCAAGGAGAGAGAGTGCACCAAGACCTTCTCGGACCTACGGCTTCAAGAGGAAAGCTTCTATAAGCAAAAATCAAGAATTAAATGGCTTGAAGAAGGTGACCTCAATACCAAATTTTTTCACCATTCGGTGAACAAGAGGCACCTCTTTAATCGAATTCTCTCGCTTCAGGATGATGCTGGGAATATGGTTCAGGACCCTCCCTTAATTTAGCAAATGGTTGTTGCTCATTTTCGTGATCTTCTAGCTTTTGCTAAGCATAATACCTTGATGTCTATCCAGGATGTTCGATTCGTAATCACTTGGACTCTAGATGATAGCCAGATTAAGCTTCTATCTAAACCTGTGTCGAAAGTGGAGATTCAAGATTCCATTTTCTCCTTAGCAACTAGTAAAGCACCTGGCCCTAATGGCTTTGGCGTGGAATTCTTTCGGCATTGCAAGGGCACAATAGGTCCATCAGTTACTACGGCGGTTTTGGATTTCTTTCCTATAGGGAAGCTCCTTAAGGAATCTAATAACACAATCCTTACACTTGTGCCAAAGTGCCCCAATGCAACTACGGTTAATGATTTTAGACCTATTGCTTGTTGTAACACGACTTATAAGTGTATTATGAAGATTATGGCCAACCGAGTGGCTGTTGTCATGCCTGATGTTATTAGCCATGCTCAAAACGCCTTTGTTAAGGGGAGGCGTATCAGCGACAACATCCTTCTAGCCCAAGAGCTCTTTGCTAGGTTCCACCACGTGCCATATAAGCCCAAGTGTGCCATAAAGGTTGATTTTCGAAAGGCCTATGACACTCTTAACTGAGATTTTCTTGAGGTAACACTTCAAGCTTTCCGGTTCCCCTCTCACTTGTCTAAACTTATTACGAGTTGTGTTCGTTCGCCACACGTCTTTGTGGCCCTAAATGGTGAACTCCATGGTTTTTTTCCAAGTGGTACGGGTATTAGACAAGGAGATCCCATGTCACCCTATCTTTTTACTTTTGTAATGGAGGTGTTTACAGGCATTCTGAATATGCAAACCAACCACCCCTCGTTCCAATATTTTTGGAGATGTAAGTCAACTAGGCTCTCCCACTTATTCTTTGCTAACGATGTCCTACTTTTTGCGGAGGCAAATATGCCGAGTCTCACATTATTTATGGCAGCCATCGATACCTTCTCTCAATGGTCAGGCCTTCACCCGAACTTGTACAAGAGCGAGATGTATTTTTCAGGGGTCTCCCCTGATTCCCAAAGCGCCTACACTTCACTTTTGGGATTCCCAGAAGGATCATTGCCTTTTGGCTATCTAGGGACTCCAGTTATTTCTTCCAAACTTCGGAAAGATGACTGTATTAGTCTAGTCAATATCATCACTTCAAGAGTGCAAACTTGGACGCAACGGTTTCTATCATTTGCGGGACGCCTACAATTAATCAGGTTAGTGCTACAATCTATTCAGGTTTATTGGGCAATTATTTTCATTCTACCGATATCGGTACTGGACAAAATTGAGTAGATCTCGAGACAATTCCTATGGAAGGGCCCAGACCTCAGTGCGAGTGGTGCAAAGGTTGCATGGACTGTTGTTTGCCTTTCAAAAGCTGAAGGAAGCTTAGGAATCAGGAGGCTTCGGGAAAGCAACACCATAGCAATGCTCAAGCACTTATGGTTATTATTTATAGATAAAGAATCTCTTTGGTGCAGGTGGGTTCACTCTGTATTCTTAAAAAATGTCAATTTTTGGTTGGCGCTTATGGTCATGGAAGAAGATCCTTGACCTTAGAGGCGAATTCCATAGATTTTTTTGCTGGCAAGTGGGGGATGGCACCTCCATCTCCTTCTAGTTTGACAATTGGCATCCCAAAGGGCCGCTTAATTTGTTGTTCTCCAATACTGACATCTACTATTCTCGGCTCCCCGAGGGAGCTTCTATGGCTGACTTTATGTCATTTCTGGATCGAACTTCGGGTGTTTTGAATGAGATTACCACCCGGGATGACCTTTTCCCTGAGCTTAAAAACGAACCTAATCGTTTCATATGGTTGGGGAACCCATCTAGTACCTTTTCTGCTGCTTCTGCTTGGGAAGCTATTTGGCCAAGAGGGCAGACTTTAGATTAGGCTCCTTTTATTTGGAACAAAGCGCTGGTCCTCCGCTATCAATTCCTACTATGGTTGATCACTAGGAACAGGTTGCCAACTTAGGTGATGCTTCTTTCTTATGGCAGAATCCCAATTATGAATTGTGGCTTTTGTTCTTGTCGTCCGGACTTGATCAACCATCCCTTTTTTGGTTATTCCATTCCATCTGCACTTGTCACTTTCTGGGTTTCTAGATTTAATTTTGCTTGAACGAACAAATCTTGGATGGATAACTTGCAATGGGCGATCAAGTATTTATCCGGAACTTCCTGTCATTCCACCCTTGCTCAATTCACTTTTGCTGCTTTATGCAACATCATTTGGAATGAACGGAATAATATTCTCTTTGAGGGTAGATCGCCCTCCCTTTCTGCCATGAAGATACAATTGGAGAAGATTCTCAGGGACAAGGCTTTGTCTTTTCACTGGATTCCTCCCAGCACCACAAATCGTAGATTGTTGCATTGCTGGTCAGCAGACCCTTCTTTTTGGTGGAATGATCCACTGATTGGTCAGTAGACCTTTTTGAGTAGGGGGTTCTCTCCTTTCCTGTTCTAGTCAGAGGTCCTTCTCGGTTCGTGCAGCTGAAGAAGGTGCTAGTTTGAATTTTTAGAAGCTTCTCTAGTGCAGTTGGTGAGCTGTCCTACCATTCCTACATTTGTATTCATCTCCCTGCACTTGTGTAGTTGTTGGGTTCGGTATTTTTTTGTGATCCCTATGTAGGTTCTTGCTTTGCCACTGTTTGGCTTTCCTCTGCTCCTGTGCATCTAGTTTTCTTTTACCTTGGCACCCTTCCACTCACTTTGACTGTTGTCCTTGTGAGTGCAAGTTCTTGGTGCCAAGTTTTTGCTATATAGCGTTCTTGTTGCTTTTGGCTTAAGTCAATATATATCTCTTACCTTTACCAAAAAAAAAAAAAATGAATGCATCCGTATGTGAATGCACTAAAAGCTGGCCATGTCCATGAATTGCTTTTCCGATGTTTAGGAAACCTTGGATGTGACAGGCGAAGAGATGCTCATGCTTGACAGTTTCCTTAAATAAAAGATGAGAGAGCGGTTTTCTCTGATCCAATGTCCTATTCTTTTAAATACTCTGGGTTGATAACATTTGAAGTGGAAAGATCGTAAGCTTCTTTCTCTATCTTGATTTTGCATACTTACAGAGGATTCCCAAGAAGTTCATTTCGAAGAAGTTGAAGGAGGTTATGGTATAACTACTTCATCCTTGGTACCCAACCAATTTTTGATGGCGGAACTCTATTGATATACCATGGTAGACATATCATATATCTTCAAGATAATAGCTAACGCCCTTCAGAATGGATGTATTCTCTCTCTCTCTCTCTCTCACGCCCTTCAAAATGGAAGTATGCCCTTCAATTTAGACATGTAAAATTCAACTTCAGAGAAATTAAGAAATTTCAATTATTTACGTTTAGTGATTTCATATGAAAATGTGTATTGTGAATTTTCAAAGGATTTTGACAAAAAAACTCACAACATTTAGGGTGTTGTCTCATCTGGCTTTTCAGACCCTTATTTTAACTTTTGTTTCACTCATTGTTTCCCCTTTAATGTTTTATAAATCAAAAAGAAAAGTTTCTCAGATTTCGTGGGAACATCACATATGATTGGTTGTATAGTCCTTCGCCTTCACTAGAGATTAAGTCAACAGAGTAGCAAGATTTGGAAAACCAACAAATTCGAAATCAAAAGAAGAAATCGACGTGCTCAGAAGATATGAAGCTCAACTTTTCATGACTCCGAGAAATTAAGCCCTCACACGACAGCCACGCCTTTTGAAAATTTTTCTTTTACCTTATAGTGATGGCAAAGGCTGCAAAGAAAACTTAAATGAATCAAATTGATTCATAATCTTATAAAGATTATAAAAGCCCCGAACCATCCATTTGATCACGTAGCACAAATCACAACAAAATGGCAAATACTTCTCCCGGATGGACTTTCACCTTTTTTACTTGATCCGAAGAAATTGTCTAGATGTACTGAAGGACGATGGTCAATTTTTCACCAGGGTTCTTAATTTATTAGACACTCTAGATTGTTGTATATACAGTACCAATGCAAAAAAGGGATAATTGAACTAGGTAGGTTCAGAGAGGGAGAGAGAGAGAGAGATGCCCTATGTCCGAGAGAGAACCACTGCAACAAAAGCACTATGTCGCTGTGTTTTCTTTTATCGCATTTTGAATCAATTTTTGCTGCAGCTCGGACATACAGGTACAAATCACTAACATAAGAAGGTTCCACTGCACATGAAAGAGGTCCTGTCATCGCCATAAAATCTTTTCTAGCCTCGTATCTTGAAGAGGTTGGAATTATAGTAATTCTTTAATAAGCTTTCTTGAACAATGTGCACAAGTAGTTGTTTTGTTCCTTTTTTGCTGGACCTAAGACATTTGTGAAAAAAAAAAAACAAATAGTTAGAATATGGGCTCGACAATGATCACTATACCTCTGGAGAAAACACTTGATGATGAAGAGCGCAAAATGATGTTTGGAGATCTCAATTGTGTGTTATGATGGCCATCCTCCTAAAAATATAATGAGTGCAGCAAAGAGGACTAAGCATAATGGGCGGAAACCAGCACAAGACTTCATAGTAGTGATGACTTGAACATTGCCCAATTAAATGTTCAATAATTTGGACTGGAGAAGGATTTAGAGGAAGCTTAGATCACAAAAAGTGAGAAAATTAATGAACAGAGGGCTCATAATTAATCTATAAAGCATAACAAAACATAGAGAAGATGTTAGGTGATCGCACTAAAAGCTTATATCATAAAACAGAATGAGCAAGACGCAATCAGCCACATCTTCCATCACTCGAAAAAAAAATGCAGAGACGTGAATAGAGGAGCTCCATTCACTTCATTGCAAAACATATTAGTTGTGAAATTCATTGACACAAACTTAGTGCTGTGTGGCCAAAGCATCTAATGAACAATAGAACAAATAATGAATGGCTGTAAACCCAAAGGTAGAGTTCATGAGTCACCATCGTTGCAACAACCCAGTAAAACTTGAGAAGTTCGATTATGAAAATAGAAGTGCATTGAGGGCCAAAAATATAGTGTAAGGTAATCAGCAAATGGTATTAGGTAATCTAAAAAACCCATACATCAACAGAGACAAGTTCCAAGCATTTCACCGTCCCTTAGCTACTCTCTAGTGCCAGTACGGGTAACATTTCAACTTATCTTTAATATAAAAGATACTGTAAATCAGACAAGGAAAACAGAGATCAACAGTGACTATCTGGACACACGGAAAAAAAGAGCAACGCTCAGCAATCATTGATAAGAGCAATCACAGGTATACTTCAAAGTGAACAAAGAGGATGAGGTATAATGCAAGAAAAGTAAACCCAAAACATGATTTAGTCACAGCAACCATGCTACATTTGCATTCCACTTTCAAGCTCCATTGAACTGATCTTGAGACCAAACTCATGTTTCAAGTCTATCCCCCAATATGCCCTTTAAAACCACAACACGCGAAAAAGAATCCACAACATGTGCAAAAACTCGCAAACACGTGCAAAGGCAGAACATGCTTGAAGCATGTATAGAGATAAACTCCACACTTTATAATCAAAGTTCAATGAAGCATTCAAACTTTGTTTCTACCCTAGCCTAGACCAGAAAAAAATCTCTTATTTTTTTTCAGAAAGATTCTTGCACTAACATGACCATTATAGTGTGCCCATCAATATCAAGAGGATTTTCAGCTCATTATTGGGTGTGAACTAGATTGCAACTCATGGTCTATCTGGCTCAACTAATCATGTGCATAAATAATTTATTATTGTAAAACAATATCTTCAATTTATATCAAACTATTTTACAAATTAAATCTACCACCAAAAAAAAAAATGTGGTGTTTGTGTGACTTCGTGTGCTCTTGTTAAGTAGGGTAATATAATATAATATATGTCTAATTTCTTATTCTACTTCCCTCTATCACCTTGACGTTCTTTGTGAACATATGCCAAATATAATGTCAACAATTGCTGCTTATGAGGTTATTTAACTATAGAGTCGTCTATAGAACGTTATATATGATTCTAAGAAGGTGGGACCTCCATTTATTTCTAGGAAATGTAACCTTCGACATGTGGGTCTGCACATATCTAATCAAGCCAAAAAGAAAAAAAAATTAAAAATTTATCTTAATGGCAGCATTTTTGCCTTTATGTTCTTCCAAGGAGCCTAAAAATTGAATTTGTTGAAAAGTTTGGGGCACTTCATTTAAAAGTAATCTTTGGTCTTCGTTAAGTAGTTAACACCTAAACACGAGAAGAAAAAATAGTAATATATATATATATATATATATTAATCGTACATGTATAGTACACTATGGCTAGCTACGTGTGAACTTACGGAAGACCAAAGATTACTTTTAAAACCACAACACGTGAATTGCAATCCACAACACGTGCAAAGGCAGAACATGCTTGAAATGCGTATAGAGATAAACTCCACACTATATAATCAAAGTTCAATGAGGCATTCAAACTTTGTTTCTACCTTAGCCTAGACCAGAAAAAAAAAAATCTCTTATTTTTTTTCAGAAAGATTATTACATTAACATGACCATTATAGTGTGCCCGTCAATAGTGAGAGGATTTTCAGCTCATTATCGGGTGTGAACTAGATTGCAACTCGTGATCTATTTGGCTCAACTAATCATGTGCATAAATAATTTATTATTATAAAACAATATCTTCAATTTATATAAAACTATCTTACAAATTAAATCTACCACCAAAAAAAAAAAAATGTGGCGTTTGTGTGACTTCATGTGCTCTTGTTAAGTAGGGTAATATAATATAATATATGTCTAATTTCTTATTTTACTTCCCTCTATCATCTTGATGTTCTTTGCGAACATATGCCAAATATAAGGTCAACAATTGCTGCTTACGAGGTTATTTAATTATAGAGTCGTCTATAGAACGTTATATATGATTTTAAGAAGGTGGGACCTCCATTCATTTCTAGGAGATGCAACCTTGGACTTGTGGGTCTGCACATATCTAATCAAGCCAAAAAAGAAAAAAATTAAACATTTATCTTAATGGCAGCATTTTTGCCTTTATGTTCTTCCAAGGAGCCTAAAAAATTGAATTTGATGAAAAGTTTGGGGCACTTCATTTAAAAGTAATCTTTGGTCTTCGGTAAGTAGTTAACACCGAAACACGGGAAGAAAAAATAGTAATATATATATAATCGTACATGTATAGTCCACTTTGGCTAGCTACCCATCTACTTAAAATAAAATAAAAGTTATCGCTAAATGAGTTGGTATGTTGTCGACCAAAAAAAATAAAAAAGTCGGCATGTCAGACCATTACAATTAATAAAGATTCTAGAGAAGATAGAGGACATTCATGATGGTCCAAAACAACAATGCCTTAAATAGACGTTCCTCGATTAAACATCCATCACCTAGTACAATAATTTCCCATTAAACTAAAGTAACATATAATAACGGGACAAGCCTCCATAGAGAATTTTATGTGCTTGACCCATAAGGCGGGTTGGTTTTTAATTTTATTTATTTATTTTAGGAAAAGCAAAGGCACCTTCCGACCGAATTTCTATGAAGTTGTCTGGCATTTTTTAGAAACTTTATGCCTCCCTTCAACTTCTTTTTTTTTTTTTTTTTTTTTTTTTTGACTATTTCTTTGCTTCCATAAAAAAATGTACATGCGAGGGTTTCCTTGCTGTTTCTTTTAACACTGCATTATTGTCCTTCTCAGGTTCGCATTGAACTACTCTGCCTAAGAATGGTTGACACGTCAATCAAGCTACTCTATACATGAAAATTATATGGGTAATTTCTAAAATATGTGTTATAATAGGCATATATGTAATGCATTTCCCCCCTAATTTTTTTTTTTTGTGAAATCATATTTTTGAAATAAATGTGTCACATAAATATAAGTCAAGTTTTTTTGTGTCATAAAAAGAAAGTTTGGGTAAATATATAATATTGTACAAGTTTGCGATAAATCTATCGCAACAAAAATTAGAGTAAACATATGACAGTGAGTATAATTTAGGATTTTTTTTTAGGCTTTTACCCTAAAGTATGATCACTCCAAATTGAAAATCCTTTTAATCCCTAACATAAACACCAGAGGGTCCATGGGCTTAGAGACGAGTCTGATATTCACTATATTTATCAGCTTGAAGTCACGCCCAGGTCACCAGGAAGACTTGAAAAGTCTTCGAGTACCCTTTTCTCGCCCAACCAGCGACAGACGCTTCTTTGAGGGCTGGTTTTTCCGTGTGCAGAGCAGAGGAGGCCACGATCTTCTTCTCAAACCCGGCGATCAACGTCCCCTGGTCGTCCCGAGCGACTCCGGCAACCGACCCCTCCGACGAATCGGCTAGCCAGGACCAGGAGCCATCGATATTCATCTTCACGAAGCCCTTTCCCGGCAGCAGTGACCATGAACACGGTACGATTCTCTTCTGACTTTTTCTTGGATTTGCCTTGAAGAGTTCGGTTTCATGAAAACCTTGCTCAGAATGAGTGCGGTGTCCACGATCCGAGGACGGATCTGGTCGTCGGGACTGACATACCAATTTGTATTTTTTTGCGTTCCTTCCTGTATAATTGGACCAAAGTTTCCCTGATCAGCTTCTTAACAAGAATAGACAAGTGGATTTATGAGAAGATTGCAGGCTAATCTCAACCTTTCCAAAAACTTGACTTACAAATGATATGGATCATTCGGAGTTTGAATATAATACGGTCATTTGCATATTTGCTTCTTTTTTGTTATTCTGTAACTGAATTTATATATTAGTCTGCGATAGTATTTTTTATGCTTTTCTCTGATCATTGGTAACCTCAGTCATGATATATTTACGCGATATGTTTGTGGTTGAGACCTTCAATCAGCCAAGGGCGAAGGCCTATCTAGTTCACCCACGACGGAGAGAGGTAGAGAGCTACTAAAGCTAAAGTTTAAAATGGGGAGCTCAGAGGCAGGAGCATCATCAAGAAGCGTGTATCAAGTGTTCTTGAACTTCAGAGGACCCGACACTCGTCATGGATTTACCGACTTCCTCTACCATAGCTTGACTGATGCTGGTATCTACGTCTTTCGAGATGATGAAGAGCTCCATGTTGGTGAAAAAATTGATGGAGCACTCCAGAGAGCGATCGACGACTCGAGGATCTATATCCCCATCTTCTCTCAAACCTATGCTTCGAGCCACTGGTGTCTCCGTGAGCTCAGGCAGATTGTGGATAACACCTCTAAGTTGAATAAGAATAAAGAGATCCTACATATTTTCTTTGACGTGAAACCTGATGATGTCAAGCTGAAAACCCCATTGTATTGGGATGCTATTCTCAATTTGGAGTGCAAGAAGAAGCTGAGCACTGAACAAGTAGATTCCTGGAGAGAGGCTTTGAAGGAGGTTGGTGCAATAAAGGGTTGGGAAGCCAAGAACTACAAAGGGTGAGCTTGCTGCATTCTAAGATCCTTATTTTCCCTAATTTCTTGCAAAAACTAAGTAAATAATTCATAGAAAGAAGGAACATACTAAATGTAGGAGAAGAGAATCCAAAAGCATCAAAATCATGCTAGAGCTATTAAAATTGTTAGTGTTCTTGATTTCACTAGAAGCACTATCATATGTCTAATTTTAATGAAGAACTAAAAATAGAAAACAAAGTTCATTTTTTTCCTTTCGTTGATGGTCTATATAAATTTTGTTCCATTGTTCACCTCTGTCATTTAGTAAGCAACTCTTAGTAAAATTCTAATGCTTCTAGAACTACTTCTCAAAACTTAGTAATATAGATATATCACAACATTTGAGGTGGGACTTCCACTAGTAATACTAAATGGTATGCGTGTAAAATAAAATGTGAAACTATGGGTGACAAAGTGGAATAAATGAATACCATGCACGTTCCTGTCTAATAATTTGATCTTTCAATTAATACATCAAACATTTCTCCTCCTGAACATATAATGTTCCACTTCTAAGGTTGTCACATGAATATAACTGATAAAATGCTAATTCGCAATGCATAAATAGTTGTACATTCATCTTGCACAAAGAAGATTAACATAATTTGACGATTGCTAATCACATGTTGGGATCGTCAATTTTCGTCATGACACAATGCAACTTGTGGCACCTAGCAATGTGAATGAAAAGTGCCTTTGAAAGTGATGTAGATTCATATTTTTTATGGTTACATAAAATTAGCTAGAAAAATCAAATCTAAAATCCTTTAGGGTCAATTCCATCATTCTCGTCAAAATGTTTGTTTTATGCATGCTTGGTGTTATTTTGGAATTTTACAAGATCAAGTACACATAAGGTTTGCAAAACACATCAAATTACAAATGTTAAGTTATTAAAAGCATAACTAAGAAAACCTTACATTCAGTACAAAATTTGAGAAGAAACGTCTTGATTGTTGATGTCTCATTAGTTATCGAATTATTGTGCAGCTAAGCAGATGCAATTGAATAACATCAATTGCTAGGAAGCGAACAAAATAAAAAGGAGATTCCGTCGAAGTCTGATGGGATTGTATCACAAATGAAATTTAGAATTTTTTTTTCATTCCCTTCAATTTTCCCCTATTGAAATGGTTTTCCTTCATGACAGCCAAGGGGAACTCATTAAGTTGGTCGTTGAAGAGGTTGTGAAGAAGTTGAAGACAAAGCAAAAGTCTGTGACTGAACATTTAATTGGAATCGATGATCAAGTGGTAGTGGTAAAAAATTTGTTAGATGTAGGCTCTGGAGGTGGACGGCTCATCCAAATTCATGGCATGGGGGGTATCGGTAAAACAACTCTCGCCAAGGTCTTGTTCAATCAACTTTCTACCCACTTTGGAAAGTGTTGCTACTTTCTTGAAGATGTTCGAGAAAAATCGTCAAGAATTGATGGCTTGGTTGAATTGCAAAAGAAGTTATTATCTTAAATAGGAAATGCCACAGGAACATGAAGCATCGATGCAACTGACTATGGAATGAAGAGGATCGAAGAAACACTTTGCCTTAAGAAGGTCTTCATTGTACTGGATGATGTTGATAAAAGCGAACAAGTGGAGAAATTAGTTGGAAAAGATGTTTTGGTTTCAGGTTCTAGAGTACTGATTACTACTAGAAACGAGGATGTTTTGCGAATCACTGGACCAAAGTATGAAATTTTAAAACATAAAATGAAGGTGATGAGTAGTGATCATGCTTTTCAGCTCTTCAGCAGACATGCATTTAATAGTGACTCTCCTCCAGAGGATTACTATGGTATTTCAAAGAAAATTGTATTTGCTACCGGAAGACTTCCTTTGACTATTGTAGTAATTGGTTCATTGTTGAAAAATAAAACACAAGAACTATGGAAAGAAAAATTGGACGAATTACGCGAAACACCTCCACAGGGTGTTTTCCAAGTGTTGAAAGTTAGCTATGATGCATTGACTTTTGAGCAACAACAAATTTTTCTGGATATTGCATGCTTTTTCATTAGTGAGGAAAAGACAAACGCAATTTACATGTGGCGGGATTGTAAACTTTTCCCACTTTCTGGAATTGAGGTGCTCAAAAACAAGTCCTTGATAAAGATTGGAAAGGGCAATGAGTTTTTGATGCACGATCAGCTAAGAGATCTCGGAAGGGGAATTGTTCATAACAAAAATCCGATGAATCCTGAAGAGCGTAGTAGGTTATGGATTAAGGATGAAGTCCTCGATACAATAAAGACAAAGAAGGTGGAAAACTTATTGAGATAACTGATGGATTCTCTTTTTTCTTCTTGGTTTTTATACTTTTCCTTGATAAAATAGAATGTTGAATGCTACTCATTTCTTGCTCTCATTTGCAGATGAAGAATGTTCAAGCAATGTACTTGAACCGTTCCCTCCAAAAGTACATATCAAAAGTGAAGAGATTGGAAGGTTTGAAAAGCTAAGATTCCTTAAACTTGAGAGAGGAACCTTTGTTGGCGATCTAATGGATTGTTTTCCCAAATTAACATGGTTTGACTGGAGTGCTTTTGATTTAAAGTGTGAGCTGACCAATATGTGCTTAAAGAATGTAGTTGTCCTTCAATTTTCGAGCATTGCCGGTTTAGACGATACAAAATTATGGAGCCTAATAAAGGTGCGTCATATGCTTATTTCTATTCTGTCCTTGAAAGCAACATTTGAATTGTTCCTCCATTGGATAATGCATTCACTTTTTATAGGAGGCGAGAAAATTGAATGTTCTTGAACTTAGTGATCGTGATTGCATAACCAAAACACCAGACTTATCAGGATGCTCAACTTTAGAGAGGCTTACTTTTTGGGGTTGCTCTAGTTTAAGGAAGATTCACTACTCTATTGGGAAGTTAAAGCATCTGATAGAGTTAAAGTTTGATCGATGCCCTCAATTAGAAGGTTTGCCTGAAGAAATCGGGGACTTACAGAATCTAGAGCACTTATCTTTAATGTATTGTGAGGGAATAAAGGGATTACCAGATTCCATATATGAGTGGAAATCATTACGGGAGTTGCATCTTTCAATTAAAGTTCCAGTGGAGTTATCGGCTGCTATTAGAAATCTTGGGAATTTGGAAGTGCTTTGGATTGTAGCCAATTTGAAAGGTCAACTTCCTTCTGAAATTGGCTTGCTTCCACAGCTGCAACGACTGGTTTTAAGAGGGTGTAATGAAATCCAAGAGTTGCCAGCACTCCCAATAAGTCTAACCCATCTAACAGTGTCATCTACGTCATTACAAGTTGTTCCGGATCTCTCAAACTTGACTAATTTGGTTGAGTTGGACCTAAGCGACGAGTTTGACATTGATGAACAAGATGAAATTCATACTGGTGACTTAAGGTGGATCGGGAGGTTATCAAAACTAGAAGAGTTGAGTTTGCATCTCCTCCATGTCCCTACTCCCGCTGAGTTGGCTTCCCTTTCTCAGCTTAACAAACTCACTTTGTCTGGATTGAACCTACAACCCTTCACACAACTTCCCTCTTCTATATTAGATCTAGCCCTTGAGAGTTTCCAATCAATCACCTTACTCTCTTCCAACCTAAAGAATTTGTCAAATTTACAGCTCTTTTGCTCTCAAATGCGAGAGATTAAACTCGATGGGCTTCTGGTTCCAAATTTAACAGGGCTTCATCTTGGTTTTTGTGGACCCCTCGAGAAATTCGTGCTATCCAGCATGATGAAGCTAAAAGAGGTCTTCGTGGAAAATTGCCCAAAACTAAATGAGATACACATTGCTGGGGTGTTGGAATCGTTGGAGGAATTGCATATCAAAAAGTGCAAGTCCTTCACAAGGTTAGTGTACGTCAACAAACAATCGGAATATTCTCATGAATCTTCACTAATCCTTGCATCGGGAGTCTTCAATGAGTTGCGGAAGCTGTGGCTACAGCATTGCCCTAAGATACTTGGTATTCAAGTTGTTGGTACGTTGGGATCGTTGAGAAATTTGTTACTTTATTTTTGTGGGCATTTGCAAAGTCTTGGTTTGTCAAACTTAAAGAACCTCAAGTCTTTGGACATAGATCTCTGCCATGAGCTCCGGATTGTTGAGGGCCTCGATAAGTTGGAGTTTTTGAGCGACTTATTTCTAAATAAGTGCCGATCGTTGGAAAGTTTGATTGATGTATCAACCACCCAATTGCCAGATGAATGCCAATTATATATCCGCAAATGCCCGGAATCACGTGGGTTAAGCAAGGATTCGCAGGCACTGTCAAGCGTTTCAAGCGTCATAAGGTGAGTCAAAACCATCCACAACAAATTTAGGCAGATTTCTAAGAGTTTTGGAAATTAAAAAAAAAAAAAAAAAAAAAACAATCATACAAACATGAATTAAACTTGGACTCGCTCACTTTAAAAGGCAGTTGTCGCACGTGATGTTTTCTCCTCTTTTTTTCCTTCCTTGTTTTGTATATGAGAAAGTTTCATAGTTGCAGTAAGAGAAGTTCAGTTTTTATCACAGATGTTTTGAAAAACTTCATAATGTCGGAGATATATATAGAATAGCTCAGAGCATCTATTTAAAATGTTTTCTCGTTTTATATGAAACGAATGATTTTATTTAGCATTTTTTCTATGTAATATACTCCATTATTTTTTCCAGTTCTTACTTTATACCAATCATTAGAAGGACGACTTTTGTAATTTACCATATTTACGTTGAAGATAAAACATTAAAGTCATAAATGCATCAGAAGTTCTAAAATTAACAAAAATTCCAGTCAAGTCATAAAACTTGTCAATTTGATACAATCGTATCCATTCGTTAATCATGTCCAATTTGACTAATAGAAAATGCTGATCTTGCATTTTTTTTTTTTATATTCATTTTCCTCTCCTACGTGACATAGAGCTTCAATGAAAAGGTTTGGGTGCAAAAACGTCTGTCCTTTGAAGGTTTGCCCCAAATTTCCAAGCCCTTAATGAGTTTTCTTCTTGAGTTTTCCTCACCTCTTCACTGGTCTTTCTCGTCCATAGTGTACTTCTTGTTCGTGGAGTCCACTGCTTATTTGTCGATCCTCTTGTTCTTCATCCGAGTGTCCCCCTTCTTCGTCGAGTCCCCGAATTTCCTCTTCGTTCTAGCGCGACGATGTCGAGTCCTCGCACAACTACTCGATTAAGTCAACGAGGATGTCGAGTCCTCTTCGTCCTAGCCCGACGGCTTGAACAAATGGGTTACAAGCCACTACATCAGGCTTAATCCCCTTTTCTTGTATGTTGCTTTCGTCCCCATGGAGGTATGTGAACTCATTTAAGGCGTTTTCTCGTGGATTAAATAGGTCTGAAGTTTGGGAGTGATGTCAATGAGTATATGCCCAAACATAGGAAGTTCTTGCGATCTTGCTAGTCTTAGCGAAATAAAAGATAGGACCGTCCAAAGAAAAAAGACATGGATTGTTCGCATGATTTTGCTTGGATTAATTAAGGCGGGAGCAACTATATTTAATGCTCGATTTCGTGTTTCTTTACTTGGGAAACATGCTAGAAATAATTGGGGATTTGGCTTTATTATGAATACATCTTTTGGCTTGTGGAGTCAAATTAAACGTGTCATCTTTGCTTAAAGTGCTGTTTGTTCACTTAGAATCTCCAGAATATCCAATGATTGTATGATTTCTTTAATATTTTATTTAGGATATTTTCAATTTAGAGCTTGTACTGGCCTATATAATTTGCCAATCCAAAGTGCTATCTATTTTTGGAGTGCCGATTTCCAAGGACAATCAGGTCTGAGGTGCTGAAGCTTTTACTAGTACAGGAACATTCATGCTATGGGTGAAAAAAGCATGTTTTTAGTGTTACAATCATCTGCATTAGATGGCAAGTTGGGGAAGATGGTATTCGTTTTTCTTCTTTCATGTTGCCAAATTTGTTGCTTGGAGCCCTTCGGGCAATGTAACAAAAACCTGGATAAAATATGTTTGTTTATGAGTCCTAGAATTGGTCTAGTCGGTTCTTTGTCAAATCAAATTTGCGTAGGGCTAACCTGTGGCAATTATGTGTCCTTCCTCTGGTGAGGCCAGTAAAATGGTGATATACGATGCCATGGGTTTGTTAATGTCTCCGGTTTTTGCAGGAGGAAGAGAGTGTGCCGGCTGCATTGACAGACCGATTGATGGTTGGGCATGCAGAGGGCGGCACAGCAGCAGCAGCAGCAGATGATCTCGCATAACTCTTTGGGAAGCTTGAGCTTCAGTAGCAGCATGTCACTGTCGAGGGAGGACGAGGAGATGTTGAGGTCGGCTCTGTCCACTTTCAGGGCCAAGGAGGAGGAGATCGAGAGGAAAGAAGATGGAGGAAGAGACCAAACGCTTGGCCACTATTCACGAGGTACGCAACATGAAATCCCCACATGAAAATGGTTTACATGGGGGCTTTTTCTTTTCTATGTTCTGTTAATAGCAAATAAGAGGTGAGGGGTGTGTGTGGTTATATTTATGGAGAGTTTTTTGTTACTTTGTTTTGGGGAATGAACAGGAAAACGGAAGCGTAGATGACGGTGGCGAGGATAAAACTGCTGAGGAACGAGAGACAGGCGGTGGTGAAGCAGATGAGGCGCGACATCGCGTTGCTTCTTCAGTCTGGTCAGGATGCCACTGCTTGTGTCCGGGCACATCTAGTTCTTCTACTACGATTTGCTTTTGGTCATTGCATTGGCAGTTGGTGTGGCTTTTTGTATTCGACGGAATTCATGTCTGTGTTGAGAGAAATTGGTCTTGAGAAAAAGGGTTACTTTCAAATTTCCAGTGATTTTTGTTCGTCTAATTTATAATTAGAATGCTTTGAGAGTGCTGAACTTGAAATGGTCATATCAGTTTTTGATTGCATTCAGTTAAATTTATAATCCGGTGTGAAAGAAAAATTTCATAGTGGGACGAATTTTTGAGATTTTGAATCCACATTTTATTTTATTCATGAAATGCTCTATATATATCACAGACTTCTAAAAGACTTAACATTCAAGTAGGAATGCTTTTGTATGTGAATTAATCACCCGGCATTTCAGCATTCCAATCGACAAGGCTGGTAAAAAGAATATCGTGGACCTACCTGAAAAGCCTAAAGGTGGCTTGCATATGTGACTTGATAACATTGAATTGAACCTACAAAATGGCATGCGATTATGGAAATTGCTTTCTGATGTGTATGAAGGCCTATGTCCGACACATGCCCGAAATTGACACGTGACCGACAACCGCGAATCCGAGCCAAGGGATCGACAAAAGCAAAGCGAAATCCCAAGCTATACATATGGGTCCGTTCGATGATTTCAATAAGAGTTGAAAAAAACTAATATATTCAGTACAAGAACGACTATTTCCGACAAGTCTGCAAATACGTAGAGATATGGAAGTGTTATTGAAAATCACAGATTTAAGTGTCTTTAGTGTAGAAGTACACACGTTTTTTAAACCTCTGATAAACCGCTGGGCTGAGGAAAAGAAAACAATGAGACTTCATTTTATTCCTCCTGCTCTGACCATTCAGGGTCAAATTTTTAATCACTGTTTTCTAGTGGAATGTTTCCTGCTCGAGGGGGTTGTAATTTCATTGTCTCGCTTCTAGGGCACCTTTGATAGAATCCAATTTAGCGTGTGCCAGTTACACCTAGTGACCAGCAGGCATTTAATGGATATAATTATGTTAGACTATACATGAGGCCAAAGCTGCTAAGTTCACTAGATTTTTTCGTAACAGAATGAGAAGGAATCAGAAGTTCTCCAATAGGAATGGTAAGAACGATAAAAGCTTTATGTCAGATTGCCAAACAGCTGGAAACCCATTTCGTGGGTTGCTGGTTGGCTGCGAAACAGGGGAAAACAGAGATGGTTAGGGGCGGAGAAGAGTTCGGGAGAGCGGGCGGAGCTCCGGGGAGGGCCGGTGGAGGTCCGGCGGGGTCGAACGGCTGCCGGAGGTGGCCCGACAGGGGCGGAACAGGGCTGGTAGAGGCGAATTTGCACAGGGGAGGACGCCTGGGCACGAGGGGCGGCGGTTCAACGTGCGGCGTCACACGGGCAAAGCAGACGGCGGCCCGGCGCAACTGCGACGGTGACGGCAACTCCGATCTTCAGGCGAGCTGCTCCGTTTCTGTCTTGCTGGTTCGTTCGAACCAGAGGAGAGAGAGAGGGCGTCGGCAGCGGCTGAGGAGGGTGAGGGAGAGGCGGAGACGAACGACGGAGCGGCGGAGGGGTGATGCGCGGGCGCGGGCGCGGGTGGCGAGCGGTCTTCGGCGAGCTGCTGCTTCCGATCTTCTTCAGCTTCTGGTTCGCTGGTTTGCACAAAGAAGAAGGGAAGAAAGGAGTTCGGTCACGAGGGGAAGAAGAGATAAGAGAGAGAAGAAGGGATAAGAGAGATTGACTAGTCAAAGGAAAAAGAGAGAGAGAAGCAAATTTCAAATTGGTAAGGGGGTGTTCGGTGGGTGCTCGCACGAAGAGGGGAAGGGGAGAGGAGAGAGAGAGAGAGAAAAAGAAAAAGAGAAGGGAGAGAGAGAAAAAAGAAAAGAAAAGAATAATACTATTCTCATTTTTCTTTTCTATTTACATTTCCCTTTCTATTTTCTTTCGGTCTTTAATTTTTTCTCCGATAATTTCTTTCTTGAAATTTCGGACTCGACAATAAATTAATAGACGATGAGACGGTCCTAAAAATGAATTGTGATATGCCCGAATATTCGATTCCCAAAACCGAATTAAATTTCATGATTAAAATCGACCAGACACGATTTTAGTCAAATCTAATCAATTAGGTAACTTTTAGGGATTTTACCGCGATTATATCCCTTAATGGCTTCACCCAATAGGTTAGCTAACTCGTGAGTGATCAGCTCAGAGAAAAAGGACCATAGGCGCGCCGACGATATGCACATTTCACTTTATCGAAACAGGGTTGAATTTCAGGATGTCACAAACATAGGATAAATTTGTCACAAGTGTACCAGTTTGGGGTAAATTTGTTAAAGGTATACAGTTTTTGGGTTTTTGGTGGTCAAAAAATAGTTTGGGGTAAATTTATCACAAGTGTACCAGTTTGGGGTTTTTAAAATTATATATATAGAGAGAGAGAGAGAGAGAGGCTTACGATCTTTTTACTTCGAATGTTGTCAACCTGGACTACATTAAATAAAATTTGAGAAGGCTGAATCAGAGAAAACCGTTTTCTCATCTTTTACTTGAGGAAATGGTTGAGCGTGAGCATCTCTTTGCCTTTCACGTACAAGGTTTCCTAAATATCGGAAAAGTAATTTGAACTTTTATTGCATTTGCATTCGTATGCATTAGGTTAATTTACCTTTATAAACTTCGTTTTTCTTTTCAGATCTTTTGCTTGTCACAACACGTTGTAGAGCACATATTAAGTAATTAATAGAACTGATCATGGATCTGGCCCCTTAGGGCCCATCTTGAATGGGCGGACTTATCCAAGAAAATTAGCTTCAATAGGCAAGCCTCGCTATTTGTTTGAGCCCAATATATATTTGGGCCGGGCATGGGCAAGAGTCTTAGGCCTAGAACCAACCCAATCGTCCCGTTTACTTGTCCAAAGACACTGCAGCACTCGCAACCTTAATTCAAATTAGTTTGTTCCGACTAGTACCATATCTTCCCTAAGAAATTCTTGGGAATCATTTGTAGCATAAAACCCAAAAAGAAAAAAAGAAAAAACAGAGAGATAAAAGTAATTAGATATATATACATAGAAATAAAACGCAATAGAGCTAAAAGAGTTTTCATTTATATTTATTAGTTAACCCTTATAATGTACCGATTGCTTGTGGTTATCTCACTAATTTTGATGCCATGTTGTAGGTGTCAGATTTTGTAAGGCTTGCAAACCGTGTTAATAATTTGAAGGATGTTATTAAAATGAAAGAAATATATTACTTTATTGTTCAATTTTTTATGAGGGCTAGAGATAGAGTTCAAGCTTCACGTTGTAATTTAATTTTCAAGTTATCAATAATCGAGTTTAATTGAGTTTAATCTCAGACGCTTATGCTATATAGAATTCAGCTTGAGCATGGGATTGAGAAACTGAGTTTTGTCAAACTCACAATCCAATATCAAACCATCAACATCAAGTTAAACTTTGCATCAACAAACTACTTCAAATGAATTTATAGCTTGATTGCGCCTTTATAGCATTTTTTTTTTTAATAATGAAGTACCTTATCTTAGGCACTTTTAGTGCATTGATCCACTAAATGATATGCTACTTCATTCCTCAAATGCCAACAACAGTGATGCTAGAGGTCTTCAAATCTTCACAAGCCTCTAGACTATGTTTGGTCGTCCAGACATTTTTGCCGAATAGGATAATGTCGGATAGGATAAGGATAAAATAGGATTAAATATCCAATTCAATATTTGTTGACATTTGAACATAATATGAATTCAAATAAATATTATCCAAATAAATATTTGATTTGCAGAATTAAAACTAAAAATAAACCAGGGAAATAAAACAACCTCTCTTCCTCGTGAAGCAAAGGAGGAGGCCGTAAGCGCTCAACTCAACTTTCCACAAAGAAAATAGTACTCTAAGAAAAGGCAGAAAATTTGCACCTTGCCGGAGATGTCAAGTTACTGGGTTGATCATTTAAGGATGATATTGTCAAATTTGGGTCTTTAGCATGTGTTGAATGAGAGAGCACAGGATGCGATTTGGAGAAATGAAGGGGATTGGGGTAGTTTTTTTGAGAGATTATTGACACAATCTCGGGCAACGCTTGAGCTTTTTGCCTGTTCCTTTCTATTCATCCCTTCTTTTCTCATTCTATATCTATGCAAGCAACCATGAAGAGGTGGCTCGGCCATGGACGGCCAACGACCGCGAGCTGCCACGACTAATATGGTGGCTTGACCATGGACACTGGCTCCTGATCTCACCTCATTGATTACAAGCCAGCGGCATCACTGACTGGATCTGGTCGGCTCTGTCTTCCCAAGGTTGCCACAACTTTGGCCAAATATGAACTGTAGCAACGAAGGAAGAGGGGAGGAAGAGAGAAATTTTATTTTTCAAATTTCACATATTCTATTTGGGTCTATCCACCCCCTAGGTGGGATTTTTTTTATCCGAACTATATCTGGGGTATATCTGGTAATATCTGGATTTCACGTTACTCTAAACACCGGATAGGATAAAAGTTATTATAATTAGAGTTTTATCCGGTCTACCAAATGCAACCCTAGAGTTTAAAACATGGACAAGTCCAATGAGAGCTTAATTCCTGAAAAATAAAATACAATCAATCTATCGAAAAAGTTTTAGAAAATGAATAGCATGATCAAATTATGCAGTCAAATCAATTAGAAATGCATATCAATTAATGTTTACCATGTTTAATTTATTTGCCAATGTACTCTATATACAATAGATTAGATTAAGATGTTCTAAATTCCTAAAATAGATATTGACGAAAGTCAAATATGTAGGTTAACTGCATTCATTGATATTAAAATACGAGAAAGGATCTATACCTAAGATGAAACATATCATGTGAAAATATATTTTAAATCTTGTGGGATTCGTGTAGTGATTAAAGAAAGGAATTGTGTGTGAGAATTGAGCACATCACGGGGGTTCAATTTTCCACACCAACAAATGTAGGCAATTTTATACCCTACCTCGTCCATGAGATTAGTAATATATGTCATGGGCTTGACCCTCTAGCTGCCTAAGATATAAGATTCTAGGTGAGAGAAATATCTTATTACCAGAAAATGAAAAGATTAGTTAATCAAGTAGATAAAGTCTTTCGAACAAAGAAAAAAAAAAGTAGATAAAGCCTTCCCTCCTCCTTTTCCCCCCTTTCTATCTAGCATAGTTATGGAAGCAGGTTGATGAAAATTCGTCTATGTGAATCCGCGTACGCGTGAATACATTTTGTGTTTTTAGGTATATCACAACTTTGATGAAAACTGGTTTGTTCTCAATCTAGCTAAATTAAGAATTTTCATGGACACAATCAACTAAACTATAGAAGAAATTAAAATCAAGACTCAACCTCGACATCAAAAGTTAAATAAGTAGCGGAAATTGACTCTATATTCTACTGGAAATGAAACCTTCACGACTAAAAGAATGAATGCCTGGAGGATCGACTAATTTAATTCCTATTTGAAGTGGCTATAAATCAAACCGTAAAAGGTAGGGGAGGACACAGGAATACATCATCCACCAATTAAATAAGTACTTTAGGTGCTTCTGGAGCACACATCCTAATTGGTCGACCCCAACCACACGCAAAATTCAAGGAACGCTCAATCTCATCAAGGACATAAGCCACTTGATTTGTAGTTGTGTTCTTGAAACACCTCCCTTATCTATATATATATATATATATATATATTGAGTTGTGTAATGAGTATTTGGTTCTTTTAATATTGAAAAAAGTATACTAAAAATCTTAAAATTTATTGTGAAAAAGCAATCAAATTTTAAAATTTACAAAAATTATAATGAAATCCTAAAATTTGTCAATTTGGTGCAATTGAGTTTTTCCATTAATTTTGTCCAATTTAGCCTATAAAAAATGTTGATGTGGCATTTTTTTATTCATTTCTCTCTCTTACTGCCATAGAGCTGAAAAGAAAAAGTCCGTGTGCAAAAACGTCGTTGTCTAAGATTCAGCCCAAATTTCCAAGCCATAATTGAGTTTTCCTTCTCAAGTTTTGTTCACTTCTTCATCCGTCTTTCGTCCAGAGTGTCCATATTATTCGTGGAGTTCGCTTCTTATTTGTCGATCCTCCTGTTCTTCGTCCAAGTGTCCTTCTTCTTCTTCATCGAGTCCCCAAATTTCCTCTTCGATCGAATGCGACGAGGTCGAGTCCTCGCACAGGAGCTTGATGAGCCAACAACGACGTCGAGTCCTCTTCGTCCAAGCCCGACGGTGGGAATGACAGTGTTATAAGCCACTGCATTGAGCTTAATCCCCTTTCTTGTATTCTGCTTTCGTTCTGATGGAGGTATGGAAATCATTTGAGGTGTTTTCTCTTGGGGATTAAATAGGTCTGAAGTTTGAGAGTGAAGTCAATGTTACAGCAGGTGGCTGTATCTATTTGAAATACCGCAAATTGTATTCAAACATATTCTCATGGTTTATTCTAATTGTCATACAAAATGAAAGGCAGTTGTTTTGTTGCTCAACTGCCAAAGCAAAAGCAAAAGAAGGGTAGAGCACAAAAACCGTGCTCAGTTCTGTGATTGAGACTTGGTGTAAGGAGAAGTAACAAGCTTTTCCGACCTGCCTATATCAACTTTCCTTCTTTGTTCATTCTACTGGCAAGCGACTGCTGTTCTTCGGTCATTCCTGGTCTCGAATAACAAGACTCGGTCTGAGTGAGGGTTTGAACTTTTAAGAGCTTTTTCTCTAGGATTCCATGTTGGGTTTCGCTTGGAGGAGTTTAAGTCTGTTTATTCGTGGCTTCGCCTCTCTTATTGTGGCCATTTTCTATTACATTTACGATCTTATCAGATATTCTTGTGACCAATCGCTTGCAGCGAATGAAGATAATAGATGAGCTTTTTAATCGAGTCGCGGTCTCTTACTAAGAATTGTTAATACTTCCTGTTTGGTGATTTATATCCATGGGAAACACAAGATGCATGGTCATTCGTGCGGGTTCACACGCAATGCAGATAAGCTTTGAATTAGAAGAGAAGGTTGAAAAATTACGCAATAGTGATGAGCTACGTTCTAATTCAGAGACTGAAACTGAGTAGCCTCAAGAAGAGACTACAAATGTGAATGGATCAGGTAAGACCTACTTACATATATAATGTGTAATTTTTCATCATACATACTAGGGGTGAGCGGGTCCAGGGTGGGTAGGGTCTAGACCTAGACCCTGTTCCCTACCCTGTTATAACCAGTTCTCATTTTTGGACCCCGTTCCTACCCCCGTTTTCATTGGACCCTGTTCGCCCACCCCTGTTTTTCCGGTCCGGGAACAGGGTTGACCCTGTTTTCATTGGACCCTGTTTTGCATAAAAATTAACCTTAGAAAAACAATTCTAGATAAGTTATCCGCTTAAACAAAAAGGCCGGACCAAGCACATCCTTCGACCAAACTCATTGGGAACATGTATAAAATTTGGACTCCTCTTGAAAAAAACAACCAAGTATATAATTCGACCATCTCGCATCCCCATATCCCACAAAATACATCGAGTTTCTCATATTCCATATCAACCTTGTCCTTCATGTGCTCGATCTTCTTCTCCTTCTTCGGCCTTGCGTTCCACATGGTACAAAATCTCGACAAAAACCTAAAATTCATATATAAAGAAAAATCAACAATAATCCATACACTAGGATTTAATAAAGTCTATTTACTTACCACAAAATTGGAGTTTTGACAAAATGAAGTTTATTTTCCAATGATAATGTCCTTGGTAAGACAATCCAAATCTATAAAAAAGAAAAAAAAAAAAAAAAAAAAGAGAGATTAAATAAGGCATGCACTTAATAGATAGTTATGCGAATGAATTACAAAATACAAAAGAAATATATATATATATATATATATATATATATATATATATATAACTTACCCGCCTCAAATTGTTCCGCATTCTCGATGCACTCTTCAACATTAATTGGCACACGAACAGCTCTCAACCAATCTTGAGTACAAATTAAACCTTCCACCACTCTAGGAGTCAAAGAACTTCGAAAGCCATCAAGTACACGCCCCGATGTACTAAAAGCTGACTCTGAAGCAACGGTAGTCACGGGAATAGACAGAACATCTCGAGCCATCAAAGATACGATTTTATACTTTGACCCAGTAGTCTTCCACCACATCAAAAGATCAATATTAAGGATATCTTCACTTTCAGCTTCAAGATACCGATCAAGCTCAGATTTGTTTTCATCCAATACTTTTTTTCGCATGGAGAAAGCTTTTGTGCCAAGCATCGAATTCACAATCATTGTCATCAATATCAACATTAGAAGCACTACTACTGTTACTCACACTTGAATCACCAAATTTTCCTTTACCGAAGAGCCAACAAAAGATCGCTCATAAGATTTATACAAATTCTCCAAGGCGACCTTCACCTTATCATGCATCTCATCAATTTTTGCTTCATCATCATAGATTTGTTCAAAACAGAACTTTACATAGTTCAACTTCTTTGTAGGATCCAATGCAACCGCAATCAATGCCATCATATTAACTTTATCCAAACTCCCATAATACTTGTCAAACTTCTCTTTCATTTTTAAACCCATAGCTTGAAGCTTTGGGTCTAAAGAATTCGTCGCATTATTCAAATACTTGTACAACTTAGCTATCTCCTCAAAATAATGATTTGAAGTAACATATAAACTACCCGACATCCTTTTGGTTGCATCATAAAACCGTCTCAGAAATTTAGAAATAATGATGGCATTTTCCCAATCTTCATCTTCAGGAGGATCATTGTCAATTTCCCTTAAGAAATATAAATCTTCTTCTTCCATTCTTTTAAAAGCTTTCTTGAACTTTATGGCGGTGTCTAACATCATATAAGTGGAGTTCCATCTAGTGACAACATCAAGACAGACCGAACCATTGTATGCAATCCTCTCACTCTCAATGCAACCTTTGAATGTCTTAGCTCTAGCCGGAGAACTCCTTACATACCTAACCATGTTTCGGATGCGTGCAATAGAATCACGTACCTCATTCAATCCGTCTCTTACTATCAAGTTAAGTATATGAGCAGTGCATCTCATATGTAAAGCATCACCATTCAAGATCAAAAATCCTTCTTCTGAAAATTTTTCTTTCAAATAACTAACAGCCACATCATTTGAACTTGCATTATCCACTGTTATTGTGGACACCTTCCTTTCTATTCCCCAATCATAAATGCATTTCCCCACCATTTTACCAATCTCCTTACCCTTGTGACTATGCATCATCACAAAATTGATTATTCTTTTTTGTAACTGCCAATTTTCATCAATATAATGTGCAGTAAGATACAAATAGTTCAAGTTTTGAATGGAACTCCACATATCCGTTGTGAGTGCAATCCTAGATTTAAGCTTACCAAAGTAAGCTTTCAAACAAGTCCTTTCACTCAAATATAACTTCATACAATCTCTTGCCATTGTAAATCGTGAAAGATGATGGAAAAGAGGTTGCAATTCAGTAATAAAATCCCGAAAACCAACACGTTCAACCATGGAAAATGGCTGCTCATCAATAATAATCATTCGAGCAAGCATATGCCTACAACGTTCTTGATCAAACTTCCATGTCGTTAAGACACTATCACTAGTAGTGTTTTCCCCAACCTCGCCAACTACACTTTTGTCACGTGATGCAAACAACATTTGTTTTTTATCTGTGTGAGAATACTTTTTGCACTTTCTCAAGTGCTTCCACATAGTAGAGGTTCCATGATCAACATTATACACATAATCCATCCCGCAATGAATGCACTTCACCTTAACTGTTTTATGTGTTTTCTCATCTATAATTCTCGAAAAATGATCCCAACAATTTGATTGATTAGTTCGCTTTTTACCCGAAGCGTATGAGAATTAGGTACCCGCACCTTGTCCATCGCGCCCATGGTTGCGATTCCACTTCATCAGCTCCATGGAATGGCAATTCCATGAGTGGACTCATTTCATCATGTCCCTATACTTCCATTGATATGTTTTGGTCTTGATCCATTGACTGAAAACTGAAAAAAAATATATATATATATATGTATATATAACATTAGGATTCCACAAAGTTGAAGTATGAGGACTGCTCAAGAAAGACATGCTTACAATGCTTACAATGCATCTTTGGTGTCAATCACGAATGTAACCCTTTGTAAATTAGTGTTGCTAAGTAGAAAAAGTCACGTAAAGCATGTTTAATTTCTTAGTAACTGTCTATGTAACTAATGATTGTGAGTTGTAAGTACCACAAGTGTAAACTTTTTAAAGGACCTCCAATGAATTACAAAACTTAAATGTTCTTTTGCAAATTTTCCTTCATCTCTAGTTTTCAGTAATTTATCTCCTGAAAAATACATAACTGGCAATGATTGTTCTTGGCATTCTTACATTTAAATCCCTAGTCGAAAGAGCAGTTTCATGACCTAGTCCATGGTAAATTTTATTCCGTTGGCTGCCTTATTAATTCGCAAACACCGCGGGCATGAGGTCAGAAAAAATGTGTCGACCTAGGTTCACCACCAAACCCGGAATTTCATTTCTAATCGCAAAGCAATGGAAGACGCATAAAGAACTAAAATAAGACTGAAGAATTTTCTAATCGGAACTGGCGCACGCAATCACCTACAGCGCCGTTGGGTGCTCCTAGGCCTGCTTGCACCTAATCTAGCTCGGATCTCTCCCTGTTCTTCATTTGACTATTTAAGAAAGCACGTCAGCGTTGACATAGCTGATCCCAATAGCTACGTGTCGATCTTGATGTTTGAAAAAACCGACCTAAATAAACAGAAAATTAGCAAAGAGACTCGTCCTATCCCTAACTAATCCCACTAGTGTCTTCTCTCCCTCGTTTGACTGAGCTTAACTCTAGTGATATTAACTCTGCCAATTCTGTCATGAAGAAGCTTGATAAGCAAGACGCTCTTCCTGCTGTAAACTCTATTGATGCTGATGAAATGCTTAAAAGTGTGTTGTGAATGCGAGACAAGATCAAGGAAGACAGCAACGAATTGGATGCAGATTTAAGGACAGAAATAATGCTAGTGTGAAAAAGAATACAAAATGACTAATGTTACCTTATGGACAGCACAATCGAGATTCGAATGGCTTGGATCCCGAAAAACATAACGAAGCACTCCCAAATCTGATTTAAAACAACAAGCTGTTGTTATACTAGGGTTATAGAGTTAACCATAAAATCGATATTCTAAATATAGCTTCTGTATTGATCCAAATGTGACAAGATGAGAGACAAATTGGTACTGCAGCAAGGGGCTTGGTGGGACGCGGCTTCAGCTGGTGTCAATGAGCAGAGCAGGGGGGGCGTCGTTCGGGCGTCGGTAGATCAGCAGCAGGGGAGATTTGCGAACGCGAGATTTGCGAGGGTCAGCGACTTCGCGGCGAGGGGCGATCGAACGGAGATTTGCGGGTCAAGGGCGTCGGCGAGGCAACAAAGCAGCGGTGTGGGATGAGGCGATCGAACGGAGGCGGCGTCAGTGCTCAGGTGCAAGCTCGGCGGGGGTCAGCGACTTCGCGGGCAAAACCGGTGGAGCTCGGCGGGGGTCAGCGGCTCAGCAAAGCTTCAGATGACCGGCGGAATGGCGGCGGTGGTGCGCGAGGGGGTGACTGCGACGAGAGCGGCAGAGCGGCGTCGGTGCTTGGGTGCTTCGCGATTTAGGGATTTCGTTTCGGCAGAGATAAAGGAAAGGAGAAAGACACAGACAGCAGATTAGGTTTTGTTTTGCTCGTGTGTTTTGGGGGCTTCAAACCGGTTCCCAAACCGGTTCTCCAACCGGTTCCAAAACCGGTCCGGCGATCCGGTTCCGGGTGGGTAATCCCTCGGAACCAGTTCCCGGACTGGTTCAAACAGGGTCTGATATTTGGGAACCGGTTCCCGGACCGGTTTCAACCGAAACCAGTTCCCGTCCCTGTTTTCCGGGTGGGCCGATCCGGGAACCGGGTTGACCCGAACCGGTTGCACACCCCTAATACATACTAAAATGGTCCGAGTATTGATCTAGTTTGATAATATTAGATCCATCTTTCAATATTTAGAATTTCTTGTCTAGTAGCTACCACTAGAAAAGGGAAGCATAGCTTTACATGTCTATTGGGTGTATACAGTCTTTCTCCTAGGAAATGCATCATTGTCAAGTTAGGGAACAAATGCAACCTATTGGAGGTTTGGTGTGGCATCCTAAAAATTTCATAGCAATCTCTAGATGCACTACGACCCATGAATAGGTGATGGAAGCACCATCGGACTATATTATAGCCATAAGACCAATGGATTATCATTAATCAAGGCCGAGCATTTAACGGACAATTGTTTTGTTGGAAATCTATCCTATGTCCATGTGTGATCAAGGATTGTACTAAAGGATAAATTGATAGGGAAATTTCTTGGTCATGTACTCTATAAGTCGGATTACTATCAATTAATATTGCAAAATTTTATGGCCATGTGAATAATTGTAATTAAGTAATTATGAGTGGGGATTAAAGTGGAAAAAAATAGGAGCAAGTGTGGGCTGGACACTTAAGGCCGAACCAGCCCAAAGCAACAGCCCACCATTTCCCCCATTCAGTCCACCAAGGCCTGGCCCAAGCCCGGCCCATTAAGGCCACCTCTTTGCATGAAAATTGACAAGTGGCAAGAGAGATCAACCCAGTGTCCATTCCCATGCAAAACATCATAATAACTAGCTAATCATGAGGGTGAAAGAAAGAAAAAGGGAGAGAGAAGGGGCGGATTGCACGAGGGAGTGTTCGCGAGAGAGAGTGAGACCAAGTAGGCGAGCGAGCGAGAGAGAGAATCTGAGAGAAAGAGAGAGAGTTTGAGAGAAAGAGGGAGTTCGTGAGGGTGCATTGGTGAGGGCAGAAGGAGACCAGCCTCGCCATGCATGCGCCAGCTACCGCCGTCGACGCCACCTAGCTCCGCCATTGGTTGAGCCACGCCCGAAGTCCCCAAGTCGTCGTTTGCTTGCTGTGTTTGTGTGACTTAAGGCAAGTGAGAGTCCATTGATCTACACGTTACTTGCTGTGGTTGTGTGTGAAGTGTAATAGATTTTGGAGATGCTTGAGTTGTGATGCTGGATGTTGGAATTTCGAAAGTATAGGAGTAGTTCTTCAAGTTAGTAAACTGTTTCATGGAAAAACAGCTTGACCTTTAGCGACTCTGTGAATTTTCTATAATTATTCAGTTGAAATTTGACTTTGTGTCCTTGATGAAAGTTGTAGATGACATCTTGAGAAGTAACATAAAAAAATTTGAGAAGAAACGGACAACTATTGGTCAGTGAAACGATTTTTCTTTGAAATTGTTACATCTGGAAATCGTTACCGAGGGTTAGGGAGAGTTATAGTGATTGTAGCTCATGATCCATAATGAATCTGACTTTGAGTTCTTCACAAAAATTTTACCTCTAGATTTTTTCTATAACATATCAAAATTTTAGAATTTTATGAGTTGATTTAGGGTTTATACCGAATTTGTGAATAAAACTGTGCAATAGTGATGTTTTGAAATTTTGAGGCTGTGATGCATGGACCGTAGCGACTCATATGAAGTTCTTTTGACATGGTGTTCTTCATGAAACATTTTTCTCTAGATCTCTTTTATAACATGTTAAATTTTTAGAATTTATTAAGATCGTTTACTAATTTTTCCAGAATTGTAATTAAAGGAGTGCATTCTGTTTTATCCGAAAATTATTTTATTTTCAAGGACAAATGAATTGCTCTATGAGATATGATATCTTGGGTGGTTAATTATACAGCATATGTTGTGACATTTAGCATATCATATGACATCAAAATTTGATTGAAACCTTTGACATTATTGCATCAAATGCTATTTTGAAAGTGAGACATATATGTGAATGTACATTGTGATGTTGATAATACCGTCGGACCCTTGAGTCGACGATGCCCCGGGAGTGTCGAGATGCCCGAAGGTGTGTGCCAAATGTCCTCGAAAGTTTCGAGATGCCCGGAGGTGTGTGCCGAAAGCCTTGTGATGCCAATTGGGGTACAGGATGCCTGGAGGTGTGTGTCAGAGGTCTCGCGATGCCAGGTTGGGTGCAAGAGTCACGAAAGATGCAAAGATTGGTCCCTGGGGAAAATGAGATCCTTTTGAATATCAAAATGGAAAATGAATCATGCGCATGTATGTGCATATGGCATGGTGCATGAATTGTCTATAAATTGAGTTGGTACTATTTGGCATTGAAAATGTGGTCATTAAGGCATTGAATGGATCTCATGGAGATATACGCATGATTGCATGGATGATATGTGCATTTCACATGAAATCTTAGTTGTCTTGCTTGTTGCATTGTGTAGTTTGATGGATCTTTTACTACTGAGTGGTTGTACTCACCCATTTTTGGGACTAACATTTCAGATTAAGAGATGCCTCTATTACCTGTCACACGTGGTACTTTCTATGGCTTACCGTCTGACGTTGAGGTTGAGTGTTCGGAGCATCCCTGTGTTGGTGTTCGTGGACCGGTGTTCATCCATGTTCGAGTTTTAGTTATGTATGACGTGGGTCTACCTGATGGCCCCATAGTCTAGGAGTTCCTGTCTGTGCATGTTTTGCGCGACGGGGTTATGATGGGAATGCTGCCGCTGCCACCAGCCAATGCATCGGGCTGGGTGTGATTGCGCGTGTGACTGGTAGTGGATGACGCTTTTTGGATAGCCGACACCGGATGATGGATCGGTGTACAGGACTGATGTGGGGTCGGGTACTTTTGGGTTATAGCCGAGCTTAGTAAAACCTTGGCCTTTTGATGTATCGACTCGTGATGTCCATCATAGTTATGTAAATAAAAGTGGTTCAGCTTTAACTTATGTATGAAATGTGCAGTTGGTGTACATTGCATTGCATTATCTTGTTGAGCATGGGGTAGGGAGATATTGATTATGCTTTTGATATATGAACTGCGCTGGGACCAATTCAAATGATACAAACCCCCAGGATTTATGGACCCACTATAATTCAATGGTATCAGAGTGACTTGTTATTAGGACAAGTGGAAAGTAAGCGAACTGTAGCGACCCTAGTGGATCGAGGGCCATTTCGTGGGTGCCACATTTGGGAAGTTTCTCGGAACCATTGCTTGCGAGTTAACACCACTATTTACAACTTGAAAGCAAATTACCAAGGATATGAGAAACACTATGATTAGGATTGTAGAGGTAGTTTGCTTGTCTGGCATGAAATTCCATTCATGTTTTAAATAAATTTAACATCATTATTAATATTTCCTTGCTTTCTAAACACGATTATCTTCATACTAGCTACAGAAAAATGGATTCCACGATCCTAAATGTATGGAAAAGTGATTTAAAAACTGCTCGCCATGGTAGCTCTCAATCATTCTCGTATCATTTGAAGAATCTGTTGGAGAGAGTGAGAAGAGATCAATGCACAAATCTCGTCACTTTTTTGAGTTCAAAGGAAAGGAACAAGGAAGGTACGAATCTTGTTCTAGGATTGTTTTAATTGACCTGTCAACATTAAATGGACTTTCATTACCTGTTGATTACTACTTTGTGATAACTTTCTATTTTTCATCTTTTTTATTGCAGATATTGATTGACGTAGATAAGGCTAACATAGCAAAACAAAAGATACGACACACCTTAGAGAACAAAAGTTCGGCTAGAATAACAGCAGAAAAGGTACTCCCATCTTTACTTAAATTTTTTCGATCCCTTATAAGTGATATTTTCATTGTGTAAATCAATAATCTCACTTTAGAAAAGATTCTGCTGAAGTGATATATTTTTGGACCTAAGGTAAAGATGTCTAGAAATATTTGCGACTTTCCAACAATACATGTGTTTTGAATAGCAGTTGTCATAGGAAGAAAACATAGAATGTGTTCTAGAATTGCCTCCTTAAGATTGTCTATGTTCTCAGCACCTGCATTGATAACTTGTTATTCCCATAGCTCTCTGATTTGGGTTTGCTAGTGATGGCACAATAATCCGTACTTGGTTCAAGTTTATCTAGCACACATAGTCCACCATCATTAACAAAAGAGTTGTACAGTAGCTAGAGTTGTAAAGTAAATTTGGGATGATGAAACCTGGACAATTTTCTATTACTTTGGTAACCTGACTACAGTTTGGTTTAATGAGAGATCGAAAAACAAAAAAGTACTGCAATCCTTGAGTACCCAAGTACTAGCTGTGCCATCGCACACATCCCCACAATTGTTGAAAAGTTATTTAATATAGTTCATCTAGTGTCAACAAATGTTATGCAGTCTTGGCAGTGACAATATTGCTGCTACAATTTATTAGGAATTTATACAGTTATATGGGCAGATGATGAATGGATCAAGAAAAGAGGGCAAGTTGGAATAATTAGTCTAAAATTAAAACCTAAAGTCTAACTTCCTAGTGTGTGTTTTCATATGGTTTTGGTCGATGAAGTGATATAACAAATCAGCAAGGAACAACTATAGTTAGAAAGAATGTGATTACTTTCTCAATTTGATATCTCTAGACATCTTTTCCTATTTCACAGGAAAGTGTGAAATATTGAATGTCTTCTTGATACAATTCATTCAGTTATGCTTATTAAACCAAGTTCTGGCACATGACAAGAAGCAGAGTTAAGGATCAAAGGCAATCATACGTATTTATGACTTCATTGGGTGTTGCGCTTATCGATCCTTTCTTTGGGTGTTGCTCTTTCTTTCCATGTTTCCAGATAGTCACTGTCGGGCTCTCTTGTCCCTCTCTGTATAGATCTTGGAGTGTTATAGCATCTTTTATAATGAGGGGATGTCGAAATGTTGCCCATTTTGGCACTTGAGAGTGGTTAGGGACACAGTCAAATGCTTGGAAATGGTTTATGTTGATGTATGGGTTTACTAGATTACCTAATACCATATGCTGATTATCTTACACTACTCTACTTTTGGCCCTCAATCAATTTCTTCTTCTTCTTCTTGCTCTTAAGGTTAGGCTTCTATTTTCATAATTGAACTTCTCAAGTTTGCTGGGTTGCAGCAATGATTGTGATTTGTGAAGTCTGCCTCTTGGTTTACAGCCATTTGGAATTGGTTGTAGTATTTTTCTGATGCTTTGGCCACTCAAAACTATGTTTTTGCAATGAAGTGAACGGAGCTCCTCTATTTATGTCTCTGCATTTTTTTCAAGTGATGGAAGATGTGGTTGATCACGTTTTGCTCATTCTGTTTAAAGAAATAAGCTTTATCTTGCCTATGTTTTGCTATGCTTTACAAATTAATTGTGAGCCCCTATGTATATTAATTTTATTACTTTCTGTGATCTAAGCTCCCTCTAAATCCTTCTCCTATCCAAATTATTGAAGGTTTAGTTGGGTAATGTTCAAGTGATCAGTGACATGATTTCTTGTATTGGTTTCATGCCCATTATGCTTAGTGCTCTTTCCCCCACTCGTTTGATTAGTAGGATGATGACCATCGTAACATGCAATTGAGATCTCTAAACATCATTTTGTGCTCTCCATCGTCGAGTGTTATCTCCAAAGGTATAGTGGTCATTGTAGAGCTTGCATTCTAACTATCTGTTTTTGTCATAAATGTCTTAGGTCTAGCAAAAAAGAACTAAACAACTACTTGTGCCCGTTGTTGAAGAAAGCTCATTGGAAGAACTAGTAAAATTCTTGATTTTTCAATGTATGAGGCTAGAAAATATTTTCTAGTGATGATAGAACCTCTTTCACGTGCAGTTGAACCTTATGTTGGCGATCTGCAGCTGTATGTTCGAGCTGCAGAGAAAACACAGCAACATAGTGTTTTTGTTGCAGCAATGGACATAGGTAAAATTGACCATCGTCCTTTAGTATGTCTAGACAATTTTTTCGGATCTTGTGAAAATGGTGAAAGTCCATTGGTCTTTTCGCAATTCTGCGAGACTTGATATCAGTTTCCCTTGAAATTCCTAACGCTTCTCTATTATTTTTCTTCCCGCACAAAGATCTTAGGGGTACTTGTTCACAGGACTCCTCTGCAAGTTTTGATGTAATAAGAGTCAACCTTCTTGTCATGTTCCTCTATAAGTTTTTTGTTGTCCTGGCTAGTGCAGCTTATGCTTTTGTTTCCTTCACCGATGTCTGCAATCTATGGAGAGCTGATCGCACTTTGATCGCACTTTTTCTCAAGATCAACACGCAATTCTTTTCCCTAGTGGCTTTCAAGAGGAATAATGTTGTTCGGCATGGCAATGTCAATCCTGGCATGTAGTTCTTGTTACAAAATCGCACATCGATTCCAAAAAAAAAATAACGCTTGCAAACAATTCACTAGACAAAATATAGTAATAAAAGAACAGAATCAGAAGAACACGTCAGAAAATTTGTTATCGAAATTCATCCAAACCTGGGCTACGTCTCCGTGCAAAGGCACTCTACAAATCCACTAGACTTCGAAAAAAATTGGAATACAACAATGATCTTCTTTCAAGATCATGGCACAAAGAGATTGAGAACCCCCATTAAAAAAAAAAAAAACTCACTATTTTCTTCTATCTTTTTCTTGCTTCTCTATTTCCTTTTTTAGTGTCTTGATGGCTAGGGTCTTGCCATCGCTAATATAAAGGTATCACTTTGAACCTAAAAGCAAATTTGATAGAAAAGACAAAAAAGGCCCCTAAAAACAAATATTTAGCTTCATCTATAACAATCTCCCACTTGAAGACAAATATACCTAAGCACCAAACAACTTTGCGTCCATCTTCTTCAAAAAATAGTAGTTGAAAAACTTGTGCCTCTACGATATTCCTCATAAATCAACATGGAGTAATACCAATGGTAGTAGTACAAAAAATATGATTCTCTCTGTCTCCTACCTCGGTCAACATGTCAGCTGGATTCTTCGAGTCATCAATCTTCTATACCTTTAGCTCATTATATTTCAATGCTGACTTGATAAAGTGATAACGCTTCTTGATATATCTAGTCCTTGAGTGATAAGCTGCATTTTTTGTTAAGTGCACTGCACTTTGACTATCACTCCACAGTGTACTAATTGGCTATTTTTGATGTAATCTTGTAACCACATAATTTCCTTGAAGGCTTCTGTGATCGCCACGTATTATGCCTCTATCATCGATAAAGCCATTACTTTTTGTAATTGAGATACCCAACTCACTGTTGTACCTACAACTGTAAAGATATATCCAGTAATACTCTTACCACTATCTCGATCACCCAAATGATCTGCATCTACATAACCCTGCAACTCTAGAGATGTATCACCATAACAAAGTGAGTAATTTGAAGTACTTGCTAGATATCTCAATATCTATTTTACTACATTCCAATGCTCTCTGCTTGGGTTATGCATATATCGACTCACAACTCCCACTGCATGTGCAATGTCTGGTCTCATGCTCACCATGGCATATATCAAACTTTCCATTGCTGATGCATATGGAACTACTGCAATCTCATCTTTCAAAACCTGAGTGCTTGAACACATATCCTTGAAAAGTTTGAAGTGACTCGCTAGAGCAGTTGTAACCGGTTTTGCTTTGTCCATGTTAAATCTCTTTAACACATTGTTCAAATAGTCTTCCTGCGACAATTATAATTTCTTATTTTCCCTGTCTTTGATGATTTTCAAGCCTAAAATATTCTTGGCCTCTCCCAAGTCTTTCATAGCAAACTGTGATGATAACATCTTCTTCACTTCTACGATTCTCTTCATATCGGAACTAACCACTAACATGTCATCCACATATAAAGAGAGATACACAATGTCACCATCATCATATTTGCGAAAATAAACACAATAATTAGATTTACAGTGTGCAAATCCTTTTTCATTTATGAAACCATCAAATTTTAGGTACCATTGCCGCGGAGCTTGTTTCAAGCCATACAAGTTTTTCTTCAAGCGACATACCATGTGCTCCTTACCTTTAACTTCAAAACCTTTAGGTTGTGCCATGTATAGTTCTTCATCTAAGTCACCGTTACGTCTAACTACTCAAGATGAAGATCCTCCACTGCAACTATACTCAACATAACTCTAATTGATGTCATTTTCACTACAAGTGAAAATATCTCAAAGTAGTCGATCCATTCTTTTTTAGAAAAGCCTTTGACTACAAGTTTCGCGTTGTATCTAATGCTACATCTACTTCATTCTTAATCATGTACACCCATTTGTTTAATAAAACTTTTTTACCTGTGGGCAACTAGGTCAACTCCCAAGTTTTGTTCTGAAGTAACGAGCTCATCTCGTCTTTCATAGCACACTCTCACTACAAGTGAGACGTGTCTACCTTTGCCTCATCGTAAGTCTCCGGTTTTCCTGAATCTGTATATAAGATATGGCTCAGAACAGTATTAGCTGATGAATCAAAAATTATTTTTAGTTTTCTCACATGTATAGACATCCTCAAGACGGGTACTTTAGAGTTGTTAGTCTGCTCCGAATCATTGTGTTTCTCTTGAACTACCTCTTCACTGATAATAGGCTCATCTTGAACCTCTCTTTCAAGTGCACTTTGATCTACTTGAAACATCTTCACGAGCATTGTGTCTAATTCAACATATTCTGATTCTACTACCTTTTCATGCTCTGTTTGACAATCTTTGTACATCTTTTCTTCATGGAATACCATATTGTGACTACGGATAACTTTGTTATTCTCATAATCTCAAAGCCTATAGCCATACTCGTCACCACCGTATCCGATAAAGATGCACTTCTGGAACTTAGCATCAAGCTTTTTTTTATCCTTCTTGTTAATCAAAGCATATGCAATACAACCAAACACCTTTAGATGTAAATAATTAATATTTTTACCTGACCACTGTTCTTGTGGTATTTTTCCATTCAACGCACTAGATGGACTTATGTTGATAAGATAAATAGCTACATCAACTATGACAGCCCATAAGTGTAGTGGGAGACCCGCGTGTAGCCTCATGCATCTCGCACGTTCTAGAATAGTCATATTCATCCTTTCAGCTATACCGTTCTCTTGAGGAATTCTAGGAACAGTCTTCAACCCGTGTATGCCATCTCGACTTAAATATTCTGCAAATTCCTTACTCGTATATTCATCACCATTATCAGATTTCAAAGCTTTAATCTGATAACCTGTCTCTTTTTCTACCATGGTCTTCCACATTCTAAACATCCCTAATACTTTTAACTTTTCTCTAAGAGCATATACCCAAGTCTTCTTTGTCGCATCATTAATGAAGGTGACAAAATATCTCTTACCGCCATAAGAGAGTTCCTGAGCAAGTCCCCATACATCAATATGAACCAACTCTAGCTTTTGACTTTTATTTTATTGCCCATTCAATTGAAAACTAATAACTTTTTGTTTTCCATAAATGCAACTCTCACAAAAATCTAACTCAACTTTTTGTAAACCCGGAAGTAATTTCCTCGAGTGTAATTACTTTACACATTTTTCACCAAGATGTCCCAAATGATAATGCTAAAGAGTAGACAAATTACCCGTAGCCATTATAATTGCAACCATATCACTAATATTGTCTCCTTGGAGAAGGTAAAGTGTACATGTACGCTTTCCCTTTGCTACTATTCTTACCTTTGAGGTTATCTTCCACTCTCCACATCCAAAGGTTGTTACCAAACCTTTTTGGTCAAGTTTACTAGTTGAAATTCGATTTTTCTTTAATTCCGGAATATGCCTAGTTTCACGCAAAACTAGACGTCCTCCACCTAAGATGTTCACAGTCACAATTCATTTCCCAACAATTGGACACATGTGACCATTTCCCAAAACCACTTGTCCGAAATCTCCACTAGCATAATCATCAAATATGTCTCTTTGCGAGGTGCAATGAAAAGAAACACCGGAATCAATAAACCATTTATCTGTTGTCAAGTCAAACCCTGCAAACAAACACAAGTTATCTAGCAAAGATTCATCGCTAACCACATTAGTTCATTGATTCTCATCTTGCTGCTTCTTTTTGTAGGCTTCACACCGAAACCTCTGGTGTCCGATTTTATGACAAAACCAACACTCATCTTTTGTAACCTGTCTCTTACCCCTTGATTGTGACCTGCCATACCCGCTGAATTTTCCTCTACTTTTACTTCTTCCACGGTTCTCCACTACGAGTGCTATTGAAGATGTAGATGAAGAAAAATTATCTCCACCTGAAACTTTCCTTCGTATCTCTTCATCCATGATACTACTCACAGCATCATCAAGAGTTAAATCATCCTTCATGGTGCTCGAAATTCCTTACACTGCGGTATTGTAGCTTTCTGGAAGAGAACATAAAAATAATAAAGTTTGAAGCTTCATATCTAAATTCATGCCAGCGGATTCCAATTGACCCATGACCTGCGTGAAACTATTAATATGCTCTACCACAAAACCTTTATCAGATAACTTCATATTAACCAGTTTCTTTAACAAAAATACTTGATTTAATGTGGACGGCTTTTCATAAATATTTGTTAGAATATCCATGGCTTCTTGTGCAGTTTTTGCTTTGCGATGTGGTACCCTGTCTTTTTTGTCAACCCTAGACGAATTGCACCTAATGCTTTTCGATTAAGAATTTTCCATCCGGCTTTTGCTGTCGGATCCACTTCTACCATCTCAGGTTTCCAACCCTCAAATGGTGTATAGAGATCTTTTTGATAAAGATAATCCTCTACTTGTAGTTTCCACCATCCGAAATCGTCCCCATTAAACTTATTGATTCTGATTTTATCTTCTGCCATCATGTTTGCTTTCAATCAAACGTCACCAAAAACCCTTAATGTTCTCAATTAGCCAACCCAGGCTTTGATACCAGTTATTACGAAATCGCACATCGATTCCAGAAAAAATAATGCTTGCAAATAATTCACCAGACAGAATATAGTAATAAAACAATAGAATCAGAAGAACACGCCAGAAAATTTGTTATCAAAGTTCACCCAAACCTGGGCTATGTCTCCGCGCAGAGGCACTCTGCAAATCCACTAGACTTTGAAAAAAGTTGGAATACAATGATGACCTTCACTCAAAATCAAGGCACAAAGAGATTGAAAACCTCAATTAAGAAAAAAAACTCACTTTTTTCTTCTCTCTTTTTCTTGCCTCTCTATTTCCTTTTTAGCATCTTGACCGCTAGGGTCTTGCCATCGCTAATATAAAGGTATCACTTTAACCTAAAAGCAAATCTAATGGAAAAGACAAAAAAAAACCCCTAAAAACAAATATTTTGCTTCATCTATAATAGTTCTTAGCATATCCTTCATGTCTAGCATGTGAATAAAGCCTAGGATATGAATTATCAGCTGCATGTTGATAGTGAATTCTGTTTGGTGCTGAAACGGATATAAAATGAAAACCTAGAAGTAGGAAATAAGGCTATGGTAGAAGGAGCTTCGATCAGAATTCAGCAAGTCTCTGATGTTATGATCTGGTGTCTATTTGAATTATGATTCTCCAACTGAAGAACACCAATATTCTGTACAGCGTCATCTCATCGTGTGGTGTCCTTTACTTAAAATTCTATTTTCCCCCGATTCCTCATTGCTTGCTCATTGAGTGTTGTATTTTTGCAATTTCCTCACCGAGTTTGACAAAAGTCGGGAGCTCTTAGAATAACCTGGTCACCAGAATCAGGAGATTGGGAGTTGGGATCCAGGAAAACAAAATTAGAGAGAAAATTAGTGCTGCCTATCTAATAAAGAAGCTCAGCCGATCTACAAATTGGCAATGTTTCCAGTTTTCCTCATCATAGCACATATCATCTACATTGTTGTGGCTTTGGTTGTTTTACCCTTTTGAGAATGCGTTGTGCTAATCCTAGGAAACTGATCTACTCCTTCAACACAAATACTTAAGCGGAAGGAAGCATTCATGGTATCGTTTCGGGCATTCTGGAACAGTCCTGTCGGCCCTGAGACGACCCATTTTTTGGGCCCAGTCGCCAATTGGGGAAATTGTCGTCGTAGTTAGTACCTCTCTTTCTTGCCCTTTATGGTAGAGAATTAAGGCGGGTCACCTTCTCAACTAGCTTCTGTTGTAATTCACAGGAAGTGATGGACACGAGAAAACTTCCATACATGATATCAGGCAATATGACAGCAGGTGACCAAACTTCCATCTGTTAATCTTCGGCTCTTAGGGCGAGAAGACATTCATCTCTTCATTTTATCTGTCCTGTGCAGTCATGTGTGTACTCGGCATGTTCATGAGGTTTGCATGGATGGTGCAACTCAGATATCTGCACCTAAAGAGAAGGCCTAGAGGGAGGTTAAGTTCGAGCTCATCAATATATCCGGTTGGACCCACATTTACTTAAAAACTTAAACCAATGAGTTACGAATCAACTAAAATATATTAACTGCTTTGCATCACACCATTTATCCAATACGAGATTCTTAAACTAGGTATCCTTATGCATCAACTTATCTCAAGTTGAGTCTTCATTCACGTGCAACTTCATCCTTACTCTTTTTTCTGCAAACCAAACCATAAAGTCTGCTATCATGCATGCATTGCTACACTATTATGCCCACTGGCTTGAAAATTGAGTTGGTCACAAGATTCCTTCCTTGAGATATTCACCAAATATCAATGCACATTCAAAATGGTCTACCAATCAACTGTCGACTTTGATACTATTTATTGAGAGTAAACACCAAAAGTCTAATACCTTCAGCTATGAAGATAGCCTAGAGAGAGTCCAAGTTTAAGCCCGTGATCAACATTTACTCAAAAACTTATATCAATGTTATATGCCAACTAATATATAAATTTAACTGTTTCACACCACACCACTTATTCAATTTAGGATTCTTCATCAGAGCTAGACCACTCGGTACACAGTTGTGCACACCCACGTGCAACCGTTGGATTTTGTGTCATTATCCTTTTATATAACTATTAATCCTCAACATTTTGTCGCTTATTCTGCAGACCCCTGTTATCGATCTTGGCGTGCACAGTTGTGCACCGATCAGACTCGGTGGGCAACGGGTGCACATATCACCCGATGCACCTCAGGTTCGACTACTTTTCTTCATTAGGGATCATTAAAATATATTGAAGTTCTTCATATTTCTCTCTTTCGCATCCAATATTGTTCATGGTCACCTATACATGTGGCTCAACTTTCTTTTTCTGGTTTTTACATAATTGCGGGTTGTTTGCGGGTTGTTCACATATATATGTTCCATGCACCAGATTTCTCACCACAAGGATTCTTCAATCTTCGCTCAGGCACTCGCAAAATAAGGATGGAGCCTCCGCCCAGTGACTTGATGCCACCCTCATTCATTTTCCCCATCGGTTTTGTCTTGTCGCACGAGACTCTAGAATTATATGCTTGTGCAGACATATCGGATCTATTTTATGCCTATCGATTTTGTCTTGTTGCACGAGACTCTTGAATAATATGCTTGTGCAGACGTATCGGATCTACTTTATGCCGGAAATGATTTAGGGAGAAAAAAGTTATTCAGTGCTTGCCAACTTGTTCTTTTGACTTCAACCAAAAATTTAAAAAAAAAAAATTAAAAAAATTGTCCTCTCCACTCCACGCAAATCCACAAAAAATCCGGATTTCAAGATGGCCCAGCCTTTCTCAACGATGCGTTAGGTGATAATTCATTATTGTAATAATGACGAAGGAATGCGAATACACTTCTGATAAAATGGGTTTCGATAGGGGACCAAAGTTACTTTAGTCTCTCTGATAATGGTGAAAGTGGGACATGATCAATCATCTCAGACAGAATCCTTCTTATTACTTTTTGCTTCTTCCATGACTTGTTTCCATCTAAGTGCAAGAAGCGGCAGCGGCAACGGAGGACGACGTTATGTTTCGTAACTGTAATAACTGAAGGACTCCCGCTCTCGTCTCTCTCTCTTCTCTCCTTCATCTTCTGCTTCCCCTTTCCATGGCGGCCCGGCCTAACCCCTCCCGCCACTCCACCGTCGACCCCAGCAGCGGCTACTGCTCCGCCACCAAGACCTTCCACAGCCTCCGACCCCCAGCCCCTCTCCCTCCTCCTCTCCCAGCCCCTCTCCGTCTTCCACTACGCCCTCTCCCTCCTCCCCTCCTCCTCCTCCTCCTCCTCCACCTTCCTCGTTGACTCCTCCTCCGGCCACCGCCTCTCCTACTCCGACTTCCTCCGCCGCGTTCGCTCCCTCGCCCTCTCCCTCCAGTCCCGCTTCTCCCTCTCCAAGGGTGACGTCGCCTTCATCCTCGCCCCTACCTCTTTGCATGTCCCCGTTATCTACTTCTCCCTCCTCTCCATCGGCGTCGTCGTCTCCCCAGCCAATCCTCTCGGCTCCCCCTCCGAGATCGCCCACCAACTCCACCTCTGCCGGCCGGCCATCGCCTTCTCCACCTCGCAGATTGCTCCCAAGCTCCCTCCGGTTCCGCGAGGCACGGTCCTGATCGACTCGCCCGACTTCGAGTCCATGCTGACTCAGTACAGCTCCAGCGGCGAAGGTCCTGTGGTAGAGACTATGCCTCCGAACCGAGTCGAGCAGTCTGATTTGGCCGCCATCCTGTTCTCGTCAGGCACAACAGGCAGAGTCAAAGGAGTCCTGATGACTCACCGGAATCTGATTGCGCCGATCGCGGGGCTTTATCACATGCGGCCCGAGCTGCCCCTCGTGTCCCTCTTCACGGTGCCTCTGTTCCACATGTTCGGGTTCCACGTGCTGCTCAGAGCATTCGCGTTCGGGGAGACGGTGGTTCTGATGGAGAAGCCCGATTTCGTGGCCATGTTAAGGGCGATCGAGAAGTACCGAGTGACGCACACGCCGGTGTCCCCGCCACTGATCGTGGCGTTCGTGAAGTCGGAGATCGCAGGGAAGTACGATCTTAGCTCGCTCCGTTCGCTCGGATGCGGTGGCGCTCCGCTTGGGAAGGAGGTCGCCATCCGGTTCAGAGAAAGATACCCCCATGTGGAGATCACTCAGGTAAATTTATAATTAATATATGGTGGGGCAAGATCAAAATTGAGATGCTTTTGTCAATGCTTATTTGTTTATCCACTAACTACTAAATTTTTCACATTTTCACAAAATAATACTTGGTCGAATGCTAATCTGTGATACAGCCTCAGATGGATGCGTGATTAAACTATTAATTAATATTCAATTTGATTGTGAACTCTCATGATTCCTGGTTTTAAAGTGTTCGGACAATGAATCTGGTATGTGATTAAATGAGAAGAAGAAGTCTCCTCCAATTGTCAGCTTTTGACTTCTTTTGGAGACAGTCCAGCCCGGCATTAGAGCTGGCGAAATAGGTCATAAATCCATATTATTACCCATTTTTAGTTAAATGGATCATATATGGGTCAAGTGAAAGTTAAATATGAATCATAAATGAGTCAAGTGAAAGTTAAATGTGCGTCATAAATTGGTTAAGTGACAGTTAAATGTGTGTCATAAATGGATATAAGAAAGTAAAATACAAAAAAAATAGGTCTAAATGAGTTATTAAGAAACCCACTTTAAACTCGTGTCCTTTTTTAACATTATAAAAAAAAATTAATAAAAAATCGAAATTATAATTATTTTTTATATTTCAATTTTTTTTCTTTTTCTTTTTTCTTTCTTTTTCTTCCTTCCTTAGCCGGCGGCTGGTAGGGCGATAGCCGGCTGCTAGCCGGTGACAGCCAAGCTAGCCAATCTAATGAGGCCGAGGCCCCGCCCGATGACCGGCGAGGCCGAGGCCTCGCTCGATGACTAGCGAGGCTTGAGCTTGCCGGCATCGGGCGAGGCCGAGCCTCGCCAAATTTGGTGAGACTCGAGGCCCCACCGGCAAGCTCAAGCCTCGCCGGTTGTCGGCGAGACTCTCGAGCTTGTCATCGAGGCTCGAGCTCGCCAACATCGGGCGGGGCCTCGGCCTCATCGTATCGGCGAGATCAAGCCCCACCCGACGCCGGCGAGCTCGATCTCGCAAGTGGCCGGTCACTAGCCAAAGAAGAAGAAAAAGAAAAGAGAAAGAGAAAATAATTATTAATAATTAAAAATTATATTTTAAAAATTAACATAATTAAAAATTATATTTTAAAAAATTAAAAATTCGATTTTTAAAAAATATTTTATAAAGAATTATAAAAATTTTGCATTAAATTTGTATTGCATAAAAATATTTTAACAATACTTTTTTATTAAAAAAATCATAAAAATGAGTTTTTTTTAGGTTTAGTTAAAAAAATTTCATATTACGTTTTTAGTTATTCAATGGTTTGTTCACTTCAAATAAGAGAAGCATGTGCATAGTTTAATTTTTTTATTTATTTTATTTACTATTTTTAATTTAATTTGAAGTTTTAATTCAATTAGTATATAGTAGAAGTAGGTTTTCTTAGAATATTAATAGGTTTTAGCAATATGGGTCGGGTATGGGTCGGGTACGGGTTGGGTTGAGTATGAGTCACTTGATTTACATTACAAGAATATGAGTCAAAACGAGTTAAATGGATCAAATATGGGTCAATCCATTTTCGAGCCTACCCATACCCAACCTAACCCACCCATTTGCCACCTCTAGCCGACATGAGCACCTTCCACTTGCTTGCACTACGGTCCGAGGAGGAGCGTAGCAGCAAGTGGTGCATTATTAGATCCTGAGTCCCATCGAGCGTAAGTGAGCTCGACACTCAAAATTTGTGCAACTATCTAACCAAGTCAGCGAGTTTGGTTACTTCCATGAGAACTTAAGCCCCCGCCCGCTATCAGGAATGGATCACCGTAGATATAACCAGGGCGTTTTTCAATTGTTGTTAATTGGAAGGATTGATTGAAAGTAACAGATGCATTGATTGAACCGTGTGGGTTAAAATGATTACTTTAAGGAATAACTAGTTTATCAAGCTCTAACTTCTACGCGCCCGTCTTGTACTTTCTCGACTACTATGCCAATGGCTTCCTGCCCTTGCTAATCTGGGAAACTATCAGACTTCTGTTTCAGCTCAGCTTTATGTTTGAAATATCAAATTGTTCTTCTGATTTCTAGGTTTATAATAGGACAAGACTATGATGCTACTAATACTACCTCAGATTTCTAACTTCAAGGGTCAAAACTCTTATTGTATAGTAGGGATATGGTCTGACAGAGACATGTGGAGTGGCAACTAGGACATCGGGACCTGATGAGGCCAACCACCACGGTTCTGTTGGTCGCATAATTCCTAATATGGAAGCGAAGATTGTTGATCCTAGCACTGGGGATGCCCTGCCTCCTGGTCAGAGAGGAGAGCTGTGGTTGCGAGGCCCATCAATCATGAAATGTAAGGATTGGCCATAGTTAGAAGATTCATTCAACTGTGTGGAAATAACAGCTTCCTTTAACAATTCTGACTGGAAGTTATCCATCAGTTTATCGTGCTTCTTCCCTAGCGTCAAATGTCGGGCTCTTTTTCTGAGTGGTCTTACTTGATTTGCTGCTGATTGCAGGACTCTATATACATTTTATTGACAGGTTGCCATTGTTCCCTCTTTGGACACATCTTTCTTTAACAGTATATTTCTAAATATGTTGCATTTCACCTCATAATGATTGCCAAGGTTCACATCTTTTTGTCTTTATGGAACCCAATTTCGAGGATTAATAATTATAACAACCAGTACTGGGCGAATTGGTCGTTTCATGATGGACACAATAGAAAATGAATCTACGTTGTCCAGAATTTTGGTTGCCCTTGTCAATGGGAAGTTCAAACTGCTAGCTTGTAAGTTAGTTGCCTTAGACATGGTGCTATGCGAATAATTAATGCTAGCGAGTACTACTACTGCCTTCCGAGTATTTTTTTTTCATCATTCACAATTCAAAAATTGATCCAATGAATAAATACTCTCCAAAATCCCCACATTAGAATGGTGCTAAAAATAGGTGACTGGAGTTGCAGGTTATGTAGGGGATGAGAAGGCAACTGCCGAAACAATCGACTCGGATGGTTGGTTGAGGACTGGGGACCTTTGTTATATTGACTCGGAGGGCTTCTTGTTCATCGTGGACCGACTGAAGGAGTTGATTAAATACAAGGCATATCAGGTGACTAGTTCAAAATGGCCTTCTTTTCCAGTGGTTTTTTGCTGGTCGGTTGCCTTTTCTCATCGAGTGGCGATGGATCATCGTATGCATCTCTCAGGTTGCTCCTGCTGAGTTGGAACAGCTTCTTCACTCCAACCCTGATGTTGCGGATGCTGCTGTGATTCCGTATGCATCTTCACTTCCTCGAACCTTGTCTTACCTCTCAACTTACATTTTGCAGAAGTCAAATCTTAAGCGTTCTTTTTAGTTTTAATATTTGGTATGATTTGTATGCATTGCCGTCTCCTGTCTCAAACTTTTCCGACACCCTTAAATTTGCATCTGTTAGTAGGATGTGCTCTGCGTTTTTTTTTTCAGAGACTATCGCTCATTGAGGATGTTACATCAGTTTACATATTGGCATTTCAATCGAATTTCCATCATCAAACGAGTTCATCAGAATTTCTTGGACTATTTTTCTTCTTGCCATATCTTAACTCACAGTAGTCATATGTTGCTTCTGTTGATCCACTTTTTCTGTGTTTTGTGATTATGTGGAAGCAGTTATCCTGATGAAGAAGCAGGGCAGATTCCCATGGCTTTTGTGGTTAGAAAACCTGGAAACAACATTACTGAATCTCAGGTTATGGACTTCATTGCTAAACAGGTGCAATTTGGAATCCACTCAGTGAGTGTACTTCTCTCCTATAAATCAGGGAGATGATTGTTTCAAAACATATAGCAAGGATGCCTTTAGTCATTTGTATGTATCTGCATTAATTTGCACTTAGTTGCTGCTATCTTATGCTCTGTGCTGCTAAAGAATCACAACTTGGTCTCTGGGATCTGTTTCCCGCTAGATAATTTGATAGGAAGTAGATTCCAATTGACGCCGTTTAATACAATAGAGATGGTAAAATAAGAAAAGTAACAATCCATCGAGTAGTGCCTTTTCCCCTCCACTCAGATGTTCTTGCAGTCATGCAGAACTCTCGGACTGAAAGCGAACACAGGATTTTCCACTCATTCAAATCTCATTGATGCAAGGACATTTGTACATAATCTGTGCATGCCATGCATATGTATGTGCTAGCATGAATGGGTCATTTAATTGTCGGGTTCTCTTTGTTCAAGTGCTTTGACTGCTGGGAACTGTACTTTGGACAGTTTTCAGGAATATGTACACGGGAATATAGGACTACCCTAGAATTTTTATCACATTCACAATTAGACTTCACAATATATTGAGTGGTTCCAAATTGTTACTTTGAATATCACCGCAGGTTGCTCCATACAAGAAGATAAGGCGGGTAGCTTTCATCAGTAGCATCCCAAAATCTCCAGCAGGGAAGATCTTGAGGAGAGAACTTCTCAATTTTGCCGCATCTGTCAGATCATCTAAACTCTAGAAAGTATGCTCAGATGAGAAAACTACACTTCCCGGTGCTTGTTGTTTTAAGTTCTTTTGACACTTTTTGGGGCATCTATCTAATTTGGAAGACGAGCAAAGCATTATTAGCGAGTAGCTAATCCATTGTAATTTAAAACCTATAAGAGCTAATTTAGTAATAGCTGTTTCTTGGAGTGAAAGAGGACATAATTGGCACACAATTTTGAGGGTCCCAATTATGTCCTTTGGCTTTCATTAGCAATCTTTTATGCAATATTAGGAATCCCCCCTATAAGACTGCAAGCAGTAGCTACATTCATATGAGATTGTTTAGGACAATGCGTATATTAACTAAGTATCTGCGCTACATAACATATGTCGGGTGTAGTCATGATGGATCTTTAAGTAGTGGTTCCTCATTAGGTGATGATAAATCACTTCATATTCATGTGTTGTCAATTTAGCATTTTGTTCAACCGGTATGGCAGTTGGCTTGCATCTTGATAATCCTACTTCCGAGACAATTTCTAAAACGAATTTTCATTGATTGAGACAAATTCCTATTGGACCGAGCTATCTCAATCCTGAAGAAATATTTTGGAGGCCCCAAATCTTTAATATGGAAACCAAAATGCAGGTGTTTCATTAAATTTTCCAATGGCAAAGTCATCATTTCCCGTATTAAGTATGTCATCAACATATATCAGCGAATAAAGTGATGAAGCACCTTCAATTCAGGTAAATAGAGCATAATCATGTTTGGAATGTTTGAAACCTGCATTTGTGAGGGCAATGGTAAATTTTGCATGTCAATGTTGAGATTCTTGCTTCAGCCCATATAGAGATTTATGGAGACAGAATACCTGAGACTCCCTCTATCTCCATAAACCTTATGGGAATTTCATATATATTTCTTCATTCATATCACCATGGAGGAAGGCATTAGTAATGTCCATTTGTTTCTTTATGGTCAAGTTTCTGACCATAAAGAAACAATACAGAATGGTAACACTATAGTAGAGCATATTTCCACAGATGATGTGGTTCTAGACCCACTAATTAATGATTTTCGCCCTTCTATACTTGAACGGCATGTCGTGACATGGGCTAAGGAGCATCATTGGATGCTATTATTTAGTGGGAGCTATTTTGATTTTGCTCTAATAAAGCTTATATGTGTTGCACATTCAATAAAGTGTTCATGAATGTGTGGTCACCATATTGAATTGATTATATGTAATGAAAATCTCAAGGTATTGTATAAACCTTGAGTGAAGGTTGGGGGCATCTAGTTATCAGTCTTGAACATATGTCTTGATTACACATAAATAAAGGTTAACTATAAAGATAAGACATATGTGGGTTCATTAGAACCATAAGGATATTATCTAGTGGCACATCCGGTTTTCTGTGACATTTAAGGTAAGAGAATAGTGACCGACAAGGGAGATAACACATAAGGTAAAACTCTTTAGGAGGTGTTATTCGTTTACCATATAATCATATTGAATCCATATCAATAAAGTTGAAAGCATTTATGACCATTGAAGACTCTGTATGAATACATGCAGTTACCGCCATGATTCGGTGTTAGAGACTTTATGAGATATGATTGACTATTAAGAATTGCCACTAGACTAACATAAAGGTGCACACATAAAGTACAGTCTCAATTAATATAGCCCAAGTGAGAGAATGTAAGAGTTTTCCTTATGTGAACTACATTAATTGAAATTGTAATTACCATTTTACAGAGTTGATCTAATAAGTTAAGGCATAAGATTTTCTTAATGGTCGAATATAGGCCTGGCATTGTGTGGGCCGAGTTGGGCCCGGCTCGTGATGAGAGGGCCTGTCCAAAACTCTATAAATAGCACTAAGGTCCATCATCTAGCCCTCATTCTTCCATGAAGTCTCTCTCACCTCACATAAGGCAAATCGTGAGTGGTGATCTCATCGAGTCAGGAACCGAGGGTCATAGAAGAGAAGATCTTCAACATTAAAGGCTCGGATTACTTTTGGATCGTTATTATTCCGCATAAAGAACGATGAATTCCAAATAAGGTACGCAAACCTTTGTATTCTCCTCCTACATGTTCAGTTTTCTAGCTACGCCGATCCTAGAAAGCCGCTTCGACGGCCAACAAGTGCAGCTCGAATACCTTTACCTAAGGAGATCGCTTAGAGAGAGGCTAAGTCTTGGATCTACATTTACTTAAAAACTTAAGCCAATGAGTTAAGACCAACTAGAATATATTAACTACTTTACACCACACCACTTATCCAATGTGAGACTCTTAAACTAGGTATCCTTATGCATTGACTTACCTTGAGTTGAGTCTTCATCCACGTGCAATTTCATCCCTAGTCTTTTCCTCCAAACCGAACTATAAAGTCTGCTATCAGGCCTACATTGCTACACCATTATGCCCATTGGCTCGAAAATCGAGTTGATTACAAGATTCATTCCTCGAGATATTCACCAAATACCGATACACTTTCAAAATGGTCTACCAATCAACTGTCGACTTTGATACCATTTATTGGAAATAAACACCAAAAGTCTAATACCTTCACCTATGGAAATAGCCCAAAGGGAGTCCAAGTTCGAGCCCGTGATCAACTTTTACTCAAAAACTTAAATCAATAAGTTATGTGCTAACTAATATATAAATTTAACCGTTTCACACCACACCACTTATTCAATTTAGGATTCTTCATTAGAGCTAGATCACTCAGTGCGTGGTTATGCACACCTGCGTGCAACCCTTGTATTTTGTGTCATTTTCCTTTGGTATAACTATTAATCCTCAGCATTTTGTCGCTTATTCTGCAGACCCCTTTAATCGATCTTGTTGTGCACAGTTATGCACCGATTAGACTCGGTGGGCAACGGGTGCACATATCACCCGATGCACCTCAGGTTCGACTACTTTTCTTCCTTAGGGATCATTAAAAAATATAGAAGTTCTTCATCATTCTCTCTTTCGCATACAATATTGTTCATGGTCACCTATACATGTGGCTCAACTTTCTTTTTCTGCCTTTTACATAATTGCGGGTTGTTCACATGTATATGCGTCATGCCCCAGATTTCTCACCACAAGGATTCTTCAATCTTCGCTCAGGTACTCGCAAAAGGATGGAGCCTCCGCCCAGTAACTTAATGCCAATTTCTACCCTGCCCTGATTCATTTTCCCTATCGGTTTTGTCTTGTTGTACGAGACTCCTGAATAATATGCTTGTGCAGACATAACGGATCTACTTTATGCCGGACATGATTTAGGGAGAAAAAAGTTATTTCAGTGCTTGCCAGCTTGTTCTTTTGACTTCGACCAAAAATAAAATTAAGAAAAAAACTCGTCCTCAAAAAATACGGATTTTAAGATAGGCCAGCCTTTCTCAAGGATGCGTCATTAATACTAAAGGCAATGGGATCGGTTCAACTCGAGAACCAAACCGAACCAATCTTATCCCATCACTTTCTAGCGAGTGTACATGGAGATTGATTTAATTCCTAGGAAAAAAAATTTGGAAACCAGCCTTAATGGGTTCGGTTCCAACTTCCTAGCCTTGAACCAATTATTTCTACTCAAGACCTAGCGACCGGTTTTCCAGGTAGAACCATTTCAAACTAGTTTCAAAGTTGGTTATCAAGTAGAGCTCATTTTAAATCAGTTCAAAACCAAACTCTATAGGTCTCTCCATTAAGAAATTTTACAATAATGATGATGATGATGATGATGATAATAATGAGGTAGAGCATATCAACATAAGTAGGCCGGCTCCCATATTGACTGGTTTTAAATATGATCCCAAAAATTGGGAACCACTCTTATAGGGTAAATTTCAAATTTCTGATCAAAAACCTATAAACCATGCAATCGATTGCCCCTAGTTTACTTTTCCTCCAGCCTTGTTGCCAAAACCTTATGATGCATTCTATATTCCTTGAAGCTAAATATCGTTGCAGTAACAAAAATGGTTTTATGAACTTCATCTCAACAAACAATATCGAGATTGGCATGATGTAGAGATATCCATCATAAGATCAAAATCTAAAATCTAAAATCATTAGTATAGATTGAATTGGTTGGATTAGGGAGGTCTGGCCGGTCTCGGTTTAAAGCATAGAGCAAAAGACCAAAAGCTTTATCTCAAAAGGAAAAGGAGAGAATATTTTCACCGTCAGGTGATAATTAATCATCGTAATAACGACCAAGGAATGAGAATGCACTTCTGATAAAGAGGGTTTCAATAGTGGACCAAAGTTATGTTAGTCTCTCTGATAAGAGAATAATGGCGAAAGTGGGACATGCTCATCATCTCAGACAAAAATCCTTCTTATTAGTTTCTGCTTCTTCCATGTAAGTGCAGGAAGAAGCAGCAGCAGCAGCAAAGGACGACGTTATGTTTTGTAACTGTAATATCTAAAGCACTCCCGCTCTCGTTTCTCTCTCTCTCCCTCTCTCCTCCTTCGGCTCCTGCTTCCCATTTTCATGGCGGCCTGGACTAACCCCTCCAGCCACTCCACCGTCGACCCCAGCAGCGGTTACTGCTCCGCCACCAAAACCTTCCACAGCCTCCGACCCCCAGCCCCTCTCCCTCCTCCCTCCCAGCCCCTCTCCGTCTTCCACTACGCCCTCTCCCTCCTCCCCTCCTCCTCCTCCTCCTCCTCCTCCACCTTCCTCGTTGATGCCCCCTCCGGCCACCGCCTCTCCTACTCCGACTTCCTCCGCCGCATTCGCTCCCTCGCCCTCTCCCTCCAGTCCCGCTTCTCCCTCTCCAAGGGTGACGTCGCCTTCATCCTCGCCCCTACCTCTTTGCATGTCCCCGTTATCTACTTCTCCCTCCTCTCCATCGGCGTCGTCGTCTCCCCAGCCAATCCTCTTGGCTCCCCCTCCGAGATCGCCCACCAGCTCCACCTCTGCCGGCCGACCATCGCCTTCTCCACCTCTCGGATCGCTCCTAAGCTCCCTCCTGGTCAACGCGGCACGGTCCTCATTGACTCGCCCCTGTTCGAATCCATGCTGACTCAGTTCGGCTCGTACGATGACGGTCCTGCGGCAGAGTTGATGCCTCCAAACCAGGTCGAGCAGTCCGATCCGGTAGCGATCATGTTCTCGTCAGGCACAACGGGCAGAGTCAAAGGAGTCCTGATGACTCACCGGAATCTGATTGCGCCGATCGCGGGGCTTTATCACATGCGGCTGGAGCAAGCCGAGCCCGAGCTGCCCCTCGTGTCCCTCTTCACGCTACCTCTGTTCCACATGTTCGGGTTCTACATGCTGCTCAGAGCATTCGCGTTCGGGGAGACGGTGGTTCTGATGGAGAAGCTCGATTTCGTGTCCATGTTAAGGGCGATCGAGAGGTACCGAGTGACACGCATGCCGGTGTCCCCGCCGCTGATCATGGCGTTCGTGAAGTCGGAGATCGCAGGGAAGTACGATCTGAGCTCGCTCCGTTCGCTCGTATGCGGTGGCGCTCCGCTTGGGAAGGAGGTCGCCATCCGGTTCAGAGAAAGATTCCCTCATGTGGAGCTCACTCAGGTAAATTTATAATTAATATATGGTGGGGCAAGATCAAAATTGAGATGGTTTTGTCAATGCTTACTTGTTTATCCACTAACAACCAAATTTTTCACATTTTAACAAAATAATACTTGGTCGAATGCTAATCTGTAACACAACCTCAGATGGATGCGTGATTAAACTATTAATTAACGTTCAACTTGAGTGTGAACTCTCATGATTCCTGGTTTTAAAGTGTTCGGACAATGAATCTCGTATGTGATCAAACGAGAAGAAGTCTCCTCTAATTGTCAGCTTTTGACTTCTTTTGGAGACAGTCCAGGCCAGCATGAGCACCTTTCGCTTGCTTGCGCTACGGTCCGAGGAGGAGCGTGGCAGCAAATGGTGCATTATTAGATCCCGTGTCCCATGGAGTGTAAGCGAGCTTGACACTCGAAATTTGTGCAACTATCTAACCAAGTCAGCGAGTTTGGTTACTTCCATGGGAACTTAAGCCCCCGCCTGCTATCAGGAATGGATCGCTGTAGATATAACCAGGGTGTTTTTCAATTGTTAATAATTGGAAGGATTGATTGAAAGCAACACATGCATTGATTGAACTGTGTGGGTTAAAATGATTACTTTAAGCAATAACTAGTTTATCAAGCTCTAACTTCTACTCGCCCGTCTTGTACTTTCTCTCGACTACTATGCCAATGGCTTCCTGCCCTTACTAATCTGGGAAACTATCAGACTTCTGTTTCAGCTCAGCTTTATGTTTGAAATATCAAATTGTTCTTCTGATTTCTATGTTTATAATAGGACAAAACTATGATGCTACTAATACTACCTCAGATTTCTAACTTCAAGGGTCAAAACTCTTATTGTATAGTAGGGATATGGTCTGACAGAGACAGGTGGAGTGGCAACTAGGACATCGGGACCTGATGAGGCCAACCACCACGGTTCTGTTGGTCGCATAATCCCTAATATGGAAGCGAAGATTGTTGATCCTAGCACTGGGGATGCCTTGCCTCCTGGTCAGAGAGGAGAGCTGTGGTTGCGAGGCCCATCAATCATGAAATGTAAGGATTGGCCATAGTTAGAAGATTCATTCAACTGTGTGGAAATAACCTTTAACAATTCTGACTGGAAGTTATCCATCAGTTTATCGTGCTTCTTCCCTAGCATCAAATGTCGGGCTCTTTTTCTGAGTGGTCTTACTTGATTTGCTGCTGATTGTACATTTTATTGACAGGTTGCCATTGTTCCCTCTTTGGACACATCTTTCTTTAACAGTACATTTCTAAATATGTTGCATTTCACCTCATAATGATTGCCAAGGTTCACATCTTTTTGTCTTTATGGAACCCAATTCCGAGGATTAATAATTATAACAGCCAATAATGGGCGAATGGTCGTTTCATGATGGACACAATAGAAAATGAATCTACGTTGTCCAGAATTTAGGTTGCCCTTGTCAACGGGAAGTTCAAACTGCTAGCTTGTAAGTTAGTTGCCTTAGACATGGTGCTATGCGAATAATAAATGCTAGCGAGTACTACTACTGCCTTCCGAGTATTTTTTTTCATCATTCACAATTCAAAAATTGATCCAATGAAGAAATACTCTCCAAAATCCCCACATTAGAATGGTGCTAAAAATAGGTAACTGGAGTTGCAGGTTATGTAGGGGATGAGAAGGCAACTGCTGAAACAATCGACTCGGATGGTTGGTTGAGGACTGGGGACCTTTGTTATATTGACTTGGAGGGCTTCTTGTTCATCGTGGACCGACTGAAGGAGTTGATTAAATACAAGGCATATCAGGTGACTAGTTCAAAATGGCCTTCTTTTCCAGTGGTTTTTTGCTGGTCGGTTGCCTTTTCTCATCGAGTGGCGATGGATCATCGTATGCATCTTCAGGTTGCTCCTGCTGAGTTGGAACAGCTTCTTCACTCCAACCCTGATGTTGCGGATGCTGCTGTGATTCCGTATGCATCTTCACTTCCTCAAACCTTGTCTTACCTCTCAACTTACATTTTGCAGAAGTCAAATCTTAAGTGCTCCTTTTAGTTTTAATATTTGGTATGATTTGTATGAATTGCCGGCTCCTGTCTCAAACTTTTCCGACACCCTTAAATTTGCATCTGTTAGTAGGATGTGCTCTGCATTTTTTTCAGAGATTATCGCTCATTGAGGATGTTACATCAGTTTACATATTGGCATTTCAATCGAATTTCCATCATCAAAAGAGTTCATCAGAATTTCTTGGACTATTTTTCTTCTTGCCATATCTTAACTCACAGTAGTCATGTGTTGCTTCTGTTGATCCACTTTTTCTGTGTTTTGTGATTATGTGGAAGCAGTTATCCTGATGAAGAAGCAGGGCAGATTCCCATGGCTTTTGTGGTTAGAAAAACTGGAAGCAACATTACTGAATCTCAGGTTATGGACTTCATTGCTAAACAGGTGCATTTTGAAATCCACTCAGTTAGTGTACTTCTCTCCCATAAATCAGGGAGATGATTGTTTCAAAACATATAGCAAGGATGCCTTTAGTCATTTGTGTGTATCTGCATTAATTTGCACTTAGTTGCTGCTATCTTATGCTCTGTGCTGCTAAAGAATCACAACTTGGTCTCTGGGATCTGTTTCCCGCTAGATAATTTGATAGGAAGTAGATTCCACTTGACGCTGTTTAATACAATAGAGATGGTAAAATAAGAAAAGTAACAATCCATTGAGTAGTGCCTTTTCCCCTCCACTCAGATATTCTTGCAGTCATGCAGAACTCTCAGCCTGAAAGCGAACACAGGATTTTCCACTCATTCAAATCTCCTGGATGCAAGGACATTTGTACATAATCTGTGCATGCCATGCCTATGTATGTGCTAGCATGAAGGGGTCATTTAATTGTTGGGTTCTCTTTGTTCAAGTGCTTTGACTGCTGGGAACTGTACTTTGGACAGTTTTCAGGAATATGTACACGCGGGAATATAGGACTACCCTAGAATTTTTATCACATTCTCAATTAGACTTCACAATATATTGAGTGGTTCCAAATTATTACTTTGAATATCACCGCAGGTTGCTCCATACAAGAAGATAAGGCGGGTAGCTTTCATCAGTAGCATTCCAAAATCTCCAGCAGGGAAGATCTTGAGGAGAGAACTTCTCAATTTTGCCGCATCTGTCAGATCATCTAAACTCTAGAAAGTATGCTCAGATGAGAAAATTACACTTCCTGGTGCGCGTTGTTGTAAGTTCCTTTGACACTTTTTGGGGCATCTATCTAATTTAGAAGACGAGCAAGGCATTATTAGCGAGTAGCTAATCCATTGTAATTTAAAACCTACAAGAGCTAATTTAGTAATAGCTCTTTCTTGGAATGAAAGAGGACATAATTGGCACACAATTTTAAGGGTCCCAATTATTTCCTTTGGCTTTCATTAGCAATCTTTTATGCAATATTAGGAATCCCCCGTATAAGGTTGCAAGCAGTAGCTGCATTCATATGACTGTTTAGGACTATGTATAAATTGATTGAGTATCTAAACTACATAACATATATCGGGTCTAGTCATGGTGAGGTAAATCAATTTCCGACAAGTCATTGATATCATGATGGATCTTGAAGCAGTGAATCCTTATTAGGTGATGATAAACTCACATCATATTCATGCATTGTCAATTTAGCATTTTGTTCAATTGGTATGGCAATTGGCTTGCATCCTATTAATCCTACTTCCGAGAAAATTTCTAAAACAAATTTTCATTAATTGAGACAAAATCCTCTTTTGGACTAAGCTATTTCAATCCTAAAGAAATATATGGGAGGCCCCAAATCTTTAATATGGAAAGCATAATGCAAGTGTTTCATTAAATTTTCCAATAGCAAAGTCATCACTTCCCATAATAAGTATGTCATCAACATATATCAACAAATAAATTGATGAAATACCTTCAACTAAGGTAGATAGAACATAATCATGTTTGGAATGTTTGAAACCTGCATTTGTGAGTGCAATGGTAAATTTTGCATACCATTGTCGAGATGCCTGCTTCAGCCCATCCAGAGATTTATAAAGACGACATACTCGAGACTCCCCCTATCTCCATAAACCTTGTGGGAGTTTCATATGTATTTCTTCATCCATATGACCATGGAGGAAGGCATTAGTAATGTCCATTTGATGCAGTTTCCAATCATGAAGTGCGGCAATAGACAAGAAAGATCAAACAGCTACCTCCTTAGTGACCGGAGAAAAAGTCTCATAATAATCAAAATCTTCTTTTTGAATAAATCCTTTGGCAACCAAGCGAGCCTTGTAGCGTTCAACAGAGTCATTTGCTATGTATTTGATTTTATATACCCATTTGCAACCAATTGGCTTTTTGTGTAAGGGTAGAGAGACAATATCGACTCATCTTCCATGGCCTCTTGCCATCGTGGATCACATGCTGTTGATGGTTCCTATTTCTCCGATATGCGACTAATACAAAACATATGTTATGATGATAGTCAGATAAATGGAACGTAAGAGGAGACAGGATAACGTGTACCTGGAGAATCCAAGATGGGACATATACAATCTTTGGTCCATGTAGGAGGACGAACGTAACGTCTAGAACGTTGAGGCTACTTAGTATGCATCCATTTGGGAACTAGCAAGCAAGAGTCATCAATACACAAATGTGGAGATCCCACTAAAGAGGTAGGTGTCACTGTTGAGGTAGGCAGATGATCTTCATCAAATAATGATATTGTTGATTCGATATCTCGATTTAAAGAATTTGAAACAACTAGCATAGATGATATGTGATTTGCTACAATGAAAACGTATTGAGAACTTGCAGATAGATCTTCTTCTGATAAGAATTGATCGTTATTTGACGTCAACATAGACGATCAATTCTTATCAGAAGAAGATCTATCTGCAAGTTCTTAATACGTTTTCATTGTAGCAAATCACATATCATCTATGCTAGTTTTTCAAATTCTTTAAATCGAGATAATGAATCACCAATATCTCGATTGATAAAGAAAAGCCCTATAGATATTCTCATTACTCGGTAACCTTTCTGCAAGGGACGATAGCCCATAAAAATGTGCCAAAGTGCGTGAGGATCCATCTTATTCTGAGCCCCCACATTCATGGCATAGCATAATGAGCCAAAAACTCTTAAGTGGTTGATCTCTGGCCTCTTTCCAAAAAGCATTCCAAATGGAGTTTGTTATTCAAGAATTTAAGTTGGCATGTGATTGATTAAATAGGTTGTTGTGACTATACAATCATCCCAAAAATCTTCAGGGACAAAGGTGTGGTATTTGAATGCTCGAGTTACTTTTAGGAGATGTCAATGTTTGCCCACTGCAATCCCATATTGTTGGGGAGTCTAGGTGGTGCAAGAGTTTTCATGGAGTATCCCATGGAAGGATAGGAAAGAGGTGCATTCAGTAGTGAAAAATCCAAGCCCATTATTTATACGAATTCTTTGGACAAATTTGTCAAACTGATTTTTTTAATCATAGAGAGAAATTTGACAAATAGGAAAAGATTTGATGATTGCATAAAAAAACTCAGGCGGCCCAAGTATAGTCATCTACCACAATGAGAAACAAACGCAACCCATCATGATTAGGGATATGATAAGGCCCCCATATATCCATATGAAGGAAAGAGAATGCACAAGTAGCTCGAGATGTACTAATTGGGAATGATGCTCGCGGTTGTTTAGCTAATGGACAAATGGAACATTTGGGGTAAGAAAAATGAGTACTATGACCCAATTGTTGATGAGAAATGATAGTCTTATTGCTAGTGGCAGTATTACAGAAATGCTACTTTTCAATGAAGATAAATCAAGACCATTAAGAAAACTGATCCAAAAATAGTCCTTATGCGATACTACCTAAGCCCATCATTTTGCCAATCAAATAGCCTTTAAAGAAGCGATTTTTGGAGTTGAATATGGCATGATAAGAATTGTCCTCACATATTTTGGAAACATATATAAGGTTGAATTCAAACTCAGGATTATAAAGAACATTCTTAAGGATGATATTTGGACTAAGATATACAGTACCAAATTTAGCAACATAAGTGACATCCCATTAAGAAGACATACCAATATGGAAGAATGGGGTTTCTTATGGGCAAGAAAAAGGAATTAATCATTGTATATTATGTGGTCACCAACGCCAAAATCAATTATTCATGCATCAACTGAAACGAAATTCGTCTTGCAGAAAGAAGTACCTGAAAAACCAGAAGTTTTATTAGTAGTCCTCAATTGACTCAAAGCTCTCATAATATTTTGGTATTGATCCTATGTAATTATTTGAGATGCCCCTTCGGCCCTTTACTCTGAAACTTGATGAGCAAAATATTCTTTTTTTCTTTTTTTGTTATCATTTGATTTTCCATGTAATTTTCAACTCATATCAATGGTGAAGACATTGGCAATATTCGCAAAATTTACCCCTTTTTGATTTTGCCTACCTCCTTTATGTGATGATGTGGCGTTTCATGGACCGTTCAATGGTTTGAAAAATGGTGCTAACATGGCTTGATGTGGGCCATTGGATTCAGCCAAGTGAGTAGATGGATGTTGGCCATCGGATCCTTCTAAATGATCTAAGCCATCGACTTGAACCCCTTTGGGTTTACTTCTTCTGCCGAGCGAGAAGTAGATGCTGCCGGGAGTGTTCCATGGAACTCGAGAGCTTGCTGCATCTGCCTCGCCAAAGCGGCAAGAGTGAAGCTGTCCCCTACCCGAACGTACTCCGCCATGGCCAAACGTTGGCTTTCCTCTTTGACAACCAACTGATATATTCGGCCAAATGGCGACATAAACTCCATGGCAAGAATCTGCAATCGGAAATGCGAGCAGCTCTCATTCAAAATCAATAGAAGTATCATGACTTTCTCTCTGTCCTTCATGTCTCGGTATTGTCTGAGTGTGGACTTAAGTCCCTCGAGCCACTCCTCGACCACCTCAAGCTCATTCCATAAGGCCGAAAGTTGATTGAAGCTAGTGGTAACCGAAAGTTCCCTTGCTTTAATTCCAACAAGGCTTGGGTTAGTGAAAAAAGCTTGATGCAGTCGAGTTTGTCTTACATCTCACAGATGGTTTCCCACGTGGCTATTAAATCTTCGATTGGTGGGAGATCATTAGCAATCTCGAGACTTTAGCAATTCCAATCCATGTGCTCACGAGCTGGTTGCATTTGCACTAGTACCGCTACAGTCGCTCATCGGTCAAAAGGGCTACGGTTCTATCAAGGAAGCTGTCTTTGTCATTTTCTGTAAGGCTCGCTAGAAGTCCCAAGCCCACGTCATGTAGTTGTCTAGACTAGTGAGTTCCATGATGATAATCCTCAGCTCGGGCCTATCTGCCGGCGACGTGTATAATGGGTCGCCAGGCTCCAGGTAGTCGCCTGTGGCTAAAAACGCATAGGGCACAAAGCCGGTTGGATTACATGTCGGAATATCGGGTAGGGATTCGTCCGTGGATCCGCTGGATTCAGATTCGATCTTTGACCTAGAGATGTCCATCCCGGTCCACCGCTTGGTTCCTGGAACGGATGGGGTCAGCCCACCTCCATTGGGCTAAGTTCCATTTCTTGAAGTTGCTTCTCCTCCGAGTGGGCTCTCTTGGTTCCAAGGTTGACTCGGCCCGGTTGCCCATTGACCTTGAAACTGAAACCAGTGGGCCTGTGGCCCCTGGACTGGGCCGGGATACTGAACAGGAACAAGAACCGATATAGCAAGATGTTCAGCCGGAGTTTGTTCTTCTTGGGTCGGATCAATCTAATCAGACGATTGACTCCGGGGTGAGTTTCAACCAGAACTTGTATTTTGATTTACTGCATGGTATCATGAAGTATGTATTCCTGCCAAAGTGCCGATTTTGTTTTGCAAAAATAGGGATGCAACAATAAATCAGAAAAACAAACAAACGGAGGCAATTCCAGAAGATGTTTGCGGAAGCTAAGTTAGGAAGGGAAGCTGTGATTACCATGACAGAAAATGGAGAGTACTGGGGGAAATTGTAATTGTATTACTTTGTGTATGTACATGTATTGCAAACCTATTTACAATACTAGAAATGTACATAATAGGAAATAATATACAAAATAACGTTTCTCATTCTATTGTCCGAATACCTAATCTTACAAATAGATTGGATCAATTAACCCATAATTACGATAATCAAAATCAGAATCAAATCATATCTCCAATAGGTATCATCAAAATATATATGAATACTTCGCATATTATTCTTATCTATGTTCATGGTCACCTATACATGTAGCTTACTTTCTTTTTCTGGTTTTTACATGATTGTGGGTTGCCACATTTATCTGCTTCATGCACTAGATTTCTCACTACAACGATCCTTCTGTCTTCACACAGGTACTCGCAAATGAAGAAGGATGAAGCCCCCGCCCAGTAACTTGATGCCAATTTCTTCCCTGCCCTGATTCATTTTCCTTATTGGTTCTGGCTTGTTGTACGAGACTCTTGAATAATTTGCTTTAAACTCCATCAAAGCGTAGTATAATTACCCGAAAGGAGTGATGGGTCATCATCATCTTGGTATTGAAGCTTATATCCGCATAATTTCTGTGTGTGGCGATTGAAACATATACTGCTCGTCCAAGAACCATAAGATGTCAATTTCAAGCGAATCCAAAAGAGGTTGATCACGAACGACATGTTTTAGGGAGATGAAAAGTTATATCAGTACTTGCCAACTTGTTCTTCCCACTCCTAGCGAATCTATGAAAAGATGCCAAATTCATGGTATGCCAGCATTTCTCGACATTGCATGATTAATGCTAAAGGCAAGCAATTGGACACGTTCAACTCAAGAATCGAACCGAACCAACCTCACCTTGTTGATTCCAAGCCAGTTCACATGGGGACCGATTCAGTTTCCCAACTAAAAAATTTGGAAAGCAGCCTTTAAAGGTTCAATTTCTAATTTCTGGCCTTGAACCAATTGTTTCTACTCAAAAATAGGCCTTGTGAGGCCAATTGCCAAGAGAACAATTTCAAACCAAATTCAAAGTTGGTTATTGGATAGAAGTCGTTTTAAATCAGTTCAATATAAAAAAACTCCACAAGTCTCCTTTTTAGGAAATTTTGCAAAAAAAAATAATAATAATAATAATAAAAATAATAATAACAACAACAATAGTAATAACGAGGTTGAACATCTCAACATAAGTAGGCCGGCTCCCGAATCGATTTGTTTTGAATTTGATTCCAAAACCTAGGAACCACTCTGCTAGGGTGGATTTTGAATTCTTTATTAGAAACCTATAAACCGTATAATCGATTAGCTCTAGTACTTATTACACTCTTTTCGCCAAAACCTTAGGTTCCTTGATGCTAAATATCTTTGCAGCAGCAAAAATGGGTTCACCTCAACAGACAAAACCAACACTGAGATTGGCATTGTGGCATCCAAAATTTTCATATTAGTTATTATGTGACATTCTAAAATTTTGTATTTGATAATGATACTTAGATTGTTAAGCTGAGTATTATTTACTTTAGAATTCAAGCGAATACGTCGAAATTTTAGTTGAATCATGAATTTCGTGAGACACGGTTGATAATTTTTTGTAAACGCAATTGTCCCGAGTCCAACAAGTTGAATCAAATTGATAAATGTCGATGTGTGTGTTAATAGTAGAACGGATTAATTGATTAATATAGACTTAGTTGTTAATGGGTAGAAGTATTTGTTTAAAATCTAGTTAATTAGTGTTTATGGATAATTAATATCACTATTGGCACCAAGGAAAGAAGGATGCCCCCGATGAAGTTTGCAAGACGTCTTGGAGTTGTGATGCCCCATGGGTTGGGATGCCACTCACATGCCTCGAGAGAGTTCAGGAGGTAGAAGTAATAATGCATATAATGCATGACCATGTGTAAAACTAAACATTGTTTAAATTGATTATTTGTGTTGTGCAACATGAAGTGTCATATGCATAAGTCTAGATGGAAGTATTGTTGGATGACGATTAATATGATAAATGAAAATGGGAAAGATAAAGTCTATTCATGTTTTTATCATACTTACCGGATTGTTATACATTCTCTTTGCTTATATAAGATGAAGTGATAAGAGAATTCTTCTAACTTAAAACTAGAGATCATTTACTAAGCTATGGAGTTCATCCCTTTATTATTATTATTTTTAGATGTGTAGGATGGACACCCCTCAATCTTTGCGCTATGGAGTTCCTATGTACTACGAAGGTTTTTATGAAAGTGTACTTGAATTTGAGTTTGGAATAGAATATATCAAGTGTAGTTTTACCGTGTGGATTGACGTAAAAGGTTTCATAGAGTGGGTTCACTATAGATTTGTCGCCTGGCATCAGAACTTGGACGGCGAGTTGGTTGGTCCATTAGGGAGCTTCGATCTTGATGATGGTGGTGACGCAACAGAAAGAAAAGTTATCAACCCATGACTTCAATGTTGACTTTTATATGTGTGTACTTTTGAAAGTTTAGTATGAAGATAGGTCTTCCCAACCCCTACCTAGACTTTTGTATTTTTGCTTGCAATGTAATAAAGTTGTAAACTTAAATATTATATAAATAAAAGTATAAATACTTTATCTATCCTTGTACAACTTTCCTTATAATAGGAACATTCATAAATGTTTGATTATCCTTTTGCATGCTAAAATAGAATAATATTATGAGAAAATACATGTCATGGGTGACGTTCTGTGCGTCACGGGTGACGTTCTGGGCATCACGGGCCTGATGTAGAGATATCCATCACATGATCGGAATCTAAAATCCATAATCAATAGGAGCTTAAATTGGTTGGATTAGGGAGGCGTATTTTAAAACTTTCCCTATTTTAAGGGGAATTTTTTTATAGTTACGTGATACTACCATCTTTATAATAATGAAGAAGGGATGTGAATGCACAAGTGGATCAAAGTTACTTAATGTCTCTGATAAGGACTGGCGGAGGGATACGCTCATCATCTCAGACAGATCCCTTCGTATTAGTTTTGCCTCTTCTATGTCTTGTTACCATCTAACTACAAGAAGCAGCAGAAGCAGCAGCAGCAGCAGCAGCAGCAGCAGGAGAGGACGACGTTACGTTTTTGTAACTGACAGACATCTCAACGCACGCCATCAGATTTTGGCTTCCAACTGTAATAACTGACGCATTCCCGCTTCTCTCTTCTCCTTCAGCTTCTGCTTCTGCTTACCATTTCCATGGCGGGCCCGACTAACCCCTCCAGCCACTCCACCGTCGACCCCAGCAGCGGTTACTGCTCCGCCACCGAGACCTTCCTCAGCCTCCTCCCTCCCAGCCCCTCTCCCTCTTCCACTACGCCCTCTCTCTCCTCCCCTCCTCCTCCTCCTTCTCCTCCTCCTCGTTGATGCGTCTTCCGGCAACCGCCTCTCCTACTCCGACTTCCTCCGCCGCGTTCGCTCCCTCGCCCTCTCCCTCCAGTCCGCTTCTCCCTCTCCAAGGGCGACGTTGCCTTCATCCTGGCCCCTACCTCCTTGCATGTCCCCGTTATCCACTTCTCCCTCCTCTCCATCGGCGTCATCGTTTCCCCAGCCTATCCTCTTGGCTCCCCCTCCGAGATCGCCCACCAGGTCCACCTCTGCCGGCCGGCCATTGCCTTCTCCACCTCGCAGATTGCTCCTAAGCTCCCTCCTGTTCCCTGCGGTATAGTCCTCATCGACTCCCCCAAGTCTCAGTACAGCTCGAGCGGCAACGGTCCTGTGGCGGAGACAATGCCTCCGAACCGAGTCTCGCAGTCTGATTCGGCAGCCATCCTGTTCTCGTCGGGCACGACGGGCAGAGTCAAAGGAGTCCTGCTGACTCACCGCAATCTGATTGCGCTGCTTGCGGGGCTTTATCACACGCTGCCCCAGCGAGACGAGTTGGAGCCACACTCCGTCTCCCTCGTGACGCTGCCTCGGTCCACGTGTTCGGGTTCTCGATGCTGGTCAAAGCGTTTGCGTTCGGGGAGACGGTGGTTCTGATGGAGAAGTTCGATTTCGTGGCCATGTTAAGGGCGATCGAGAAGTTCCGAGTGATGGACACGCCCGTGTCCCCGCCGCTGATTGTGGCGCTTGTGAAGTCGGAGATGGTGGGAAAGTACGATCTGAGCTCACTCCAATCGCTTGGATGCGGCGACTGTCCGCTCGGGAAGGAGGTCGCCGACCGGTTCAAAGAGAAGTTCCCCCATGCAGAGATAAACCAGGTAAATTTTTAAGTAATATTTGCAAATACTTACTCTATCATGACATTAGGTGGGTTCAAAATCATAAATGAGACGCTTTGGTCAATGCTTAATTGTTTATCCAGATAGATACTTGCGTCATTGTTTATCTTGCGTTGTATTTTACTAAAATGATACTTGGTCGAATGCTAATCTTTATCAAACCTGCCGAAGCATGCATGATTGAACTATTAATGAATGTCCAATTTGAATTTGTACTCTCAAGATTCCTGGTTTTGAAATGTTTACAATGACCTACTACTGGTGACCTCTCTTAATTCAAGCCAGTCAATATCTGCTGGCTGCATAAAATAAAAGTGTTATGGCAGATGCAGAAACTAAAATAAAATTGAAACTAAGAAGAATAAAAGAACACCAAATTTACATGGAAACCCTTGCGAAAAAAAAAAAAAAAAAAAAAAAAAAAAAAAAAAAAAAAAGAGAGAAGAAGTAAAATCTACTATAGAAATCAAGGATTATAAAAGGTGACTATGAAAAACTTAAACACTTTGTCTCAACTTCTTATATATTGGCAAGAATCAAATCCAAAGTAGGAAACCTCTTTTTAGGAAACCTTCTCCAACTAGGAGAACCAATTAATTATGAAGCATATTTAAAATAGGAAACCTACCTAAATTAAGTAATTTTCCTTTTCGAGCTCAAACTTGAAATATATCTAACAATCTCCACATTTGCTTGACGTTTGAGTCAAGTTAAAATTGCTTAGCTTGAATTCTACATAAGCAACAAACAATCTTCTTCTACCATTAGAGTAAAACTTAGTTGCAACAAATATTAACCAAATCCAAGCAAATACTTGAATTTGGCGATAGGCAAAAACTTCTTTAACGTATTAGCTAGATTGTTTTCTGTACCAATCTTCAAGACCTTAATATAGCCATCAACAAGAATGTCTAGAATAAAATGATATCACACATCATTGTACTTTGTCCTCTCATGATACATCTAATCTTTAGTAAGATATAAAGCAATCTAATTGCACAATGGACAACAGTCACACCATGATCCACACTAAGCTCTCTAAATAAGCCTTTTAACCATATGGCCTCTTTACCTACTTCTGCAATAGCTATATACTATGCTTCCGTAGTAGACAAAGCTACTATATGTTGTAAAGTAGCTTTTTAACTGATTGCACAACCTCTAATAGGAAAAATGTACCCAATCAAAGACCTCCTCTTATCAGGGTCATCCATATAATCAAAATCAACATATTTTGTTAAAATGTTACCAATTTTCCCAAACTCTAAACCAAAATTATAAGTACCTTCCAAATATCTCAAAATCCACTTCACAACTTGCCAATAAACTTTTCCTAGGCATGAAAAATATCTATTTACCACACTAACAACATGTGAAATATTGGGTTAAGCACAAATCATGGCATACTTAAGGCTACCAACCGCACTAGAGTATGAAATATGTGACATATATTTTATGTCCTGATCTGTTTGCAGACATAAATTAGCTGATAATCTAAAATGAGTAACAAGAAGAGTATTTACTAGTTTGACATCTTTCATGCCAAAATGATCTAACACCTTCTTAATGTAGCTTTTTTGGGAGAGATATAATTTTCCCCTTTTATGATCTTGCCAAATTTCCATGCCTAGGATTTTCTTTGTTGTACCTAAATCTTTCATCTCAAATTCAACAATTAATTGTGTCTTCAAATTCTATATATCAAATATATCTTTTACGCAGATATACACAACTATCATATTTGCTCCTACAATAGCCAAGATGCACCATAAACGAATCAAACCTTTTATACCACTGTCTAGGCGATTGCTTCGGGGCATATATGTCTTTCAATAGACAAACATGATCTTCCTTACCTTCAAATTGAAAACCTTCTAATTGACCCATATGGATTTTCTCTTCAAGTTCACCATGTAAGAAAACTGTTTATACATCGATTTGCTCTAACTCTAAATCATGCATGACAACTAACACAAGAAAAACCCGAATAGAGTTGTGTTTAATGATAGGTGAGAACACATCATTAAAATCAACTCATTCAATCTAACTATAGCCTTTAGCAACTAGACAAGCTTTGAACCCCATGTCTTCAACTTTATAAATACATTCCTTCCTTTTGAAAGCCCAATTATAGCCCACGATTTCTTTCCTATTGGTGGTTTGACAAGCTCCCAAGTTTGATTCCTTTCAAGAGATTCCATATCTTCATTCATAGCAACTAACCATTTTTGCTGAATCTTTTGAACAAATTCTTTGTAAGTTCTAGGCTCATTATACTCTACTAACTCTGAAACTGAAAGAGTATAAGCAACAAAATCTAAGAATCCATATTTATGTGGAGGCTTTACTGTTCTTCTTGGTCAATCTTTGGCAATGGAATATTGTTCCTCTTTAGATTCTTTAAACTCAATATTATGAGTAGACGGTTGAATTAGTTGCGACGAAATTACTCCAAGCTCTACTTTCTCTACAACACTTTCCGAATTTTCATCACTAAAAATAGATGATTCTTTCTTAGGATGAAGCATAGCAAATTTATCAAAAGTAACATCTCTGTTGATAATAATCTTAGATAAATTAGCACACAAAAGTCTATAACCTTTTAAACCAGAAGTATAACCACGAAAGATGCATTTTTTTTCGCTCTAGGCTATGATTTGGCTTCACTAACTGCATATACTGGATATCCATATACTTGAAAATAAGAATAATTAATAGATTTTCCTGACCTTACCTCCTAAGGTTTCTTGCACTCAATAAATGTGCAAGAAGAACAATCTATCAACCAAGTAGCTGTATTGACTACTTCAGTCCAAAACTCCTTGCATAAACCAGCTTTAAACAATATGCACCTAGTCTTTTCTAATAAGGTTTTATTCATGCATTCTACAATATCATTTGGCTGTGGTGTATTCATTGTCGTATGATGTCTCATAATGCCTTCAACTTTACAAAACTCATTAAACTCACCCCCACAAAATTCTAGCTCATTATCTGTTCTCAACCGCTTAATCTTTTTACCAGTTTGCTTCTCAATTAATATTTTCCATTGTTTAAACATAATGAAAACACTACCTTTTTGTTTTAGAAAATAAGCACAGACCTTTCTTGAAAAATCATCAATGAAAGTGAGTAAATACCTCGAACTAAGGCCTTTCGAAAGAACTTTCATAGGCCCCCAAAGATCAAAGTGAATATAATCCAAAGTGCCATTTGTTGTGTAAATTCTTGTCTTGAAACTAATCCCTTTTTCTGTTTTTCAAAGACACAATGCTCATAGACATCTAATTTTCCAATCTTCTAATCACACAGAAGACCTCTCTTACGTGGCTCCTCCATCCCTCAAATACTCATATGCCCTAATTCCATATGCCATAATTTAGTATTGTCTGATTCTATCATCGGATGAGATTGCAGCTGAATCATTAACTGTAGCGCCTTGCAACTGATATAAAGTGTCAATTTTCAGCCATTTCATTGATAGAAGTGAACCTTTCAAAATCTTCATAGATCCACCTTCAGCTGTAAACTTATAGCTATTAATATCAAGTGTCCCCAAAGAGATGAGGCTTTTCTTCAAATCTTGAACATGTCTGACATTATCCAAAGTCCTGGTGATGCTACCATACATCTTAATGTTGAAAATCCCAATCCAAATCCCAATTGTTTTGCATTTAGCATTGTTTCCCATTAGAATAACTCCACTGTTAAATTCTTTATACGTGGAGAACCAGTCACGATTATGGCACATGTGGTACGAGCAATCTAAATCAAGAATCCAGCTATCACTAAATTTGTCTTTATCATTTACAACCAATAACCAATCTTCATTTTCTTTTTCAGTAACACCAGCTTGAGTGGGGTTTTCATTTCCATGATTCTGCCTAATCTGGTAATTCTGACTATTTTGCCGATTTGTGTTCTCTTGATTTTACTAATTCATGTTATTTTTTCTTTGTTATTTTGCCTTCAGTTTCAGATAATATATCTTGATATGCCCCTTAAGCTTACAAAAGTTGCAAATCAAATCCTTATGCTTTGATTTTGATCTGGACCTGCCACCATTACTTCTTTCAATAGACCTTCCTCTAGCAACTAAACCAGCCTCATGATCATTACTACCTTCAAAAGTCAATTATGTATCTAGTTTATGCTTATTTAGAAGACTAGTCTTGACATCTTCAACATCAATATTTTCTCTACTAATAATCATGGTTTCTCTAAAATTTCTATAAGAGGAAGGTAGTGAAACTAATAATAAGAGAGCCTGATCCTCATCTTCAACCTTAACAACAATACTTCTTAATTTATAGATAGTAGCATTGTATTTAGAAATATGAGGTTTTAGAGAAGCACCTTCAGCCATACAGAGAGTGAAGACTCATTGCTAAAGCTTCAACTGATTGGTGAGGGATTTTATCAAAAAAAAAAAACTCTCCAATTTATTCCATAAACCTATATCTGTTTTCTAATTTATTACCTCCTACAGAACTTCATTCGTAGACACAACTATATAGCAAACGAAGCTCTTCATCAAATTCTTCCCACGTTTCATTTGACATGCTTTCTAGTTTCTTCCCTTTCGCAAATAGATTTTTCTTCAAACCCTACTACATAAGAATAGCCAACATACGAACTTGCCATAGGTTGAAATTGTTGTTCCCATCAAACTTCTCAATATCAAATGTCATTGTTGAACTTGAAGCCATAACTAGAATATTGAAGGAAAAAAAAAAACCCTAAGGCTTTGATACCAAATTGTTATGGCAGATATGGAAACTAAATTGAAATTGAAACTAAGAAGAATAAAATAACACTGGGTTTACGTGGAAACCCTTGTGGGAACCACAGGAAGAGGAGAAGCAAAATCTACTATAAAAATCAAGGATTACAAAAGGTGGCTCTGAAAAACTTAGACTCTTTTTGTCTCAACTTTTTATATACAGGTAAGAATCAAATCCAAAGTAGGAAATCTCTTTTTAGGAAACCTTCTCCAACTAGGAAAACCATTCAATTAGGAAGCCTATTCAAAATAGAAAACCAACTTGAATAAGGAAACTTTTCTTTTCAGGCTCAAACTTGAGACACATCTAACAAAAATGGCATTTTACGTGTGATCAAATGAGAAGAAGAATCTCCCATAATTGTCAACTTCAACTCTTTTCGGAGACAATCCAAGCCAGCATGACCGCCTTCCTCTTGCACTATGGTCCTAAGAGGAGCATAGCAGCAGGTGGTGCATTGTTAGATCCTAAGTCCCATGGCATGTAACAGAGTTCAACGCTCAATGTTTGTGTAGCTGTCTAACTATGTTAGGGTGTTCGGTTGCTTCCTTTGGAACTTAAGCCCCCGTTACCGAGTTTGGATCATTGTAGATATAACGAGAGTGTTCTTCAATTGTTAAAATTTGAAGTATTGATTAAAAGTAATAGATTGTATTGATTGAACTATGTGGGTTAAAATGATTACTTTGAGCAATAACTAATTTATCAAGCTCTAACTTCTACCCATCCGTCCTGTACTTTCTCGACTACTATGCCAATGGCTTCCTGCCCCTACTACTCTGGGGAAGTATCAGACTTGTGTTTCAGCTCTGCTTATGTCTATAATATCAAATTGTTCTTCTGATCTGTGTTGGTGATTTGTTTATAAAACAAATGAAGAGGTGCCTTGTCCCACATCGAAAAGATGTGAGTGCGCACGTGGACGAGATTTGGCATTAACCAACGATCATTATTTTATTTATTGAGAAAATTCGGATTTATTTATATAAAATATTAACTACACAATCTTGTTGAAACAGTGCAATTGTTCATGAAAAGTTACAATTATTTTTTATTTTTTATTTTTTTAATTTCGAATTTTTATATCTTTTCAACGTAACCTTTGAGACGTACTTTTTCACGAAAGGTTGTCTTTGTTCTTTTTTGCAACCTTTTGAAGAGTTGCATCTATTCGAAAGACAAATATAAGTATGTTTGTTTTGAGATCAAACATAAATCTTCTTCCATTTTTTCGTTTTCTTTAGAGAGAAACTACAGCTATTGTTTCTAATTGTTTCTCATGAGAGACCCTGGAGAAATACTAGAATTGCTATCTAGTATTCTCATTTTGAGACTTTGCTGTATCCTGGAGGAAATTTGCCGGTGACCATTAGCAACGTAGTGGGGCAAATAAATCCTTAAAGAAAGTGATATCACGCCTCAAAGTCCGACTTGAGTACTCTAAAGATCCGACTTCATTGTTCAACCCAATTCCAAGCATATTTTCCCAACAATTTTAAGGATTTATTTTGCAACAATGAAGTCAAGTGCATGAAAGTTATGAATCAAGCGCCGGTTGTCGATGCAAGCCTTCATTGTCCGATCCGCGCGTTTATTGTCCATTCACAAAATCAATTGGATCTTCTGGTGGAGTTACTGAGGATCAAGGAAATCCAGAGGATCCGTGAGTCTTTGCTTTTCTTTCCTTCATTTGTTGTTATTTGTGCGCATGGTGGTTTGGGGACTCGATGACAAGAAAGATTTCGGCAAGAGCGATCCGCAACGAATTATGCGCACCGTGTGGGGTTCAATTTTATCGAATCCTGACATGGGTTGTGGGTTGCCATGAGGTATGTGCCAAAATGCTAATCCGAGAATTCTTACTTCTTCGTTCTCTCTTGTATGTTTCGATGTTTCGTTGTTTGTAACTGCAATTGGGTGTCTGCGATTCGATTGCTCTTCGTCTGGAAGACGGTGCTTCCGTTTAACTGTGAACGCTTTGCTCGCTTTTGGAGATTCTCAGTCGGGGATCCTTCAATTCGAGAGAATCACTTTGGGATGCGATCGGGGTTGGTTAAATCCGATCCCTACGCATCTGACTTAATTTTGCTTACGTTTCTTTGTTGTTATGACCGAAAATCTGGCGCGCGCGCATATATATATGTGGATTTGGTCTCTCTGATATGGGTTCATCAATGTCTGGTTTTATCCATCAGTTGACGTACACAAATTATATGCTGAAGTTGTTATTCTGCTCCGACTTTTACATTGGATTATCATCTCTTTAAGAAAAGTGGTTTTTTCCCCTGGGGTTGCATTGCTTTCTAGAGTGCATGCATGTCGAGAAGTTGCATAGATTGAAAGAATGTCTTCTTATGGTCTCGTGAAATTATAAATTTATTGTTTTATGAAAGTGTTAATGGTCATTGTAGTGGCATTGAATTTTACGGTACTAGAACTTGGTATTTTTCCGCATGAACATTCGTTGATATTTAGTGCAACAAATTTGACATAATTCTGTGATCAGTGAAGAACATCAAAACTAATGTAGTCAACCCGGGGCACTTTAGGATGTCTACGTTGGCTCCATGTTATGGCGAAATGATGCAGTCTTGCATGCCAAATTCTTTAGGTATTAAATGTGCCATCATCAATGGTTAATAGCTTGCTGGAAATTAACCATGTGAACATCCTATTTATAAGTTTGCACACACTTTGAGCGGGTTGAATCTTTTGCTGTGGATTTTCATTGAAGAGGAATAAATATGTTGCACGACCTGACTCCATTCTTCTTCGCGTCATGGGGTGCTTCATCCCCAATGGGAAAGGCGGAGTCGATATAGATATTGGATGCCTCATGAAATATTCTTGTGGTGGGGGTATCCGAAGGGGACTTGAAGTCATTGAGACTAAGAAGTATCTAGCTTTCATTTTCAAAATGAAATATTTAGGAGAAGCAGATACTATCTTAAGTATTAAAATTAAAAAATAGTGGGGGTTATTCTTTGAGCTAAAGTGATTACACGGAGAAGATGTTGCATAGATTTAAACATCTTGTTTTCAAATATATGAGTACTTCATTTGATTCTTGGTAGAGAGTTTTTAATGTGAGTGCTATGGGTCTTTAATGTATGCGATACATTATCTAGACCTGATATTACTTTTTGTATATGCAAGTTGAGTAAATACTAGTAATCCAATATAGAACACTGGAGGGTTATCTTATTGTTCTATAATAATTCGGCTATATATTAAAAAGATATACCGATGCTAGTTGGATTGCAAGTGTGAGAGATAAACAATTCACTAATGGATTAATTTTCATATTACGTGAATGTGTTGTTTCTTGGGCGAGCAAGAAACAAATGTGCATAATTCACTCAACTATGAAACTTGAATCGTTGCTTTAGCAGAATTTGAGAAAGAGGCTAAATGGACTATGAATTTGTTGTTAAATATCAAATTATGACCTAGTCCTACGCCTCCTATTTCTATCTATTGTGATAGTCAAGCTACTTTAGCAAGAGCCTATAGTAGCACCTATAACTGTAAGTCTAGACATATTAGTCTAAGACATGAATATGTGAGACAATTGATTAAAAATGGTACCATAACAATTGTCTATGTGAGGTCAAGTAAAAATCTTGCCGATCCTTTGACGAAGTCTTTACCGAGAGACATGGTAATAATGACCTCACAAGAAACGGGGCTGAAACCCTTTTAATTGAAATCACCAATAATGGTAACCCGACCTTTTTCTAGAACATCACTAGTTACAAGATTTAATGGGTAAGAACAAGTTATTGGATGTGATTGTTTGATACTGACGTAGCCCTGATATGAGAAGTCAGTATCGTCTGTTACGTTTTGTAGGTTGAATTGAATTCTTAATGAAGTATAATACAGGTTTGTAGTGTGTTGATAGTAACAGAAACACATGGTAGATACTTCACCTATATGAGCTTAGAAGTGGTGCCGCTTCTTACGAAAGTTATGGTTGCTTTTTAGAGAGCTCATGAAACAGGATCAAGCACAAGGCCATAATAGTGCGGAGTAATATAGAACTTCTCGCTGAAACAAGAGGTTAGTATATGTGTGGTATGTCCGGTTCTATTATATAAAAGTACAAGTTTAAAGCCGAGCTACTTGTCACTTTGATAGAGCTTTGAGATACTTGCACTAAGTAAAGGTTTAACTCGAAAGAGACCTTTATGTATGTATATTAATCTTACGGAAATTTTGGCTGTATATTTTTAACGTTTTATTTTGTTTTTGTTTTATAAACAAAAGTGGGGGATTGTTGGTGATTTGTTTATAAAACAAATGAAGAGGTGCCTTGTCCCACATCGAAAAGATGTAAGTGCGCACGTGGACGAGATTTGGCATTAACCAACAATCATTATTTTATTTATTGAGAAAATTCGGATTTATTTATATAAAATATTAACTACAAAATCTTGTTGAAACAGTGCAATTGTTCATGAAAAGTTACAATTATTTTTTATTTTTTATTTATTTAATTTCGAATTTTTATATCTTTTCAACGTAACCTTTGAGACGTCTTTTCACGAAAGGTTGTCTTTGTTCCTTTTTGCAACCTTTTGAAGAGTTGCATCTATTCGAAAGACAAATATAAGTACGTTTGTTTTGAGATCAAACATAAATCTTCTTCCATTTTTTCGTTTTCTTTAGAGAGAAACTACAGCCATTGTTTCTAATTGTTTCTCATGAGAGACCCTGGAGAAATTCTAGAATTGCTATCTAGTATTCTCATTTTGAGACTTTGTTGTATCCTGGAGGAAATTTGCCGGTGACTATTAGCAACGTAGTGGGGCAAATAAATCCTTAAAGAAAGTGATATCACGCCTCAAAGTCCGACTTGAGTACTCTAAAGATCCGACTTCATTGTTCAACCCAATTCCAAGCATATTTTCCCAACAATCTATAGTTTATGATGTGAGAAAACTATGATGCTACTAACGCTACCTCAGATTTCTAAGGGTCAAATACTCTCATTGTATAACCGGGATATGGTCTGACAGAGACTTGTGGAGTGGCAACTAGGACATTGCGGCCTAAAGAGGCAAACCACCATGGTTCTTTCGGTCGCATACCTTAAAATATGGAAGCAAAGATTGTTGATCCTTGCACTGGGGATGCCCTACCTCCTGGTCAGAGAGGAAAGCTACGGTTGCGAGGCCCAACAATCATGAAATGTAAGGGTCGGCCATAACTAGGGCTTTATTCAACTGTGTGGAAGTAACACATTTCTTTGCTTTTTGTTTTGACGACTGAAAGTTACACATTAGTTTATCGTGCTTCTTCCCAAGCATCAAATGACTGTCTCGTTTTCTGGTTGGTGTTACTTGATTTACTGTAGACTGCACGACTCCATATACAATTTGCTTACAATTATCCATTGTCGCTTCTTTGGGCACATCTTCCTTCAACAGTTTATTTCTCCGTACCTTGTATTTCACCTCTCCATCGTGACCGCCAAGGTTTGCACCTTTTTCTCATTGTGGATCCAAAATCCGAGGATTAGTAAATTATATCAGCCAATACTGGCCCAAGTTGCTGTTTCATGATGGAAACCATAGAACATGAATCTATGTTGGCCAGAATTTTGGTCGCCCTTGTCAACAGGAAGTTCAAATTGCTAGCTTGAAAGGTAGCTGCATTAGATATGGTGCGTTGCAGATAATAAATGCTAGCAAATTTTATTACTTCCTTCTAAGTATCTTTTATCATTCACAATTAAAAAAATTGATTCCATTAATCCATTGAATAAAAACTCTCTGCAATCCCCACATTAGAATGGTGCTAAAACTAGGTGAATTGCAGGTTATGTAGGGGATGAGAAGGGAACTGTCGAAACAATTAACTTGGATGGTTGGTTGAGGACTGGTGACCCTTGTGACATTGACTCCAAGGGGTTCTTGTTCACCGTGGACAAACTGAAGGAGTTGATTAAACACAAGGCATATCAAGTGACTAGTTCAAAATGGCCTTTTTCCCCAGAGCTTTTTCGCTTGTCGGTTGCCTTTTCTTATCAAGTGGTGACAGATCATCGTATGCATCTTTTAGGTTGCTCCTGCTGAATTAGAACATCTTCTTCACTCCAACCCTGATGTTGTGGATGCTGCTGTGATTCCGAATGCATCTTCACTTCCTTGAGTCTTTTCATATCACTGAAATTACATACTTCAGAAGTCAGAACTCATGTTCTTTTTAGTTTTAATATTTGGTATGATTTGTATGAATCACTCAAATTACATTTTGTAGAAGTCAGAACTCATATGCTCTTTTTGGTTATAATTGTTGGTATGATTCACATGAATTGCAGGCTCCTATCTCAAACATTTCCCACACTGTTAAATTTGCATCTGTTAGTAGGATGTGCTCTGCATTTTTATGGAGACTACCACTCATTGGGGATGTTACATCAATTTACATAATGGCATTTTAGTCAAATTTATGTTATAAAACGATTTCATCAAAATTTCTTGGACTGTTTGTCTTCTTGCCATCTCTTAACTCACAATAGTCATTTGCTTATGTTGATCCACTTTTTTCTGTCCTCTGTGATTACACGGAGGCAGTTATCCTGATGAAGAAGTGGGGCAGATTCCCATGGCTTTTGTGGTTAGAAAACCTGGAAGCAACATTACCGAATCTCAGATTATGGACTTCATTTCCAAACAAGTATTTTTTGGAATCCACTCAGTGAGTGTACTTGTGTCTCCCATATAGAACGGAGATGATTGTTGCTAAATAAAAATGTCAAGGGTGCTTGTATGCTTTAAGGCGCTGCACTTATCTGCTTTTATCTGCATGGAGTTGTGCTATCTTATGCTATGTGCTGCAAAAGAATTACAACTTGGGCCATGGGGTCCGTTTCCTGCTACATACCATGGGAGGAAGCAGATCACATTTGATGCTGTTCATTTTGAGGGACATGTTTCTCAGACTTTGAGTATTGCCTCGGAATTTTTCAGGAATATGTACACAGGAATATAGGATTACCTTAGAATTTTTATCATAATTCTAGATTAAAGTTGACAATATATCTAGTGGTTCCAAATTATTACTTTAAGTATTGCTGCAGGTTGCTCCATACAAGAAGATAAGGCGAATAGCTTTCATCAGTAGAATCCAAAATCTCCAGCAGGGAAGATCTTGAGGAGAGAACTTGTCAATCTTTCCACATCGGTCAGATCAGCTAAACTCTAGACAGCATGCTCAGAAGAGGAAATTAGACTTCCCGGTGCATGTTATTTTAGGTTATTTTGACACTTTTTGGGGCATCCATCTAATCTGGAAGACCACCAGGGCATTACTAGTGAGTAGCTAATCCATCGTAATTTGATTCCTACAAAAGCTGCTCCTTGGAGCGAAAGAGGACTAAAATGGCATAATAATTTGAGGGCCTTATTTCTGTCCTCTGGCTTTCACTAGCAATCTGCATTGCAATAATAGGAGTCCCCCCTATAAAACTGAAAGCAGTAGCATTTCTTGTATCGATTCCTTGTAAGTAAATGTTGGGAAGAAATACCACGGCCTGCTTCATACATGATTCCCTAGCTACATGCGTACAAAAGCCCAAATCACCTGCCGGACTTGGGGAAGTGTAGTAAGAATGTCGCATGCTCTTCCGTTTCATCTCTCACATGTTCCTGGAATCAGTAACTACGGATGATTCCCGTTCAATTTGCCTATTTTAAGCGTTCTTAGACCATGTAAACTCTGACACGTTTCAAGTGTATATTGTCAGCATGAATAGTTTAGATGCAATTGATTGATTCAGTTGCAGTTGTCACGATTTGTGATTCTTTTGTACTCGTGTACTCTTGTAAATGGAGCTTGGATTATTGAGTGAAAAGTAAGTGACGTAGAGGGGATGGATATAACTGGTCCATAAGAATGGCATCAGGATAATTGGTGCTAGAAATTCTAGAATAAAATAAATATATCTCTACAGAATTATGAAGGCGAGTTTGGCATAATGTTCACAAACTAATAGGGAGCTGATATCGCTAACCCGATGAGGCTGCTTACCTGATGAGGCCATGGTAGGCCAAAACTAGTTATTGTTAGGGATGTGCAAAATACCCGGGAACCGCCCGGACCACCCGGAACAGGACCGAAACCGCCCGGAACCGGCGGTTCTCGAGGGAACCGGTGGGAACCGGTCCGGTTCCCGGTTCCATGGGCGGATCCACCCGCCCGCCCACCCGGACCGGACCGGCACTTTTTAATATTAAAAAATAAAAATAAAAGAAAGAAACCCTAAGTTCACGTCTGTCTCTGACTCTCTTCCTCTGCAGTTTCATCATCTTCGATTCTCTCTCTCTCTCTCTGTCTCTTCCTCAATCTCTTCTCTTCGTCTTCGATTCCTCCCCTTGCGTCAACGCCGCCGCAGCCGCCGCCGCTCCTCCTCCGCCGCTGTCCACCCCCTCAAGCCGGTTGCCACCCGCCACAGCCGTTGCTCCTCCGCCTCGCCGCCCCCCTCGCTCGCCTCTTCCTCTTCGATTCCTCCCCAAGCGTCGACACTGCCACCGTTGCTCCTCCTCCGCCGCTGTTCGCCCCCTCGCGCCGGTCGCCACTCGCCACAGCCGCTGCTCCTCTGCCTCTGCTGTCTGCCCCCTCACTCAATCTATGTCTTCGATTCCTCCCCGAGCGTCGACGCGCGCGCCATCCTCCTCTCCTCAGCGCCGCTCCTTCGCCACCGCTGCGCCCCTCGCGCCGGTCGCCACCCGCCACAACCGCTGCTCCTCTGCCTCTGCTGTTTGCCCCCTCGCTCAGTCTCTTTGTCTTCGATTCCTCCCCGAGCATCGATGCCGCTGTCGTTGCTCCTCTGCCGCCGCTGCTCCTCCACTACCACTACTCCTCCTCCGCCGCTGTTTGCCCCCTCGCGCCGGTCGCCACCCGCCACAGCTGTCAACCGCTGCTCCTCTGCCTCTGTTGTCCGTCCCCTCGCTCAGTCTCTGTCTTCGATTCCTCCCCGAGCGTCGACGCCGCCTCTGCTGCAACTACTCCTCCGCCGCCAATATCGGTTCCATAGATCCACTCGGGTGGATCCCGGTTCCAATTTTTCGGAACCGATCCTTAGCGGGCGGTTCCCGGTTCTAGGTCGGGAACCGCCCGCCCGGACCATGCACACCCCTAGTTATTGTGCCCAAAGTGATTTACTGTTTTGCTTAATGAACTAGACGTTCGGGTTAAGTTAGGTGTGATACAATCCAATATAAGGAAGCTATTCGCTATATTGTTTTCTTGAACAACAATAGAAAAAACACCGGCATGGTGTTATCCGCTTATCAGGCACTACACGGGCTATTCCGTGGCTAAGGAATTGTCGACCCATGATATAGTCCCGTTGAAACCCATCAACCACTTCCAAGATGGCCCAATAGGAAATGCTTATGCGGAATGACTTCATATGGAGACTATCTCTTCTAGAAGATTCCACCCGTCAAGTACAATAATAATTCCTTACGTAGAAAATTGAGAAATTAGGAACAAAGAATCATAATGGTCGGAAAGCCGTTCATGAATCTGAACCAGAATGATGCAAAAGATGCTGACCGCAGACATCTCGGAATCTACTGCATCTCTTACGTATTTTACCTTGTTCTTTCGCCTCTGCCCCAACAAAGAAATTGCCAATTTCGTGGTAGGACAGCCTTTCTCTTACTATGGGCGGTTAACACTCTTCCTCCACCCCTTGTTGCCACAACCTATGGGTGTATCAAAATCCCTCAACGCTAAATCTCTTTGTAATAACACAAATGATCCGTGTAATGAGCTTTATCTCAGCACGCGAAACCAACACCAAGATTAACATGATGCAGAGATACTTATTATAAGATAGGAATCTGGAATCCAAAGTCATTAGTAACTTGACTTGGTTGGATCAAGGTGGCTCGGCCGGCTTCGGTTCGATTGCCACCTCCAGGCTCTCTACTGGAATACCTACAACCTTCAGCCTCCCAAGAACGTGTGAAAACAGACTTGGTTGGCGAGCCCGAACTTCGAATCTGGTCATGTTTACATTGCCCATGTTCATCCCCATTGATGGAATTGTCGACACTATTCTTTTCTAAATCATGTATTACGCATTCCCATCCATTCTCAGCGTGATATAATGCGGTTGTTGGGTTGGATTGGTCGTCTTGCAGTAACGACGGTGGCATGTGAATGCACTTCGAACCGAAAAAAAAAATAAAAGGGGGTTTCGGTGGCGGACCAAGGCAGTCAAACCGCTCGTGCGTCGACTAAAGTAAGTTTAGTTGACTTTTGGCAGAGGGACAGCTTTCTCTCGATGCCCTTTTATGATTCAAAAAGTTGGGTCCGCAGGCCGCGACAGAGTCCACGTCATTAGAAAGCGCCAAGGCGCAAATTGTGTTTACTTTATAAAGCCACTTTTCAAAAGCAAATCGACTAAAATTACGTCCAATTTGTCTACATCGTATGTGCCGACTTTAGGCATCTTTTAGCCGTAGCCATGGTTCTCTTTTGCACAAGCGGGCCTAAACAAATTGAGGCTTGTCGACCACTATTTCTTCCACAAGGTACTTCTATGTTTTTGTCTTGATCGGATTCACCTTTCGGTACATGATTTTCAATTGAAAGTCACGTTTCGTTTGAAATCTTTGCACGGCTTCTTATCTTTTTCTTTGGGCAACTATTCATTGCCAATTGAAACGAGTCGGCAAAATCTCGATTTCCAAATCTTTTACTCAATTTGAATTTTATTTGGTAGAAAGCCAAATTTAGAATTTCTTTCTCTAGAACTAAAGTGAGGCATTTATTTCTAACTCTCTTATATTAAGCAATGAATTCACCGATTAATAGAGTCTTGCAAGATCAGCAACCGATACATCAAGCATCGTTTTATAGAATTAAGAATGGAATTGTCTTTCCATCTATACCCAATTACATCTGAATTATGGACTAAATTAGTGTACAATGTAAATGCAATTTTTGACAAATACTGAGGAAAAAACCTAAGTTTTAAAAATTAATTTGTTTCTCCTTCACTGCATTGGGCTATGATTCGACCAACGTGTTCAACAGTCAACCGATCATCTTCACCAGTGAAGATTGAAGAAGGCACAGTCAGGAGTTTTAAAGCCTCTAGGAAAAGGCTGGGCGTCAACCCACTCAGGATAAGAGTTTCCTGCAGGCAGGTCTATCTACTCCTCTATCTAAATCCTAATTATTGCCAAACTCCTTCGGCTTACGTTCAAACCCTAGGCAATGCTAGGCAATGCTGGTCTAGCCGAATTATCCTTACTACCAAAAATCGGCACATTAGGCCTACAAAAATGTTTGCCACCTTGCCTTACACGTTGAATGTTAGGCATTGGTCCATTCGGTGGACCGTCTTGATTGACCAATTATTAGGTCTGTTTTGGTCGTTTGGACCAACAGTATTTTTTTCCATTATTTGCATTAACTAGGCCCGCCACGTTTAGGTCATTACTATTATTCTGTACTGGATTAGAATCGGGCCTTTTGCAAAATTCTTACAGGGGTGAAAAGTTCTGCCCTACATTATTAATACTATCGAACTGGTCAGATGAAGCAGGAACTTAGCCATACACCATCGGATTCCTTTAGTGTGGCAGTGGCTGGTCAGACGATCCTGGTCTCGCGATGGTATCGTTGACTGCATTAATGACCATAGGCTTGAAAGGTGCCTTACTATATTGTGGACCATCTCGTTTTGCTGATCTTCAAGAAACCTCCGCATAGTCGACACCATGTTAGGGTTTTGTGCCACTTCCCTCATCTGTTCTTCAGTGAGGTCTTGGAAGGTCAACATTTCCCTTTCTTCAGCCGATTCTCAAGTGATTGAAGGTTCAAAGTGCACAGCCCTCTCGTTATCGCTTGGATTGTTGCCGACAGCATTGCAAGTTTCTTGTTGAATTCTAGTTCTTGCCATGATAATCTTCTCAAATCAATCAAAAGTGTCTTATTAGACGTGTCAAAAATATGTTTCACCTAAAAAGTGGAATTTTTTTTCTTTTTTGGGAAAATAGTTTCAACTAATCTTGGCATGAAAGTAAATGGCCAAAATTTAAGTGTATGAATACTAGGAACAATTGTTTTATTTAATGAAGATAATAAATGGAAGACAAAGGATTACAAAAAAAGTAAAGCACAATCAATCTTCTATGCTTTTTAGTGAACCCTTACAAAGAGCACAATGTGGCTTTATATAGCCTACAATAGACAATACTTACAAACAATTACTAAGGAGCACATGCCATTCACAACCCCTATTATATATCAACATTTATCCATGAGAAGTTACAATTCCTGAAATTATCAACTCGACTAACTGACCGTTAAATCTTCATGCCGACATGCAAGTGGATATTCATTTCACTCACTGATCATTCTACTCCAACACTTGGTCGTAGTCCGTCAATGCTCACTATCGATAACTCTATCAATGGTTTCATCGATCAACTCTTGGGGCTTTCTGGTGACTAAACACCTATATGTCAACCAAAATAGCTTGACTATGTTTTTTTGTGGTGTTAACGCTACCATATCTCGTACATGATGTACCTTGTTCTTTCGTCTCCACAAGAATCCATGCAAGAAAAAACACCAATTTCATGGTAGGCCAACCTTTCCCTGACGATTTATGGCTAAAAATCCACCGACACTGTTGTTGCCAAACTCTCATGATGTATCTAGAATTCCCTGATGCTAAATTTCTCTGCAAGTGACACATATGGCCCGTCATATGGGCTACCCGCACCGAGATTAACCCAATGTAGAGATATTCCTCATACGATTCGAGTCATCAAGCATTCACGCGACGACTCCCTTGCCGAGCCGCAAACTAACCCTCCACGACATGTTCCCATCTAGCTTTGCCTCTTAGTCCTTTTCTCATTGGAAATTCACGTGAAGGTGCGCCGACGCTCTCCATCGGTCCGAGTGCCTCATCAAACCACTTAAACAAAAACGAAATTGATTTGTTACTTTAATGAGTTCACTAATATGATATATTCTAACTTCTAAGTGATTTTCATTGATGATCCTTGAATTTTGGGTCATCTTGCTATGTCGTTTTTGAACGTTTAATTTGTTCATCGTGAGAACTTTCAAATAATGTATAATATCATTTTTGAACTTTCAATTTGTTCACTTTGATCTTTAAAAGTGAATTAATGAAAAGATAATTTGGGTATTTTATATAATTTAAGAACTGGATTGTATATGTGCTAAAAATTTAGGGACCACTACACTTAATAAATTAAAGTTCAAATACCATATCAACGAATTAAAATTTAATTTTCTCTTTTTGGATAGAAAGTACAAAGGGACTTCTTTTTTACATTAAATTTGAATAGTATAAATGCTCGGAGCTTGAATTGGTTCTTTCAAGCATTTATTGAAAAGGGCTTTCAATTTGAGCCACTCAATCCAGGTACATAGAAATAGGATTTTTTTTTTTTCCTTATTTCTCAGTTCGAAACGGGCCCCAATCTATATCTGTACTCTCTCCCAAATCTATTTATCCTTACAAGTAGGGGAGGGCTAGGGCGAGAGCGACTCTCCTTCTTTAAAGCCAATTAAGGATCCTTTTGAGTCTTTGACCTCAAAAAAAGAACCAGTAAGTACGGACTGAATCAATCTCAAATTAAGAGATTTTGATATTTCTTTTCTTTTCCAAGGAAGATATTAACAGTAGGGAAAACGGGATTCAAGATAATTTGAGAATAGAAATTCTCGTTGTGCCCAGAGAAATCTGTACTCAAAGCAATTAAAAAGCTCTCTTTTCCACGACTAATCTTACGGATAAGAGACTGCACGTTCAGTCAATGCTTAAGAACACTTTACGTCGCTTTCATATTCATCGACCACCGCGTTAATTTTTTTTTTTTTTTGAGTTTCGTAATATAAACTCATTATTAATTTATTACCGCAGAAAATCCGGGAAAAGTTATCGGCGGGAGAGAGAAGAGGAGGACGTCATGCTATATGTAAACATGTAAACGAACACGGTTCGACTTCGGTTCACGTCCTCCTTAAATTCAGATTCTGGCCTTTTGTCCGACAGCCACATAACATAACAGAACCTTCCGACAAAACCAATCGCCATGGCCGAGCCGACCAGCGCCTCCGCCGCCGCCTCCTCCTCCGCCTCCGCCTCCGCCGTCGACCCCGACAGCGGCTACTGCTCCGCCACCCGGACCTTCCACAGCCTCCGCCCTCCCGTCCCCCTCCCCCGCCTCCCTCCCCCTCTCCGTCGCCCACTACGCCGCCTCCCTCCTCCCCTCCTCCGCCTCCGCCTCCGGCACCGCCTTCCTCGTCCACGCCTCCTCCGGCCACCGCCTCACCTACCCGGACTTCCTCCGCCGCGTCCGCTCCCTCGCCCTCTCCCTCCGGTCCCGCCTCTCTCTCTCCAAGGGCGACGTCGCCTTCCTCCTCGCCCCTCCCTCCTCCCACGTCCCCGTCGTCTACTTCGCCCTCCTCTCCATCGGCGTCGTCGTCTGCCCCGCCAACCCGCTCGGCTCCCCCTCCGAGATCGCCCACCAGGTCCGCCTCTCCCGCCCCGCCGTCGCCTTCTCCACCTCCCAGCTCGCTCCCAAGCTCCCCGCGTTCCCGCGCGGCACCGTCCTCGTCGACTCCCCGGAGTTCGACTCCATGCTGACCCGGCACGCCTCGGGGGCGGCCGAGACGTTGCCGCCGAGCCGGGTCGAGCAGTCCGACCCGGCGGCCATCCTGTTCTCGTCGGGCACGACGGGCAAGGTCAAAGGAGTGCTGCTGAGCCACCGCAACCTGATCGCGCTGCTCGCGGGGCTCTACCACTTGCGGGAGGAGCAGGACGAGTCGGAGCAGCAGCCGCACCCCGTGTCCCTCTTCACGCTGCCCCTGTTCCACGTGTTCGGGTTCTTCATGCTGGTGCGGGCGTTCGCGTTCGGGGAGACGGCGGTCCTGATGGAGAGGTTCGACTTCGTGGGGATGCTGAGCGCGATCGAGAAGTACCGGGTGACGTACATGCCGGTGTCCCCGCCGCTGATCGTGGCGTTCGTGAAGTCGGAGATCGCGGGGAAGTACGACCTGAGCTCGCTCCAGGTGCTCGGGTGCGGCGGCGCCCCGCTCGGGAAGGAGGTCGCCGACCGGTTCAAGGAGAAGTTCCCGCACGTGGAGATCGTCCAGGTTAGTTTATCGTTCATCATTGTCATTCATGTGACCCCCACATGACATTCGGTGGCGGTGGTGGGTAGGGGCCAAAATCAAGAATTGAGACGCTTTTGAGACGCTTTTTGGTCAAATGCGTTATAGTTTATCCTGACCGATAGTGTGACATTGTTGACCTCGAAATGATGGGCTTCTAGAGCCGGTTGACGAGGTTAGGGAAGACCCCATCTTCTACTAACCTTCTGACTTTCTGATAAAATAATACCTTGGAAGAGTGCGAATCTGCAACAAAACCCGGAGACGGGTGCGCGATTAAACTATTGTTTAATGTTCAATTTGAATGCGAACTCTAATGGTTCTGATATCTGTGGGCTGAATAGTATGAAATGGCATTTCACATGTGTTCAATTTAGAAGAAGAGGTCATCCCATAATTTTCAGCTTTGAATACTCTTTTTTGGAGACAATGGAGGACGGCATGAGCACCTTGGAGTAGGCATAGCAGCAAGTGGTGCATTATTGGATTACGAGTCCGATGGAGTGCAATTGAGTTCGACACCTGAAATTTGTATAACTGTCTAACCAGTTGGCGAGTTTGGTTGCTTCCTTTGGAACTTAAGCCCCCGGGATCAGATTTGGATCATTGTAAATATAGCCGGGGCGTTCTTCAACTTATTTGTTAATAATTCGAATGATATGCTGAAAGTAACACAATGCATTGATTGGACTGTGTGGGTTCAAATGATTCCTTTAAGCAATATCTAGTTTATTAAGCTCTAACTTCTACTCGTCTGCCAAACTGGGAAACTATCGAAGTTCTGTTTCTGCTCTGCTTACATTCGAGATGTCAAATTGTTCTTCTGATTATTAGGTTTATAATGTGTGAAAACTACGATGCTCTTAATAATTCTTCAGATATCTGACTCAAAGGGTCAAACTTCTCATTGTATAATAGGGATATGGCCTGACAGAGACTTGTGGAGGGGCAACTAGGACATTGGGGCCCGACGAGGCAAGCCACCATGGTTCTGTCGGTCGCATTGCTGACAATATGGAAGCAAAGATAGTTGATCCTACCACTGGGGATCCCCTGCCTCCTGGTCAGAGAGGAGAGCTATGGCTACGAGGCCCAACTATCATGAAAGGTAAGGATTGGCCATAATTAGGAGCTTTATTAAACTGTGTGGAAATAACATCTTCCATCAGTTTATTGTGCATCTTGCCTAGTATCAAATGACTGGCTCTTTTTCTGTGTGGGATGTTACTTGATCTGCTGTTTATCTTAGGACTCTATATACATTACAGTTTTTCATTGTTGCTTCTTTGGACACATTTTCCTTTAACAGTATATTTCCCAGTATCAAGCATTGCACCTCTTCATTTTGTACCTTTTTGTCATTGTGGATTCCAAGGATTAGTAATCATGACAGCCAATACTGGACCGATTGGTTGATTCATGATCAAAACGGTATAAAATGAATCTATGTTGGCCAGACTCTAGGTTCCCTTGTGAACAGGAAGTTCAAATCACTTGCTTGAAAGGTAGCTGCATTAGACATGGTGCTATGCAAATAATGATTGCTAGCAAGTACTATTACTGCCTTTCCATTATTGTTTATTATTTATCATTAACAAATTGAGCTCATTAATCCATTGAATAGAAAGTATGTGAAGTCCCCACATTAGAATGGCACTAAAAATGGGTGACTGGAGCTGCAGGTTATGTAGGGGATGACAAGGCAACTGCCGAGACAATTGACTCAGATGGTTGGTTGAGGACTGGTGACCTTTGTTATATTGACTCCAAGGGGTTCTTGTTCATTGTGGACAGACTGAAGGAGTTGATTAAATACAAGGGATATCAGGTGACTAATTTAATATGCATTTTCCCTGGATGGTTTTTGGCTTGTCTTCTGTTGTCTTTTCTCATGAACCGGTGATATATTATCGCATGCATCTTTCAGGTTCCTCCTGCTGAGTTGGAACATCTTCTTCACTCCAACCCTGATATTGCGGATGCTGCTGTGATTCCGTATGCATCTTCACTTCCTCAATCCTCTTCTTATCGCTCAACTTACATTTTGCAGGAGTAACAACTCATTAGACCTCATAGACTCTTAACCCATATGGATGTTAGATGGATCATAAATGGGTTAGTTATATTCAGTAAATGGATCATAAATGGGTTTAAACACGATATGGGTGTTAAATGGGTTTATAACTTACTTAAACCCAACCAACCTTCTCTCCTCATAAATGGGTTACTCGATCTCATGCTCACTCAGCCACAATTTCACCTCACTTGGGTATAAGTTTTCGTAGATTGGGTTAAATATAGAAGTGTTTTAGTGATATGGGTAGGATTGGGTCAAGTATGGGTCACTAGATTTGTATTGCATGAAAATAAGTCAAAATGGGTTAAATGGGTCTTTTTGGTTGGACCAGTTTCAACCCCACCCATTTGATGGGTCTAGAACTCATATATCCTTTTAGTTTTTAAATCCTTGGTATGATTCATATTAATCACCAGCTTTGCTTGTTTCTCAAACTTTTCCCACGTCCTTAAAATTTGTTGCATCTCTTAGTAGGATGTGCTCTGCATTTTCAAGAGACTATTGCTGATTGAGGATGATACATCAGTTAGATATGGACATCAGTTATAAAACAAGTTTATGAGAATTTCCTAGACTGTTTGTCTTCTCGCCTTCTCCTAACTGTACAGTAGTGATATGTTGCTTTTGTTGATCCACTTTTTCTGTGTCTTCTGATTATGTGGAAGCAGTTATCCTGATGAAGAAGCAGGGCAGATTCCCATGGCTTTTGTGGTTAGAAAACCTGGAAGCAACATTACTGAATCTCAGGTTATGGACTTCATTGCTAAACAGGTAATTTTTGGAATCCTCTCAGTCTGTGTACTTTTCTCTCCCATAAAGCAGGGAGATGATTGTTTCTTAACATATAGCAAGGTGCCTTTGGTCTCTGGGATGCTGTATGTATCTGCATTAATTTGCAACGAGTTGCTGCTATCTTATGCTCTGTGCTGCCAAAAAATTGCAAGTTGCTTTTCTGGGGTCTGTTTACCGCCACATAACATGATAGGAAGCAGATTCCACTTGATGCTTTTTATCACAATAGAGATGGTAAAATAAGAAAAATAACAGGCCATGGAGTAGCGTACCTTGCTCTCTTACCTTGTGGGTTTGAGTGGACTGAAAGCAAACACAGGACCTTCCACTCATTCCATCTCAATCATTGAAGTTTGTCTGTTCATAATCTGTGCACACTGTGGATAGGTATGTGCTAGCATACCTTATGGGTCATCTAAACATGGTACTGCTTTTTGTTCAAATGTTTTGACTCTTGGAAACATAGTTCCGAGAGTTTTTAGGAATTTATACTCTGGGATATAGGATTTTAGCCACAATTTATAAATTAGAGTTGACAGCATGTTTGGTGGATCCAAATTACTAGTTTGAGTATTGCTGCAGGTTGCTCCGTACAAGAAGATACGGCGAGTAGCTTTCATCAGTAGCATCCCAAAATCTCCAGCAGGGAAGATCTTGAGGAGAGAACTTGTCAATCTGGCCATGTCTTTCAGATCAGCTAAACTCTAGACAGTATGCTCAGAAGAGGAAATGAGGCTTCTTGACGTGTTGTGTTTTTGAGGCATCTATCTAATCTGGGAGGCCATCAAGGCATCACCAGCGAGTAGTAATCCATTTTAATTTGTTCAAACAAAAGCTAATCAAAAAGAGCTCTTCCTTGAAGTGAAAGAGGACTAAACTGACACCATTTTAGAAGCCTCGTTTCTGTTGTCTGGGTTTTCTTTAGCAACCTGTGTTGTAACGTTAGGAATCCCCCTTCATAGAACTGCAAGCAGAAGCATTTCCTGTATTCATTCTTTGTGACTAATGTCAGTAAGAATTACAACGGCCTACTTCATACGTGATTCACTTCTCATTCCATTGGATCAGTCTAATTATGGGAGCATAATGTTGAGCTAATTACGCTACTCATGCAAACCATCAAACCAATTGCTATATGTTTAAGTGATTGTGTTTGGCTTCTGAACAGGCAAGATATGATGAATTAGCACTCTTCAATCAGTTTGTAAATGCATTCATTATTTGATAATAGACATGGACGACATGACATGCTAGAATATCACCTAACGTAAATCAATGTCCTGTGGCAGATTGTTTTTAGATAGACCTACTCAGTTGGTTTCGAAATGAGTGCGTGGACATGTCAAATGAAGACTGAAAACTGGAATATCCACAGAAGGTAGAAGAAAGTATGTACTCTACGATGTTAGAAAAGACTAACCATTTCACAAGATGCTCGCGATTCTTTGACTAATGTGAATTGTGATCTTCATTGCTATTGGCAATTAACCCTCCTCCATGGAAAAATCCGGGAATATGACCCCTTTTGGTGACTGTCAGATATGATATGACCATACATACCTCTTCCCCTAGCTTGAAATGTGAACTTTAGTTGAAATATCTAACCATATGGCAATACCAACGTTAGTTTTTACATTCACTATGCCTAGTTTGGTGTAGCCAATCAGAAATGAAATGTTACATGCATGTGTGCATAATTTGACATATAAAACTACGTCTGGATTTCTCATCTCTTGGAGGAGTCTTCAGCACACACTCCAAATTTAGATAATATTTATCCCAAAAAATGTTATAAATGAAAAGGAAATCCATTTAAAGAACATGGTTCATACTTCAGTTCCTTGTGCTGCGGTTGAAATTGTGTATGGCTTCTGGTTTGAGTACTGTAGATTTCTGTCCCTACCTCGAAAAACACAGAAACAGAAAGGATTCGTTCTTAGTTCAAACTAGGTAAGCTGGGGATGGGGAAAGCTACATTATTGCATCAAGAAATTCTCAAGAACGCACAAATTAAGACGTTGCGATCAATAACATCACAATCTGTCACTGAATGCATCACTAAATCTAGAAAAAGCAATCGAGCAGATAATGGCGACATGTTGGAAAGCTTGACTTATCTAAAAGCGGTAGGTAAACATGACATCCACCTAAAGATGCATGTCAAGATGATATCAGCCACTAGACCAGAATAATTTGGCACCATCATCTGTAAAGCTTGTACATTAAGAGATTAAATAAAGATAGATGAGCAGGAATAAAAGTACCCTTAGTTAAGTGAGGAAACTGAAGTTTAGTCAGTAAAATTTTTATTTCCTTTCTCGGCTTTACACATACTGCATCCCACAAGATAAACGAGCACTGGTTAACATCACCGCCCGTAGATCTTTTCCAAGTTATTTCCCAATAAGCCATCTGTTTCGAAAGCTGGGACTTCCAGTATAAAAGGAGTTGGTGTATGAATTGGAGTTTCTATCTCTCCTTTAAGAGCAGGAAAATGATAAGAACCTGAAAACAATTGAGCTGGACATGACCACATATTTAAATCCTTATGGAGAGAATGTATATGAATCTGTAAACTTTCGGTTGAGCACTCACATATAAAGAACAGCCATCTTATCGAACCAAATTTTAAGTACCCTTTCTTTATTTAACCAAGGTTTTAATATAAGTTGATTCCCCTTTTTTTTTCTCTTTCCCTGTTCATGCTGTCTCTCTCTCTCTCTCACCCGAAATCTCCGTCCGTACCAGCATTGATTGTATAATAATTATATCAGAATATGTACTGGACGTGAAGCTGCATTTAGGGTTGAAGCTGATGAAAATGGCAGCATGTAACATGGAATAGGATTACATGTAGTGCAGAAGGTATTTGTTGTTAGCTTGACACAGCCCCTGAAAAGGTTTGTCTACACAAAAATAATGACAGTAATTTCCCACTTCTGAAATCTTTTTTTTTTTTTTTTTTTTTTTTTGTTCACGATCTGGAATAATATCTCTAAGTAAACCAGTGCTATTTCGGTCAGCAACACTAAATTATGTCTATTTTGCTAATTTGGTAGATAATGAAGTCCCCGACCATTTCGAATCTAATTGGGTTAAGTGATACTAAAATTGAATATGGAAACCCTACTCTTTTTGAGGTTTAAAGTTGCAATCCTATTGGGCCTTGTCTTATAAAAGGAGCGATGTTAGCTATTTCAATAAAGTAACAAACTGTCGGTGAATATTTAGATCAATGGATTATAATAAACACAGAAAATCCATCATGTTATTTCATAAACTAATCAAATCAATATTTTACGTGTATACCGAATATTTATTCCGTTAGTTATATCGTTTGGTGATAAAGTAATTATCAATCATTTTGCATTGTAAAGTTCCAATATCCTTCTAACCACTGCAATATCTACCTTTATTTAACGTTTTTGGTAGTGTTGTGTGCCAGCTTTCGCACATAAAACAAAAAGTCTACTTTTTTGATCCAGTCAAAAGTGAACCATTCATGTCAGAAACAATGGATTCTCAAAATAAATATTTCCTCGTGACTTTCCACCTTCAAGTAATTGCATTGGGTAGAAACCAAACCCAAAACCCTACACTTCTCAAAGTGCAGCAAGATTATTCCAATCGTTTCACCACTCAAATCACTTTTTAAGGATCACTTCAACCTCTAATGATGCATGTGATGAAAGAATGTTCTAGCAAAGCAAAGCAAGTTCCTTGAGTTATGAGCAACATCGAAAGAGGGACAAGGTTCCATGCCAAAACGTAAGGTTCACTCGAATGGAGCATCAAGGTAAGGAGATATTCCCAAAAAGAGGTGGTTACATTTCTCTTTTGTTGCCCTAAAGTCATAGATGATTCTAGTCATTTCTCTTGGTTTTCATTACGCGGCCCCAAAACCTAATCTCTCTCTCTACAGATCGATCCCTTCTTCAGCTCAACCTTGTAGATGCCCTAGCAGTGAGGTTGGTACCCACTCCAACACGTGGCATCATCCCCGCATTAGCTTTCCAAATCAAGGGAAAAAGGTCAAATAATTAAGGGCCCCGAGGAATGGGCTCCAAACCCCTTTCTTCATTTCGAATTTCTTAATGCCTCGACGTGCTCCAAATCCACTGGATGCAGATGCTCGAATCATGGAGCAACCTAACTTTCCCTCTTAATATAGAAAAAGAAAAAAAACAGATGTGCGATTTACTATGAGAACCGTCCTATTGCTTGTTATTAAATGGTGACTGGGCAGCATAATAATTTCTCTTCAGCTCATTCAGTCGTATACTTTATGCAACTTTTGGACGAAAAACATGGACATTGGCCCTTGATGCAGACTAATAGCCTTGCTTGAACATGCTCGTTAGATCTTTCACAATCTCAAGAACATATACATAACGCGACATGCCATGTAGAGCTTTTTTCATTCCTTGAACTTTGATAAATTATCTTGGAGAAGCATTAAAATAGAAGGCATTGAACTTTGATAAATTATCTTGGAGAAGCATTAAGATAAAAGGCACTGAGGAACCCTTCATCATCATTCGCTCGATCATCTCCTGAGGCTATCGCAGACGGCGAAACGGCATGCGTGAGAGTCAAGAGTCTATTGGCGAGATAGAGCCACCAAATTTCCATCATTCATCTCGATGGAACATCATTAGTTCTTGACTGAACAGTCTCCAGGACACATAACCTAGGATTCACGAACCGACCAATGACTAAGTTTGCTGGTTATGCACGCAGGAATGATCCGTGCGTCTTCGATCACGCGAACTCATGGCGACGAAAGTAAAATGCTACGCCTATCCCTCCTCCTAAGTGGAGACAGATGTGCCAAACATCGATGGTCCTCCCGCCTTTCTTTTATTAGGTCACGACAACAACAAACATTATTTAAAGAAGGGAGCTTGCAAATCTAGCAAATATTTCTCAGACCAACCCCGAAAGTCGATGAGAGAGAGAGGTTCTCTCGTTGAAGATGGAGCTGCCATGTGGATGATATCTACGTTATTTTCACGGATACAGGAGATTATAAAAACTTGGACGCGACGTCCATCTTCTTGCTCAATTATATAGGCGCCTGTCTTGAAGATATTTTGCAAGAATAGCATATATTCCCACACTTCACCATACGTACTGAAAATTGTCTAGACGTATAGTTATTTAGAGATGCAAGAAAAGATCAATTAATCATGTAATAACGACAATGAGAGGATGGAGAGATGGAGAAGACACTCATAGATCTCAATAATTCTAATACGATAGTTGAGTTTCTTATTTCGATAGGAGTTACCTAACTTTTGTATCTTATTATATGACCTAACTACATAGATCAATTTGTCACTTACTCGATAGTTCTAATCTATGTATATTGTCGCGTGCGAATTCAATTTGATGATATCTGAAATCGATCTCTATTTCGATGGAAGCTACCTAACTCTTGTGTCTTATTGTACAACCTAATAATATAAACCAATCCATCACTTACTTGACAGTTTCTATCTGTGTATATTATATGTGCACGCTTACAAATTCGATCCATTGATAAATCACCGCATACAAGACGATAGTTGGGGTTTTTCATAAGTCGAGACCAAAAATTAGTCAGACATTTTTGCTCTAATTTTCACTATCATGTGATCAGCACTATAAAGGGGCATGCTTTGTTTTTTCTTTGTTCCCTCTAATTATTATAGTAAGGAATGGCGAAGCCCTAGATACCCCTCCTTTTGGCTGGACTGTACAGCATTTTTAAATATTCCTCGAGACCTAACTCTCAATCGATTCGCACGTATTTTAGGAGAATGACGCGAGGGAAGATCTTGTCTGCTTTGGTCGACCCTATGCTAAAACAAGTCTTATTCACTTTGAAAAAGCCATGCCACTTAACATGAAGTAATGATACTTACCAAAAAAAAAGTAATGATGGATTGATTCTATTTCTGGACAGCCACCAGCATTATATCTATGCCCCAATGACGTTGGAACAACGTCTGTAATCTTTTTTTCATTTTGGTCCCTATTTTTTTTCATTTTGGTCTTTATTCAGACATATTTACATGCACGCACTTAGACTAACCTAGCGAGCGAGAGAGAGAGAGAGAGAGAGAGAGAGAGAGAGAGAGAGGTGCATTTGCATCGTTTTCCAAAGACAACCTCCAAGGAAGATGACGGAGAATTTCTTGCTAGGTCGACTAATGAATGTGAGAACTGGCCAAGTAGCTAGCGATCCCGCAACTTCAATTGGATATGGACGCAAGGGGAAAGCAACGTCTTTAGATAATGAGACAACGTCGTATATTTTCTCTCTTTTCTACAGGAAAAGATATGGTCAAAGGTCCCCCCAAAGTCCTCGTCACTCCCACCACCCACTTTCTGCTGAACTAATCTTTCCTTTCTTTCTTTATCTGCGCGGATGGAGCTTCAATTGGCGAGAGGAAACGGTGACCTGAAGAGAATAGATAGATATTTGTTCTTGGTCGTTCCTTGGAGGCTGCAGATGAAGGCTAAAAGCTCCATGCACAAAAGCCAACAGTCGGTCCAGACTTCGAGAGCACCTTCCAGGCATGGACACGCGTATGCATCCGATGGCGAAGTGAAAAGGTCGACAGGAGATGCGTGGGCCACGTACCCTGGGCGATGATAAAGATCAGCGCCCACCACCGCAAAGCGGGGCCTAGCGAGGCTTGGAAAAACGAGACGTGACGGCTTTGGAGTGGCATCTTTTGATTAAGAGAGAGTACCCCGAATGGACCAGTGGCCGTTCAGGACATTGGACGAATAGATCTCCAGGATCTTGAAGCTCATAGGTGCACGTCAATTTCAGAATTCCCCTCATGAAAGTCGATGCCCCTGCTCGTATGGGAGAACGCCAACGGAAGGGGCCTGCTCATGATTCCACAGATCAGCTGTCCAGCTGACCATTGGCGCAGGGAACGGACATTTCCAAGCCATCGCACTCGAGGAGCTTTGGTGGTCTCAAACCTTCAATTATTACTGCTACCTAATAAAGAAGATCTCTCTCTTATGTTCCAATCTAAGCCCACAAGATTCAATCATATCCCCTCTTTGGACTGTGAACCCGCTGGGATTTCTCCACCTGTATCGCTAGTTTTCGGCAACGCTGACCCCACTCCTTTCCGCACAATGTCTTCAACATTTCAGTCGCCTCTCTCTCTCTCTCTCTCTCTCTCTCTGGCTCCTCAAATATCCAATGCTTAGCCTACAACCGCCATGCTTAGGGTTGCTTTCATCGGTAGTATTTTGTGGACTTGAGAACGATTTAAACAATGCATATGAGTCCGTACCTTATCCTCTTTCATTCGTTTCTTAATTTCAGGATGTTTACATCTCACCGATAGTTGTCAAATCAGAATTGTCGTGACGTCTTGAAACAACAGGGCATTACTTGCTTAGAAATGCCTTTAACGGCTGCCCTTTCTCAAATTGTTAAAATCAATGCACAAAATTCTACTACCATGTAGAATCGCTTCATATAAAGGACAGATTAATCTTCATAAATTTCATTTCATCGTCAGTGTGAACTACCATAGGTATGAACAAACGAATCGATGTGCAAGAGAGACAAAAATGCATAGGATCGTTCGTCTACATGGCTAGTTGAGCATGGACTAGTTTATAGTTATGTGGGTCTCCATATTCAAGAAATAGACACTTCACAAATAAAAACCGAGGATGGGTCTCCATATTCAGTTGAGCATGTAAAAAAGTGGAAATGAAGTTCTTTTGGAACTATCATGGGTTTTTGCAAGGGAATTATTTGTGCCAATTTGGTCGATTTTAATTAGAAATCACAGACATGGATGTCGGTCATCGTAAATAGTGTGGTAAGTGTTAATGTTAATAATTTTTTATTATAATTTAATTTTTTCTCAAATTATTCATTATTTATTTTTTTTTCTCTTCTTTCTCTCTTTTTTTTTTCTTTCCTTTCATTCTTTCTTTAGCCAGTCGTTAGATCTCGAAAACCTTGTCCTGCCACAAGCAAGGCTGACCTCATCTAGTGACAGCGAGGTTGATTCTTGCTAGATCTAACGAGTTCAAGCCTCGCCCTTACCATCCAACTTTTATAATTGTTGCCACACAGCCATGGGAGTAACAGATTGACCTAGGTAGTCAAAGGTCAATCCAAGGGCCACAATCATCAAAGCTTGGCCCCTAGCGATGGCTAGCTAATAAGGGTCAAGCCTCACCCAACAACAATGACGTCGAGCCTCACCAAGGGCGGGCAAGGCTCACCCTCACCAATAGCTAGTGGTGGCAAGCTTTGCCAAAGGACGGCAAGGACCTTGCCAGCCCTCACCTTTGGCTGGTCATCGAGATCTAGCAACTGACTAGAGGAATAAAAAAGGGAATGAAAAAAGGAAAAATAAATAAATAATAAATAATTTGAAAAAAGTTAAAATATTATTAAAAAAAAATTAATATTAGTGATTTCTAGTTAAAATTGATTGGATTGATAGAATTGGTATAAATAAAAAAAAAATTATAATTCAATTGACAAAAGTTTAAATGAATTGGTATAATCATAATAGATCTAGGACTTGTTCAGGCAATTTTTGCCGTTTATGTGAGATGTGAAACATGTGCAGGTTGTCTAGATTGGATGTTTCTTGCTTGTTCAGTGGATGCAAACCCCTGTGGCACGTTCTATGTCTTCATGTGGAGTCATCCTTCTGTCGAGATAGATCTCCACAGATCCTGTATATAATAGGGATGATGGATGTGACCGGTCCTTCCATTATTGGCCAAGCCTTTGTGGTACAACTACAATGAAGGAATCCTACTTTTGGCGGTAGTGGTGATGAACCATAGAAAAATCTAGCTGACTCCTCCCAGGAGTCCAGATTGCCAGCACACATGGTGAAACCAGGAATGCACGTGAGAAACACGCTGAGATCCCACCCTTTTAGATGACTTATAAAGTAGGATTTACGGCATTCCATTTATGGCACGAATCAAAACGAATCACACGCGGTGTTCTAACAACTAAGGTGAACCATCATCCCCACTTTAATCTCTTTTGCCGTCATGTAAAATACCATATATGATGGCATGATGATCAAATGCCAAGGACAAGGGCATTTTGAGTTCCGGATATCATACTGACCTTTCATATCATAAGAATAGCAAAGGTCAATCATTTTGTGTTTGAGAGCGAGAGAGAGAGAGACGCATTTAAATTGGATAGGGAAAAGAGTTGTGAGATCATCCTCAATAGGTAATGTCAATTGAGTTAAAAAGAGTAACCTTTCACAGCATAAGAGTAGCAAAGGTCAATCACTTTGTGTTTGAGAGAGAGAGAGAGAGAGAGAGAGAGAGAGAGAGAGAGAGAGAGAGAGAGAGAGAGAGAGAGAGAGAGAGAGAGAGAGAGAGAGAGAGAGAGAGAGAGACTTAAATTGGATAGGAAAAAGAGTTGCGAGATCATCCTCAATAGGTAATGTCGATCGAGTTAAATTGAGAGCACCGAATAATAAAGTTTAGACGTTGATCGGGATTACCACAATCTTTATTCAGTGGTGTCTTAGCATATGAAGATGAGCAATAGGTAATGTCGATCGAGTTAAATTGAGAGCACCGAATAATAAAGTTTAGACGTTGATCGGGATTACCACAATCTTTATTCAGTGGTGTCTTAGCATATGAAGATGAGGAATTGAATGGCAAAACTAATCACATGTGGTCCAATGAAAGCTTCTTTTGCATGTGGATTAAGTAAGTTCATAGGGCTAGTGATAGGAGAGAGGCCAATCGTTGAACAAAGATCTCAATTATTCTAATGACGCTTAATGGTGGATGCAAAGTCATGTCCTTTCATTCTCATTGCTGGTAAATGAGTTTAGAATTATAGATTACTCGATTGCTATTGGCAGATGAAAGATTATGCAAATGAGATTCCCTAATTTGCCCCCCATTTTCGCCTGAATGCAACAAAAGATTAATTGTGCGCAACTCAAAACACCATTCCTTGGCTTGAACGGGTAGCTGAAGCCCCAAGTCCAACTTAACCCAAACTAAGGGTGCCTTTGGAAGAGAATTAGAGAGAGAGAGAGAGAGAGAGAGAGAGAAATGTCTATGGATAATTTAGGGTTTTTTAGGAACTATGTGGTAACTAATTAAATAGTAATTATTTCCGTTCTTTTGCTCTTTAGAATAAAAAGAGAATAAAAATCCATTTGATAATATTTTAGTTCTTGGGAACAAATTTTGAACAAAATTAAGAGGTAGAAAAAATTACTCAATTGTTCTGGGGAACAATTTAACAATTAAGCCCAAACCATTTTCTTATTATCTCTTTTCTTTTCTTCTTTTTCTCTTCCTCTTCTTCTTCCTCTAGTTGTCTCTAGCTATGACGAGGGCCAACGACCGGCTAAATGAGGCCCAGTGACCTCGAGATGGCTAGGTAAGGCTCGACCTCGCCTTGGCCATGGCTGAGACCATCATTCGACTAGAGAAAGAAGAAGAGGAAGAGAAAAAGAAGAAAAAAAAAAATCACAAAAAAAAAAAAAAGAAATTAAAAATCGCGTCTTAAAACATATTTCTATCTTGAGAATAAAAATTTTGTATAGTTATTAATCGCTTTCAAATCTTTCAAAAACTCATATAGGGAACGTAATCAAAAACACTATTTTTAATTAGAAATTATTTATAATAACGAGATATTATTTATAACAACAGATTTACTACAAAACACACCATTAGTCTAAATTCTTTTTGATTGGTCTGATTCTCTATTCGGAATCGATTCTTACTGGTTCCAAAAATTTGGAACTTGAAACCAGATCGATTTTCAAGACATATTAATCCGGTTTATCGATAAAATCGGTCCAATTGCACAATCCTAGAAAAAAAAGTAAATAGAAATTTTTTTTATTAATCCTCAAAAGATGCTTGCCGAAAACGTTGAAAGCCACGTAAGGGGATTTGAGGCGCCCGAGACCCCTTTTTCCAAAACCGTGCCAATAACGGGAGCGCCCCTCGACACCTTCCTTAAAATACGCGAAAAACAAAAACAAAAAAAAAAAAAAAAAAAGCAAAATGGCATATTCGGCAACGTGGGACGCGGTCCCCCACCTTCCCCCCTCCTTCCGTTCCAATCTCCAATCGCGGGCCGGGCGGAGGGGAACAAACGGCAAAAACCCCACGTCAGGTGTAGGTGGGAGAAGGGGGAGATCTCTGTCGCCATCCCGCCGTCCACGTGGCGCCATCCCGGTCTAGCTAATTATGGAAACACCCCGCCCCACCCCCTCCCCCTTCCTGCGGCCAATCTCTATCCGGATACACCCACGTCGCCCCACGTGTCCAGCTTCTGGAACTCCCCCTCACATCCCCACGAGGTCGACCGCCTCCACCACCTCCCACCACTAACTCCTCCTCCCTCCCTCCCTCCCTCCCTCCTGCTGACCTACGCGGCCCCCCCCCCTCCTTTTTTTCTGCCTCGGCTTCTTTTTATCTCGACACCTCGCGCCCTCCCATTGGCTCCCCTTCCTTTCCGTGGGCCCCGCCTTACCATTTTCAAAAGATCCCCCAGCAATTCGCCCGTGAATTTTCTCATCTTTGGACTATATATGATTCGTCCTCATTTCTTAATATAAAAAAATTCCTGATACATTTATTCTAAACTAACTTAAATTGGTAAAACCTATGAGTTTATTAATTTCCGTTAAATTTTACTAGTTGACAGATGTATCGATTTAGAGTTTTAGTTTTCAATTTGTAATTTTTAATGATATTAATCCAATTTAACATACTAATTCGGGATTTTTGGATTTGTCGTGGATATACTAATTTGAAGTTTTTTTTATAGTCAAAAAGTTAATTTATAGTAAATTTATTACGAATGTATCAATTTTGAGATTTTTTGTAATATTAACACAAAAATATTTGAATGGTAAGAGTTTTCTTCATTTGCATCGACTAGATTTATTTTTCATTGGTATTGACATGATAGATGGAATATAAAAGCAAAGGTTTTCGCAAATTAAATTCAAAATTAGGTAGACATTGCGAAATCATTACAGCATGCTTCTTTAATGTGATTAAGGAGTATATTAAGTCTATTGAAATCGAAATACAAACAAATATATCTAGCGGTACGGCGGAATCTCATTAGATTTTGCGTGTGATCAATTAGACTGGTGTCGCGTAGTTATAATGATTATATCAATTCGACGGACTTTAGTCTTAGTATGGCAGCTTATTATAGCGTGGCACTATTTCCCTACGTTCCCGCGCAGCGTGCTCCCCGCGGGCCCACCTCTCTCGCCGCGCCACGTTTCGCATCGCATCCCAACCGATGGCTTGCTGGCGCCCTCTCATCTCCTCCCCGCGCCGCTGCCGTTCGAGTCGATCGCCCCCACACGTGTCCCGCGTCACACGTGTCCCTGACTACAGTCCTTATAAATGCGCATCTTTCCTGGCTCTGCAACTTACTGCCTTCAATCTTTCCTCCAAGGTAAACTCCTCGAGGAACTTGGTAGGGTTTGAGAAACAGAGAGATAAGAGAGAGAAACTGTAGATCGATGAGAAATAGTTGGTTCGGTTTTTGCTTGAATTAGCGAGGGCGAGAGATCGTGCAAGAGAGAGAGCTGTGGAGATAGATGGACGGTAGAGGAGGGTGTTGCATCGCCAGATACGCCCCCGGCGGCGGCGGGGGCGGCGGCGGCCCCTATGACATGTCCAAGGTGGACCGCATAATGCTGAGGTTCCGCCCCATCGCGCCCAAGCCGGCGTGCGGGGGCTCCTCCTCCGGCGGATCTTCCCCCGAGGGCAAGGACACTCGCGTCCGGCGCGGCCGAGGCAGGAGACGGCAAGCGAGGGGCGGCAACGACGCCGCCGCCGTCAAGCGCTCCAGCAGGAAGAGGAGGGCTTGCAGCAAGGAGAAGGCCGGAGACGCGTCGCCGCCTCGACAGAAGGTGACCCTGCCGCTGTTGCCGGAGATGCCCGAGCGCGGTGGCGATCTCGGGAACGTGAAGGCGGACTTGGTGCAGGCTGCTGATTATTCCAGACGTCCCGCGGATCCGGGCTTCTGCCGGGACAAGGCCGAAAGGGAAATGCGGGACGTACCGAAGTGGCTTAGATTCGACGATAACGCCCCGAATCCGGCGAGCGGAGGCCATTTTGGCGCGACGATCGCGACGGCGCCGCCGCTGTTGCAGCCTTGGGGCAGACCGTCCCCGTGCGTGACGGTGGAGTGCGTGACGGACATGTTGGTGGACGGGAAGGCGCTAGGGCGCACCGACGGCGAGAGGAGGAGGAATCTGGAGCGGGACACGTGCCCCGGGTTCACATCGGACGGCCTGGGGAGGGTGACGTGGACCAACGGGGCGCTGCGGAAGATGGTGGGGCGGCAGGAGGAGGAGGACTGCGGGGTGTGGTTGGCGGTGAGGGAGGAGGTCGGGGCGAGGGTGGGGAGGATGATGTGCGGGGCGTTCTCGTGTCGGGTGAGGATGGAGTACACGCGCGGGAGGGAGAGGAGGGCGGTGACGCTGCCGTGCGACGTGTGGAGGATGGACGGGGGAGGGTTTGCATGGAGGCTGGACGTGGAGGCTGCGCTGCGGTTGGGACGATGATAACCACAAAGGGTGATCAGGACGGGATAATAACCGAGTCTCAAACCTAAGACTCTTAAAAAAAAAACCACCCTGGGAAGAACTTAACCTAAGCCGTGCATGTGAATACGGTTTGCTTTTTCTCAGCTTTTGTCGTTGCTGTCCCTTGCAACTCCTCTCTCTCTCTCTCTCTCTCTCTCTCTCTCTGGTTATTTGGCCTTTTCCTGAGAAACCGTTTTGGAGCGGGAATGCCCTTTATGTAAGTACATATTATTATCTTCAGCTCTGTAAGATGTTCAAGCTTTAAGCAAACTTTGAATGTCGGATCTGCTGGTTCTTGATTTCCGTACCCAAGATCACTGTGCATGCACGTTAGCGGTGACAGGGGGGGAGGTGAGGTTTTCATCGCTGCACATCTGCAGTGTCCTTCCATCGCAACAGTCCAAGTTAGTACGGAGTCTTCGGGGAAAGATAAAAATAATAATGGAACGAAAGAACCATGCGCGAGGGACAGGTGGTGGACTTGGAACGGAAGGGAATTCGAATACCCCTGCGAAAAAGAGGGGAGGCGTCCATTGGAAGAGGCCTTAACCTTGCTTTCGGATCTCTCTTTCGTGCCGAACAACCGGGTACGTGTCCCGGGGTTCTGGGGCGACAGGTGGGCCGATGATTCACGTGATGTGACTCGAGGGTGAAGACGTGTCCTTTGCCATGCAAGCTTTTCTCCATTCTTGCGCAATATTTTCTCATTCTGCCATCGGAGAAGATCTGACCGCCAGATTTCTCTGTCTTTTCTCGTCGCTCCACTCCCATCTTCTTCCGCTCCTCTCTCTCTCTCTCTCTCTCTCTTTCTCTCTCTGGAAATTAACCCATGTTCATGAGCTCCTGCACTCTCTCTCTCTCTTGAGATTTTCTGAGAACCAAGTGTTCTTCCCACTTTCATATTCTTCCTGGGAGTCCCGTTTAGAGGTTCGAGCTTGGTTCTTGGCTATGCACCCAAGAGCAAAAAGATTATCCTTCGATTCGCTGGATCGATCTCGAATGGTCGAAACTAGAGGCTAAGAACTCGGTTTGTAGGGGACTGGCGCAAGTTCTCCAACATCATCGGAGGGGGATGAGATGATAAGAACATAAGGCCCGTCGTATCTCCTGTTCGCACGGAACGTAAAACTAACGGATCCCTCCGGCATAAGCCTAAGAGCAAACCCTAATTCCCATAGTAGTCGGTGCATCTTTTTCCCAGGCATGTTCTCACCGGTTAAACAATATATCACAGCAGAATAAATCCCCAGCTTAGAAAGATAATAGAAATATATAGGTATTGCGCAAGGATATTTTTAACCATTTGAGGCTTCTCGTGCGAAATCAGTTGCCCTTTTAATGTCCAAGTGACAAGTTAGATCTAAATACTCACTTGTTAGATAGATGGTCTCAAACTGAAGAGGATAATGGTCACTTGGATGAGGTTATCATGATTCCATATGTATTCTGCGGGTGCTCATGGTGCTTTTGAGCCCCATCAAGTGAGGTGTGTTTTTGGGGTAATTCGGATTTATTTATAGAACTGACATGTTTCACGTACGGGAAAATGTATGATGGTGGGTATTTTCTCTGTTCTTATGGAACTCTTTTTGGTCAGGACACGACATAAAGGCATAGTAGTCGAGCTGAGTACGATCTCATGATGAACTCTCGGTTACAAGTCGATTGAGGTCAGGATTCAAGGACCGAGCAGATACTCAGAAGAGTCATGGAATCTGCCCAATTGCGGCATGCATATTTGGTATTTGGGTCCAGGCCATTGATAGCTCTGATTGGTAGATCGTAACAATATGAACCAAGCATCGATGTAGATCGAGTGACCCGAAGGGATAATTCGATAGTTTTTTACAGTGATACCCCTAATAAAGAATGTGAATAATGCAGTACCCCTCGGGAGCTCTCTGTCATTATCCATCGACTCGCCTCACCACAGGAGCTCCGGTCAACATGGCAGTCGACTCGACAGAGGAGAAGGTGGAACAGCGAATAAAGATCTTTGTTTGTGGAGAAAATACGCTTTAGCGCGATCAAGTGCTGCCCATGTTGCTACAGGAAGAAACACTCTGCTGGCCCATGAGGTAAAATCGAAGACAAACAACCAATGTTCCGCGACCAGGCTAGTCTCAAATGGGCCATATCTTGTTTGATTTTGGGCCAAACTCCGATTGGTTCTTTGAAATTTCAAACACCCATGATTCCATCTAGAGTTATTGTTGAAATCCCCCAAAACTTAGACATCGTTGCGCAGCAGCAACCTTGGAACTTTGGATAGTTACATGCTCCCTCCTCAAACTTTTATTTTTTGTTATACTTGTTAGCTTTTCCTTCTTGACAGCTTACCCATCGCCATTCGTCGCTGTATTTCAACCCTGAACACATCTTCGTCCTCTTTAACCATGTCATTGCGGAATTGAATGAATCAAACACCATAACTGGAGTCGTAATGCAAAAGAGCCATTAACAAAACCACTATTAACTATTCAGTTTGCTCGAATAATCACCGATTATATGACTTGTTATCCTGTAGCTGAAAACTTGTCACGTACAAAAACCTGAACCTTCTATACCATCATATCAAACCTGCACATTCAATGGCAGTATCTGAAAAACTCGCAAGAATCTGGGCTAAAACACAAGCAACCAGCAACCAGTCTCTGACAAACCCAAAAATCTACAACATTCTGACTGAAAGGGACGCACCGAAGCTTCACATCAGCCAAAGACTATCCTTGAGGTTGGAACTTCGGCTGGTCGCTTTTTTCCGTTTCCTCTTGACATGAAGCGTTCATTTATTGCTTTAACGTTGTCACGTTGACCGTGACTTATCGTTTTACATTTGGGACCATGACAAAAATGACCTCGAATTATGAGACCTCGAATTATAATTTAATATACAATATAATCTTAAAACTTTTAATTTACTTAATATGATTTTTTTCAATATGTAATATTACCCTTTAAATTTTAATTTGTATAATATGTTCATTTGATTTTTTTGGTATATTTTTAATTTGATTTCTTGAACTATATGAAAATATTCAACAAATTAAAGTTTGGGGACCATATTGTATATTGAACCCAAATTCAAAGATTATTTGTGTTATTTTCCAAATTTATTTCTTAGAGACAAAAAGAAAAAAAAAAGAATGCAAGGACGAATTTGATTGTCCTAACTACTAAAACATAAAAAGTAACTGTTTTGGTCTACACTTATATATATATATATATATATGTAGGAATTAAATAATATATAATGGGCAAAATACTGTGGAGGCTTTTTTATTTTAATGTTGATTAAATTCAGCAAAAGCGTAACGCATATTTTGCGTGGTGAAAAGTTTAACACGTGAGAAGCATCTCGATTGTTCTCTCATTACCGATAATGATAAAAACTAAAAAGTTAGAAAACATGTCGAAGGCTGACTTGCCGCGTCACGCACAAAGAAAAGTCAAAGCTACGGACGTGGCTTCAGGACCTGGCGAGTGCACCGCACGCTCCGTGACGAGTGCGTCGACGTCACGATGCCGACGCGCCCCTGTTACTCTATTCTCCACGTTAGCACGGCGAGGGGAGGAGAGGGGAACCAACGCCGCTCGTCAGATCCGATCGGACGGCCCGCAACGGCTTAACAACGGGAGCCGTGCGATCCCGGCCGCGTCGTCCCTGGACGGCTGGGATCGACTCCGTGACGGCGCTCGACGAATCCCACTCGGCCGCTATAAATTGGGGGTCCGAGGGCTGCCCGCAGCAAAGCATTCTCTCTTTCTCTCTCTTTTTTCCCTTCCTTGTCCTTTCTCTCTCTAGCTCTGTCGAAGGCTAGGGTTTTCCTCCATTGGCGCGCAATCGAAGGTCGGGGGCCGGCGGTCGGGGATCGCGCGGAGGTTTTCCAGGTTCTCCTTCTCCTCGAATCGGATTGGGATTGCTTTCGGATTCTTTCTCTTAGGGTTCTCGATTCGCGCGGCCCGCTCGGATTGCGGATTGGGTTTGTTCGGGAGGAGTTCCCCCTAGTCGGCGGGGAGCTTGATCGGGGATTCGGTTTCGGAGAGGCGGCGGCGATTCGGTCGCGGGGATCGAATGCGGGTTGCCGAGCCGACGACGAGGACGAGGCGGAAGAGCTGAGAGCGCTAGGGTTCTCGGTCGGAACGGGATTGGAGGATTCGTGTTGAGCATCCTGTCTGGGGTGGTGGATTCGTTTCTCGAGGCGGACTGGCTTATCTCCAGTGGAGTCTTGCTGGTGGAAGAGGAAGAGCGGCGGGTGAAGAGGCATCGGGGGCGCGGGTTGATTAATTGTTCTGAGCCTTGTTGATCGAGACTAGGGCTCTGGAGTTGTTGGTGGATTGATATAGGAACTGATATACGCTCGGAAAAGAAGGGACGCCTGCGGTTGACATGTGCAATTACCGGGTGCTGATTTTATGGCACCAGCTTTTCCCATAGAGTTTAGTGGGCAGAGAGAGTCGATAAGGTGTTCTCCCTCGCGATTGATGGGCAAGTCGCGGAAGTTCTCGTCGAAAGGGCCTTCCAGTGGCTTTGTACCAGATTATCGGCATGCTGTTGAGACTATTGAATCCGAGGGCTTTGGGAGCTCGGGACGGGTTGACACTGAGATGACGGCCTCCGATGATTCATCTGCCCCGAGAAAGAAATGCATTAGCTTGAATGTAGATGGAAGCAATAAATTCGGGGTCCCAATACAGGTGTTGTCTTTGGCTAAGATGTCAAGGCGTGAGAGGAGAGACCTTAAGCTGAGGTTGAAAAAGGAACTTGAGCAAGTTGAGAATCTCCAGAGAAAACTTGCGCGCATGGGCTCTGATGTAATTGCATTGTCTCCATCTCGTGATGTACGGAGTTGGAGTGAGGGGCAGAGAAAGCCTCCAGTGGATGGCTTCCCAAGGTCTTCAGAATTGTCCACTCGGAATGGAAAGAAGCGTTTCCCTTCAGCTCGCAGCGGGTCTCAAAGTAAGAAGGGTGCCCCTGGCCGCTCTGAATCAATAAAAGCTGCTACTTCAGCAAATACATCGAATGCTATGTTATTAAAACAGTGTGAAACAGTGTTGAATCGTTTGATGTCTCACCAATATGGTTGGGTCTTTAATACACCTGTGGACATAGTGGAGTTGAACATTCCGGACTACTTTAGTGTGATTAAGCACCCTATGGATTTAGGGACTGTGAAAAAAAAGTTGCTTTCAGGAGAATATACCAGCCCTCTTGGGTTTGCGGCTGACATACGGCTAACTTTCTCGAATGCAATGACTTACAACCCTCGTGAGAACAATGTGCATATTATGGCTGACACTCTCAGAAAGTTTTTTGAGACGAAGTGGAAACCTGTAGAGAAAAAGCTTCCAGCTGTTAATGACGTGCAGGCAGTCCCTGAATACGCCGCCCACAGTGAAACTGGAATTGGCACCGAAATGCCACCTATGAAAAAGAAGAAAGGTAGTCCAGTTGACCCTCGGACTAAGCCTGAGCCAGAGAAGCAGATCATGAGTGACGAGGATAAGCATAAACTAAGCGTTGAACTAGATGATCTCCAGGGAGAACTGCCTGAGAGCATTGTCAATATTCTTAAAGAGCAAAGCTCTGGAGCAGAGCAGACCAATGAGGATGAAATTGAGATAGATCTTGATGCACTTGGGCATGAAACGTTGTTCAAATTACGGAAGCTTGTAGATGACTATTTGCTGGAGAAACAGAAAAAACAGGCAAAAGCTGAACCTTGTGAAATGGAGGTCCTGACTTCTCTATGATTCCTTTGATATTTGCTGCCCAAAAAAAAAAAAAAAAAACAAGAAGAAGAAGAAGAAGAAGATGAGTTTCACTTGGCTTATCGCTTTGTTTTTTTTTTCTCTCTTACAGGTTCATAACATGTCAGGTGTCAGCACCTCATCAGTGCCGCCTTGCAAAGGTAATCGTTGTCAAATATTCAAGTCATAGTTATGCATGCACCAGCGCATGGCCTGCACAAGGGCTGTCTATCTGACACTGCATTCTTCTCTTCTTGTATATTACTAGGAAATGACACGATTGATGAGGATGTAGATATAGTTGGCGGGAATGACGCTCCAGTTTCATGCTTCCCTCCAGTAGAGATAGAGAAAGATGCAGTGCATAGAAACAGTAAATGCAGTAGTTCCAGTAGCTCCGGTACTGAATCGGGGTCCTCATCAAGTGGTTCGCGCCTCTGCAGATCTTTTTCTACTTTCTTTTTTCATAAAGTTATACTTTCTCTTTTGGAAGTTGTATTGTCTAACTGTATGGAGCACATCTCTTTCTATAATTACCAATACACAAATGCTAGGGATATCTTCTGCTTTTCTAGTCCGCGTCATAATCTGATTTTGTATATTTTCAATTTTTTATTTGTGAAGTTCATACTTCTGAGGGCACTTTATTTTTAACTTGGTCATTGAATGCACCAAGTCCTTAAGTGCTGATCACTCTTCTTAGTATTTGCATATGAAGTGTTTAAAGTTCTCAAGTCATCTGCTTTGTTTGATTGCCTTTGTTATCAATTGTTCAGAATAGTAGAATAGAATAAGAAAATTCCCAGGTTCTTTGTGTCAGCTTCGCCTGTTGCCTGTCATGATCTCTCTCCAGGGTTCATTTGATGTCCTTCGAAGAAGGAGCCACAAGTGCTGCTATGGGGAGTTTTAGTTTTCAATATAATGGTGGAAGGACTCTTCATTTTGGTTATATGCACGCAAATTTGCCTGTAGAGTGGTCAAAATTGGGGGATCTGGGCAAGATCTGCATTATATTTCTGATTTTTTTTTCTGTAGTACCTATTTCTAGGACAATAAACATTTTTCTGTAAAAAATTGTATGAAAAAGAGAAATATGAGAACTGGTTTTTTGCACCACTTATTCAGAAGATGTGCACATCATATCTCATAGTGTACACCTTTTTTAAGTTCATCTCATGTTTGCTGAAGGGTCTGGGTGATGATGTTCTATGTAGTAATTTAAACCTGCCAAATTATTATTAGTTTTAAACTGGATTTTAAATTTGGTTTATCAGTTCTTAAGATTAACTTTACCCGGCTAGTCCCCTCAAATTTGCACATGATGTTTTTTTAAAGTAGTTTCATACAAGGTTTGCAAGTAGACATGCATGTAGAATGGTATATGTGCCGGTGTATGCTTAACCATCTAATTTTTTGAAGAAATGGGGAGTGGATCTCTTTGCATGTTTTTCATCATTAGTAGTGGGTCAGAGTCATGCTTTGACTCAAGTATAACTTTGTCAAATTGTCTCTCAATGTGTAGTGGCAATGCTTTGTCTGTCAATGTGTAGCGGCAGTGCTTAAGACTGTGTAGTTGGTACAGCTATTAGCCTGGGCATTATTTCGTCATCATTAGCCATTTCTAGGGTAGATGGGCATACATGGATTTGGAACTAGCCTTTGTTATAAGCCTGTAAGCTTTTGATGTTTAATACAATGTTCTTGAATTGCAGAACATTATGACTTTTCTTGATTGAGCTCTAATATCTTTGCACTTGTGCTTGTTTCCTACTCGTCAGATGCAGACTCAGCTAGTTCATCCGCTAGTGAATTAGATCCTGCTAAGGTTTCTGGACCTGTCAAGGTGGCGAAGGTAGATATGCCAAGCTTAGGTGCTGTTGTCATGTTGCATGACTGAGGTTCTGGTTCATATGTTGTCAGCTAACTTTATGCGAATTATTTCTCTTACTTCAGGAAGGCATGGCTAATGGAGTAAGTGATGACCAAAAGAGTACTTTTCATGACTTAGATACTGGTAAATTTAAGTTCAGATCGCATTTTGGTTAAAAGGTGATTCACTTTGTGCATCCATCTGGACTGATGAATTAATAACTGACCTTTTGTTACTTCTAGCATCTGTTGATGGGATGGATCAAGTTGTGCAAAATTCTCAGCCCAATTCGCTTCCCTTAGAAGCTGATGTTCAGGGAGAGGGTAAGCATGATCATCATAAAGATAATTGTATGCTGTACCTTATGGGGGCGTGATCTCACGCGTGGTGCTGTAACATTATAGAGGAGAGTACTCCACCTGAGAGGCAAGTCTCCCCTGAGAAGCGTTATCGTGCAGCACTTTTGAGGAACCGATTTGCTGAGACTATATTTAAAGCTCGAGAAAAGGCTCTTGAGAAGGTTGAACACAGTGCTTGATGCATCTTTTCTCTGTGTCTACTTGTCTAGATACTTGATATTTATATTTCTGGTTTTTCCCATCTTAGGTTGAGAAGCGGGATCCTGAGAAGTTACGAATAGAGAGAGAAGAACTCGAGAGGCGGGCAAAAGAAGGTCTCTTTTATTATACCATCATCGTTATTCAACCCAAAAAAAAAAAAAAAGCTCTTTACTACAATGGGTCTCCTCCTAAAAGTTTTTTCTTTTTCTACTAATCAGAAAAGGCTAAAATTCAAGCTGAGGCAAAGGCAGCAGAAGAGGCTAGAAAAAAACGCTGAAGCTGAAGCTGCAGCTGAAGCCAAGAGGCAGCGGGAGCTGGAGAGGGAACTTGCTCGTCAAGCATTGCAAAAGGTGAGTGCACACCTTGCAGTTTCCTGGACAAGGTTTTAAAAGGTACTTATCTGACAAGTCTTGGTTTCTGCAGATGGAAAAGACAGTTGATATCAATGAGAACAGTCAGTTTATGGAGGACTTGGAGATGCTTCGGGTTCCTCATGGTGAGGATTTACCAAACTTCTTGGAGGAGGCAAAGAGCCCAGACTGTTCAGAAGACCATCTGGGTAGTTTCAAACTCCAGAATAGTAGCAATCCTTTAGAACAGCTTGGCTTGTACATGAAGGTTGATGACGAAGATGAGGATGAGGAGAGTGAGCCGCCCAAAAGTCATCCGGTTCTGCCGCCACCAAATGACGTAGAGGACGGGGAAATTGATTGATGAGAGAATCTTTTTTCCCATATTCTGACACTAGGAACGTAAATCCTATTAAGAGGACTGGAAAGGAGTTTCTTTAGGAGGGAATGAGACAACTGGGGGAAATCTCCTTCCTTCTTAGGTGACCGCCTAAATTGGAAGTGCCCAATGGATTGGGGGAACATACTGCTCCAGCCTTTCTCAAAGAGGGTGGGGAACTTCCTTCTTTTGCTTTGAACATTTGGCGACTGAGGTTGGTGTTACCTTATCTGTGGATGGTCAGCGACGCAAAATGTGGATTTGGAAGGGAGCGTGTACATAGATATTCGGAGATATTGATTCCGATTCATTGAAATGGAGCACAAGCACAAGCCGTAGGCTTTTCTGATGGACGCCGAGGATAGACTGTTATAAAGAAGGGCAAAAGAAAGACGGGAGGATAAGTTATTAGAGAGAAGAGGCAGTCTTTCCTTGTATAAAGGTTCTGGTTCTGTTTGCACGGCGTAAGTGGAAAGATCAAATTGTTTTCTTGCTCTTCCACACACACACACACAAAAAGAGAAAGAAAGGAGAAAGCAAAAAATCATTCTTTTCCTTTGTGTATGTTCCGATCATTCCTTGATTCAATCTGCCTTTTCAGATGAACTATATATGTCAAAGCATGATGCACTGATTCTTTTCATCTGATTTTTGATTCAAACTGCCTTTTAGATGAGGCAATACCTTTTTGAATGACTTTTCCAATGAAAATTCGCAAGAGTCTTCAGTGTTTTCAATAAATTACAACCTTACGGGTCGTGACGTCCTTCAAATGGTAGTAAGTTTTCACGACTTGTTTGTATTTTCGTAAATTTTGAGATCGTGACTTTCCTAAGAAGTTTGGCTTTTTCGTCCTTCCCATTTATGGTAAAATGATATAATTTATCAAATCCTTCCAACGTACTTTACAAAGATAGGGGTGATTCTTTATGGAACTCTCAAACTTTTCGTCATGCTTCTTGTCCTTGCTTAGCAAAGGCTAGAGCGCTCCGTACACAACGGCTTTTAACTCGAGCCTTGGTCAAAAATAGGAAAAGATAACATGCGTTCCGCTGTACAGACTTTCCACTATCCCACAATGGGCTACATTAGTCCTCAAACATACCCTCGTCTGATATTCTAGAAGATTCAGTCCCATTAACAAGAGGCTGGTTCTCAAAACTAATGCTCGGGTCGCCAAGGATGCTGTAATCAAAATCCTCCTCATCGTCGTCCTCGTCGTCTTTATCGCTATCTTGATCCTCGAAATCTTTTTGCAGCACTCCTTTTAATGCGGCTTCTCTCTGCATCTTTTGCTTGATGGCATCTTCATAAGACATTTCATACCACACGACACCCTTGCCAACCATGGATTTGTTGTGGGCGTCCGTCATCCTCTGTTGCTTGCTTTTCTCTGAGTTCTCCGGTTCGCCCCAATAGTCATATCTATATAAAGGATTTGAAGGATCGTATTGATCCTTGCCAAAGTAACTGCTGTCTACGTACCTCCCTGGCTCTTCCAGTGGCAGGCCCAGGGCTTGTCGGCTGTAAAATTACGAGCCTTGTTCAGTCAACATTATCAGACAGCATATTTTGAGTATCTTAATTCCAGGAACGAAGTTCTCTGGCATTTATAGAGAGAGAATGAAAGAAAAGATTCTCTGCTGATTTGGTAACAAAACATTCTCAGCACTCCAAAAGAACGGGAACTAACAGCTTTCAGAAAACTTGCTTTCTAAACATACTATAAAGGATATCATCATAGCCGTTCCCTTGTAGTGTTCGCAAGAATTTCGACCAGCTAGACAAATCCTATTCTCAGTGAAGGATATTACCATGCATTGTATACATTAAGATGCCCACAAGAAAATTATAAGTCACACATACGAAAGTAAAGGCTATCAATAGGTAGATAGTGACCAAAACCATGAATGAACTAAGTTTTCCTTTCACATAAGCAAACATTAGTCCCTTTCATGGACCATTTTTATTTCTTCCCCTTTTCTAACTGCAAACTGCAATACTGAACCATTTTGTCAGTGCAACTGATTTCTTCTTCCCTTACCCTTTTATGACAAATGGTAAAGCCCAAAGCAAAGTGGCACATTGTAGGAATAAGAGTACCAAACATGTGCTAAATTGTCATTTCTGGAAATCTGTCAATGGCAACATACATGGCAGATGGAATCTTTCACATATTACGTGTGATATAAAGGAAAAAAAAATTAGATTGGATGATTGCATCCTTTTATGGTTAGTTTTGTTTCCCAAAATACCCAGTTAGTAAAGATGACAAACGTCAAACAATTTGCAATTGGAAACATAAATTGGATTCAATATCAAAAGAGTCAAATATGTTATAATGACATAGGATTACCAGCTGATATCCCTGATCAAGGCTTCTCTTTCTTCAAATGACCGACGCCAATGCATCAAGTCATACTCATCCATCTCAATATTTCGCCTGAATTTGGAAATTTTATACGCCTCTCCCCTTTCTTCTGCTTCTTTTCTCATTTTGTTATGGAACTACATGTAGACAGAAAGCCAATTAACAGATATCTCATAAAGTGACTTGGCAAACAAAACCAGAGTATCATCTAAATCTGGACAAAATGGGACATATGCATACAGTGACTAAAATTTCATATGAACAGTACTTGAGTAGGGCAGATACAATCTGTGCAACAACAAAGCAATAACTAACCTCACGCTCAGCTAAAGCTGCTTCCAAGTCAAGTTCTCTCACACTAGTTTTCTGCCCAAAAATACGAGGCAACATCAGAGAATATACCAATTATAAGACTGACGTATCTTAAACATCAAATAACCTACCAGAATAACTTTTGGTATTAAGGACTTCTTATAGTAAGCCTTGGTATATTCAACACTCTTCTCTTCATCATAATCATCATCAACCAACTCAGATAATTTTTGGTCTTGGTACTTCTCAGGATTGGCCTCCAAATCATCCAAAATCATTTGCTCAGCGACATGTATCTGCCACAACTGCATAAAGCCACACCCCCAAATATTGTAATAATGATAATTCACTCATGAGCAGGAGTGGCATTTGAAAGACTGCAGACTTTTGAAGTTTAGTATAAAGCTAACTAAGCTATCATTACTTTTCTACACCCATTATAGACCATGAAGCTATGGTTGCAGTGCATAACAAGGGTGAAAGGTATGAAAAGAAAACCTCATAGCATAACAGAATAGTTGAGTGAAAATGAGTACATTCATCACTCAGAATTTTAGAAACATCATTTTGTGTTGAAACAAATGCCAATGACTTTGGTTACTCACAAAGGAAATTTCAACCATCTTGCACACATGAAGGACATCGTTGTGTTCATTGCTTGAGTTTTGGTAACGAAACCCAAGGACCAAGTTAAGAAAGTTTGTCCAGAAGGGTTAAGCCCTTAGAAGACCTAAAGAAGGTCTTTAAGTTTTTGCCCACAAACAAACGTGTGAGCCACTAGGGTTTTCTTATTTCGCTTCTTAACATGGATAGGCGCTTAAACCCAATTACCTAACATGAATGACAAACGCATAGTCCAAAGTGCACCTAATCGATTCTCACCTCCAAAAAGTTAGGAGTCATGAAAATAGACACTTAAGTAGCAGTCCAAAATTTGTTGCCTTAGGATGTACCCCCTCTCCAGTCTTTTAAGTGCACTTGGGACCTCTTGTTTGCCATATATTTGTGATTAATTTGTGTGTCAATATGTATGCAACCTAAAACCAAAAACTTGAACAAAGAACCATCAATATGGAATCCATTAGCAAATTTTTTGGAAAAAGTTGCCATTCTGGGGAACACTTGCCATGCGTTTTATATAGGAAGTTAGTCAACAAGTGCCCTTAGAGAATAGATCAAGATATACTAAATGTGCTTTGCTAATACACGACGATGGCCTACAATACAAAGATGATTTAGCAATTATGCGATGGTCACTTGTAAAGAAGACACTTCATATACTGTGGCTGGAATTTCAACAGATGCATTACTGCAAAAGAAAGATGAATGGATCTTATCTACACATATACCTTATCAACATAAGGGTGATTTGATAATAGAGGCTCCTCTTCAGGTTTTGCTCCTGGGTCTTTTCTAGGTATAGGAGGTCTTCCACAATCACGCTGTATATACAGGAGCAAAGAAAAAAATGGAGGTCATTAGAACTCTATAGACTGAATCCTTTCTGGCAAAAGGTCCACAAACAAGAAAAATGATTTATGATAAAATGATTTATGATCACATTTAAGTACGTGCTTTGAGTAAAAGCAAGAGGACATATTATGCTCGTGTGTTCTACTGGGGAAAAAAATCTGTTTGCTTGTTCTCCCACAGGAAAGAAAAGGAAAAAAAATAGAAAAACTGCTTGTTCCATCAAAGCTTAATCCTTGCTAAGACTTCACAAGTAATCCTTGCAGATAAGCAATCGCAAATTTGTTCCATTTATGTACTAGGACTCTAGTTAAAATATCTAATTAGTAGATCAAGCATAATCTATTTGAATATTTAGTCATGCTAAAATTCAATCACACTTGGAGGACTGCAATATCGAAACAGAAGTCACAGACCCGCAATTCATCAAGATTGCTATCCTCATCCCGATGAAATATTGGCGGAAACTCAAACCTGTTAAAGCTGCAAGTAAAAACACATGTCAAATGCAAGAATTACTAGAAATGATGCCTGACATACAAGATAATATTATATAGCTCTTTAAGTGACCCCACGACACTGTTGAACAGAACTGAAGTAAGGAGCAAGATTTACGTACATCAGGTGATCAATGTTAGGATGGACAAAACGCATTTCCAGAGGAAACCGAAACCTGTATGGGTCTCGCTTTGCCTGCAGCAATGAGCAAATATGCATGGTCAATCCCGAGACACATAAAACATTTATGATTTATCGATGCAGAAAAAAGTGGGGGCATAGAAATGAAAGTGATCGAACAGAAACAACTGAATTCAAAATCTGTCCAACAAATTTAAAGCCAGATTGGGGTGGCTATGACTTTGACCGTGGCTTTATGACTTTTGTCGGGACTTCGACTTGACATTTTTATTTTTGACATTTGGAGAGCCAATTTTGCTCCCATGTCAAAACAGGACAATAAAGACTGAAAGTTTTCATGCCTCTAAATAGCGTATGTCCCAAATTGGCCTTTTGCAGATTTGTGCAAAAAACACAAGAAAAATCATGATAAGTAAGCAGCTATACAAACAGCACTCACCAGGATTTCAACAATAACATGCATACCGACTTTTATGTGATGGCGGATCCAATACCAATCATTTCCTTTGATCGGAACCCACCTGCAGCATGGCATAATTCTTAAATAAAGTCGAGAACTTTAATCATATGACATACATATCTACCTATAATAAATTAATATCCCTGAGTCCTAGCACTATAGATGCAGAATGCACGTATCTTAATTGGTTTTTGCTGCAACATGATAAAAGTATCTTCGTGGTTGTGGATTCTCAAATTCAACCACTGTATCATTCCTCTGTGTTCCTTGAAGCTGGATATTACTTTATACCTCTTCTTTGTGCATACATAATGTCTCAGCAGTATGAAACTTAGAAAAACGAGAAAGATGGGTCTAATAAATATTTGTAGCCACTGCAACCAGTAGAGATCCTGTCACATTAGAAACATGAATATCCACCACCTATACATTAAATAAGCTGCTCGCTTTTACCAATAATGATGAGGGAATACCGTGTTCCTGGGACCAAAGCAGAAACTGCAAGTTCGAGCTATGCTTAAGCTTTAGGAGGAAACCTCAGTAATTTTACAATATCCCTAAACCTCCATTTAGTCCATCTGGTCATATGATATCCAATTAAGCATTGCCACTGAAGGAGTACATCATTTGAATGAAAAACAGTTGACAACAATGATAAAGCAGCATGCTGACCCCAGAAGGACTAGTTGAGCCAGTAATATTAAGTGATTAATCAACGGTAAATTAACCAAGGAGAAAGGCACATTAATTTGATGATATGTGAGCAAACAACTGTACCCGTCATATACACCTCCCACATCAACAAATGCCCCTTGATAAAGGTGTAAAGTGGTGACCTTCCCCTCGCAAATCTGTAGCAGAATATCTCTAGTGTAAAGCTCATGTTCCCTCATATTAAAATAGCATCTGAAATTTGGAATTTGAACAGACAACTAGAAAGTGTGGATCTACAATGTACATAATTAAAGAACTAATGTATTTATACGTAGCAAAAGACTCGGACTTGCATTCAGGACAAACCAAAGGTAATCACTCAACAAGTTGAGACTATACTTCCCTTTTTTCATGACAAAAGGAACCCATGCATTGTCAATAACCCAATTACACAGTTACATCTTGAAGAAAGAAATGTTACGCTGCTTGTTAATGATTACAAGTTGCTGGTTTTAAATTTTCAAACATCATATGCCAACGGGATTAAAGAAATTAACCAAAATTAGGGCATGAAGAACAGCTTGCTGCCGAGAAGATCCAACAGAAGAAACACCTAAGCAAGGAATAATTATTCAGGATATCCTATCACGTGCATTATTGTTCTCGGCTATACAAGTCCAAGTCTTGCAATTCATCTAACTTGTGAGAATCAATTTATGAGCAGAACCGCAAAAAATAAAAGAACAGAAAAGGAAGTTACCTGCCCAGGATAATAGAAAGGCAGCTCGTACTGCATTGAACAACGGAAAAAAAGCAAAGTAAGACATCCATTTTCGAAGCATTTTGAAAGCTTATGGATCCAATATGTGGTAGTGTAAGCTTGAAATTAGTTCTACCATGCCCTCTTCGTAATCTTTGCCTCTTTTCCTTCGTCCAGGATGGTAGTCTTGATCATACTGAAGAAGAAAAAAGAGAGAAAAACATCAAGTCTCGAATCACATTGGCGCTCAATTCGAGAAAAGACGAAGAAGAGCACCTTATAAGATTCCTCCTCCAATCGATCCTTGTTCGCGTCGACCCACTCCTTGTACTGTCTGAGGAAAACCTCATACCTCTCCAGGCACATGTCATCCGTATCCGCGCTCGCCCTGCTCTCCACATCCTCCAAATCCACCCTCTCCGACATCATCCGGTGCCCCTCCCGGATGAACCGGAGCTCCTCCCCGTCGACCTCCCACCCCCGGGGGGGCCAGTCGCGGGGCGCCACCTGGCGGACGACCAGGGGCCCCGCCCACAGCGTGCTGAGCGGCTCCGGGATCTCGCCCTTGATCTCGAACTGCCTGGCGTACCACTCGTCCTCGGTGAGGCCGAGCTCCTGCATGCGCTGCTCGCGGTAGCGCGGGTTGAGCATGCGGAAGGCCTCGATGGAGTCGGGGGACTGGAGGGGGACCTCCTCCCCCTCGTTGAGGGACTTGCGGGCGAAGTCGGCCTCCGGGGAGAGGACCTCCTCCCAGGGGGCCCAGCCGCGCTCGATCCAGTTGCGGCGGCGGGCCTCGTCCTCGGTCTCCTTGTCCTTGGGGCCGAAGTTCTGGAGGAAGGTCTCGTCGACGGGGAACTCGTCGGAGCTGAAGCATCGCGGCGGCGGGAGGAGGGGGCGGGGAGGGGCGGCCGGCGACGGCGAGGCGGCGGCGGTGGCGGCGGTGGCGGGGGAGGAGGGAGGGAGGGTTTAGCGGGGGTTTAGGGAGGGGGAGAAGAAGAGATAAGGCGGGGCCTGGTGGTGGAGATGGTGATGCTGGATTTGCTGCATTTTTAGAGAGAGAGAGAGAGAAGAGACCGTTTGAATGGGAATGGATGGAAGTGTTATTTATTGAAGTGCCTTGAGGCATTATAAATTTGAATTTAAATCTCTAATCCCTTCGAATTTACGTAAAATATATAAATTTTAAGATTGTTTATTTGTTGAAAAGTTTCCTCGGGTTTTATTTTTCGACTAAGCAACCAAAAAAAAAAGCAAATGGCAACTTCGATCCCCCCCAAAACCTAGGATATTATTTAAATTAAGAAAAACTATTGTCGATATCAAGGATGATTACGATTTTAGAATAAAACTTTGAACCTAAGAATGGAACCGATAGAAACGTGTAGATTCTAGAGTGGGTAGATTTCAAGTTCCCAAAAAATAAAAAACCTATTTTGATAGTAGATTCTAATTTCTTAGTCGGAGGAACCTGAAACTTATAACTTGAAATAAGTCTTAATTTTTTCTTAATTCATGTCTTCACGCAATTTTGCTATATTATATGCGGTTCAATTATAAGTGTGTAATTTGAAAATACTAGTCTAACCTTCCATTTTATAATTGAGACTTTTACTTTATTAATGTTCATATTTTTTTGTGTGTCTAGATATAAATTATGACAAGTAAATTATAACTCTAAAGATTTTAATTCATTATAATAATTCAATTAATAAAATAGATGAAATTCGAGTAGACCTTGAGACCGACCTCGCAATCTCTAATAGGGTAAGCTCCAAGTTCTAACATGGTAGGTTGATTTCAAAAAATAAACAACATATTCTAACAAGTAATGAAACTGCTCACTTCTAGTTAATATTTGGATTTCACGAGCCTTTCCGATATATAAAATTATAAAAAGGTCACGGGATTTATATTGAAAATAAGAAAAGTACATTTATAGCTATACATTCATGTCTGAAGTCCCTTCGAATCTATCATAACCACGTGGTCTCTTACTGAAGGACTTATGATCAATGAGCTCATCAAGTATATAATTAATGGTTTCGTCAAATTGTATTTGTTATGAATTTATGACCAATGAGTTCATCTACGCATTTCATGACGCAAGGGGATCGTTCCATTTAGGCTTAAAAACGTATTTAAGCCTTGGAAGTCTCTGCTTTTGAATTCGAGCGCTTCAACCTCTGTGGTCGAGCTCTACAGGCTGCGAGCACCAGTGACATTGTTTCTGTAAAAGCTCGTCGAGGACAAGCTTCCGGCTGCGCGTAGTCGCGAAAACTGCTGATATCAGGCCGAGGTCGAATATCTCAAGCAAAGTTCCTACTCAGAATTCCGGCGGGACGTCGACCATGCCCGTTTTCAACCGGCCGCTGCAGGAGCGAGTGAAGCTCTGAGTAAACAAGTATTTCGGAACCACAAAGCTTTCCCCATACAATGTCGCCTAAACAGTCGGGCGTAGCAAACCAAACAAGCGATGGGCTCGTCCAGTGAGGAAGGAATTCTCCATTTAGGAGAAGCTGAGAACGGTCGAGGGCCATTCGTCTGTCGCCGGAGCAGCTGAGACTCGCTCTCCGGCCTCTCTACTTCTTTGGCGGTGTTGCCATCGCCTCTCTCACGAAGAAAACTGGCGCCCCATAAACAGCCGGCAGAGGCCAATACATTACTCAGTTAACCACGAGAAAAAACCACCGTCCTTTTCATTTCAGTGAAATTCTAATGGCAGAAGAGGAAGGGACGGGGAGGGGGGGAAGGGAGGGAGAGCCTCTCATTTATACTAACAACTTAATATTAAGATGCACAAGGGCATACATTCTGCAAAGTAGAACACCTGGGGGATTCCATGCCCCATCAGACAACCTGCACAAAAGAGGTTCTACAAACAAACCCTTCTTTTATTGCATGCTTCGCTCTTATTGGCAAACACACACCGGCTGGACACGAGAAACGCGTTGATATTATTAAGTACTGCCCCTCCTTGCACCCCTCACTTGCAAGACGCCATGTGCAGGATCAGGTCGATCACTCGGGAGCTGCAAAAGAATTTGGATCGGTGAGAAATGTAAGAGCCCAAGAAATCATCTTGCGATTGGATGATTTTCTTCCAAAGAAGATGGTGAGGGTGAAACTGTGCATGGATATATAGAAGTTAACGGAAAACAGAAAGGAAATGGAAATGCTCAGAAACTAACCTGTAGCCCCATTCGTTGTCATACCAAGCAACCAGCTTCACAAAGTTCTCGTTTAATGCAATTCCAGCCTTAGCATCGAAAATGCTCGACCTGAAAGAATCATAGTCAGATTAAGATAATTCCTTTGAAAACTGGTCATCTTCATTCTGAATTCAGGAGGTTGGTGGGTAACAATGAGAGGAGCTAACTTCCGGGACAACTTCCTTAGAGACTCCAGAGTAAGGCATAGATCAATACCTGCTGTCGCCCACAAAATCAGTAGAAACCACATCTTCTTCAGTGTAACCCAGAATTCCCTTGAGTTTCCCCTCGGACTCCTCCCTATACGACCAAATATTAAGCTCATAGGGTTAAACAACGACGAAAAACAGCAAAACAGTCGACCTCCATAGGCAAACAGTAGAAATCTAGCTTAGTTCAATAAAAGATTATCGAGTCATACTTCATAGCAGCCTTGATTTCCTCATATGTAGCGCCTTTTTCCAATCTGACGGTGAGGTCAACAACAGAGACATCAACGGTCGGAACACGGAAAGCCATGCCAGTCAATTTACCGTTGAGTGCAGGAAGAACTTTACCGACAGCCTTGAATCCAATATCAAATACAGAAAGGAATCAATAACTTGAACAGATACTCCCCTATGAACAAATAATACAATATTCTCTTGAGTGCCTATTGTATATGGTACTGTATAATATTATTACCTTTGCAGCCCCGGTGCTGCTTGGAATGATGTTAAAGGAAGCAGCTCTTCCACCTCTCCAGTCCTTCATCGATGGACCATCAACAGTTTTTTGTGTAGCTGTAAAAACAGACAGAGAGTGAAACATGATTACCAGTAATCACCGTGATTGTTCAATTACTATGGACAACTCGAAGAGCTTACCAGTGATAGAGTGAACAGTAGTCATTAGACCCTCAACAATGCCAAATCGATCATGAATAACCTATGAAAAACACAGTCGAAAAATTAATCCCTAACTCAATAAAGTAATATTGTCATTCCAAGAAGGAGATGGGTGTGAACCTTTGCAAGGGGAGCCAAGCAGTTGGTGGTGCAACTAGCATTGGAAACAATGTCCAGGTCAGGCTTGTATTCCTTCTCATTGACACCGACAACAAACATAGGTGCATCCTTGCTAGGGGCTGAAATGATCACCTTTTTTGCTCCACCCTGCAATTAAGTTGGGCCTTAGCTATAACTACTGGTTTTTCAGAAATCAGCAAAAAACAAATGGAGAAGGCATGAGCAGATGAAGCAGAACTCAGCATCTAGAAATCAGCAGGTTCGGGATTGATAAATCTCACTGTTATGGAATTTGGGCAAAAAGAGAATGACACTCAAAGATGCAATTGTGGTGATAATCCATCGATAGTTCAGACAAAATAAAATTCGCATTTTTTTTTTTAATTTTCTCCAGATTATCAAGATACAGCTAGATGACAAAGCAGAAATTTTTTTCCATGCTTTTAAAGCACTCACACCGTTTCTCATACATAAGAAAAGAGACTGCCCAAGTAGTGGCTTTATGTGCAAAAGCTCCACTTGCAGACTCAAAACACAGATAGAACTGACACTATTATGGAGTGAAAGAACCCTTATGAGGACAAAAACCGATTTCTTGGATTCTTTGTAATTAACCATAGCACTCATAATGCAGAGGATTAGTTTAGCACTGAAACTAAATAGAAATTTGAAAACGAACCTTCAGGTGAGCAGCTGCCTTTTCCTTATCAGTGAAAACCCCAGTCGATTCCACAATGAACTCAGCTCCTGTTTCAGCCCATGGAATCTCCTCCGGGTTCCTAACACATCAACCATACACATCCAGAGTATTGAATCTTCTCACAATACAAACAGAGCTTCAAAACAAGCTCAGGCTCAGATGAGGAGAAGACAGCACCAGTACCTGAGACCAAAGACTGCGACCGGCCTCTCACCAAAGAGAAGAGTCTTAGAGTCTTTAACCTTTAGCTCGTGATGTTTCCACTGACCGTGAACACTGTCATACTTGAACATATACGTCTGCAGCATAAAAGATCACAAATAAGTCGAATAACACGACAATCATAAATTCAAAACTCACTTCAGCACCAATTAATTGAGATCCGATCGTAGATAAACCGAGAAGACTATTAAAAGCTAACAAATCAAAAGCACTTCAAACCCAACAGGGAACTGATCAACAACCACAAAGAGCAAGTTACAACACCAAAAAGGCATCTCGATGAGGACCCAAAAGCTTTAACAAGTCAGAGACCAACACCATAAACACGTTTTATATGTTAAACGAAAACCAAGTAGAGAACAGATAACGGTAACTGCCGCCGACACAAGCACAAGAAGAGAAACACAATCCATAAGAAGTGGAGATAAGTAGCACCATATAGTCGGTGGAAATGAAGGGGTCGTTGACGGCGACGAGCTCGACATCGTCTCGCTGCAGAGCAACTCTAGCCACCAACCGGCCGATCCTACCAAAACCTGCAACAGCAAATGATCGTCGGGCCATGAACCCCACACACATGATTTGGGCAAGAGCAAGAACAGAAACCCAAAAACCAAAAGAGAGGAAAGATACAACTCAGTTCAACAGAAAAAGAAGTGAGTGAAGTGGGATCGCTTACCGTTGATTCCAATCTTCACCTTGCCTGCCATAAAACCCAAAGAAAAGAACAGATATTAGCAAACATCAGATGATGATCATCTTCATATGGACAGCAGATAAGAAGAAGAAAGTTCTGTTTCTATTTATCACTTACCCATGATCGTGGATGGAGATTCGCTAGCGAAAAGGTTCGGGAGAGGAAGAGCTCAGTTCAGCAGAGAAGGAGGAGGAAAAGGTGGTTGTGGAAGAAAGCGCCGAACACTACACAACAGCTGACAAAAGTAGTAGGAGAATCCAGAAACAGGGTGTTACGACAACGTTAGTTTTCCACCTCAGATGTGGCTGGGCAGGACATCGTAAAGACGCCTGTTGGCGCCCCAGCCAGTGGGGAAGGATGTTTATCGACCTCCTTCCTGAGGTCTACCCAGTGGTTTACCCCCCCTCTGGGACTTTTCCCTTGGGGGGGCCCTCGCATGGGCTTGAGGGAGCAGTTTAAGGACCTGCTCAGGTCCAAGCTGACAAAAGTAGTAGGAGAATCCAGAAACAGGGTGTTACGACAACGTTAGAATCCGCACCGATGTTATAGAACACGGTAGAAGAGTTCTCGATGTCCCAAAAGTACTTATACAAAGCATTAAATAAAAAGCCAATGAAAACTTTAAAATGCACTCTAAAAATTAATATTTGCAACCTATTTCTGGCAAATTTATATACATATCACACATTTACTTTATGTGACAAAAAAAAATCCTAAATTTATATTAACGTAATACATTTATTTACAACTCATAAAATTATAAACTTAAACACATATCACACATTTATCGAAATTACTTTTTTCTCTTTATTCCTTTCTCCTGTGTCTTCGCTGGCACCCTTGCCATTGATATCATTTAGGTAATATAGTTTTTAAAAAAAATAAAAGACTTGGTAAAAAATCACTAATTCAGACTACTCTTCTCTTCATTCGCCATCTGGGCGTTATTTTTCCACGTGGAAAGATGGTTAGATGGACCACGTCACCGATGGTCAACTTGACAAGTGGCTCTCAATCTCGCTTTCAATCGCAGCATCCGTGGCCTGCATTCCCTCTTCAGTCTCATCCATCCAATTTGATCCATTCCGCCCCCTCGTCGACCCGCACATATAGAGGAATGCTAGAGATACTAAAAACTCGTAAGAAAAATAATTTGTATTAAATGCCCATTTTAAGCAGCCGACAAAAATCGAAATCTATCATTTAGTAAATCCATCTCGTGCGTGTGTTTCGACATCGAGCATTACTGCATCCCTTTTGTGTTAACTCAGTCGACAATAAACCACTCCCCACCGATAGAACCCACTGGATTTCCAATCCAAATACAGCACGCTAAGAGTTATTTTCACCCAAAAGGCTCGTAGTCTCGGTGTTCGTTGTCAAATATCGAATCCATCGGTTTTATAATTTACTAAACCCGTATAGCGTACGAGTCAAAATCACCATCAGCTTTCCCTTAACTCCAATCCTTCTTTCCGTTCACTTGAAGTTGAAGCTACAAAGGAATTTGGAAAACCAAAACCAGACATTATCATCGCCATATCGAGCCCATAGAAAGGGAAGTTGCGTTATGCTTTATTCATGTTGGTGGGTGCAAAGCAACAACCCCTATTGGCCAAGATGGAGATGATTTGGCATCATGCAAATGGTGGGCGACCCTACGACAAGCTGAAGAATCAATGTAATGTACATTAGAACACAAAGACAAACCTCTTAGAGGCCCACTTATCCATGTCCGATAGATTGCTTGGGATTCCCACATGATGTTTATTATTCCTTTGGATCCTGTACCACATCCTTATCACTCAATGCAGGACACCATCACCAAGAGAAGGTGAACCTCCTTGGAAATTTTTTATAATATGGATTTACATTAATTAATTAATTTTATATTTCAAATAATCGGGTTAATGAATATTTCAATATTTGTTGAACTTTACAAATGATTTGATTAAATTGGATATTGACATCTATGATAATGCACCTAGTTGAGCCTTCCCACCGACACGATATTGATTAGGGTTTCTTTAGCCCCTGGGTATAAAATGGTAGGTTATACTTGCTTTAATCCTATTGAAAGCTGCTATGTCATAGAGAGGAAAATCTGGCATTCTATTTTTTTTTCAAGTGAAGTAATGGCTCAAACAAGTATACTTTAATTTCGCCGTATTTATTGATATTGGTGTTTTACAATCATATACGGATCCGTTTTTTATTTTTATTTTTATTTTTATTGATTAGTTGTTTATGTGAATAAATTTTATACATATGGTATCAAAGCTAATCATATATGATTGTAGAGCCCAATTTTATTTTTTATTTTTTATGGAAAAATTCGAAATTTTCCTCTTTGAGCCGGATATGGGCATTACTTTTTCATGTGGATTTTTTGCTCAATTGATCTTGAAACCATAGGACTTTTGTTCTACATGTCGAGATCTTTCCAACCATATATAATTTTCATAATTTCGTTGGGAATTGAGAGAGAATTTTAAATTTGAAATTCTAGAGTTTATACATAAAAAAGTTCTAGAATTTTCAAATTACTTGCAATTAATTGATGTTCGTTGTAAATCGGTGCATAGGTATTGTTATATATATATATATATATGTTTTGGCATCCTTTTGTTGTATCAAAGTAAGTTTTTAGGGCTTAAATTCAAGAAAACGGAATTTTCGGCCATGGGAGGCTTGGTTCCTAAGTTTTCAAGCTTGTATGTGGTAGATTTACTTGGTTTTTCTTCGTTTAATTCAATCTAGTCCATTATATTGTTGTTATACACAAAACCCATGAGGAAATTTCATCAAAAATCATGTTAATTTGTGTCTTTGGAGCTTCGGATCGAAATCGGGTTGTGCGACCCGGTTTGTTGCAAATTCGTGACCCAGCTGGAGGTTGAAGAAGACCTCCTAAATATGGGCTTTCGCCCATATTTTTTTATTTTAATTTTGTGGGCTATTTAAACAGCCCATTTCATGGGCCAATTTTCAATTAAAAAGGAGTTGGGCTTCTGCACACATGGGCCATTCTCAATTTAGAAGGAGTGGGCCACGTGAGGGTTTAGGACTCTCGGGTCTGGCCCGCGGTCCAATTTGGGCTGCTCGCGGGTCCTAGGCCCGGGGGAGTCCGAAATATTTAAATAATATTATAATAATAAAAAATATTTTTAAAAAATTGTGGCAAAAATTGTTGTTTGAAAAAAATGTAATATGATCTTTGGAAGCACATGTTGTAAAGTGTTTCATATTGTTTGATGAATTTTGGGCATAAATTTTTGGAGTTCCCGATTGATTAAAAAAAAAAGTATATACAATAACTCACCCAAACAGGGTTATTGTGTATGTTAATTTGGAAATAACGTGAAGATTAATTCCCAAATTTAAAAAATGGGGATGTATAATTGAAAAATATTTATCTGCCCAAAGGGGATAAATGTTTTGAAAATTATATGTAATTCTCCTTTATGTTGTGATAATGGAGATGTATAATTTAAATGATTTGTCTGTCCAAATGGGATAGATCTTTGAAAATTATTTATTATTCTTCTTGTTGTTGCTTTATAAATTTTATGCTGTGGAAAATAATGATACATTGTACACTCTACCCAAATGGGAGTTTATAATGTACTAATTATTTTGTTGAATTGCTTATTGGCCATAATTGATCTTATTGCATTATGTGTAACAAACAATTACCTTTGTTGTAAACAACAATAATGCCACAATTGAAATATTAACTTGATAAAATATTATATTGTTAAAGACTTGGTAAAAAAAATGAGATATTATAATTAAGAATATTAGAAGTGAGTCCATGTTAGCTGATTCTTTAACAAAAGGCTTACGACCCATTTTGTTTAAAGAACATGTGAAGAATATGAGTGTTTTAGATTCTTTTGATTTCTTTTGTTAGTTGGAGTTATATAATTTGTATTTCTAGATATTATAGTTATATGCAAATCGATAACGTTATTATGGTGTCTATTAAAGCATTTATTTTCAATGATCATTATTGTTGATTCTATTGTTATCATTTCTCTTGTTGACTGAGAAATGGAATTATAAAATAGTATATTTAAACAAATTTTAGTTTAAAGATGACTAAATGTCACTGATTTTGAGATCTCATGTTAGATTGTGACATAGTCGTGCAATTTCATGTTGTTTAAAAATTGTATTAATGCAGTTTCATTTTGTTAAGAAATTGCATTAAGGACCGATAAGAAATAGTGTATATTTTAATAACATGTTGGCACTATTTTTTACTACACTACTAGGCCAATGATCCATGAAAATATAATGCTTATTATATGTGATTATGGAAAGTCTTGTGTCGTGTCATTTTTTTAACACATTTGATCTCCATAATTCTATACTGAGGTTATATAAGGTTGGATTGGTTTTGAAATGCCATTATTGGAATATTATTTTTTAAAAGTTGTAGTCATATAAAACAAAATTTTCAATTATTAACCCGATAGTGTTGTTTTCAATATAAAATATTTTTCAAAATAAAATAAGTTAATTAATATAGCCCAAGTGGGAGAATGTTGGAAATTTTCTATAATATGGGCTTACATTGATTAATTAATTTTATATTTCAAATAATTGGGTTAATGGATATTCCAATATTTGTTGAACCCTACAATGATCTGATTAAATTTGGTATTGGCATCTATTGATAACGAGCCTAATTGAGTAGCAAAGTGTAGGCAATTGTATTTAACTGAAGCCCATAATGGAAATAGCCTAGTTGACATGCTGTTGATTAGGGTTTACTAAGTCCCCTTTCTAGCCTATAAAATGATAGGTTATACCTATCAGTTTAATCCCATCGAAAGCTGTTATACTGAAATATGTCATAGAGAGGAAGATCTAGCATTTCAATAGATCTTTGATTATCAGATTGATATATTTTTCTTCAAATGAAGTAATGGCTCAAACAGATACGCTTTAATTCCACTGTATTTATTGATCTCGGTATTTTACAATCATATATGGATCCATTTTTTCTTGATTGATTAGTTATTTATATGAATAAATTTTATACACCTCCCTCCAAGTAAGCTCATCAACTCTACAATGCAAATAGTGCAGGAGCATATTGCAGGTACCTGTCTTCGCCTACTGCATTATCCTTCATCTTCGGAGCAGCTAGGGCAGGTCCATACCTTAATTCCCAAGTTCTGAACCCCTAGATCACACTCTTCGACAGGCTTTACGTGCTTCGAACCCAATTAATGCTCGGTACCAGAGACATTAACGAGAAGAGGAAGGAACAAAAGAAAGTCGGGATGCAGCCTCAACATTGCACAAAAAAACCTGAAAGCCATCTCTTCAGCTGGGACTATTGTCCTTATAATCCCTCTCTCACTCAGTCTCATGCACCAACATAAACATCGACATATCCATCTCTCATTGTTAAAAGCCCAAAGAACCAACCACGCAAATGGACATTTAGCTCCTCCAATGCAATGTCACTTGGACAGCTTTGCTGCATAAAAAGGTACAGGACCCATCAAGAGTCAACTCTATTCGTTTCACGAAAAATGTAGCGTATTTTTTTGGAGGTCATTTTCCAAGAAAATATCATTATTTTTCAATGTTTGTCTAAAACTTGAAAATGAAGTCAAAAGTATATTTCATTTTTTGGTAATGAAAATCTATTTCTCTATGTACTTTTTTTTTTCAATAATTTTATTATTCTTTTATTTTTAAAATCAATTTTAAATTTTTTTTAGATCGATTTTTTTAAATAGATTTTTATTTTTTATTTTTTTCTTTCTTTTTATCTTCTTCTCCTTTGGCTGGCAACCGACCAAAGGCTAGCTTCTGCTAGCTCGTCGATTTGGCGAGTAGCTGACGACGAGTGACAAGCTCGAGCTCGTTGGCCTCTAGCCTTGCCAGATCAATGAGCTTGAGGCTCGCGCTCACCGATCTAGCTAGCGGCAAGTGGTGTGCCTCGAGCTCGCCGCTCACCAGAGATCAACTAGCGCTAGGGCTTGAGCACGAGGGCGAGCCTTGAGCTCACCAACCTCTGGCCTTAGCAAATTAGTGAGCCAAAGGCTCGCACTTGTCGCTGGTTCGCCGACTTGGCAAGCGGCAAGCAACAAGCAGCAAGCGACAAGCAGCAAGCTCCAGAGGCTGGTGATCCTTAAGCTCGTTGCTAGCTAAAGATCAATGAGCCAAGCAAGGCCCTACACCGGTGGCAACGAGCCTCAAGCTCACTGGCCTCGAGCAAGCTCAAGGCTCGCCTGTGGCCGGTCACTAACCGTAGTCGTGCCAGCGGCCGACCAAAGGAGAAGGTCGAAAAAAAAAAAAAAATAAGTAAGAGTTCGTTCATTTCATGAAAAATATCAGGTTTTCGAAAAATATTTTCTAAGAAATCATTTTCCAAAAAAATGACTATATTTTTTTGTGTTCGGTTGAAACTTGAAATTTGAGTAGAAAATGTTTTCCGTTATTTGTTATCTAATTTGATTTTTTGGCAAAAAATTATCAAAAAATAATTAATTTTAATATTTTTAATTGACCAAAAAATTAATTTTAATATATATAATTAATTTTTAGTTTTTTTTTCTATTTTTAAAATTTGAATTTTTATTATTTTTAATTTTTCTTTATTTTTCTTTTCCTCCCTCCTTCATCCTCCTCCTCCCTCCTCCTTCCTCCCCTGCCACGTGTCTCAACGTGGCCAACTGCCCGGTGGCCTACTAAGACACAATTGCTACATCCAGCGAGCTCGAGGCTCAGCCAATTTAGGCAAGCTATGAGCTCACCGGCCTTGGGGGCTCAAGCTCGCTTGGATCGGGCCGAGTCACAAGCTCACCGGCCTCGGCGAAGCTCGAGCTTGCCCGGATCGAGTCGACGAGCTGCGACTTGCCTAATCCGGGCAAGCCCAAGCTTAGTTGAGGCCGGTGAGCTCGCAGCTCCCCAGATTCAATGAGCTTGAGCCTCGCCCTCATCAAATCTAGCTCACTAGATCTGGCCTTGGGTGAGGCTGGAGTTAGTCTATGGCCGGTCGCCAACCGCCATAGTGGCTAACGACCAATCAAGGAAGAAGAAAAATAAAATGGAAGAAAAAGAAAAAGAATTAAAAACTCAATTTAAAAAAAGAAAAAAGAAAAAGAAAACACAAAAATAAAGAAGAAGAGGAAAAATAAAGAAAATAAAAAATAATTCGAAAAAAAAAAAAAAAAAGGAGGAGTTGGAAGTGAGGGCTTACATGAGTGTGAGATAAGAGAGAGATTAAGGCATGGAACCGACAAAAAGAAGCAAATGTACGATGAACATGGACAGCATCTCGAACCAATTCCCATCACTAAGGCCGACCTATTTGTGGACAGGAGGGGGCTAAACAATGAATACAGACGATGGGCATGGACTTTTGACGAAGGTACTAAGAAATATCTAGCTAACTTTATAAAATAAGTAAAAATTCAATTTTCAATTCAAATGGACAGTCCATAATGAAATCGTCGCGTCATGTTTTTGATATGCTTACGTCATGCTTCCTCTTCAAATCCCGAACGAATCTAACAAAGTTGGTCTCCTTTTTTTCAAGAAAATGAGAAACAGCAATCTCATGATCAACACAAGTCCATACATGGAGAGTAGCTTTACTGCCCTTTCATACCATTTTCACTTGTTCTTTTCTTAATATGATACGATAAATCTAAAAGGCAGTTTCAACTTCTTCCTTATCAACATGAAAAATCAATGTTAATTGTGATGATTTAATACGCAATCAAAGATATAAAATCAATCCAAGTCTCTCACGCTTCAAAATTATGCGATGACTTCAATTTCCAGCACCATCCAAACTTAAATTTAAACTTTCTTGTTTTGGCTTATTTCACACAATTTTGATTTTCTTCTGCAAATTTCCCCACTTTCCACGTACTTTTTCCAGCGAAGGACAAGGAAAAATCATCACTGAGGTGCTGTCCTCAACCGGGGAACTAAGTCAATTTGTGGTTGAGGACAGTGCCGTAAGGCGTATCAACCCAGTTGTGGCATTTAACCCACCTTAACTCACTCCAGGCGTGAGAGGCTATTATACCCGCCTACCCGATAATAGCCAGAACCGAATTCTTGACGTGGTGTCTACCTTCACCACCGTGAAGTCCCATAATTCCCTATCTATCTTTGTCTTCCCGATAGAAAGGGAATAGAAGAACATCTTCTCAGAGTCTCCCACTCGAGGGTGGTTCTCCCGCCTATTTCCTCCGTCTCTCTCCCTCTTTCCCCCTCTCTATATTCTCTCTCCCGCACTCTCTCGCCATGCCTCTCTCCGGCAACAAAAGAGCAGCTTCCGAAAGCTTCGATACTTACTCGTAAAAAAGCACGTATGGAGAAGATGGGCAAGGCCCTAGTGATCGAAGCCACCGATACATCGGAAAGTTCATCGTGGCAGCGAGTGCCAAGTCGGGTCACCCTACCTTCGCTCTCGTGAGGGAGTCCGATCTCTCCAACCCCGCCAAGGCCGGAATCTTCGAAGTTTTCAAGAGCCTAGGCGTCAATTTAGTTCACGTGAGTAGGCATTCCCGTGCAATCTCTGTTCGTTTCCTGCATTTGGTGCTGCTTCGAAGAATCGAAGCGTCGCCTGCCGTTGACCTTGTTCGTCGTACGGAGAAACGTCTTTAGCAGTAGAATCGGAGTCGATTTTCTTCTCGATCTTTCACAAGATACATCTTTAGACAAATTTTATGAAATTTTCCATATGTTATGTACCGTGTAGATGAACTTTTTTGTAGAAATAAATGTGGCAGATTTGTTCTTCAGATGTCATGGTAAGAACCGTAAGATTCCTTGTTATAACCTTGTGAAGATCGGTAGGCAACGTGTGGACGAACGTTATACTACGGATAGGAGCTTGGTCTTTTTACTTCCTCATAGTACGCTGTCTTGTCCGATGAAGGTATTGAAGTTTAATCTGCATCGGTTCATGATTGCCGACTTTATTGACTTTTTGTCCACGCTCTTGGTGATTTGATTTTCAGGGAGACATATACAATCAAGAGAATCTGTTGAGTGCAATACTCTAGATCCACACTACTGCTTTTTGACGTGTAACACTTGGAGTCGAATTTGCTCCGTTGCTTGTATTGATTCACTTGTAATCATTTTTTACTCTGTTATAGTAACATATTAAAACGTGATTTTCAGTCTCGTAGAAGTTTGTTTTCTTTATTTACCATAACTCATGTAAGTTTGTTGGATAAGGGGAATATACTCTAGTTTTTGGTTGCTTTCTAATAAAAATGTTTCTTCTAATTCAATTAATTTTCTTCTTAGAGATTCTTGCCTTCGGAGTTTGGCAATGATGTGGATCGTGTCCATGCCGTGGAGCCAGCAAAATCTACATTTGCCATCAAGGCCAAGATCCCCCGCCTTGTTGAGGCCGAGGGAATCACTTATACCTATGTGTCTTCTAACTTTTTTGCAGGTTACTTCCTTCCAACATTGTCACAGCCTGGGGCTACAGCTCCCCCGAGAGATAAAGTTTTTATCTTTGGGGATGGAAATGCATGAGGTAAGAAGCAATTTCTTGATATGCGCATTTTAATTCATTGAGATTTTTCTATGCATTTTCCACGACTTAATTACCGTGAGAATTCCGGGCATCTTCTGTGTCTGGAGATGTTGGCCTTTTACATCCATTAGTCTTCACTTTCAAAGACTAATAGATGATATGGAAATTATGTGGTTTATCTTGGCACAATACCGCCCAGACGGGGGATCATGAATGTTATCTTAATGTATTTGGTAGGGAAAAGAACATATGGATGCGGTGCGAGTTGTCTAGCGATTCTTTTTACCAGGAAAATTCTTTCTTTGATTGCGAGCCAAAAACAACTCTAGGAATATCGATGGCTTATATTTATTCACCAAATTCTAAAATTCTTCCCGTCAATACACAGCTATGTTTAACAAGGAGGATGACATTGGCACTATACCATCAAAGCTATGGATGATCCGAGGACCCTGAACAAAATTCTGTACATCAGACCTCTTGCCAACACCTACTCGTTTAATGATCTCGTGTCTTTGTGGGAGAGAAAGATCGGCAAGACCCTGGAGAAGGTTTATGTTCTAGAGGAGCAAGTTCCGAAGAACATTCTAGGTCAGGGATGCATTTCTATTAGATTTAAGCATGTAAAATTGTCTATTTCTTTCGAAGATTTTAGTATTCTAATGTTGATTAGTCTACTTGTCCAATGATATTGCAAAGGCGGCGGTTCCACTCAATGTGATATTGGCCATATCTCATTATGTTTTCATGAAAGGAGACCAAACCAACTTTGAGATTAAGCCGTCGTTTGGAGTGGAAGCTTCAGAGCTCTATCCCGACGTCAAATACACGACCGTGGATCGGTACCTTGATCGGTTTGTCTGATGGCCGAAACTGCCTGGGATTGGTTGATATTTCACAGTAGTTTGAATTATGAATAATATAGGATTCCGCTTGTTAGGGATCCTTGTGTGAAATGTCGCTCCCACGGATCATCTTATGGTGTGTACAAGGCGCGTACAACCTTCAAATAGGAGGACATACTATGAACATTCGATTTGTTTGCATCTATGCAGTGCTTGGAATTTTTTTTTTTGTGTTTTGGAGTTGATATTGTTTTTTATTTATGGGAAAGCAAAAAGAAAGGCATTGGGTTCTCTGATTTTGTATATTTTATGTAGTGCGTTCTTGGTGTGGTAATGAATCGGAGCCTTTGACGATGAGATCGACCCTTGGCAAGGAAGTTGTGGCCTTTGCCCAGGCCTAGCAATTGGCAAGGGAAGAAAGAAAGAAAAAAAAAGGAGAGAAAAAAAAAGGTACGAAGAAATGAAAAGAAAAAGAAGGAAAAAAAAGAAAAAATCAGATTTTTTTCAAAATTGATTTTTTTTTTTATGTTAGCATTGATTGTGTTGCATTTTATAATTAGTGTTGGTTGTATCGTAAGATAAATCGTTAAAAGATTTAGAATTAAATTAATCAAATATAAAAGTTGAGAATTGAATTGATATACATATTAAAGGTTTACGATTGTTGTTAAATCATTTCACATTTCAACTCTCATGATGTTGCTTTTATCCATGGAGGTTGCGAATTATGAATGTAGTAACCTTGGCTAATAAATTAAAGGGTTAATCTTAAGAAAAATTTCAAATTGGTACATTCGTAATAAGTTTATCCTAAATAAATTTTTTGACAACTAAAAATCTCAAATTAATAGACTTATAATAAATTTACCTTAAAGTGGTAGACTCATGACAATCTCCAAACTTCCCAACCGTTATGACTGTGATAAATTTACTCTCTATTAAACTCCATCAAATTTTACCATCAAATTTGTTAAGGTAAATGACGCATTGTGACATGTTATGGTGACATGGCAAGTCTACATAATAATTCATAGGATTAATGTCATGAAAAATTCCAAATTTATCATAGATGTATCGTTAAATTTATAACATTAAATTTGTCATAAGTATATCGGTTTAGAGTTTTTCATAATATTTATTGTATGGACATGCCACATCACCATGTGTCGTCCACGTTAGCAAATTTAACAGTAAAATTTGATAGAAGCTGGCGGAGGATAAATTTTTCGCAAGTTTATCAGTTTGGAGTTATTTGTGGTTAACATATTAGTTTTGAGTAAATTTGTCAGAATCTATCAATTTGAGGTTTTTTGTGACAAAAAATTAATTTATGGTAAATTTATCACAATTATACTAATTTAAGATTTTTTATGGTAGTTTAAGGTAAACTTATAATATGTATACCAAATATGGGGATTTTTCATAGTATTGAATAGAATCCCTAACACTTCGCAATTTCAATTACTTAGATTTATAGCACCATCAAAATTAAATTTTCTTGTTTCTTGCTAAGTTAAATCTATCTTACTTCACAATAACTTAATTCATCAGTGAAATTAGAGAAAATCGTTATATTTTGTTTATTTTCTCCTATCCACCGAGTAAGATTATTTCACCGAAAAGACGATTATGTCCTTTTCGGAATCAAAATCCAATGACGATCCGTCATGAAATTGATGACGAGAACCCCGCTCTCTCTCTCTCTCTCTCTCTCTCTCTCTCTCTCTCTCTCAGTAGAGTTGCTTCAGAGATCGAGCAAGTTTGCCAAGAAAAAGCACGCCTCCTGCCGAGAAAACTCTCCAATGGCCGAGAAGAGGAAAGTCCTGACGTCAGAGGAACTTAGGGTATCATAATACTCGAGCTCAATTTGATTATAGTCAAACTTACAATCAAAACTCGAGCTTAAATTTTATAAGCTCGAATTAAATACTTTTAATAATGAAAGCTCGATCATGTATCGAGCTAAGTGTTGAAAAGTGCGAACTTAACCCGATAAGATACCCAAGGGATTCAAACTCGTGCTCGACTCAAAATTAAGCAAGTGGAACTCGAGCTACTCCCGAGTAACTCAACTTGGTTTTAGCCATATGCACAAGTAAGGGTGTCAAAAAATCCCACGTTGGCCGGGCCTTAGTTTTCTTTGGATACAAATTTTTAAACGTTTGTATGTTGGGGTGGGGTCGGGCCAGCTCGGGCTTTTTTGACACTCTATATGGGATAGCTTTGAATAAATTTCCGATTTTGCCCCTTTAGTGGAACTATTTTATCCGTTCTCTCATATTATATGATATTCGAGTCTTGGATGAGTCGGGTCAGGTTAATCATGTGCTCGTGGGGTTTTGAGTTGGGTCCAGTATGTTGAAAACCCAGTCCCATTCCCACTCCTTGACACTCGTAATGTGCGAGTGAACCCTTATCAGGACATAGGCTCCAATTCGAGCAGCCTCTTTCGGCCCATCATCTTTGCATTGAGCCTCGGTTGATGAAAATGAGTGAGCTTTAGGGTGTGTATAACAATCATTCTATTTTTGTTCCAGAATAATTTTTCTATTTTAGATTTGTTTTTGTAATAGAAATCCGTCTAATAATGCAATTTTATTTTTGTATTTTTAGAATAATTTTTTAATCCAAAAATAGGTTTGGAACATAAACGAGTAGTGAAAACTCTTATCATTGCTCTTTCTCTCTACTAGTTGGTCACCTACCTATCGCTACCGCTCGTCGTATGCTGCTATTGTTCATCATCTGCCGTTGGTTACTGTTGCCACCATCACCATCCCTTAGAAAGGAGAAATTTTGTGTCGAAATTTTATTCTAGAAACATAAATTTTATATTAAATATTAAACATGAATTTTTCTCGAAACTCATCCAAAAATATAAAAAGAAAAATTTATTTCTCTTTTAAAAATTAAATTTTAGTCAAAATGATTATCATTGGTGTAAGAGAAAATTTCAAATAAGGACCTACAGTGCCATCTTTTTCTCAAAAGAGGACCTGAAGTGAAATTCGTCTCAAATAAGGACCCAAAATGTATTCATTTTCTCAAAAGAGGACCTAGAGTGGAGTCTGTTTTAAATAAGGACCAAAGTGATCATTTAGTCTCAAAAAAGGACCTCATTTGTCGGCTGGTGAATAAATGCATCTTCGATGCATATTCCGGTAGCCTGATTAGGAATATTTTTGTCAAATTTTCTTTTTTAATTTTTAGTTGTCTTGTTCTTTATTATTATTATTATTATTATTTTGGGTCAATGGTGGCACTGTTCATCATCTTCTTCGTCCCATGTTCATCTTGTTCTAAAAAACATTGGACTTAAACAAGGCAACAAAAAATGAAAAAAAAAGAAAAAAAGGACGAAAATACCGTAATCAAGCTATCGAAACATACATTGAAGATGCATCTATTCTCCGGTCGGCGAGTAAGGTCCTTCTTTGAGATTAAATGACTACTTTGGGTCATTCTTTAAGACAAATTTCATTTCAGGTTCTCTTTTGAGAAAATGATGGCATTTTAGGTCATTGTTTGAGACAAACTTCACTTCAGGTCCTCTTTTGAGAAAATGATGGCACTTTGGGTCCTTATTTGAAATTTTCCCTTGGTGTAAACGTAGTTTCCATCCAACGCTGTGGAGACTTTAACATGCATGCTCCATGAGCACTACGCACCTAACCCCCATCAAATAATTCACTTTCGTTTGGTAGGCCTCATGTAGTGCATGCTTGTGGATGTAGTTGTCTCTTGTCCTCCGCATGCTTTTTCCCTTCTTTTGGGTTTTGTCAAAGAAAGAAAAGAAAAGAAAGAAGCCATAAAAAATATACAAATTATGTCAACCGTGATATATTTACACTAAACTTCCTTTTTTTTTTATAACATAAAAATCCTCAAACTATGCCCATTGTGATGCATTTATTATAAACTTTTTCTTAAGCTATTTTATTAAAATATCTAAATATAATTGTATTGAAAGGTGTTACTTTTAAATTTCTTCATACTTACTTTTATAAAAATTAGCAGGATTTACACCAATTGGTCAATGCCTTGAAAGGTCCCAACTTCATTAATGCTTCAACGACTTTTATAGATATCTCGACCTTTCGAAAATGATGAATCGGGACATCTTCATGAATCTGGACAATCTGAAGATTTTTTTTTATTAAATCAAAAACCGTTGAAAAAGGCCAATTCACATGGTTGTCGTTACATAAATGTTAAAGTGGAAAAGTACAATCGAAATTACAAAAGCTGCCCGTTCAACAGACTATGCATACTTTTCGTTCCTATAATTCACTAATTTTTCTAATAAAGTCTATAAACTTTCAATTAATCTAAAATTCTTTTTAATTTTTATAAAATATCTAATAAAGTCCTTCTAACATTAAATTCGATTGACGCGATTGTTTAAGGCTGCCAGAATGTAATGTTGATCAAATATTGCTTATCTATAAAAATAAGTACTTGACTAGAAAAAGTATGGGGATCGAAGCTATGAATAGAGTTTTCAACAACTAGTAGGCAATATGATCCACATTACATTTTAGCATCATTCAACAGATATGTTAATTGGACTTGGCCGAATTTGATGATGAAGAGATCAACTAGGCATGTGACATGAGTAGAATCACTTGATTATAAAAATTAAAATTATAGATACTCGATTAAGAAAATGGTGAAGGTACAGAGATGAATATAACTTCGACTACTTTGCAGATTTATTTATTTATTCTTTTGGCGAGCAAGGATGAAATTTCCGTAGTGAATTGGTTAAGGATAAACTTAGAAATAACGACGTTAAGGATAAATTTAGAAACAACAAGATTAAACAAAAATTTATGGATACCTAGGATTTATCGAATTGATTTTAATGTTCCAAGGAATCTTGTAGGCGCGGAACCGACAGAAAGAAGAAAAGGCAAATGCACGATGAAGAACCTGGACAATTTCTAGAACCAAATTCCTATTCTCTAAAGGCAAATGCACGATGAAGAACCTGGACAATTTCCAGAACCAAATTCCTATCTCTAAAGCCCGACCATTCGTTGAAGACAGGAATCCCGCTTTTTAATCCCCCCCTTCTCTCTCCACTCACAGCAGAGTCGTTTCTGGAAACCGATCGAGTTCGCCGGAAAACAGTAAGACACCGCGCCTCCGCGTGAAAACCACTCAGAGATGGCCGCGAAGAGCAAGGTCCTGGTGATCGGAGGCACTGGATACATCGGGAAGTTCATCGTGGAAGCCAGTGCTAAGTCCGGTCGCCCTACCTTCGCTCTCGTGAGGGAGTCCACTCTCTCCAACCCCGCCAAGGCCAAGATCGTCCAAGGTTTCAAGAGCCTCGGCGTCACTTTAGTTCACGTGAGTACTTCTTCCCGTTCCCGTGCGATCCTGTTCGCTTCGCACGCCTGCCGTTATGTCTCGTTCCGCATTTCCGAGAAAATGTTTTTAGCAGTAGAATCGGAGTCGATTTTTCATCTCAATCTTTCATGAGAGAGATCGCAGTTGATGGAGTCACGTTACGATTCGGTGTTTCTCTTACGAACGAGTGCATTTGTAGACCAAATCTTACGAAATTTCCCATATGTTGTGTACTGTATAGATGCATTTTTACGGTAAGATGCCTTGTTATAGCATTTTGAAGATCGGTAGGCAATGTGTGGACGAGCGTTATACTCTACGGATAGTAGCTTCGTCTTTTTATTTCTCATGATACTTTGTCTCGTCTGGTGAAGGTATTGAAGTTTTATTTCTCATTTTCTTAGTCTTCCTGCTGGTCAAAATAGGATTTTTTTTATGATTGCTAACTTTATTGATTGTTTGTCCATGCTCTTGGTTATTTGATTCTCAGGGAGACATATACGATCAAGAGAGTCTGTTGAATGCGATCAAGCAGGTCGATGTGGTAATCTCTGCTGTGGGGCATGCACAATTAGAGGACCAAGACAGGATTGTTGCTGCCATCAAAGCAGCCGGGAATATCAAGGTCGTGCTGTTTTTTTGATAATTTCGTCCAAGTTACTACTTTTGTTTAGCATTTGACTGATGATATGGGTTGGCGATGGTTTAATTCTTATCTTCTGGTATGAGTGCATTGCGTTATCCTCATGAGCTTCGCTTTGATGAAATGGGATGGATTGACTTAATAGTTATGACTTTGTGTAGAAGTCGTCAGCGAAATTTGAGAATAGCTATTTCAAATCCAAGTATAGCACAATGTGGGCTTCTAAGTGGGTTACTTTAGATCCACACTATTGCTTTTTGACGTATTCAATTGGGTAGGAAATTCTTTCATTATGGATGAATGGTGTACCATCTAGATGAATTCATACATATCCGTATGTGTTACTCGGAGATCGACATCTTTACAAACAAAACGGTTCTTTGACCCCAAACTCGTGCTCTCCCCAGTCTCGGTCCTTGTATGGATATTGGGCTGCTTACAAACTCCAGGAGGCTTTATTTATTCAGAACCTGTGTGGTTGGATTTCTTCTAGGTCACCGAAAAGAGCAAAGAGTTTCTAGCACTCAATATGGATTATGGTCATCTACCCAGTTCTTGGATCATGAATGCAAATCATGAACTACTTAATCCTTCAAATGGTCTTTTTTCGGTGGTCTTATTATTGTTGTAAATAAGTTACCAAAACCTACTTAGTGGATGGTTTAGTAGTTGTTGCTTTGGGGGTTGACGGTCCATAATGAGTAGAGCTCAGCATGCTCACAAAAGCCAATCAACTTACCTGATATTTTATTACTAGTGAAAGTGTCCAAGCAAGCATGTTTGCATTTTTATACTGGACAGAGTTATCTGGCAAATGCCTTAATAATTACATCTTCAGTTTTCTTTTCTTGTATTTTTCTAATAGCTCTCGGGATTGAATTTGCTTCGTTGCTTGTATTGATTCACTTGTAATCATTTTTTACTTTGTTATAGTAACGTATTAAAATGTAAAATTCAGTCTCATGTTTTCTTTATTTGCCAGAACTCATGTAAGTTTGTTGGATAAGGGGAATATGCTCTAGTTTTTGTTGCTTTCTAATAAAAATGTTTCTTCTAATTCAATTAATTTTCTTCTCAGCGATTCTTGCCTTCAGAGTTTGGAAACGACGTGGATCGTGTCCATGCGGTGGAGCCAGCAAAAAGTGCATTTGCTATCAAGGCCAAGATTCGCCGCCTTGTTGAGGCCGAGGAAATCCCTTATACCTATGTGTCTTCTAACTTTTTTGCGGGAAGATTCCTCCCAACATTGTCACAGCCTGGGGCTACAGCTCCCCCTAGAGATAAAGTGGTTATCTTAGGGGATGGAAATGTAAAAGGTAAGAAGCAACTTGAGATTCGCATTTTAATTCCTTGAGATATTTGTGGAAATTTTTCACAACTTAATTATTGTAGTAATCAGAGTGGGGCAGTTCTTGAAGCTTGAGAATTCCAAGCATCTTCTATATCTGGAGATGTTGGCCATTAGTCTTCTCTTTCAGATATTAATAGATGATATGAAAGTTCTGTGGTTTTTCTTGGCACAATACTGCCTAGGCGGCAGATCATGAAGGTTATTTTAACGTAGTTGGGAGAGGAAAGAGCATATGGATGCAGCTGTCTAGTGATTCTGTTTACTGAGAAAGTTCTTTGAATGCGAGCTGAGCGTAACTCTAGGAATATCGATGGCTTATAGTTATTAACCAAATTCTAAAATTCTCCCTGTCAATACACAGCGGTGTTTAACAAGGAGGATGACATTGGCACCTATACCATCAAAGCCGTGGATGATCCGAGGACCTTGAACAAAATTCTGTACATCAGACCTCCTGCCAACACCTACTCGTTTAATGATCTCGTGTCTTTGTGGGAGAGAAAGATCGGCAAGACCCTGGAGAGGGTTTATGTTCCAGAGGAGCAAGTCCTGAAGAACATTCAAGGTCAGGGATGCGTTTTCATTAGATTTAAGCACGTGTATTGTCTATTTCTCTCTGAGATTTAAGTATTCTGAAGTCAATCGGTCTACTTGTATTGTCATATTGCAGAGGCGGCAGTTCCACTCAATGTGATATTGTCCATATCTCATTCTGTTTTCGTGAAAGGGGACCACACCAACTTTGAGATTGAGCCATCTTTCGGAGTGGAAGCTTCGGAGCTCTACCCCGACGTCAAATACACGACCGTGGATCAGTACCTTGATCAGTTTGTCTGATAGCCGAAACTGACTGTGTTTGGTAGATTTCTCACATTGGTTTGAATCATGAATAATATAGGATTCTGCTAGTTAGGATCCGTGTGTGAAATGTCGCTCCTGCTAATCATCTTATGGCGACGAGGACATGCTATGAACATTCGATGTGTGTGCATCTATGCAGTGCTCAGAGAAGTTACTCCTGTTTAGGAGTTTGATATGGCTTTATGGGCCAAGCTATGGGAAGCTGAAAGTTAAACACGGGTTTCTCTACTTTTGTATATTATATGTAGTACGTCCTCGGTGTGGGTAATGAAATGGAGCCTGCCAATGATGAGGTCGAGCCTTGCCCCAGGCATGTGAATTGTGAGGTCGATCCTTGGTGAGGGCATCGAGGTCTTCGCCGAGGCCTGGTGATTGACGGGGAAGAAGAGCAAAAAGTACGTAAGAAATGAAAAGAAAATGAAAAGAAAATGAAGGATAAAAAAGAGAGCGAAAAGAATATATATATATATATATTTTTTTTTTTTTTTCAAATTTCAAAAAAATTTCATGTGAGAATTTGCCATGTTACGTTTGAAGGCTGATGCTGATTTTATCTTTATCGATACTTTTCGAGATGCTTGCGAATGAAGAGTTTGTGCCGAGCATAAGGTCTGAATGCTGCATCCCCTCTTCGCGTTGTGGGATATTAGTAGCCACTGTCCAAACCTTTTCAAAGCTAATCAATGTTGTCGACAATCCATCTTATTGTCACCACAAATTCACTTTGATTGAAACAAAAAATGAGGTATCCTACACAAATGAATTTTGTTGATAAAAGAATAAACCATACTGGAAAGAATATACACAGTGGAGGAATACTAGAATTGCTATATAGTATTCTCAATTTTGAGACTTTGTTGTATCCTAGAGGATATTTGCTAGCGACCATTAGCAACGTTGTAGAGCAAATAAATCCTTAAAGAAAGTGATATCACGCCTTAAAGTCCGACTTGAGTACTCTAAATATATATATATATTTTTTTTTTGTGACCCAGGGAACCTCTGTACGCCGCTTCGCGGCGGAGAGTAAACCCTGGGGTGAATTGGGCCACCACCACAGACCCAGAACACAGGTAAATCGCGCGTTTTGCGTTGAAGCAACGTGGACACGGAGTCTCGAACTCTTCCCCCTGCGGATGGGGTACCAAGCGTTAACCACGTGGCCACCGCGGGTGGTGGTATACTCTAAATATTCGTCTTCATTGTTCTACCCAATTCGCAGCCATATTTTCCCAACATGTAGTTGTCTCTTGTCCTCCGCATGCTTTTTCCCTTCTTTTGGGTTCTGTCAAAAAAAAGAAAAGAAAAGAAAGAAGCCATAAAAAATATACAAATTATGTCAACTGTGATATATTTACACTAAGCTTCTTCTTTTTTTATAACATAAAAATCCTCAAATTATGCCCACTGCGATGCATTTATTATACAAATTTTCTTGCTATGTGACATATTTATCTCCTGACAAGGTTCATCAAATGATTTTCTAGCTAAAACAATGTTGGTTCATTCATGTTAATACCATTTGCCTTCCATCATCCATGTAGGGAGATTTTTAATTGTCCTTATAAACCGAATCTTGATAAAAAGTAAATGTATTATGTAAGTATAAGTTTTGGGTTTTTAATATCATACAAAAATATTTAGGGTAAATGTGTAAGAGCGAGTATAGTTTGGAATTTTTGATGGTCTTTTTCCCCCCCAAAAAAAAAAAAAAAAATGGCCCTGGTGTACTTGACCAAGAAATATAAGTACCATTTGAAAATTGTTTTTTTTTTTTGGTGACCCAGGGAACCTCCGCTCGCCGCTTCGCGGTGGAGAGTAAACCCTGGGGGGCTGCGTAAGCGGGAGGACCCACCACCCCCGACAACCCACTTAAGACGTGCTAGCACTTAAGCAACGACGACGCCGTGGATCGAACTTGGGACCTCTCATGAAAAGTTTCCTTGCTCAACCACCTACGTCACCACACGAGTGGTACCATTTGAAAAATTGTTTGTTAGTGATAACATGCTAAAAGGGTTTTTCTTTAGCTTATGATACGTTTTAATGTTCACAGAATTATGTCCGCGCTATTTAGGGCGCGTTTGGTAACGATTCTGTTCCCGGGAGTAGATTTTGATCAGAACTGATTCTTTTTTATTCGTTCCCGGAACTGATTCTAAGCATTTTAAGCCGTTTGGTAAATCGTCCAAAATTTCGATTCTGGAATAGAATTGCGTTTGGTACCGTGCTCATTAATTCAATTCCAAATTAATTTCTTTTAATTTTTAAATAATTTTTTTAGTTTTTCCTTTTTTTTTTTTTTTTTTTCCTTTTTCTTTTCTTTTTTTTTCATCTTCTTCTTCTTCTTCTTCTTGCCGGTCGCCGGATCGGCGACCGGCCAAAGGAGGGCCGGCGACCTCACCGGAGCGTCGCCGACCCTCGGTGACGAGGCCGGCCCTCGTTGGCCGAGCCTCGCCGGCACTGGCGAGGCGGGCTGCCGGCCACCGGCGGGGCCGGGCAAGCCTCGCCCGGCCACCGGTGGGGTTGGGCGTCGCGAGGCTTGCCCAGCCCCTGCCTAGCTCCGGCGAGGCCGAGCCTCGCCGGTGGCCGGGCGGGCCTCGCCCGCCCGGTGAGGCCTCGCCCGGACCGGCGAGGCCCGCCACCACCGGCGAGGCTCGGCCTCGCCCATCTGGGAGGCCGAGCCTCGCCGGTGGGCCGGGCAAGCCTCCGGCGAGCTCGTCGGTGGGCCGAGCTTGCCTCCGGCGAGCTCGCCGAACCTCGCCCTGGTCTGGCGAGCCTCCGGCGAGCTCGCCGGACCGGCGGCCGGCGGCCGGCGACGGTGGATGGCGGTGGCGGACTGTGGCGAGCGTGGTGGACGGCGGTCACGAGATGGCCGATGGGAAGAAGAAAATTTCTTGATTTTGATTCTCAAATTCGTTCCCGGAACAAGAATCAATTTTTTTTTGGTTCTTGATTCTATTCCCAATTTGTTCCCACCAAACGCGATTTTAGGCCGAAACTGATTCCGGGAACAAAGAATCAGAATTTGGCCCTGTTTGGATAGTTACCAAATAGGGCCTTAAGGTTTCGTTGGCTAATTCTTTTCCTATCGGCCATCGAGGCTTAAGTGGCTCGTCAACGATCGTTTTTACCATTGCTCATATAGTTTCATGTCACCATAACTCTCTCAATGTTAGTGTTTATAGTTGGATGAACTTTTCGACGACCATTTACCAAATTAAGGAGATGGATAAAAATCGACTGATCCTGATATAAAAGGAAAATGTCAAAGAGTGCTCCTTAGGCACGTGTTAAGTCTTATTAAATTTGATTTGAAAATTTGAGGTTTATTATTTGAAGCAAGCGATTTTATTAAAATATCTAATTATAATTGTATTGAAAGGTGTTACTTTTAAATTTCTTCATACTTAATTTTATAAAAATTAACAGGATTTACACCAATTGGTCAATGCCTTGAAAGGTCCCAACTTCATTAATGCTTCAAAGACTTTTGTAGATACCTCGACCTTTCGAAAATGATGAATCAGGACATCTTCACGAATCTGGAGAATGATGAATCGAGACATCTTCATGAATCTGGACAATCTGAAATTTTTTTTTATTAAATCAAAAACCGTTGAAAAAAGCCAATTTACATGGTTATCGTTACATAAATGATGAATCAGGACATCTTTTCACCCAGGTCGGTTCTCCCGCCTATTTTCTCGTGAGCCTTTTAAGGATCTGCTGCTGAGGTTCTTGATCCGAATGTCTAGAACCAATTCCTATCTATAAAGCCCGACCGTTTTTATCCCCCCTTCTCTCTCCAGTCACAGCAGAGTCGCTTCTAGAAACCGCTCAGAGATAGTTCGCCGGAAAACACCGCGCCTCCGCCGTGAAAACCGCTCAGAGATGGCCGCGAAGAGCAAGGTCCTGGTGATCGGAGGCACTGGATACATCGGAAAGTTCATCGTGGAAGCCAGTGCTAAGTCCGGTCGCCCTACCTTCGCTCTCGCGAGGGAGTCCACTCTCTCCAACCCCGCCAAGGCCAAGATCGTCCAAGGTTTCAAGAGCCTCGGCGTCACTTTAGTTCACGTGAGTACTTCTTCCCGTTCCCGTGCGATCCTGTTCGCTTCGCACGCCTGCCGTTATGTCTCGTTCCGCATTTCCGACAAAATGTTTTTAGCAGTAGAATCGGAGTCGATTTTTCATCTCAATCTTTCATGAGATCGCATTTGATGGAGTCGCGTTACGATTTGGTGTTTCTCTTACGAACCGAGTACATTTTTTGTAGACAAATCTTCCGAAATTTTCCATATGTTATGTACTGTATAGATGCATTCTTACGGTAAGATGCCTTGTTATAGCATTTTGAAGATCGGTAGGCAATGTGTGGACGAGCGTTATACTCTACGGATAGTAGCTTCGTCTTTTTGTTTCTCATGATACTTTGTCTCGTCTGGTGAAGGTATTGAAGTTTTATCTGCATCGGATTATGTATTCCTCATTTTCTTAGTCTTCCTGCTGGTCAAAATAGGATTTTTTTTTATGATTGCGAACTTTATTGATTGTTTGTCCATGCTCTTGGTTATTTGATTCTCAGGGAGACATATACGATCAAGAGAGTCTGTTGAATGCGATCAAGCAGGTCGATGTGGTAATCTCTGCTGTGGGGCATGCACAAATAGAGGACCAAGACAGGATTGTTGCTGCCATCAAAGCAGCCGGGAATATCAAGGTCGTGCTGTTTTTTTGATAATCTCGTCCAAGTTACTACTTTTGTTTAGCATTTGACTGATGATATGGGTTGGCGATGGTTTAATTCTTATCTTCTGGTATGAGTGCATTGCGTTCTCCTCATGAGCTTCGCTTTGATGAAATGGGATGGATTGACTTAATAGTTATGACTTTGTGTAGAAGTCGTCAGCGAAATTTAAGAATAGCTATTTCAAATCCAAGTATAGCACGGCGTGGGCTTCTAAGTGGGTTACTTTAGATCCACACTATTGCTTTTTGACGTATTCAATTGGGTAGGAAATTCTTTCATTATGGATGGAATGGTGTAGCATCTAGATGAATTCATAACGGTTCACTCAGAGATCGACATCTTTACACAAACAAAACGGTTCTTTGACCCCAAACTCGTGCTCTCCCCAGTCTCGGTCCTTGTATGGATATTGGGCTGCTTACAAACTCCAGGAGGCTTTATTTATTCAGAACCTGTGTGGTTGGATTTCTTCTAGGTCACCGAAAAGAGCAAAGAGTTTCTAGCACTCAATATGGATTATGGTCATCTACCCAGCTCTTGGATCATGAATGCAAATCATGAACTACTTAATCCTTCAAATGGTCTTTTTTCGGTGGTGTTATTATTGTTGTAAATAAGTTACCAAAACCTAGTTAGTGGATAGTTTAGTAGTTGTTGCTTTGGGGGTTGACAGTCCACAATGAGTAGGGCTCAGCATGCTCACAAAAGCCAATCAACTTACCTGATATTTTATTACTAGTGAAAGTGTCCAAGCAAGCATGTTTGCATTTTTATACTGGACAGAGTTATCTGGCAAATGCCTTAATAATTACATCTTCAGTTTTCTTTTCTTGTATTTTTCTAATAGCTCTTGGGATTGAATTTGCTTCGTTGCTTGTATTGATTCACTTGTAATCATTTTTTACTTTGTTATAGTAACGTATTAAAATGTAAAACTCAGTCTCATGTTTTCTTTATTTGCCAGAACTCATGTAAGTTTGTTGGATAAGGGGAATATTCTCTAGTTTTTGTTGCTTTCTAATAAAAATGTTTCTTCTAATTCAATTAATTTTCTTCTCAGCGATTCTTGCCTTCAGAGTTTGGAAACGACGTGGATCGTGTCCATGCGGTGGAGCCAGCAAAAAGTGCATTTGCTATCAAGGCCAAGATTCGCCGCCTTGTTGAGGCCGAGGAAATCCCTTATACCTACGTGTCTTCTAACTTTTTTGCGGGAAGATACCTCCCAACATTGGGACAGTCTGGGGCTACAGCTCCCCCTAGAGATAAAGTGGTTACCTTAGGGGATGGAAATGTAAAAGGTAAGAAGCAACTTGAGATTTGCATTTTAATTCCTTGAGATATTTCTGGAAATTTTTCACAACTTAATTATTGTAGTAATCAGAGTGGGGCAGTTCTTGAAGCTTGAGATTCCAAGCATCTTCTGTATCTGGAGATGTTGGCCATTAGTCTTCTCTTTTAGATATTAATAGATGATATGAAAGTTCTGTGGTTTTTCTTGGCACAATACTGCCTAGGCGGCAGATCATGAAGGTTATTTTAACGTAGTTGGGAGAGGAAAGAACATATGGATGCAGCTGCCTAGTGATTCTGTTTACTGAGAAAGTTCTTTGAATGCGAGCTGAGCGTAACTCTAGGAATATCAATGGCTTATAGTTATTAACCAAATTCTAAAATTCTCCCTGTCAATACACAGCGGTGTATAACAAGGAGGATGACATTGGCACCTATACCATCAAAGCCGTGGATGATCCGAGGACCCTGAACAAAATTCTGTACATCAGACCTCCTGCCAACACCTACTCGTGTAATGATCTCGTGTCTTTGTGGGAGAGAAAGATCGGCAAGACCGTGGAGAGGGGTTATGTTCCAGAGGAGCAAGTTCTGAAGAACATTCAAGGTCAGGGATGCGTTTTCATTAGATTTAAGCACGTGTATTTCTATTTCTCTCTGAGTTTTAAGTATTCTGAAGTCAATCGGTCTACTTGTATTGTCATATTGCAGAGGCTGCAGTTCCGCTCAATGTGATATTGTCCATATCTCATTCTGTTTTCATGAAAGGGGACCAAACCAACTTTGAGATTGAGCCATCTTTCGGAGTGGAAGCTTCGGAGCTTTATCCTGACGTCAAATACACGACTGTGGATCAGTACCTTGATCAGTTTGTCTGATAGCCGAAACTGACTGTGTTTGGTAGAGTTCTCACCTCAGTTTGAATCATGAATAATTTAGGATTCTGCTGGTTAGGATCCTTGTGTGAAATGTCGCTCCTGCTGATCATCTTATGGCAACGAGGACATGCTATGAAAATTCGATGTGTGTGCATCTATGCAGTGCTTGGAGAAGTTACTCCTGTTTAGGAGTTTGATATGGCTTTATGGGCCAAGCTATGGGAAGTTGAAAGTTAAACACGGGTTTCTCTACTTTTGTATATTATATGTAGTACGTCCTCGGTGTGGGTAATGAAATGGAGCCTGCCAATGATGAGGTCGAGCCTTGCCCCAGGCATGTGAATTGTGAGGTCGATCCTTGGTGAGGGCATCGAGGTCTTCGCCGAGGCCTGGTGATTGACGGGGGAAGAAGAGCAAAAAGTACGTAAGAAATGAAAAGAAAATGAAAAGAAAATGAAGGATAAAAAAGAGAGCGAAAAGAATATATATATATATATATATATATATATATATATATATATTTTTTTTTTTTTTTCAAATTTCAAAAAAATTTCATGTGAGAATTTGCCATGTTACGTTTGAAGGCTGATGCTGATTTTATCTTTATCGATACTTTTCGAGATGCTTGCGAATGAAGAGTTTGTGCCGAGCATAAGGTCTGAATGCTGCATCCCCTCTTCGCGTTGTGGGATATTAGTAGCCACTGTCCAAACCTTTTCAAAGCTAATCAATGTTGTCGACAATCCATCTTATTGTCACCACAAATTCACTTTGATTGAAACAAAAAATGAGGTATCCTACACAAATGAATTTTGTTGATAAAAGAATAAACCATACTGGAAAGAATATACACAGTGGAGGAAGGGAAGAAAACGATCAAGTGCATATGATTGTCAACAAAATAGAATCAGTGAAATTCACTAGGTCAGAAACAAAGATAGTCTTTGAAGAGTATTCAGTGTCCACAGTATCCATCTCAGTAGAATATATGTGCAATTCTTTCAAGTGTCAACTGCTCATCATCATTTTGCTATTGCATTTATTTTTCTCGTTGCTGGAAGCGAAAAACCCCTCTCCACTCCATTGCTTTGGAAATGAATAATATGATGAAATTTCTCTCTCACCAAAGCACTATAAGCCGTTCAATGCTAGAACGGCACTGTCTGCTTCACAACTGCTCGCACCAGAACTGTGCTGTTCATCTATTATCTTCTTAACATTCAGCATGTAAACATCAGTCAGTATGGAAGGTCTCCTTGAGGAAGATCCCAGTTATCATCTTCTTCATCATCGGCCCTTTTCTTCTTAGGCATCTCTTTTTTAGCCTGCTTTGCCAATTTAGCATGTGGGCGCCTGGACAGAGTCGGAAAAAAAGGTGAGCAACGTTATTGGGAAGTCTCAATTGGTCTGTGCAAGAGCATATTGAAAGATCACAAGATTCAACTACCAGAAATCTCTGACCCAACATCAAGATAAAAAGTAATTCATTTTCATCGCCATTATCAAGAGAGCATAAGAATTTGACTGGCTACATTGCAAAATGATCAATATTTCTCATGCACGAAGTTTCCAAAGTAAATGAACATGGCTTCTGATTCAATTGCATCAATATGCTGAAACAGTCGCAGGACATTGAACTTCCCCAGCAAAGATTGATTCTTTGCTCAGATTCCGCATTTAATTTGAGATTTAACCGACCAAAGCTCAATCCCAATAGTAACTTAAGGTCATCACTCCCTAGTTTGAAGTCGATGGAGAAACAGCTGCGTATTTTTCCTGGCTACCCGGCAATCATGGGATGATATTGGCTAGTTTGACAAAACATGCCTGCTAGCTTTGAAGAGAAGTGATAAGACTTAAATCTCAAGCTAGCTCTTGGATTCTGCCATCAGTGATGATCTAATTTCAATGCTACCATCAAGTTTTTCTCCAGAACTTGGCCGGTCATTGTTATCCTCTAATTCAAATTCCAATGCCCATCAGTTCTGATAACAGCTTTGCTATATCATTATAACTTCCTTATGCACCAAGAACTACCGTTCTCTCATCAATTCAAACAAAACAGAAACAAACTAGAAAAAACAGACAAACCCAAGTACGAATAGAGTACATTTTGAGACAAATCTCATGAAAACTTCCATATATCACGTACTGCCTAGATGAGCTTGTATATATAAGTGAATGTGACTGACTTGTAATCCAGATGTCACTGCAAATCCCTTGCTATAACCTTTCAAAAGATCGGTAGGCAATGTATGGATGGTAATTCCGTGGATGCTTTATTTCTTATAATGCTTTTTCTCGTCTAGTAAAGGTATTGAGGTCTTATCTGCATCGGACTTCATATCTCTCCTTTTCGTAGTCTTCCTACTAGCCAAGATGGGATCTATTGATAATTGGTGACTTTACTGATTGTTTGTCAATGCTCTTGGTTATTTGATTCTCCGGTAGACATATACGATCAAGAGTCTCTATTGACTGCGATTAAGCAGGTTGACGTGGTAATCTCCGCTGTGGGGTGAGCACGGGTAGAGGTTTTTTCGGTAAAATTATTATTATAGCAAATAAGTTTTCCAAACCCAACTGGAGGATAATTTAGTAGTTGTTGCTTTGGGGGGTTGATGGTCGGTAATGAGTGGAGCGTAGCATGCTCACAAAAGGCAACCTGATATTTTATTTCTTGCGAAAAGTGTCCAAGCAAGCAGCGTCTTTGCATATTTTATACTTGACAGAGTTATCTGGCTATTGCCCTAACAATTAAATCTTCAGTTTTCTTTCTTCTACTTTTCTAATAGCACTTAGTTGCTAGTCTTGATTCACTTATAATCATTTTTACTATATTATAGTCCATTTAAAAAAAAAAAGAAGTGAAATTCAGTCTTCTATAAGTTTGTTTTCTTTGTTTTTTTTTTTTTTTTTTTTTGGTAAAAGGTAAGAATATATTGAACTTTCAACTAAATTTACAAAAGTTCGGCGCCAAAAACTTACACTCAAAGAGACAACACGTCAGATTGAGTGGAAGGGAGCCGTTTTGTTTTCTTTGTTTGCTTACATATTGAAGAAAAAAGTGAAATATAGTCTCGTATGAGTTTGGTTTCCATTTTTGGGCAGAAATCATGTAAGTTTGTTGGATGAGGGGAATGTGCTCTAGTTTTTTTGTTGCTTTCTAATAAAAATGTATCTCCTGGTTCAATTAATTATCTTTTTAGAGATTCTTGGGCGTAAGTCCAAAGACAAAGTGCCATAATCCTCAAGCACGCACTTAAGTGCCATAACTTCAAAACGGACACTTAAGTGCCACTTTTTTTCGAGTGGGACACTTATGCCACCTCCGGCGACCCTTGCCGGAAATCTTACGTGGCAATATTTTATTATTATTTTTTGCCTACGTGGCTCGCCGGAGCTCCAAATCAGCATAAAATTAAAAAAAAAAAAAAAAGAAAATTTTAAAAATTCTAATTTTAAAAAATTTTAAAAAAATTAAAAAAATTAAAAAAATTTAAAAATTTAAAAGAATTTAAAAAAAAAAAAAAAAGGGGGAGGTCGAACGGGCGGCCGAGGGCCGAGCCCTCGCCGCCGTCGCCGGAAGGGCCGGCGACGGAGGGGGAGGGTCGGCCGGGTCGCCGGCCCCGGCCGACCGACGGCGAGGGCCGCGAGCCCTCGCCGGATTGCGGCGAGGGCCGCGACCCTCGCCCCATCCGGGCGAGGGCTCGCGGGCCCTCGCCAGCCCGACCCTCCCCACTCTGTCGCCGCCTCCCCGCCGCCGCCGGGAAGGGCCGGCGACGAGTGGGAGGGTCGGCCGGCGAGGGCCCGCGAGCCCCGCCTGATCCTGGGCGAGGGTCGCGGCCCTCGCCGCAATCCGGCGAGGGCTCGCAGCCCGCCGTCGGGCTCGGCCGGGGCCGGCGACCCCGGCCGACCCTCCCCCCTCCGTCGCCGACCCTTCCCGGCACTCCAAGTGTCCTCACCTCGAGATTTTTGCCTTCAGAGTTTGGAAATGATGGGGATCGTGTCCATGCTGTGGAGCCATCAAAAACTGTATATGCTATCAAGGCCAAGGTCTGCCGCCTTGTTGAGGCCGAGGGAATCCCTTATACATATGTGGCTTCTAACTATTTTGCAGGTGACTACCTCAGGACATTGTCACAGCCCCCCTAGAGATAAAGTTGTCATCTTAGGGGATGGAAATGCAAAACGTAAGAAGCAATTCGTCGAAATGTGCATTTTAATTAGTTAAGATATTTCTGTACATTAATCACGATTTAATTATGGTAGTGATCAGTGTGAGGGGCAGTTCTTGAAGCTTGAGAATCCCAGGGCAATGTCCTTTTCTGGAGATGTTGGGACTCTTACATCCATTAGTCTTCACCGTTAGAGACTAATAGATGATATGAGTGTGTTGTGGTTTATCTTGGCATAATACCACCTAGTGGTCAGATCGTGAAGGTTCTCTTTCTGTATTTGGTTGAGAAAAGAACATATTGATGCATCTGTCTGCCGGTTGTTTGATGAATCCATTTACCAAGAGAATTCTTCTTCAATTCGGGCTGAAAGTAACCTTAGGAAGATCAATGGCTCTGTGATTTATTTATTAACCAAATTCTAAAACTCTCCACGTTAATATGCAGCGGTGTTTAATAAGGAGAATGACATTGGCACCTATACTATTAATGACATTGGCACCTATACTATTAAAGTTGTGGATGATCCAAGAACCTTGAACAAAATTTTGTACATCAGACCTCCTACCAACACCTACTCTTTTAATGAGCTCATGTCATTGTGGGAGAGAAAGATCGGCAGGACTCTGGAGAGGGTGTATGTTCCAGAGGAGGAGGCTCTGAAGAATATTCAAGGTTAGGGCTGCATTTCTATTGGATTTAAGTGCATAAATCGTTTCTGTTCTCTCTAAGATTTAAAGCTTGTCCAGTCATTGCAGAGGCGGCGGTTCCGCTCAATGTGATATTCGCAATATTCCATTCTATTTTCATGAAGGGAGTCCAAACCAACTTTGAGATTGAGCCATCATTCGAAGTGGAAGCTTCAGAGCTCTACACCAATGTCAAATACACGACTGTGGATTAGTATCTAGATCAGTTTGTCTGATTATCAAACCCGACTGTACTTGTTAAATTTCTCACATTGGCTTGAATCATAAATAATAGGGGTGAGCATGGTTCAGGTTAATCTGGCCCACCCCCTAACCCTAGGACCAACCCGTACAGTGTTGGTCCTCAATTTTTAGGACCGAGGACGGACCCTATTGAGCCTGGGACCAAGGACTGGACCGACCCAATGGGTTCGGTCTGATTCCAGGGTCAATCTGAGACCGATCGATAATTTTTTTCGTCTTATTTTTTATACTCCCTAAAAAAGCAAACCTACAAATTCAAATTACACATCCATCGACAATGCAGCATTGTGCAATTAAATTATAAATACCAATACATATTTAGCAAATTTAAGATGATACAATAATAGAAATTTCGTACCTGCTAACCACTTATCAAGATATGGCACAAGATGGAAAGTTATTGTAATCATCTATCTTTAATATTCATAATACCATATGCAAAAGCGTTTTCCTGCATTTGATCATGTAGAGTCTACTTAACCAAAAAATGAGCTTCACACCACTTGACTAATAAATGACCATAACAACTGCAGTACTACTTTACTCTTCAAAAACTTCTACCATTTAACACAAATTGAAAATCAAAGTGCAACTGAAATTCATTAGTAAAATACAATAAAAGTTCAAAATACTTAATATAAACCATGAATATATAACTTCACATCTTGTTAATTCACTTGAACTTCTAAACACTTGAAAACAAAACAAGCGACACATAATTAATACTCAACAAAAGTTTAAATGAAATTATTATTAGTGCTATTGGTAGAACATCTCAATATAATATAATATAACAGACATTTTACTTAGGTTTGAATATATAAAAGAATTATAAATAATATAATATAATATAATATACAAGGTTGATACAGGGTTGGACCGACCCAAAACTCTTAGGACCGAGGACCAACCCATACAGTATTGGTCCTGGAATTTCAGGACCAAGGACCAACCCAGTCTCCTTAGGAAACAGACCAAGACCGACAGGGTTGGGCCGGTCCAGGGTCGGTCCAGGGTCGATCCTAAACCGCTACTCACCCCTAATAAATAATATAGGATGCTGCTTCTCAGGATCCTAGTGTGAAATGTTGCTTTCGCTGATCATCACATGGCATGTACAACCCCAAAGTCTGAGGACATCCTATGAAGTGCTTGGAGAATTTACTTATGTTTTGGAGATTAATATTAGGGTCATGGGCAAAGCCAAGCTAGCACAAAGACACGGATTTTTCTATTTTTGTATATTGCATTGTCTTTCATGTCTAAATGATTCGTGGACACCCACTATCGTGAAGTCAGATACTTAATGTGTTAGCAAGGATGAAATTTCCGTCGTGAGCTGATTATGGATAATCTTAAAAAATGACAAGTTAAAACAGACATAAACCTATTAACAAACTCCTCACAATATCGAGTTATTGTTAATGTTTCGGGGGCTTTTATAGGCTGCAGGGAACAAACACGAACAAAAAGAGACATTTGCTATAAATCTGGACAACTCTCGAGCCAATTTCCTATCCCAAAAGCCCGGCATTTTGTGGATTGTTGTCTTCTTTTAGGGATGTCTTTGGTTCAGTTTTTCCAAACCCACCATAAATCAGGAATATTTAATGAAGAAATATAAAATAGCTTATTTTGTCAAGAAGTAATAATCAATTACTGTAAAAAGATACCACCGCTTGCGGTGGCCCAGTTGGATAAGTGCTCCCATGATCCTTTGCGAGAAGAGAGGAGTTCGAATCTCGCTGGTCACACGGGATCTTAAGTGCGACGTCGGAGTGGTGGGTCTTCCGCTAGCGTCGCCCCAAGGTTTACCCCCGTTACCCCGAGTCTGTCGGGCTGTTCGTGTTGGTACGGTGCGCGGGTTTCTTGAGTCATAAAAAAAAATTACTATAAAAAGATTTCGTTCTTGAATTTCGTGGAGAACATGTAGTCATCATAAGGCTCGATCTGATTCGGTTTTCCCAAGGACTTTGAGCCCCCAAAACCTATTGGGGAAAATATTGAGCATTTGACTAGAATTTTTAGAAGTCCATTGGCCAAATATCAATATTGGGACCTATTTTGGGCTTTCAGCATTTTGAAAATGCAAGTTCACTTTTACTATTCATCCCTTGACTTTTTCTTCTTCTTTTTTTTATCAAGAGTTTCCTCAATCGCTAGCAACCAAATCTGACCGCCAAGGAGGCTGCCTATGGTCGGGTGACCTCAAGCGCCGCCGCTTAGGCCTTGCTAGCAGCCAAATCTAGGCTCGCGCGACCCAAGCAAGCAAGCGTCGCCTAAGGTTGTCGTGCGAACCCAGGCAGAGGTCGTTGTGCGAACCCAGGCGACATTGCCTGAGGTCGCTTGACCTCAAGCATTTGTCACTTGGGCCTCGCCGGTAGCTAGATCTAGGCTCGCGCAACCCAGGCGATCTCGCTTGTGTCATGCAGACATAGATTTGGCTGTTGGCGAGGCTTGGGTGGCGCCACCTGAGGTCGCACAACCTCAAGCAACCTTGCCGGCGGCCAGATTTAGGTTCATGCAACCTCGGCCAGCCTCGACGGCGGAGTTTCATTGGATTTAATTTTTATTTAAAAAAAATAAAAGCCATTTGCAAATATTGGGTTTACCAAACGATATTTACATCAAAATCACTTTTCAATGCACTTTAAATTATAATTTGCCAAATACTCAAGCATTTCGAAAAATCCAACTCAAAGGCATTTGCATTTTGCCAAAACATTTCTTCAAAGATGAACCAAACGGGCCCTAAGTGAGGAAAATGTTTTCCGCTTTAGTGAAAAACATTTTCCCCTAATTTAGAAGGCTTTTTTCCTTTTATCATTTTCCGTAAAACGAACGCCGAAAAGTTCGGAAACACTTTCTTAGAAGTTATTTTCCATGAAACGAATGGAGCCTAAAGGAAAAAGAAAAGAAAAAGAGAAGAAGGAAAAAGAAAAAGAATTGAAAATTCAAATTATTAAAAAAGAAAACTAGAAAGAATGGGGTTAGTAGATTATGAGACAAGAGAGAGTGAGTAAGGAAAATATTTTTCCTAATTTGAAAAGTGAAAAACATTTTCCCCTCTTCAGAAGACTTTTTTCTTGGTGGAAAATAATTTCCACAACTAGTTCATTTTTTCATGAAACGAATACTAGAAAATTCGAAAAATATTTTTCCGGAAGTTGTTTTCCGTGAAACGAACGGACTCTTAATAAAGCTTTGATCTACGTTTGTTTGTATATATTTGCATTTTCCAGTCCCTCTCTCACATGAACTCCTCAAAACAAGCATCTCATCCGACAAGTCACACAACATCAACAACAGAGAAAGCAAAATAGACTGCAGCTCAAATAAATGTCTGAGTAGCTGAAATGTTTTACCATTGTCTTTGATAAATTCAAGGAGCTCGACTTCGACAGATGCTCAAACCAACAGATGCTTGATAATGAAGAGTTTGCGTCGAGCATCAGGTCTGAATGCTTCATCCCCTCTTCGCCTTGTGGGATATTAGTAGCCACTGTCCATACCTTTCGTAAGCTAATCAATGTTGTCGAGAATCCATCCTATTGTCACCACAAATTCACTTTGATTGAAACAAAAAATGAGGTATCCTACACAAAGGAATTTTGTTGATAAAAGAGTAAACCATACTGGAAAGAATATACACGGTGGAGGAAGGGAAGAAAACAATCAAGTGCATATGATTGTCAACAAAATAGAATCAGTGAAATTCACTCAGTCAGAAACAAAGATGGTCTTTGGAGAGTATTCAGCATCCACGGTAATCCATCTCAGCAGAACATTTATTTTTATTTTTTTTTGGTAAAGAGCAGAACATTTATTTTTCTCATTGCTGGAAGTGAAAAACCCCTCTTCACTCCATTGCTTTCGAACTGAATAATGTGATGAAATTTCTCTCTCACCAAAGCACTACAAGCCATTCAATGCTAAAATGGTACCGTCTGCTTCGCAACTGCTCGCACCAGAACTGTGCTGTTCATCCATTATCTTCTTAACATTCAGCATGTAAACATCAGTCAGTATGGAAGGTCTCCTTGAGGAAGATCCCAGTTATCATCTTCTTCATCATCGGCCCTTTTCTTCTTAGGCATCTCTTTTTTAGCCTGCTTTGCCAACTTAGCTTGTGGGCGCCTGGACAGAGTCGGGAAAAAAGGTGAGCAACGTTATTGGGAAGTCTCAATTGGTCTGTGCAAGAGCATATTGAAAGATCACAAGATTCAACTACCAGAAATCTTTGACCCAACGTCAAGATAAAAAGTAATGCATTTTCATCACCATTATCAAGAGAGCATAAGAATTTGACTGGATACATTGCAAAATGATCAATATTTCTCATGCACGAAGTTTCCAAAATAAATGAACATGGCTTCTGATTCAATTGCATCAATATGCTGAAACAGTCGCAGGACATTGAACTTCCCCAGCAAAGATTGAGTCTTTGCTCAGATTCCGCATTTAATTTGAGATTTAACCGACCAAAGCTCAATCCCAATAGTAACTTAAGGTCATCCCTCCCTAGTTTGAAGTTGATGGAGAAACAGCTGCATATTTTCCTGGCTACCCGGCAATCATGGAATGATATTTGCTAGTTTGACAAAACATGCCTGCGAGCTTTGAAGAGAAGTGATAAGACTTAAATCTCAAGCTAGCTCTTGGATTCTGCCATCAGTGATGATCTAATTTCAATGCTACCATCAAGTTTTTCTCCAGAACTTGGCCGGTCATTGTTATCCTCTAATTCAAATTCCAATGCCCATCAGTTCTGATAACAGCTTTGTTACGTCATTATAACTTCCTTATGCACCAAGAACTACCGTTCTCTCGTCAATTCAAACAAAACAGAAACAAACTAGAAAAAACAGAGAAACTCAACGGCGGAGGGCAGGAGGCTAATCATGCAAAGAATTTCTGAATTCAGGAAGTCAGAAAAATCAGAACTTGCAAGATCAAATACCCACAACTGCGAATTCTCAAAATAAAGATCTCATTCAAGAACCCGAACAAAAAGAGAAAAGAAAAAGAATACCTCCGGCGATTCCGTCTGGCAGCTTCTCGAGTCTTCCGCTTCCTGTACTCCTGCTGGGTCTCGAAGAACCGCCTGCGCCGGCATTCTGGGATGATCCCGGCCTTCGCGACCTCCCTCCTGAACCGATTCACCAGCCTCTCCTCCGGCTCGTTGTCGTCCACAGTTATCTGCACGTTATACGTCGATTTGAAGAAAAGGGTGTTCGCGTACGCCAGCGAAGGGCACGCGGTCGACATCGCCGCCGTCGCCGGGCCCACGTCGGCCACGAGCGGCCTCCACTTCCGGCGGTGGGCGTCGGCGGGTTGGGGCGGAAGGTGGAGCCATGTCGCTGCGCTCGAAGAGGGAGGAGGTGGTGGGGTTGACTTGGGAGGAAGAAGAGAGGAAAGGAAGCTGGCGGAGAGCGAGGAGGCGCTGATCATGGTCGACTACGTTGTCGTCGTTCGCTTTCTCGGTGTCTGGGGTCATTCCTTAATTTTTGTCTGTACTGTATCAAGTGGCCATTCCTGTCTTGGCCCACTTTAATGAATGCTGGCCCAAAATCATCTGTTGGAGGATTGGGGAACATGGATTTTTCGATCCTCCCCTTGGTAGATCAAAACCTTAATGTGACACTTTTCATCACATTAATTAGATCATAAAATTTTCAATTATATCGATTTACTTTTAAACATTTTGACAATTTACTGATTTAATCATAAACTTTTCAATTATACAAATTTAGTTCTAAACACATTTTATCGAATCATTAATATAGTCCTTATGATTAAATGTCCAAATAATAAGTTGAGAACTAAATTGGCAAATCTTTAAAATATTTAGGATTATATGGACACAATGGAAATATTTAGCACTAAATTAATAAATTGTCAAAAATTTTATGATTTAATTGATATTGTAAAAAGTTTATAATTGAATTGATTGCCATACGATGTATTTAGAGCTTTTTAGACAATTATGCAAAAAAATTTCAAGAATTAAGGCTGCGCATGACAACGCTTCTTGGTTGGGGAATAGCTTTTTTTCAAAAATAGTTTTTCTATTTCTATTCCTAATAATTTCGAGTTAATAACGCGTTTGGTAACTACATAAAATTTCTACTCTTAGAATAAAAAAAGAATAGAAATATGTTTAGTAACGCAACGGTTTCTTTTTTGAATTTATTCGTTTTTTATTTTTGTTCACAGATCGTCGACCGCCAACCGCCGCCCATTGCCGACCACCGTCACCGGCTGCCACTACACGACCGCCGGCCACCAACCGTCACCGTAGACCGCCGTCGCACAGCCCATCCGCCGCAGCAAGAGAGAGGAATAAAAGAAAAAAAAAATTTGCTTATTTCTAAAAATTGTTCCCAGGAACAATAAGGCGCGTTTGGTTGTGTTTACATTTAAAAATTGTTAGGGAATAGAAATAGAAAAAAGTGTTTTACTTAACAATTTTTGAACAAAAATACGCGTTTGGTAAACTTGTTCTAATAAAAATAAACGAAAACATATTTGGTAAATTTGGATAATTTTTTTATTTCTTTTATTTTTTCTATTTTTTTCTTATTTTTCCTTTTTTTTTCTTTTTTTCTTTTTCATTTTTTTTTCTTTTTTGGCTCTGGTCGCCGGCCAAGGCCTTGGCCGGCGACCGGCCGGCGAGGGCCGAGCTCGCCCAGCGGCGGGCGAGGCGCGGCCTCGCCGGGCCACCGCCAGGCGAGGCCGAGGCTCGCCGGCCGCTGGGCGAGCTCGGCCTCGCCGCCCGGCTGGGCGAGCTCGAGGCGGATCTGGGCGAGATCGAGCTCGCCCGGGCCGGCGCGAGGTCGGCCTCGCCTTGATCCGGCGAGGCCGAGCTCGCCCGGGGCGGCGGGCGGCGCGGCCTCGCCGGCCACCGCCAGCGAGGCCGAGGCTCGCCGCCGCGGGCGAGCTCGGCCTCGCCGGATCCGGGCGAGATCGAGCTCGCCCGGGCCGGCGCGAGGTCGGCCTCGCCATGGGCCGGGCGAGCTCGAGCTCGCCCGGATCCGGCGAGGCCGACCTCGCCCAACGGCCGACGACCTACCCAAAAGAAAGAAGAACAAGAAAATAAAAGAGAAAAAAAAAAAAAAAAAAAAGTGTTTCTCATTTGTATTCTGAAACAAACACAAAATTTGTGTTTCTTGTTTTGCTTTTTTTTTTGTTCACTAACAAAAGAAAAAAAAGGAACGCACCCAAACGCGTTTACTCCTTTTTTTTTTGTTAAAGGAAACAAAAAAGAAAAAAGTGTTTAAAAACAAAAAAAAAAAACACAACCAAACGCAGCCTAAGCAACTGTTTTTTGTTTCTCATTTCTACTGCGAATCTATTCTTGGGCTAACTTTCTATTTCATGAATTTTTGTTCTTTTTTTGTTCCGGGGAATAAAAGAACAGAAATTCAGAACACACATTTGGCATTGGCTTTTTCAAAGTGCGATTTGCTATGAGGAAAAAAAAATCAGTGAGAACAGTCGGGTGTTTTTCGATATTTGACCTTATTGAATATTTTCTCCGAGCCATCGCCGGCACACTGCAACGGGACAAAAACCGCGCATCATTCGCCTTTATACAAGTCCACCGGCCAGCAGTCTCCAGAGAAAAGAGTATTGCAATTACAGCAGGTATGGGAACTTGTTGACCTGAACATTCTTTTTAACCGCAAGAAAATTATGACATCCATTTTCACAGATAAATAGTTCGCGGGGTAATCTTACAAGCAGGCATTTTAGCGTTATAGAACGTTAAGCAATTTACACCAATGCGCCGCGCTTCTCAGGATCTGACATACATCATTGTGAGCATTGGGAATAGGAAGAAAAGAACATAAATTTATAAAAAAAGATCAGCCACTTGTGCACCAATCCATTCCCAGAAGTCGGGAACGACGAACTGTTTGTCGTATCTTGCATCTTGTCATCCCCTACTCAAAGTGGATCAAGTCGCCTTTTGGACACAAAGTCGGGTGAAGAAAGAACCCTGATCCATTTCAACGCCTCCATCTATTGGGTCTCCATCACTGGAAGAGCCTGCCCCAGCTTCAGCAGCCGTGAGGTCCTCTGAAATGCCAGCTTACTTGCTCTCACCTGATTCTGATCTCCCACAGAGGCAGAGGGACTGCTAATCTAGAAAAGCATATCATTAGTTGGCTCATATTCAAGAAGACTTGCCTCTTGGTCCTAAGTTGCCCCTGCCAGGAAACAGTGAAGCACAAGATGCTTATTTCCACAAGGACCAGAAAAGCAGGAACCAGAACCCCTTGCCAGAGTGTTTTCCTTTGTACGCAGGATTTCTTCCAAGTTTCCTGTGCCCAACCAGTTACTTTTAACTGACGCCAAATAATATCAAATGGTAAAGAACTAATAGAGCACTTACATTGAGAGTCGATTATGTGCGCGATGCAAGCAGGTATTGTTGGGGAAGATTCATCTAGAATTCTATACTTCCTCTAATTCCTCTAGGGATTTTAATTATTCCCTTGGACAGATCAGATGGGAGGCTGATATTCTTTGACTTGACAGCAGTTTCTACAGTTGATTCTAATACCCGTGAAGCTTGAAGGGCCATCTCAGCATGACGTTGGAGACATGACATAGCTAACTACAAGAAGGGAGATACGATTTTGGTCATTCATGTAAAAGATACTTGATGAATGAACTTCACTATTGTCAGATTACAACCAATGTTGCACATGTTAAAATCCAAGATATATTTCAAATTGATATCATATGAGCTGAGCGAAAAGTGGAAAGAAATGAAAAAAGGAGTGAACAAACGAGCAGTCACAGCAGATCTCAACCTAAGACCAAGACAAGGTTGCCTTACGTGAAAAACTTAATGACAGAAAGGGAGGCAATGAAGAGCGTGCATGAGGAACATTGACTTGCATGTCTGCAACATATCTCGGCTTTCATGATACATCCTATGACATACTGTCTATGCAGTGAACTTTCCGTTTAAACATGCTTACAAGAGTTCTCCTTTCTCCTTCGTGGTGTCAGTGTGCACTGATATGACTTTCCATATGATTGTAAATGTTAGAGCCCGAGCATTACTCAGAAACTGAAAAAATGATCAAATATGACAATGTTCCCAGTGAAAGTATTCATTCTTTACCGTATAGCATTCTCTGTCAGGGTCAGACTCCACAACCTGGATGGCCCATGTCCGGACCCATTCAAGACCTTTAGAAATTTCTGCTTTGCCTTCAACCAAAGCAGATGCGACAAACGAAGGAGGAAGCGCTATTAATACACACAAAGCAGCAAAGAGCACAGCTCTCCTAACATATGCTTCACTGTGATGGCAAACTTCTCTGCAAAAATAAGAATTCACTTTCAGATTGCAAAGTTCTGCAGTTATCTTGAAAAGCATATCCTAAATATGATGGTGGTTATTTGCACTCAGTGCTGCCTCGTGTATTGATATTTCTATACCTTGATCCCAACAGATCTAAAAGAGGGGGAGCCAATACAGTTGCTTCAGGATGCATGGAAGTGCATTTCATGCATACACCGAGCATATAGATAAGTTTTCCCAAGACTATATGATCCCTTCCGAGCAAGTCAACACCATGCCTTTTCTTATCAAATCCCTGCATGGCAGGGAGCATAAAAGCTGCTGCATATACAGGAAATTTATTCTGGGATACATCAATCTGATCTTCTTGCATATTTGTAGACTTAATGCTCCATCTGCGCGTCTTTCCTCGCTTCATCTGACCAGGTTTTGGAGGAAGCTCTCTCTCATAATGAGTTGACCAATTTGGAACATTTTCAGTCCCCATACTTGACAAGTTCAGCACAGAGCCGGTGCCTGCTACCTCCTTCCAGGAACCCGCGCCAGCAGGTCCTGCACTACTGGGCAAGAACCATGGTCGACTCTCCGAAGTGATAGACACAAGAGGCCCTGTCTGATGTTTCAATCGCATAATCTTGGCCTTGGCAAGTTCTTCTGCTGCTTCAGTCATTATGTCGAGTATCATTATCCTTTGGCTTACATCCACATTTGGTGAGTAAAGTAGCTGGTGGGCAGTTTCAAGGGACTGCAGTGGACATGACACTACCAAAGCAACCAATGCCCTTTGTCTTTTCTCTTCTGCTGAATCTTCCTCACCTTCAACAGCCACATCAGAGCAACGAATTTGTATAAGAGTTCTAACAAGATCGCTTGCTACATATTTTAGTTCATCAGGGGATGCTCGCACAAGCTTTTCAACAACTTCAAGAGCCTGCTCCACCTGCAACCAACAAAACAAGAAAGGAGTATGTTCGCTCAGAGAACTCCTGTGTCAATCACGTCAAACCAGATTGATTGGAAATTTTTCCAAAACCAGTATTCCTTATATTGTGGATTTGTCATACTACAAATGTGCAAAGCAAAATTTCACTACAGAAGATCTCATAAGTGGCCTAGGAAAGAAATGGATTCTTCAAGAGAGTTGTGCGAGATAACAAAATAAACAAGCACAACAGGATGACTCACCCCATCAACATCGTCAGTTTTTCGTAATGCTGCCACAACATCAACCAACTGTGAAAATCTTCTCTTTAAATCAGTTTGATCATCTGTCAAGTCATATGGCTCCAACCAAGAGTCACTCGAGGCATCAGAACTTTCGCTTACGTTTTCATAATTATCATAATCAGATTCTCTTTCAAGTTCTAGACTAGCTGGATCAATAATCTCATCAGGGTCGATCATCTTATACTCAGACAACTTCTTCCTTTCATCTTTCAGATTACCTTCCTGCCCATCAGTGGCTATATCATTAAACTCATTCGTGTCCACTGTGCCAACAGATGTCTTTGTTTCATGAATTCCCTTTATTCTGCCATTAGAGGCAGGCAGCGCACTGTCTTTGGAGGTACCTAAACCAAATTCCCAGTCGATACTCTCACCACTGAAGCTATCATCAAGGTACAAAGGATTTTTTGGATCAATCACTTTCGAGAATGCTAGAGCGATGCTGCTAGCCATTTTTCTAACTAAATGGTCAGGACTCTCCAGCCTACCTGCAAGAGGTCAAACAACAATTAAAAGGGAAGAAACAGTAACCTTATTGCCATTGAAACTAGTAAGTGGACAAAAATATACAGCTAACTCCTTGAAGAATTGAGTGCATCACATCCTTAGACTTATCCAGTTCCTCTTTAGACATCTGCTCCAGTAAAAGGCCTACCGCTGCGGTAACATCTGAACAAAAATCAAGGTAATACATAATGCCAAATGTAATACAATATTACTTTGGTCCTCAAAATTTGGGATACATTTTGTCTGGTAAAAGTTTTAACACATGCAACAGGCACCCAATCTATAGGAACTATAAAAATATTTCAAAGAAGATGGAAGAGAGGTTCCGTTATTTCATTCTTTTAACGTAGACCAGCAGTCCTCAATACTGAGAACCATCAATAGATCACAACAAATAATCAGAGGATACAAACTTGCTGCTCCAATGACGCTGATCGCACAAACTCCTGCTTGGACCATACTACCACCAGACTTTGCAGTGTAATTGGAAGATGTTGTGAAACATGATTTGAGACTTGTGAATCAGGATTAGGAGGGCATCCAAATACAGCAAACTGAAATATCCAACGCAGGCACCGAACAGGTAGTACTTTCCAAAGTAGAAATTTGTCCAGAAACAATGTCCTGAGTCCCCAAAAAAGTTGCACGATTGACATGTGGCATTATGCAAATCATCAAAGAAACAAACCATTCTATAATTTTCACTGAATTCCAGGTGTAATCTAAAATTATAACCAGGGAATCGCATCAAACTTCTCTTAGACAGAAATCTTTACTGCAGGTAGGTGTCTGCCTGTATGTAAGGATTTGATGCAGTCCAACAGCAATTTCTCTCGATAGCGAAAGTTATAGATGAAACACTACAATAGCCCATCACATCAACAGGCATGTAAGAGACAGATGGACAGCAGCAAGTTAAAAGCGCTTCCTGGAGTTGGAGAGGTTTTGGAGTTTGGATGAAGACAGCTGGATAGAATGACAAAAATCTACATATGTCAAAGCAATAACAATGATAAACAACTTGCGTACCGAACGGATTTTTGATTATAGAACAGATTGTGAAACAATATCCAAATGACCCAGTAAGCTTCAGTGTCATTTATACGCTCAGTAGCAAGCCCACGTAAAAACTCTTCTGAAGTTCTTTCGATGGCATAGGAATCTTTTATATTTTCCATCATCCTTATCCAAAACTGGGACCCTGGATCTGATTCAAATACATCTGCTCCAATAGTCGTTCCATTTGATAACAATAAGCCTCGGACATGACTAAGTATCCGAGGAACCACTTCACTTGCTAAAACATCTGCCCAAAAAGAAATCCAGTACTCTATTGTCAAATCTCAAGTCCACTGGACACCATTTGTGAAAGGAAAGACACAATTATGTATTAACATTGCAAATACAATGAACTAAGAATAAGTCAGATAGCATACTCACAAGAATAATATCTGACTTTTACGATGGCATAATATTGTGTGACATAAAGGAAAACAGTACTATCTAACAAAGAATTTGGCAATGTCTAGCACCCAAATTCTCCAGCGTTTATATTTGTGGAAAGTTCAAGACAGTGTCTGGTTGTACTTGGATCTAGAGTGTTACTCATATTTAAGAATCTTCGAATAGCATAGTATAATCACTTCCAAATGCAACTTAAGTGGGTAATGGCTCTTAGGTCCATAACTCTTTTTCACCAGCAATTCAGATCAGAATGGGTAAGCCCATGAACAAAGACCTCTACAACAGAAGCTCCAACAATGAGACGGAATTGATAACATCAACAAAGATAACGTACATCAAAGTGAATTTAAACCATTGTAGGAGTACAATCTATTCACTTATACATAAGCAAATTGCAGTCGCATCACCCAGTCACTTAGGTTTTTGCTGTTGGTGGCAGAAGCTCTGCTACATAAGAACAAAACTCTCTTTCACTCATAAACATGAGAAAACAAAACGTGCAGAGCTTAAGTATGTTACTGACCTGTAAATCCTCGACGACAAATGCGAGCAAATGTCTCCCCAGTAAAATGAAAGGCACCATGCATCTCACTCTTGTCAACAGTCCTTCCAGGATCTGTTGTCGAATCTCTTCCATCAACTCCACAGAGAAGCTGAGTAATTATCTGCCTGAAGAAAATGCTTTAACTCTCTTGTAAAGAACAAACACATCAAAGGAGGATCAAATAAGTTCTGCTCCAAAATCACTTAACCGGTGTATTTAATATTGGTGAAATCATTAGGTAAGGTTCCAATTAGTAAGAAGAAGAAACTACATAGGCAAGCAAACTCAACATCGGGAATAGCAGAACAAAGGATACTGTGCTGAAAGAGAAGGTGGAGCTTTGAATTGTGCTTTGTCAGGCACGGATGCTATAAGCTGCACCACCCTCGATATGAGAGGCTGGAGTTGTTCATGAGATGAACCTTCCCTTTGTGATTTAGCAAACTCTGTAGCAATACGGAGCACTCCGGTGCTTTCAAGCAAGAAAAGCACTGTTAATCTGTCAAGAGAATAAAATGTTATATTCACTGCATTGTTGGCATTGTGTTCCTCAGATTCAAATGTCCTTAATAATGGCTTGGAAAGACAAAGTTATACAGGTTGATATAATTATCCTTTCCACTTTATTAATTAAGAGAAAAGGGCCTTTGCTCACACCTCTGGATATTCGAGACAATGGCATTGACATCAAGACCAGCACTGCTGTCTAGTTGTAGACGAGGAATCAGAGTCTGGACCACCTCGGTGGCAAGTCCGTCCACAAAGAAAACATCATATACATGCTTCTGTGCAGTAAAGGGAAAGCAAGCAAGCCAGTCCGAGGCAACATCTGACCAGATAACAGTTACAATCAAAACTAGTAGGTGTGTATGAATCATAAGTTTCTGACAAGGATAAAATTTGGGGGATCATGTAAGGATAAGGAAGAATTTTGGGGTTCATCAACTCAGGCATCAAGTATGCTGCTTCTGACACCAAGTTAAAGAAGTGCAACCTCAATAGCAATCCCATGTCTAATCAAACGGTAAAATGATGTGACAAGGAATCATGGCTCCAATGAGAAAGTGCGCAGGATCGACACAGAAGCGACAACTAATCTGCCAGAGGAAAGGAGACTCCAAGTCCTTTCCTGCCTTGCGTGGGGATGAGATGGCTACTTTTTGAGGAATAAAACACAACGAAAAACCATAACATGCAAAACAACGTGCTACCGTATAATAGGACTCTAGCTAAAGCTGGAAATGCAGCTCCACGGTAGAACGCCTGCCACTGATCTTCTCTCTCATTTGCAGAAGGAATCTTTGTCCCAAGAATCTACATCAAAAAAAAAAAAGGCAGCCAACATCACATTAATTGAAGCTAAAACCCCATAAGAAGAGTCGGGTCTGAACAAAAAACTGAAGCAGCCCAAGCAGCCACCTGATCTCTGCATCCTTCATCAACAACGCCTGCACATCAAGACACAAAACAGTGAAAGACCACACAACTCCACTCACCAACTCTAGAATGACCACAAATGACAGAAAAGACAGAAGCCCACAAGCACAGTTACCAAGAAAGAAGTAATCAACTCATTCATGTCATCTAGCACACCCGCACGAGCCAAAGACATGAAAAACACTCCAAACAGAAGCAACCCAAATGAGGTCGAAAGTTCAGGAGCAGTCCCATGTCTCGAAGAGCAAAGGGTCATTCGAGTTTTCCAACGTTATACAATATAGAAAGATCATGGGGAAAAAGCGAACGAGATAGGGACCTGCGAGAAGAGAGGAATCGACGGGGAAGAGAAGGGCGGCGAGGGAGTGGAGGGCGCAGATCACTTGGTCCACGTGCTTCGCCTTCTTTATGGCTGCGATCGCCTCGCCCGCCTTTTCCAGCATCTCCGCCTCCATCGCTCGTCTCCGATCGCCGTCGCTGCTCACGGCGTTCTGGGAATTTGAGAAAATGGTGACTGCTTCTCGAAGCCTATTACAAATTTACAATACCCGACCGCGAAAGCGGTTAGCCGACCACCGGTATGGACCCCGCAGTCGGACCCGGTCCAGAAAATTGGCAAGCGGTTCGGGTCACAATCTGGACCGGGACTAAAACAATCTTCTATTTTTTTGGCAAACATAGGTACAGAACCAAGAATAATAAGGGCCTATTCAGTAAACATTTTCTTCTCGAACTTAGAAATAATCTTTTTTATATTGTTCCCCGGATAAGTTTTTGAACATTTAAAAGTATTTGGTAATCGCTCAACATTTTTATTTCGGAATAAAAATACTTTTGATACAATACACAATTTTTTTTTAACTTAAAATTTCTTTTTTAATATTTTTATTATATTTGTCTCTTTTTTCTTTTTCCTTCCCTCCTCTTCTTCTCTTGCCACGTCGGCCAGCGACTAGCTGAGCGAGGTCCTACAAGCTCGCTAAAGCCTCACCAAGCTAGGGTGAGGCCTAATTAAGCCAAGCCTCATCAACGGCTGGGCAAGCTCGCCTGCCCACCGTCGAGATTGGACCTTGCCCTAGCCTGGTGAGACTCTAGTGAGTTCGTCAAATCTCACTCAGCCGATCACTAGTGACCGACAATGAGGTAGAAGGAGAGAAAATGAAAGAAAAGGAAAAGAAGAAAAGAAAATTGGCTTAATTCTATAGTTGTGCTCCATAACAAATAAGCAATTCTTTTCTACTTCTTAGTTATGTTTCATAATAGATTTTTGTTCTTTTTTTTTTTTTAGAATAAAATAATTGAATCAAGCTAGCTGGTTACCAACCAACCCCTGAATGTCTAAAGTTTGTCATTACAACTTTATTACGAAGCAAAACATGAGATAATTCTCTAGGAGAGCCTAAAACAAATTATTTCTTTGCCCAATGTGCATTGATGGATTTTTGCTTTTTTTATTTAAATTCTGTTTATTTTGTAAAAAATAAATGATTTGGAAAATATTTATCTAAAGATTATAATTTAAAATAATTATTCAATGAAAAATATTTTTTATTATCAACAAAAATATATGTTTAAACATTTTCATGAAAAATGAAATAATTTTTCATTTATTCATTTTTGTAAAATACAAATGATCACTTTCAAAAAAATATTTTCCAATTCATCAATTTTCCACTAAAAAATTGTACCCTTAATTAAAATCTTTTGGCTTATGTAATTTAATTTTGTTTCATCCAACACACTTGAAACCTTCTTATTACTGACATATAAATTCACATAAGTTAGTATTTTTGATTTAATTCAACCCTTATCCAACTTCGAAATTAGACCGAACCAATCGATTTTGGATGATCCCCTAAGGAACCAATCTTAATCACAATTCCTAACTAGTTCAGTTCTCGATTCACATAAAAGTTGACCATTCAGATCGAATTGATGCATTAGTTAAGCTTTTTAACTTTTTTTTATTTTGAAACAAATCTGAATTAGTAATTTTTTCAAGGAGAAATAAAAGAAAAAAAATTCACTGGACGGCTCCCAATTCCATAAATGAAGAACCGATCTGATTCCAAGCAGGAACTGACCCATCTCGAAACCAATCACACGTATCTACATTCTACGGTCACTAATCAGGGTTTAAGATCCGGCCCGGATCGGGTAACCCGAAAACCGGCGATTCAAGTGAACATCGGCGATCGAAACCGTTATACGAAAAACCTCGGCCAAGATTCCGCCTCCTCCCTTCTCCCTCCCCATCTTTCCATGGCGGCGGCGGCAGTGGCAGTGGCGGAGACCCGGCGGCAGCCTCGCCCGGGCGGCGGCGGCTTCCAGGCCCACGGCCTCACCGAGGAGGAGGCCCGCGTGCGGGCCATCGGCGAGATCGTGAGCGCCATGGTGGACCTCTCCCGCAAGGGCGAGACCGTCGACCTCAACGCCCTCAAGTCCGCCGCGTGCCGCAAGTACGGCCTCGCCCGGGCCCCGAAGCTCGTGGAGATGATCGCGGCGCTCCCGGAGTCCGACCGCGACGCGCTCCTCCCGAAGCTCAAGGCGAAGCCCGTCCGCACCGCCTCCGGCATCGCCGTCGTCGCCGTCATGTCGAAGCCGCACCGGTGCCCGCACATCGCGACCACCGGGAACATATGCGTGTATTGCCCCGGGGGGCCCGACTCGGATTTCGAGTACAGCACGCAGTCGTACACTGGCTATGAGCCGACGAGCATGCGAGCGATTAGGGCTAGGTAAGCGCTTCGTGTTTGGTCTCGTCGTATTCAAAGTTGGTATCTTTATCTGTGTACTTATGGTCCATGATCATTTCGTCATTCATACTATCAATCAGAGCAGTGTAATTCGTTATTATAGTTGTTGGTGCTGTGTTTGTTCTGCATTCCAAAATTATGAAGATTGTGGAGTAGTTAAAAAGGAGGGAAAAACTATGAGATTGTAGAGTGAGCGTGAGGTAATGCACTGTCATTTGCGAAAACCTTATACCTTTAATGTGGGTTTTCAGGTATAATCCGTATGTCCAAGCCAGGGGTAGGATAGATCAGCTTAAGCGGCTGGGTCACAGCGTTGACAAGGTTTGTTTGCGGGCTCTGTTAAATTACATTGTCCTGTTTGTAGCTGCGAAAGTTCCCGTTTGGTGTTCTGTTGTGATGTGGCTTTTACATGCCTTGTTTTGGGTTTCAGGTGGAGTTCATATTGATGGGCGGCACTTTCATGTCTCTACCAGCAGATTATCGTGATTACTTCACCAGGAATCTTCACGATGCTTTATCAGGACATACTTCAGCCAATGTTGAAGAGGCAGTTGCCTACTCAGAGCACAGTGCGGTGAAGTGCATCGGCATGACCATTGAAACGTGAGTTACTGATGACTTTGAGAAATCAACTGTGTCAACAGCTAGAGTGAGGTCAATTTGTTTCAGTAGTTTGTTTAGGTTCTGAATTTTCAATGCTAACAGCATTCTGTGCCTCCAACAGAAGTAAAAAAACTCCTTCTAGTTATCATTAGAGGGAATGGTGCTGTAGCCTCGAGCTCTTTTTCTGATAGCAATTCTTTAACTAGTCAGGATCAACTAAGTATCCCTAGGCATAAAGAGATGCTGGGGATTTGGGAAGGGGCAATTGACAATCTTTTACATCCCTATACTATAATTTCTTTGGGCTTCTTTGTATTACCATCTAAAAACAGAGAAGGCAATATGGTTAGGACAATTTAAGGGTCACTGAACTGCTGTTTGGTGGAGGTTTTTTTTCCATTTTATAGTTGGTAATATTTTGTTTAACCTTCTTTTCCTTCTGCGATACACATTTCTCAAAGTGAACTATACCTGCCTTTGCTCCTTTTTCTTCTGTAGAAAGAATTCTCTCTCCATGGTTGAAATGTCCATTTTAGCCGTCTGAATGTAATAAATCTTCTTTTCTGTCAGGAGACCAGACTATTGCCTTGGACCCCATTTGAGGCAAATGCTTTCCTATGGTTGTACACGACTGGAAATTGGGGTCCAGAGCACTTATGAGGATGTTGCACGTGACACTAATAGAGGTCACACCGTTGCCGCTGTGGCCGATTGTTTTTGCTTGGCAAAGGATGCTGGTTTTAAGGTGCACAGTCATGAATCTTATCACTTTATTATGTAATACTTACATGGCTTCTCTAATGAAAACACAAGCAAGTTGATACTTAATGTTACGAGAAGATAGCATTTGATAATCCTAGAGGACTTTGGTTTGAAGAGCTGACTTCAATGAATCAATTGTATCCGTGGAACTGTTCAGCATTTCACCTTATTGGGCATGGACTACTTTAGTATTTCTTTTCACCCAGCCTTTGTGCTTCTTCTGTAGGTTGTTGCTCACATGATGCCGGATCTTCCTAATGTGGGGGTTGAGAGGGACTTGGAAAGTTTCCGGGAGTTCTTCGAAAGCCCCCTATTTAGAGCTGATGGACTTAAAATATATCCTACCCTTGTGATTCGGGGAACTGGGTTGTATGAACTTTGGAAGACTGGCAGGTGTGATCTCTCTCTCTCTCTCTCTCTCTCTCTCTCTCTCTCTCTCTCTCTCTCCTGGAATTATGATATTTTTGGATCTGGTTTACCACGATCGAAATGGTTTACATGTTGTCCTGCGAAATACATATTGTTGATGAGATAGTGATTTTAAGAATTTGATGTGTTTTCTATAGTCAAGTACTAATTATAATTGGCATGCATTTCAGGTATAGAAATTACCCACCCGAGCAACTTGTGGATATTGTCGCAAGAATCTTGGCAATGGTGCCACCTTGGACGCGTGTCTATAGAGTTCAGCGTGATATTCCAATGCCTTTAGTCACTTCTGGTGTTGAGAAAGGAAACCTTCGCGAATTAGCTCTGGCCAGAATGGATGATTTAGGCTTGAAGTGCCGAGATGTACGAACTCGTGAAGCTGGAATTCAGGTAACTGGAGAAGTCCATGCTTGAACGGAATGTTTTATTTATGGGCTGGAGTCACAACAATTGGAATTTATAAAGTTTCTCTGTGATTGGTAAAGGACATACACCATAACATCAGGCCAGAAGAAGTGGAGCTTGTTCGACGTGATTATTCAGCAAATGAAGGTTGGGAGACATTTTTATCGTATGAAGATACACACCAGGTCTCTCTCTCTCTCTCTCTCAAGCGCGTGTGCGCACAAAGAAAATAGAAAAAAGAATCAGAGACAAATGCATATTCATAGTATGTGTGTGCATGCAAACAAATGTTGATCTCTGGCAGCAGTTGGTAGCTGCTTTGCCATGAAGTAAGTTATAGTTGTACACACGTAGAAAATTGATAATGCTTAGAAAAAGAGATGCTTCAGCTTCTGTTGTGCACATGATACTGATTTAAAACCACGAGATTTAGGGTAATCTGCACAGACTTTGAGATGGCAGAATACTCTCTTATCTGCTAGCAATGAATTCTAAATTGCATTTTTTATATCTTTTGATGTACAATGTGTCCTATGGCATACTTAAACCCTTAAATACCTTCTTTCAATATAACTCAGGATATACTTGTTGGTTTGTTGCGCTTGCGGAAGTGTGGACGGAACACTACTTGCCCTGAGCTAATTGGGAAGTGCTCTATCGTTCGTGAGCTTCATGTGTATGGAACTGCTGTTCCAGTTCATGGACGTGACGCTGAGAAATTGCAACACCAGGTAACCCATGTCTACTAAAGGATGAAAAAGAAGGACAGTATTAGCATTAAAACTTGGATGCCACTTTATGTGCCTTGGGACAGATGACAATATTGCGTGACAACACCCATTAACTTCCCCCATGGTGCAATTGTTACAGGGTTATGGTACACTTCTGATGGAGGAAGCCGAACGAATCGCTCGTAGGGAGCATAGATCGACAAAAATAGCAGTCATATCCGGTGTGGGAACTCGCCATTACTACAGGAAATTGGGCTATGAGCTCGAAGGGCCTTACATGGTGAAGTACCTCGAGTGACAAATTTTGTAGAATGGGTATTGGGTTTGCATTATGATAGCATCTGTTTAATTACCAATTTTGTATACCAGTGTGAGGAAATGATCTATGAATATGTTAAATTGCAAAAGAAACCATCTATATTCCTTTCTTCACTGAGATCCGTGCCCCATCTTTTTACAGGGCCTGCGTTGAATTTGTTCTGCTTTTACGATCAGACTGATGCACTCTCTTGTACATCACAGTCTAGCAAATCCTTCCTCAGAATCTCTTCTTCACTCATCAGCTGACCTATTAAATCATGTGAAAACTTTGTCGATGGCAACGATGGCTCTGTATTTTGCTGAGCAAGAAAAACGCTGCAAGCAATCCGAGAATCAGACACAAAATCGATAGGAAAGAATATAAAGTTGCATGTCTTAACCTCAAGGGCTAGATGAGAATTGGTTTAAACTAAGCGAAAGCAAAAGCGACATTGCACTCAACTATAGCATTTTGACAGACTGTTTCGGTCCGTCATAGTCCATCTTCCTGCAATTGATTCGAAGGCATGCCGATTAACTTGTACAGCCAGCTGGACCTGAATCAATCCTATAATCTAACTTGGAATTAATATCTGCTACCCAATTTGCGGATCTTGGACTATTTCTTACGAGCGGCAGTTCGCCTCTCCATTTCTTTTTGCAGTCGTAGAAGGCTAATTGGAAGAGCAGCCAGGTAGATCCATTCCACATGAAACTTGGTAGATGAAGTCGCTCGTGATATGTTCGTACTGCAGTCAGAACCTATCGGCACTAGTTTAGAGAATGTCTTCCGAGAAAAACGAAATCTCTAGAGCTTTTGTATGGTTCAATTTCTCACAACTCGAGGATCTGGAATTGTTATATTAGGTGAGTTGCAGAAATGATCCCTGGTTGATGCATTACCTCGTTCAGTGATATGTTCCGCATTTGACTCGATTGGCACTCCATTACAGAGGAAACAATGAATAAGAGAAGGTCGTGAACAGAACAATAACGATGAGATTGCGAATGCCTCTAGATTTTTTTAATAGCTAAAATGATGTCTTTGAAGTGGAAACATGTGGTCAACTTGGTCTGAGCATTCGCATTCTACTTCAAACCGAACATTGTGAAGAGCTATCATGGAATGACTCGGAAAGGGACTCTTTAATTCTGATCATATACAAATCCAAGGTTGGGTCACTAAACGAAACAAAAGGGACACATCTCCAATCAATAAGTTTCTTCACCTACAATGAGGCATTTCCTTGTTCGTTTAGTCAACTTCCGCCCGCAAAGTCAATGCAATCTCAAAAGGGCAGACACATTTCAAGTTAGACAAATGGGATATCAGCGATATCATATCTCAAAAGGGCAGACACATTTCAAGTTAGACAAATCGGATATCGGCGATATCATATCGCTTGTCTAACAGCAGTTTGAATCGTATATGGCAGTTCATGGTGAGCAACAACGATGTAAGTCCATAAAATTTACCATCTCACTTTTCCTACGTATTAGATAGCAGCAAGGTAACAAGAGACATTCTACTTCTGCAGAATCATAAAACAAAGACTCGCTTCATAAATTACACATCGTTTTCTTCGGTTATCATATTTGCCGATCACATAAAGCAGTATATGTAGCGCGTGGCCTGCTAGACTCAAGTCCACACTTGCAAATATATGACACGAAAGTACATGATATTCCACCCAAAAGAAATTATACGCATGAGTGGAGGACTAACGCTCTAGAAATTGTGCCTTTCCAATTTAACGTACAAGAACACCAGCACTCTGATATCTTCTTCGAGATCTCCAAAACTTGCCACTATATCATATAACTTCATTCAATTAAAAAAGAAAAGAAAAGAAAAGAAAAACATATAGCTTCATCCTACAGTCCAGCGGGCAGATCTGGGCCATTGATGACCTCAGTTTTGCTGCCCCCTTTCCACGTTCCCCTTTTTCTTCAGTGAAAAACGTTTGTTCCCTCAAACTCCGAATCATGGGGTTTGTGCATGCAGCCATTAACCTAGTGAATATTCGAATCCACCATAATCTGGGCATGTCATGAAAGTGGAGTTGCTATTTTATGAGCAGACTTGTACTCTTCTTCTTAGTCCCTCTCTTTCTTGAACTAGTTTCAGGGCCTTCTTCCTCTTCAGCCTTTTGCTCGGCCTCCAGTATGGCCAGCTGCAGGGTGAGAACCACCAGAAAATTGTAAGTCCTTGTGCAAGCTCAGGGAGGGAATGAACATATTGCCATCTAACTAAAGAATGTAAAAGAATTACTTCATCTAGAATCGGTTTAAGCTCCCTGTAACGAATGACAGCAAGATCAAATCCATCCTTTCTGAGCTCCTGCAATTCGGATAGGACAATAGTGTATTTGTTCTTATTAATTTGGAGAGACCAAGAGAGACTGCACAAATCAACACTTGCACCAGCAAAACAAAAATTGACACACTGCAAGCACCAAGAGTTACACTTCCTATGTCTGGAGATCGACCATAATTTGTCATCTTCTAAATTCACTTTCAATGCCTCGAGAGAAGCTGACACATGTTTAATTTTCTGTCCAGACTAACAGAGATTCAGCACAAACAGTTCCATTCAACTTCTGTACACTAATTTAGTGCACAGTGGGTCGGAAGGGAGGGAGAATGGGGATGTTACTAGAAATGGTGGGTTCAGAAACTGAGTGGTCAGAATTTTGTTTTTCCGTTGAACCAGTTTGCCTGAAATGCTTTTAATGAGATAGACGACGATATTTGCTTCATCTGCCATGAAAAGACAAAGGAACAAACCTTTCCAGTATGTTGAGTATGCTCATAAGCTGCCATTTGCCAATACATATTTGTACGTTTATAGAAATCCTTCAGGGATTCTCCAGGCTTCACAATACAACATGAAAGCAATTAGGTACATAAGTTGGATAAACCAACGTATTCATAAAAGAGGAAAAACATGAAACGCAAGTCTAACACATCCAATCCATGCTTTTGAGATGTCAATTATACCCAGATATGAAGTGTTAAAGATAGGAACCTACCAAAGGTGTTCTCTGGGAATCTGAGAGCCCAAGGTTGGCTCTGATCTGCTCTATCCTAAGTCGCTTTTCCTTCCTACGAAGAATTTTTCCTTCACCCTTTATTATTGCGACAGCATCTCCCACATGAGACGAGGCAGAAGCATCTTTTCTAGCCTTCCCACAGGAACATAAGAAAAACATGCATGAGAACAAAAGGAAATCTGCCAAAATGCCTTTTCGGAAATAACTGAGACAAAACAAAAGGCAATACGCACTTAGAACCCACCATTTCCCTGCATATTCTGGACATTCATTAATGATAATTAGCCACACAGATTATAGTATTTATGGTCATTAGCCACAAACACCACTCACCACCATGTATCTTTATCACCATTGCTTTACTGTGTTTAGACACTCCGAACAATTTGACCAAGCACAGATCTGATTAACAGATTGTATCAATTTGACCTTCACACTTGTTACAGCAAAGAATGAAGCAACCCTGAGTCTCAAAAAGTAATCGACAGTATTTTTTTTACAGAAAATTGGATAAATCTTCATTTTGACGTCAAATTGATGTAAATGGGAAATAAGCATATAAATTCCTAAAGAGGAAAAGTAAAGTCACCTCTGAAGTATCATCTGCATCGCTACCCTCATCCTCATTCTCACTGACATCATCGCTATCAGTTTCATCCTCACTGTCTTCTCCATCTTCATCTTCATCCTCATCCTCATTTTCATCCTCTGAGGCTTCTATCCATTCTGATTCAGATGCCTAAATTGGAAAAGTGAAAATAACAATATAGAAAGCAGCATTAAAACACAACTTAATTTTCTAGGAATTTGCTGCTCCACTACTTTTCTGGAAAAGAATGTCGACATTAGCTAATAAGAAAGCTTTATGTTTGAAATACTTCATACACATTAGAATACTTATAAAAGATCACATAAGAATAAAAAAAATAATTATGAAAATAGAACAAACCGGTATAATGCACTTCCATTCATCGAGCTTGCTGAGATTGAGGCAGTACAAATCATCAAGAGTAATTTCTTGATCCTTGACTTCCATCATCCCTCCATAAACATATAGAGTATCTTTCCCAACCGCCATGCAAGAATTTATGCGTCCACAAGGCTTGACTATCTAAACAATTGCCAGAAGTCAACAACAATAATTGCAGAAACTGTGAAAGTGGGACAACCCTGCAGTCAACAATTACAGACCTCTGGCAATGGAGAATGCTGGACACCATTAGCAGGGCATGCCTGCGGGTTTCTGGCAGAGCTTGCATTTATTCCATGATCACTGATAATCAATTCTGTATCCAGGCTACGTGCTACCTCATCCATGTAACTTTCCATATCACCTGCTTCATCTAAGTATTCCAAATTATCATCCTTTTCTTTTGCTGCAAATTCTGCAGTCTGATTTTTATCACCGCCGTCCTCGTTGTCAGGTTTTCTATCAGAACTAAGTTTTAACTGCAATTAAATATGTAAGTGTCAAAATTTACTGTACCAAAAGATATCAATTAATTCAGCTTGTGATAAAAAAATATTTAATCAAAAACTCTCAAACCAATAGTGAGATGATAAATTTCACAACCTGAACAAATCCTTTTACAGAGGTTATACCTTTTCCTTTGTTGACTTCTCCTTCCGTAGCTCTAATGGGTACCTGCGAGACAAGACATATAATGCAATCATACTTTCATCTCTCTTTTTCCCTAAAATAGCTGACAAACATTAATTGTTGACCACAAAAGAACTTCGGTGACACTTGTGCCGAAAAAGCTTATGTCATCTGAAAAAGAAAAGGTATTATTACCAACGATGGTTGTCTAATTGAAAACCATAGAGTTCGTTCAAGAATACGCTCATCATAACATCACCTGCATGCGCATAATAACAGATAACAAGCGTCAATATCAATCAAATTAGTTTATGCAATATGGTCCTATTACTAAAGTTCTGTTTAATGTCGTCCTTGAACTGATTGCTTCGGCCTTTCATGGTATCATCAGTACATATTCAGTTAAAAGTTGCCACATTCTACAGACACTGATAATGGCCCACTTTTAGTCACAAATGGACGCTTAATTATGAGGATGTTATCACCCCTTAACAGCTAGCATAACAGAAATCGATTAGGAAAAATATGTAGGTTGAAGACCATGTAGAAATAGGAGGACCACGTTGGAAAAACATTACAGGTCGAGGGAGCAAATCCATACTTATACCACACAAGTTCAATTAAGATATTCATGTATAGTAATGAATAGTCAAATACTAGAAACTGACAGAACAGAAAAGGAGATATGAGAAACTAAAAGTCAAACTTCTAAAGTACTTGGGAAACAATAGTCTGAAAGGATAATCATGGGAAAGCACACAGAATGACATGCAAAAGTATCTGACCTTCAACCTCCATATCAACCACACCACCAAATAGTAAAGCCCTTTTCTTATGAACACACATTGAAAATCCTGCACGTGGGCCTGGAGGCATTCCGATTTTCTTTACCTGTTAAAAAGCAGAAGGTAAGATCATGAACTTGCGAGCGAGAGAGAGAGAGAGAGTTATGTTTTTTGTATGAATCAATGAACAGGGCACTGCTGTCTTGCTTTCTAGAAGTAATAGAAAACCGGAAAGGCTAGAAATAAAAGATGTCTGACTTAATGTTAGTGGTGGTGTTGGTGGTGGTGGATGAGAGAGCTAGAAAACTAAAAATATATGAATCTATCATAATTCACAGGTAAAAAAGACAATCCATGCTATACCCTCATTAAATGAAACATGGAACCAATTTGAAGAAAAAGTCATCTAGAGGAAATGTTTTGCAAAATATAATTTTATTTGTCAGCATACTTGATTTTGCAAAGACTGCAGCAACCATAACTATTATAAGACATAAGACAAGATATTGGGAGTATTTTCAATTACTTAAAATGTTCGCACAAGATGACAAACAAATTAGCAGGTCCAAATTCTGACAGCCATAATACATGTAAATGTTACAGTACTGCGAAAGTCAAAGTTCTCAGTTCAAACCATCCTTTGCTACTGCAAAATTCTGCAAGCTGTCTGTGCAGTTATCAAAGAAAAAAGAAACACCCTTCTGCAAATAAACTTAGATTTACAGTAAGGCAGATGATTCTTTGTAAATTCACAGCATCCTTTGCTACCACAATACTCTGCAAGTCATCTGTGAAGTTATTATAAAAAAAGATATGCCCTTCCTTTTCAATTGACGCATCAGCACCATCACAGAGCACAAAATTTCATTGTGTTTTTCAGGTAATTTGACAGCATAAGTTAAAGGATAGGAACCTTATTCCATTCCCAAGTCCTTGGATCAAGGGACCACAAGTCAGCATGGACAATTCCTTTTTCAGAGCTGTTCTTGTCGGTTGAAACTTCCTTTGAGTAGCCACCATACAAAAAGATCTGCAATGTAAGCATTTCATTGAATAAGATACAACAATAGTGAACACTCAAAAGCAGGCGTTTGTGGACTTCTAATGAAATAACTCAAAACACTGAATCACAGACAACTCAGCAAAACTTTGCAAACTCTGTAATATTATAAGCAGGAGATATGAAATGCAGGTCGTGCAAAATAGGACATTTTCGAGCAGTATCAGTCAAGCTCTGATTAACATGGTTTGGCCATGCATGGTAGCATAACAGAAAGACACTCGACTTTGTGGAAAAAGTGGCAACAGTTATTGTTCATTGGAAGAGGAAGTGCTTAAAGTCAACAGATAAGACTTGCTTATTAATCATTGTAACTGGCATCACTCTTCATTTGGTTCTTGGCCTATTTAATCAAGATTTAGTCAGAATCCTTAATCCCACATAAAAGAACTTAACAAAAGCTGATGCAATTGGTGTCTTTTATCCCTCATGGCAAGTCTTTAGGAATCATTTCTTGTCAAATGTCCATATCAAACTCCATTTGGACCATTTTAAGCTCCTGATTTATCTTCAGAAAAGGAAAACTTAAGAATTGGAGGTAAGATCACATGCTCAGTATCAGCAACGAGAGGAAGATGTCACAAATGCAATCTTGGAATAATGAGAGATCATTACAATACCATGATCTCCAATCGACAATGTAATAGTGTGAGTTGATAAGTTATCCTTTGTACCAAGTTTCTTGGCATTTAGCCATACCTAACACTTTCCCGCAATGTGGATTTATATCTAAAGGGAAAAAGACCAATGCACTTATAACAAAAACTACATCGACCAGTTATTTACTGTCCGCTCTGCCATTTCATTTTTTCCGCCATAAGATACAAAAGAAGATGCATGGTACTTACTCATCCATTTCTATGGGTACGACATTTTACCTCATTCATTAATTACTACTGCAGATGCCTAGTTACTTCTATTATAACAGTGAAATCAACTTTAAAGAGGCTCGTTTCAAACTGGAAAAGTATATGTCATCTTCAGGCGCTTTAACTAGTTTCATTCTTTTGATTTCTGCGTGTTAAATCATTCCTATTAATTGCTTCACAAACAATAGTGACTCCAAACGTTTTTATTTTTAAAAAGGTGATTTTTTTTTTCTAGAGAAACTGTTCAGGTACATCGATAATACAAAGGAAACAAGGAAAAGAGACTAGCAAGGCAAAACTGATTCAAAAAAATAAAATAGAACATGAAGTCTGCAAAGGCTTGGAATTCAGGAAGACCAACTTAGACTGACTAATCTTCTACTTGGAAGTTGTAGCAAAGAATTCATCCCTTCAGGCAATTCAAGAAACAAGAGAAGCTAGTATATATAATTCGACGAAAAAGACATCAACTAGAAACTGAGTTTTGAACCCTTGTCATCCTTGAAATTGACTACCACACCCTTTTGTTGTCAGCAACAAATGAAAAGCACCTTCATCAAAAGACGAAGGTGATCAATTAATGTAATTTGTCAAATGAACTTCCCCAAACTAGCATGCAACTGGTAGAATTTGAAAGTAACATTTGCAACTTAAGTGGCCGTAACTTGAAAACACCTATGAAATACGACTATTTTCTCATGCAGTGACCATAAGTTAATAATAGCTGTCTATTAGCTCTTTGAAGCATTGAAAAATACTCACCTCATCCTGGTGAACAAAAAATTGAAATCCGCTCCGTGCACTTGGCCACATTGATCCAGGCCTGGGCTTTATTTCTTGCCACTGCAACGAAGCAGCCAATTAGCTTTAAGTAGAAAGTAAATCAAATTGAAAAGGGACTGCACTGATTAGCCCAACCACTAAAAGCCCATGGTGTTCACCTTGTACTGATCCAGATCAAAAACAAATAAATCATTATAATACCTGCACATATAGGGGAGAAATGGAAGTAAGAAGCTTTGCAAACCTTCAAAGAAGCGAGTCTGAAAGGCTGATTAAAAGTCCATAGGATACGGAAAAGGGAAATAAAGCTTGAATTCTCCCTGATTTAATAAACATTCCATAGGATACGGAAAAGGGAAACAATGCTTGGATTCTCCTGATTTAATAAACTTTCCAGGCCATGATAAAAAGAAAAGGATGAACGACTCAAATTGTTTATATTAATGTAGAGTATGAGGCCAAATGGGAAGTGTACGCCATTTCATCTGCTTTATTAAACCGCAACTTTAGCTGCAGTTAAATTGTAGCTTTTGCTCAGGAGCCACAACATGATCAGTTCCGACCAATTTGCCAGAAAAATTGTTCCTAATATTTAAAAATCTTCTAGTGTTCTTTATAATAAAGAGCCACTTCTTCATTCAAGGGAAATATCAATAAAAGAGGCAGCCTTCTAATTTTCATACAACTAATTCTCCTTAAAAAAGATACAGTTTAGAAGCAGAATCAGTTCACACAACATCAAGACATTCAGGCATTTAACGAGAAGCCAAAGAGCTCTTTTTTTGTGAATGGACAAGTAGCATGACATCTCCTCACAGAGGAAACAATACAACTGATGAATAAGAAGACATCATATAAACCAAGCATAAAGAAAATTATTTCTCACATCATTATCAAATCATAAGAGTATAGGACCTCTAAAGGTATTGACTAAGAAACCTTCAACCAACCTCACTTCTCTGAGAGTGTCATAGAAGCCACCAAAAACAATGATTTTGTGTTTGTACAAAACCTGTAACAGAGCAAGATGGATAGAAAAGCAGACATGCATGAGGTAACAGGAGATAACTATTTATGAAGGACAGAGACAAGTATGAGGCCAGTGATGAGATTACCATTCTATGACCTGAACGCGGACCAGGACAACCTTTCAGATTAAGTTGTTCCCACTGATTTGTTTTGAGGTCCAACATCCAAAAGTCCTAAAAAGAAAGTTCAATCATAGATCAACATAATTCAAAAAACTCCCACATAATATCTTTTCTAGCAATACACAGAAAATACTATGATAGTTTTGGCATAAACAAAACTGCATGTGTGTTACCCTGTAGTGGTGGAAGCGTTCTTGATTTGGGGAGGTAAATTCACCACCTAACAACAAGTACCCAAAGTTATTTGTGGGATGCAACGGATATTGCACCAGCAAGTAAACACCTGTGGAGGAAGACTAACGAGCTCACCGAATATATACAGATAATTTTTCCAAGCAACTGCCTGATGAGCACTGCGAGGAGGTGGACTATTGGGACTGGAGATCAATTTCCATGCCTGCTTCTCCACGTCATACCGGTAAAGATCACCGTAGACAAAAGTCTGCGCCATTTTGAAACCAGGGTGTTGACCAAAAAATGAGCCAAGCTTGCGGCATTAACATAAGCACTCCACCAACTATTCTCGACGCCTCACCTTGGTGCCATTGTAAAACTCGCCGCCACAAAAAATAAGTTCCGTATCTTTCAAAGGATTCAGCGTCATCTACAGTAGTTAACAGTACCATTACAAAAACTAATCAATCACACAATTCAGGCAAGCCACCATAAGGTGAGTAAACAAAATGGCGAGCAGCGAGAGCTGATGAAGAGAGTCATTACCGTGCAATTAGATCGGGGAGAAGGCGCGGGTACATTTTCCTCAATGTGGACCTCCTTCTTCTTCGCTTCCTCTTTTTGTATACTTAGCTGGTCAGCGGGGGTGCAAACAAGTCAATTCGAGCTTAAAGGAAGGAGAAAGCAGCCATGTCTAATCTTAAATCAAGAACAGATATTGCAGTTTCAAAGATCAAATTATCGTCGTAATCTATCGGAAGCAATTGAACTTCTCAGTCCACTAGTGACACGCGACAAGACTCGGTTTTTCACGTTTTTTTTCCTAGAAACAGAGGATCGACAGCACCATCGGTGTTGCTCAAATCCTAAGTTTCGGACACAAAAAAGAGGTTTTGCGATGGACTGCATCGTCCCGGCAGATGAACATCCGGCGAGGCGGTTAAAGAGGGGGCAGCATCATACGAGGATGGCGTCGATGTCGTCCTCAGGGGAGATCTTCTTGGTGTCCCGGCGAGCTCTCTTCTCCTCCGCCTTGGCGGTTTTCCTCACCGTTTTCTCCTTCCCCTTCCCCGGCTTCTTCGTCTTCTTCCCCATCCTCTCTCTCTCTCTCTCTCTCTCTCTCTCTCTCTCTACAGTTCACCGTTTCGTCGGTCGGACTGGCGGCAACGCTCGCAACTAGAAGAATGTCGACGGCGGGAGCAGACAGAGGAGGGGAGGCGAGGTTTTGCTGGCGCGGGACGACGCCGTCTCCGGTCTCCTTTTCGAGGGAAATTTCACTTTGGTCCCTATAGTTTTGGGATCCTTCGCTTTTTGATCCGTGTACTCTATTTTCGTCGCGATTATAATCCTCGGGCTCTTCTTCCACAATAATTTGATGGGATGAGACCTTTGGAAATCCTAAAATTTATTGTGAAAATGCAATTAAGTCCTAAAAATTTCAAAAAGTGCAATCAAGTCATAAACCTCATCACCAAAATACAATCGAGTCCTAAAAATCTCTAAAGATGCATTCGACGACATGACTTGATTGAACTAATACGACAAGTTTAAGACTTGATTTGTACTTTTGAAAATTTTAGGACGATTGTACTTTCGTGATAAATTTTAGAAATTAATTATAAATTTTGAAAATTTTAGAACTTATTTATATTTTTATGATAAATTTTAAAATTTTCGACACACCTGTCATAGTTTGAACTTGTCCATCAAATTTCCAGGGATTTTCCCATTCTCTTCTGCTTTGTCCACCAAAAAAAGAAAAATAAAAACATTCTCTTTTGCCGTCTCCTTTCTTCCTCTATATATTTTGTTTATAAAACAAATAAAGAGGTACTTTGTCCCACATCGAAAAGATGTGAATGCGCACGTAGATGAAATTTGGCACTAACCGACGATCATTAATTTTATTTATTGAAAATTCGAACTTATTTCTATAAAAAAAATTAACTATAAAGTCTTGTTGAAACAAATCTGCATTACTGCTCACGAAAAATTACGGTTATTTTTATTTATTATTTATTTAATTCCCAATTTTTATGTCTTTTCAACATAACCTTTAAGACGTCTAATTCATTTTATAACATTTCCCGAAAGGTTGCCTTTGTTCTTTTTTGCAACCTTTTGAAAAGTTGTCTCTATTCGAAAGACAAAGATAAGTAACATTGTCTTGAGATCAAACAATAAACTTTTTTTATTTTTTCATTTTCTTTCGAAAGAAACTACAACCATTGTTTCTAATTATTTCCTATAAGAGACCTTGGAGAAATACTAAAATTGCTATCTAATATTCTCATTTGAGACTTTGTTGTATCCTGAAGGAAATTTGCCGGTAACCATTAGCAACTTTGTGGGACAAATAAATCCTTAACGAAAAGTGATATCACGTCTCAAAATCCGATTTGACTACTCAATTCGACTTTATTGTTCTATCCAATTCGAAGACATATTTTCCCAACATATTTTAGTGGCCACGTTCGGTATTCGACACCATCCATGTCCTGACGTGCACGGCTTTCGCTTTTGTCTTCTCCTCACTCGCAAGCAATGTACTTGCTTGCTGTGGCTTTATTCTGGTCAACCTCTCGAAGTAATCCCCTGGCTTGCCTAATGGTAGATGCACTCGGATCGCTTCCCATGTCGCCAACTAATTTGAACTCGATAGGCCAAGTCGTATATTAAATATATTTTGGAGGTTGAGCTCGTGACTCTAGCTTCGGAGGATGCAGATGAGAAAATGCATGATGAAGCTCAGCAGATGCTGTTGTGCCTGTTTGACAAGATTCATTCAGACAACAGATGACACGAGGGATTCCAAGGCTTATCAGACGCTGGTACGCCTATTCGACGTAGACAACATGACCATCCTCAAGCATTTAATCTATGCCAAGAACGACATACAGCCGCTGGTGGACGGTACCACAAGATTGAGGGTTTGGTCCTTCTTCCTTTTACCTCTTCCCTCCCATTATTGTACTCAATTGGCCTCGACCTAGTCAATATCTATCTACAGAAATATAACAGCAATGCTCTCTCACTTCACAACAACCAGGTCAACCTCAAAGTGCTGAGAAAGAAAACAGTGTTGCTACTAATATCAGATCTTGACATCGCCATTGAAGACATAGAATTTCTCAATTACATCTACAGAGAGTATCATGCAAGGCCTGAGAACCAGTTTGAAATGGTGTGGCTTCCAATTGTGGATATCGATCCAAAATCAGCTGCTTCGGATATGACCCATCAGCAGAAATTCGAGGAGCTGCAGAGCATCATGCCATGGTACACTGTCCACCACCCTTCGATCCTTGAACCGGCCGTGATCAAGTACATAAGAGAGGTGTGGTGTTTCTCAAAGAGTATCATCATAGTAGCTCTGGATCCACAAGGGATGTTGGCGAGCACCAATGCCCTCCACATGATCCGGATATGGGGAAATTTTGCTTTCCCTTTCACTAAGGAGCGAGAGGAAGCGCTGTGGAGAGAGGAGAGTTGGACACTCAAGCTGATCATTGGTGGCTTAGACGACGGGACTATAAAGGAATGGGTAAAACCTTCATCCCTAACAATCCTTTGTTTCCCCCAGATTTATTCTTAGATATGCATCTGTTAGGGAAATTTGTTTGGTGAAGAAGATGGAGAAATAGTAGTAAATCCTTAATGCTTTAATGTGTGATGATAATCACTGCTCTTAAGGTATCATTTGCCCCTACTATTATTGCTGCTGGTTTTAGAACAAATATACCTCCAAGATATACATCAAAGCTGCAAAGAAACGAGTTCAACAATTACTTGAATCTCTCTTGGATAAATATGGTGTGTATGAAAAGAGAATAAGAGAGATTTCTGAATAAGAAATGCATTTCGAAACGGTTGTGGTTATTATAAATAACATGTGAATCGGTTTCTATTCAAAGAAAACCAATCAATATATACCTTGAAAATAAGCACCCTATCCCCAACCATCACCACTCTTCATGTCAATAATAACTTCTTCATAACTATTGATAACTTCCTTTTCAAACAAAGAGTAGCATCTTTTCATAACCAAGAATCACGTTTTCTTTGATCAAGAGTCATAAAAATAACGTATTTTGTTAAACAAGAGACAAACTATTTATGATAACAAACTAATTCAACAATCCCCCACTTAGTTTGTTATCTACACTAATTTACATAAATTTATACATACAAGTACGTATCTATTGAGATTTGAACCGTCAATTAGTGTAAATAATTCAATTAACCAAATCAGTGGTAGATAAAACTTTGAACCATCTTTTGTTAATCAAATTATCATACATATGAATTTATACACATTTAGTTAGAAATTTTTTATGCCTAAGCACTTCTATGGCCTTGTGCTCTTCCTGCATTCATGAACATTTACAAAAATTCATCCAACTTTTGTTAGAAGCAGCACCACCTCTTATGTTCATATAAGTGAAGTTCCTAAAATTTGTTACTTTAGCATTGCCTTGCTAAAACCTTGAACTTCATTATGAGTGTTTTCTTAAATTTATTCTCCTAAATTTCCACGAGTACTAACCTTGTGTCCCTGTACTCAATCACAGTTAAGTTATAATAGCTTGTTGTTACCCATTTAACTTTAATAATTTTGTTAGAAATTATGAAGTCAGGTTTCCACTGTGCTTGACTATTATCAATTGGCCTAAGGCCCATTCCCTTGGCAGTACTGCTTATTAAACCTCTGGAGAGTCCCTTCATAAATGGATCAACCAAGTTGTCATTTGTCCAAACGTAAATTATTGAAATAATTCCATTAGTAATTAATTGTCAAACATACTTATGTCACAAATTAATATGTTTAGATTTTCCATTGTATATTTTATTATATGCTCTAGACATAATTGCATCACTATCACAATATAAAGATATGGCTGCCATTGGCTGTGGTCACAACTCTATATTCAATAGCAAATTCCCCGGCCATTCGGTCCCTTTACCAGCCGCCGATAGTGATATAATTCAAATTTCATTGTTGAATAAGTTATACATGTTTACTTCTTTGATGCCCAAGAGTTGCACCATTGGCAATCTTTAAAAACCCCATTCTTTGAATATCCTTCTAGTACCGTTGGTTGCCTTCCATAGAATAGACTATATTTATTCTTTAAGTAATCAAGAATTCTACTTATAGTCAATGCACAATACTAGGATCACCAATAAATTTGGACAATTTACACACAATAATTATTATATATGGTCTAATGCAATGCATAACATACACCAAACTTCCAATTGCATTGGCATAACTATCGTGCTAAATATTGTCTAGTATTTTTCATCTTTGAATGATTTTTTCCACATAGTAACATTGACTTATAGCATAACCTTTGCTATGTTTGATCAATTTAATACTCAAATTGTATCCACTTCTCCCAAATCTTTCATTTTAAACTAAGAAGATTGATACATTTTAGTTTTATTTATGCTAAGCATATTTGTCGAGAGAATATCATCTACATAAAAGCATATTATAACTCCATACTCTTTAGTAAATTTTGAATAAATGCACTTATCGACATTATTATGCTTAAATCCAAATGATAATACCACCGAATCAAATTTTCTCATGTCATTGTTTCGATGCTTTCTTTGTCTCTACTCATGTTGCCATTCTCAATAAAATACCCCTTATTTACAAATTCTTTCACATAATTAGCCTCACGTTCCCAAAATCCTTCCTCAATTTGAATGTGTTTTATCACATTATCCACAATTAGGTTCTCAATCGTGTGAAGAAGTTTGTTTCAATAATCAATCCAAGTTGAAGGCAATTTTGAAATAATTGTAGCAACTTGAAGAGGTTTGGAAACTTCAATCATAAGATCTTTGAGTTTGGCAACATATTTTTATAGTTCCTCCACTTGCTTAGAGATATAATTTTGATTAATCATGGTAAATTCAAAATATTTTAGAACAGTAAATCTATTGATACCTTGTTTGTCAGTATTGTATCTAGTCTCCAAGGCATTCCAATTGTCTCTGGGATTTGTGTAAAATCGGAAAGTTTCATACAAACGATCTAATAAAGCATTGAGAATTCGTCCTCGGTACCTCCTTTCATCATCCTTGCGCATTTTCCTTGCAACTTTGATTTGATCAAAGTCATCATCCTTAAGATTTGGAATAGTGTGTAGGCAAGTTGGGATCCATGATATAGAATATACATAATTAATATAGAAGAAGAATCATATTGTCCTTCCAATGGATGAAATTAGTTCCATCATAAGGATCGATTAACAAATTGTGAGCACTTGATGCAGCCATTGTCTCCATCTCCATAACAATAATACCTTAAGATTGTTGGGAAAATTTGTTTGGTGAAGAAGATGAAGAAGAAATAGTAGTAAATCCTTGATACTTTGATGCGTGATGGCGATCACCATTATTAAGGCATTATTTGTCCATACTATTGTTGTAGCCAGGTTTAGAATAAATACGGGTTAATACCCTAAAAAATCCTAAACTGATACATTTGTGACAAATTTACTCCCAAACTATTTTTTTGACCATGAAAAACCCCAAACCGGTATAACTATGACAAACTTATCCCAACCGACCATAAAAAACTCTAAACGGTACATTAATGACAAATTTACCACAAACTAATTTATTTGACCATAAAAAACCTCAAATTGGTAAATTTGTAACAAATATACCCTCTACTAAATTGGATTAATACCACAAAAAAATCACAAAAATTATAAATTATGACAAACGAAGTTTAAAATCCCAAATTGATATATTAATCAACTGTTACATATCATTTAACTTAATAAGTTGACTGTAAAATTTAATAAAAATTAACATAGGGTAAATTTGTCATAAATATACCAATTTGGGGTAACTTTATCAAAGGTATACCAGTTTGGGGTTTTTGGTAGTCAAAAAAATAGTTTGGGATAAATTTATCACAAATAAACCAGTTTGAGGTTTTTCGGGGTATTAACCCAATAAATATACCTCTAGGATATACATCAAAGCCATATAGAAATAAGTTTAGCAATTACTCGAATCTCTCTCGAAATTTCTCCTTGAATGTGTTGAGATTGTGTGTATGAAAGAGAAGAATAGAGAGTTCTGAAGAAGAAGTGCATTTCTAAAAATATGTGAATTGATGTCCATTCAAAGAAAACCAATCAACACATCTTTTGGAAATAAATACCTTATCTCTAACCATCACTACTCTTCATGTCAAGAATAACTTTTTCATAACTTCCTTTTAGCATGAAAAGTCGCATCTTTTCATAACCAAGAGTCGCGTCTTCTTTAATCAAGAGTCACGTCTTATATTAACCAAGAATCACGTATTCTCTTAAACAAGAGACGCCTCTTTAATAATAACAAACCATTTCAACAGCATCCTCAAAAACACAATTAAAAGAGGCTTTGGCAAACAAACTTTGATTGTGTATACATATATATATATTCCGAGATGAACCATGGACTAGGCTTTATTTGTCCCTGCAAAAAGTAAAGCAGAAGAGGAAGTAAAAGAGGAGTGAGACATTTGATTCTGTAACATATAGCGACCAAGATCTGATTACATCGCTTAAAATTACCGCCAAATGGATTGAGCACTGCCAGGGACAACTTTTTCCATTGAGGAAAATGAATTTCCTTGTAAATATATGGTGGACCATGTCCTAATGCAGACAAGGATCGCATGTTAACACAATGTGGGCAGAGTATTCACGTCGGTAATCAATATTTCCTACTTCTGATCAGGTGACACAAGGATCATACATTTGTCTATTTGGAGGTGAGGACCTTGAATGGATCAGGAAGTTAACAGCCACAGCCAAAGAAGTCGCCAATATTGCTGGTATCATGTTGGGAATGGTATACGTGGGAAAGAGTAATTCCAAGGAAGGAGTGCAGAGAACAGCAGCGACGATCACCTCAGAGGAACTGAGTTACTGCTGGAATGACCCCATGTTCTTCTGGCTCTTTTGGGCTAGACTCGAGAGTATGTTCCACTCAGAGGTGCACCTCGGGAAGTCCATCGAAAACGACCCTTTACTGCACGTGATCCAGATGATACTCAACTTTGACAGGAGCAACAAAAGATGGGCTGTTTTCTGCCAGGGTGTGGGGCCAGATATGGTGGCAGCCGAGGGCAACATTGTCCTGGAGCGCATAGAGGAGTTCGATAAGTGGAAGGACGATGCAAATCAGAATGGTTTCCTTAATGCACTGTATGACCGTCTAATACGGAAGCATCTGATACGCCTGTTTGACGAGATTCATTTGGACAACTTGACCATCCTCAAGCATTTAATCTATGCCGAGGACGACATACAGCCGCTGGTGGACGGTACCACAAAATCGAGGGTTTGGTCCTACTTCCTTTTACTTCTTCCCTCCCATTATTCTACTCAATTGGCCTCGATCTAGTCAATGTCTATCTCCAGAAATATAACATCAATTCTCTCTCACTTCACAACAAACAGGTCGGCCTTGAAGTGCTGAGAAAGAAAACAGTGTTGCTACTAATATCAGATCTCGACATTTCCTTTGAAGACATGGTACTTCTCGACCACATCTACAGAGAGTCTCGTGCAAGGCCTGAGAACCAGTTCGAAATAGTGTGGCTTCCAATTGTGGATATCGATCCAAAATCAGCTGCTTGGGATATGACCCATCAACAGATTTTCAAGACGGTGCAGAGCATCATGCCATGGTACACTGTCCACCACCCTTCGATCCTTGAACCGGCCGTGATCAAGTACATAAGAGAGGAGTGGCGTTTCTCAAAGAGTATCATCATAGTAACTCTGGATCCACAGGGGAGGTTGGCGAGCCCCAATGCCCTCCACATGATCCGGATATGGGGAAATTTGGCCTTCCCTTTTGCTAAGGAGCGAGAGGAAGCGCTATGGAGGGAGGAGCGTTGGACACTCAAGCTGATCATTGGTGGCGTAGACGATGGGACTATAAAGGAATGGGTAAAAACTTCATCCCTAACGATCCATTTTTCCCCCAGATTTATTCTTAGTTATGCATCTTCAAAAACGCACTTCAGAGAGGCTTTGGCGAACAAACTACGATTAAAAAAATATATTCCGAGATGAACTATGGACCAGGCATTGTTTTTCCCCGCAACAAAGTAAAGCAGAAGTGGAAGTAAAAGAGGAGTGAGACATTTGTTTCTGTAACATATAGCAACGAACATCTGATCAGATCACCTAAATCTACCCCCAGAGGGACTTACCACCGTCAGGGACAACCTTTTCCATTGAGGAAAATGAATTTCTTTGTAGTAAGGTGCACGTAGCCTGAACTTTCGTAGTATAAAGTAGTCCCAAATGAATCCCAGAAAATATACAATGTACCATGTCCTAATGCAGACAGGTATCACATGTTAACACAATGTGCACAGAGTATTCGTGTCGGTAATAAATATTTCCTACTTCTGATCAGGTGAGACAAGGATCATACATTTGCCTATTTGGAGGCGAGGACCTTGAATGGATCAGGAAGTTAACAGCCACAACCAAAGAAGTCGCTAAGATTGCTGGTATCATGTTGGGAATGGTATACGTGGGAAAGAGTAATTCCAAGGAAGGAGTGCAGAGAACAGCAGCGACGATCATCTCAGAGGAACTGATTTACTGCTGGAAAGACCCCATATTCTTCTGGCTTTTTTGGGCTAGACTCGAGAGCATGTTCCACTCAAAGATGCACCTCAGGAAGTCCATCGAAAACGACCCTTTACTGCAAGGGATCCAGGAGATACTCAGCTATGACAGAAGTGACGAAGGATGGGCTATTTTCTGTCAAGGTGTGGGGCTGGATATGGTGGGAGCCAAGGGCAACAATGTCCTGGAGAGCATAGAGGAGTTCAACAAGTGGAAGGACGATGCAAATCAGAAGGGTTTCCTTAATGCGTTGCATGACCATCTAAGACAGAAGGAGCTTGGCAAGATTCATTTGGACAAAACGACCATCGTCAAGCATATGATCGACGTCAAGGACGACATACAGCTGCTGGTGGACCATACCATAAAATCAAGGGTTTCTTCCTACTTTCTTTTACTTCTTCCTTCAATTTATTTGACTGATCTAGTCAATGTCTACCAACAGAAATATAACAGCAATTCTCTCTCATTTCCAAACAAACAGGTCAGCCTTGAAGAGTTGAGAAAGAAGACAGTGTTGCTACTAATATCGGATTTTGACATTGCCACTGAAGACATCGAACTTCTCAACCGCATGTACAGAGAGTCTTATGCAATGCCTGAGAACCAGTTCGAAATAGTGTGGCTTCCAATTGTGGATATCGATCCAAAGTCAGCTGCTTGGGATGTGATCCATCAGCAGAAATTCGAGGAGCTGCAGAGCAGCATGTCATGGTACAATGTCCACCACCCTTTGATCCTTGAACCGGTCATGATCAAGTACATAAGAGAGGTCTGGCTTTTCTCAAAGAGTATCGTCATGGTAGCTCTGGATCCACAAGAGAAGTTGGCAAGCCCCAATGCCCTCCACATGATCCGGATATGGGGAACTTTGGCCTTCCCTTTCACTAAGGAGCGAGAGGAAGCGCTGTGGAGGGAGGAGAAATGGACACTCAAGCTGATCATTGGTGGCTTAGATGACGGGACTATAAAGGAATGGGTAAAAACTTCATCCCTAACAATCCTTTTTTCGCCCAGATTTATTCTTAGTTATGCATCTTCAAAAACGCACTTGAAAGAGGCTTTGGCAAACAACTGTGTTGAAGAAAAAATATTCCGAGATGAACCACGGACCAGGCTTTTTTTTTTCCTCGCAAAAAGTAAAGTAGAAGAGGAAGTAAAAGACGAGTGAGACATTTGGTTCTGTAACATATAGCAACCGAGATTTGATTGCATTGCTTAAAACTACCGCCAGAGGGACTAAGCACGGCCAGGGACAACTTTTTCCATTGAGGAAAATGCATTTCCTTGTAGTAAAGTGCACGTAGCCTGAACTTTCATAGTATAAAGCAGTCCCAAAAAATTCCTGGTAGATACATGCTGGACCATGTCCTAATGCAGACAAGTATCGCATAACAACAAAATGTGTACAGAGTGTTCGTGTCAGTAATCTCTATTTCCTACTTCTGATCAGGTGACACAAGGATCATCCATTTGCCTATTTGGAAGTGAGGACCTTGAATGGATCAGGAAGTTCACAGCCACAGCCAAACAAGCCGCTAAGACTGATGGTATCACGCTGGAAATGGTATATGTGGGAAAGAGCGATTCCAAGGAACGAGTGCAGAGTATAGCTGCAATGATCACCTCAGAGAAACTGAGTTACTGCTGGAACAATCCCACATTCTTCTGGTTATTTTGGGCCAGACTCGAGAGCATCCTCCACTTGAAGACACATCATGGGATCACTGGAAATGACCATCTAATTTATGAGATCATGAAGATTCTTGACTATGACAGGAGAGCCCAAGGATGGTATATTTTGTGCCAAGGTGCGGGGATGGAGATGGGTGCAGCCAGGAGCGACATTGTCCCGGACAGCATGGGGGCGTTCAAGAACTGGAAGGATGATGCACCGACCTACCAAAGTGCAGGGTTTGAGGACTATAGAAGAGCGAATTATCACTGGGAGAAAGCACCCCAGCAACCGCGCGATCACGCCGGGGAGCGGTGTGAGGTCCCCAGATAGAATCGTGTGTGCGGGGTGCGGCAAGGAGATGGGGACTATTTACCGCTGCTGCAACGAATAAGCAGAAGATAGAATATGATTACTTGAATGTGAAGGCCTGTTGTGATCTACCATCTTGAGGATATGAAAGATTTGGTTGTGGAAGAGGGTGATGCAGGTTGGAGCGTCGTGTCTGGTGTGGCGATCATTAGAGCCTAGCTCTGGCTGTCATGCAATCTTATCCGGTTCGTCGCCTTTTCCTTTTTCCCCCCTCCTTTTGGGGTTTCAAATGTGTTCTGTTTCCAACGGTTCAGATGCCGTCTTGATGTATGGGATGACTCAACTTTTCTTGTCCTCTATGAAGATTTGTGCTTGTGATATTTAATATAGCAGTTTAACTTCTGTCAATCCATCTTAGGGTTTGTTTCGATCGAGGACAGGCTTCTTAAGTTATGTTTGGTGACACTTACTGCTTTCGTGGAAAAGAATTTCTTTTTAAAAATAATATTTTTTTTATTTTTATTACCCCGAATAATTTTTGAGTAAAATGATGCGTTTGATAACTGTGACAAAATTTCTATTCTCGGAATAGACAAAGCACCTAATGCGTTTGATACGGTTCACAAATTTTTTTATAATATAGAATTTATTTTAATTTTTAAAGAATTTTTCATTTTTTTTTCATTTTTCTTTTCTTCTTCTTCCTAGTAGGATGGGGAAAAAGAAGAAAACAAAAAAAAAAAAAACGACTTATTTCTAGAAATTATTCCCATAAAAATTAAATTAATTTTTTCAAGTTCTTGTTTCTTTTCCAAATATATTCCCTGGCCACTTTTCTATTACTGGGAATAGAAACATTGCTATGCACATCTTACGTAACAATACCTTTGGTTTATGAGATTCATCATCCCATGGGGTCTTATTCAACGTTTTGAAACAAGGGAAAACCAGGAAGCTCCTTTGCTGATTTTGGCCTGCCCATGCAAAGCAAAAGGGTGTTGAGCAAAGACTTTCTATCGCATGGGAACAAACAATCACACGAAAAGTTAATTATATTTTCTTTCAAATATTCTACGATATCCTTATTGATATTCTCTCGGAACTCGTTGATTATATTCCCTAAAAACACATCACACTTTTCAAGTATGAATAATCTCGCATTTTAGTCATTTTGCGCGTGCTCGTACTCTGTGGAATTAAAGATGTTCATGAGATTAGATCTTCTGTACTGATAATAATTTATAATTATTTGTTATTTGATTTCTTGTAATCCTGACAGATTATTATTCTCATATCACCCAACCATTTCACTTTCATTTTCATAATTCCATTCACCACTCACCTACCAAACCTTCGGGTGTTCGACATTTCAGGAATGATTTTCTCAAAGGCCTTGTGCCATTCTTGAAGGGAGTTAAAGTTGAGCTCTCGATTCTGGTATTTTTCCAACATCTTTCTTTTATTGATTTCTTCATATGCCAACTTGACTTTATCTTATATTTACCCTTTACCAAAAAAAAAAAACTTGACTTTATCTTTCGGTTTAATCGGTAATTTTTTTCATATCCTCCCTGATATTCTGGATCATCTCTTGAAAACCGAAATGCCTAGAGAACCATATAAAAATGAGTAGAAAATATTTATTTATTAAGGCCCCATGCGTTTCACAGAAAATATCACTTCTCTTGAACATGTTTTCCAAAAAACCATTTTCTAGGAAAAAAAAAAAATCGGTATTTGACTGAAATCTGAAAATAAACTAGAAAAATTTCTACTGTTCAGTATTTGATTAGATTTTTTGGGAAAGATTATCCAAAAATCAAAATGTTTTTAATTTTTTAAAAAATATTTCTTTCTTTCTTTTTCTTTTCCTTCCTCCTCCTTCATCCACTAGTCACATGCCTCAACGATGGCTAGCAGCCCAACGAACAGCCAAGACACGGGTCCGCAAGCTCAAGGCTCGGCCAATCAGGCAAGCCTAAGTTCCATCTAGGCTCAGGCCTCGCCAAATCTAGCCTTAAGCAAGCTCGAGCCTTGCTAGTATCTAGCCAGCTCGGGCCTCGCTAGCCTCTGGCAAGGCTCAACTCACTCAAGGAAGAAGGAAAAAAAAAGGAAGAAAAACAAAAAGAATAAAAAATAGTTAAGAACTTGATTTTTTTTTTTAAAAAAGAAAAAATAAAACATAAAAATAAAAGGAAAATGTGTTTGGTGAAGGTTGGTGAGCTGAAAGAAGATATGGAAAACATTTTCCTTACTTTTGAATATTCTTTTTCTATTAAAGGGAGGATGTTTTCCATGACTAGTTTATTTTCCGTGAAATAAACAACGAAAAATTCAAAAAATATTTTTCTTAAAGTTGTTTTCCACGAACAGAACCTAAGGATCCATTTGTTTTGTAAAAAATCAACAATTTCATAGTATTTTTTTAGTTAAAATCGATCGTTTATGTCACTTACAAAATTGAATTGACCAAAAAGCATTTTCTTCGTCGGCGAAAATGCTTAAACATGGATTATTGTTTATTATAAAGTCTGTTGAATAATTATTATAAGTGATACGAACAATCATCTTGAAGGAAGATGCTTTTTGTCAAAGATTCGTAATTATTACATACAGAAGCAAAGAATACTGACACTTGGAAGAGTCCCCGCTGGATCTTTGAAGTAATTTCGATTCTTTGTTTCTCCTGGGAAAGTAAGATAAAAATCAAAGGTACAAAGCATATTGCTGCTAAACCTGCACGCCCGCTCGCAAGGAAAGGACCTTCCTTTCGCGAGGAAGTCATCATCATAGCAACTGACTCCCATAAAAGGAAGACATCGGGTGTTCTTTTTTCCTCTCAAACCAAGTACCTCCCCATCAATTTCCTCAGCGCTTAGCATGGCTGAATCACTCCTCCTCGGCATTGCTCAGGGCGTGCTAGGGAAGATGGCATCACCGGCACTCCAACAAGCTGCTGCAATATACAGCGTCGAAAACCAGATCCGCGAGCTTAAAAACACGCTGACCACCATTACGGCCGTGTTGTCAGATGCTGAGGAGCAACAGGCGAAGAACCCCCGCCTGGAACTGTGGCTTGGTCGGCTTCAAGACGTGTTGTACGATGCGGAGGACGTGCTCGATGAAATCGAGTGTGAAACCTTACGAAAGCAGGTCATCAGTCAATACGGGGGCGTCAAAGAGAAGGTGCACCGTTTCTTTTCCCTCTCTAATCCACCAATACTCCGTGTAAAAATCTGTCAAAAAATCGAGGAAGTTAGGGAGACATTATCCATAATTTCCATTGAAAATAATGAATTTGATCTTAATGAGCAGAGTGTTGACAGTGGTGCGACACATATGCGATCGCGAGAGATGACTTACTCGTTCATAAGTGAGTCGGATGTCGTCGGAAGAGATACTGACAAACAAAAGATAATTAAGATGTTGATGCGGTCAGACGACATAAACCTCTCGGTGATCCCCATTGTTGGAATAGGAGGTTTGGGCAAGACTACCCTTGCTAAGTTAGTTTACAATGACCACACTGTGAACGAGCACTTTAAGTTGCGATTGTGGGTGTGCGTACCCGAAGACTTTGATTTAAAGAGAACTATCGAAGGAATTCTCAAAGAAGTAACTCGAGAAAGCTTGAGTCACTTTGCTATCCAGCAATTGCAAGCAATTCTGCGAGACACCATCAAAGACAAGAAGTATCTACTTGTCTTGGATGGCGTATGGAGCAAAGACCGCCTTAGATGGAAAGAATTAAGAGATTTGCTAAGCGAAGGAGCTAGCAAAAGCAAGATAATTGTGACAACCCGCCATTCAGATGTTGCCTCTATGATGGGTACCCATCGAGCGTATAGTCTGAAAGGTCTTTCTCATAAAGACTCTAAGGCCTTGTTTGAAAAATGGGCATTCGACGAAAAGGAAAAGCAAGCACGTCCTGATCTCCTTGAGATTGGAAATGAAATTGTCAAAAAATCACAAGGAGTTCCTCTCCTGGTGAGAACTTTGGGGAGTCTACTTTACACGAAGGACGAAAAACGGTATTGGGCACATATAAGAGATAGCGAAACATGGAAGTTAGTGGAAAATAATGAAAACATTATGCCAGTACTTAGGCTGAGCTATGATCATTTACCATGCCACTTGAAACGTTGTTTTGCCACATTCTCACTTTTCCCCAAAGGATATGAAATCGTTAGCGATAATTTAATTAGGCTATGGATGGCTTTAGGACTCATTAATTCAACAAGGGAAAATTTGGCATCAGAAGACGTTGGTGTTGAGTACGTCAATGATTTGTGGCAGAGATCTTTACTCCACATAGTTGAGAAGCCTGAATCAAGGTCAATTTTTACCGTGCACGATCTAGTCCATTCAATCGCAACAATTGTGGCACAAAATGATTGTTCTATTGTTGGTTTAGATAATGCAGAGATTTCAGAAAGAGTGCGGTATGTTTCGTTCTCTAGCACTTTGGTAGAGGGAATCTCAAATTTGGATAGAGCCCCACCTTTTCTGAGAAAGCCAACTTCACAGAGGCTGCGTGCAATTAGACGCAGTAGATTTCAGTTGGGAATTAATGACGAAGTTATCAATAGAAAGTTTGTTAGAGCATGCATCTCCAAGTGTAACCGCTTGCGATATCTGGATTTATCATGTGGTAGTTTTGAGGAGCTGCCACATTCCATATGCAACTTGAAGCAATTGAGATCGCTACATCTCCGTGAGAACAAGCGATTGAAGAAACTTCCAAATACCATTTGTGAGCTGCAGAGTTTGCTACAATTATCCCTTCGCGGTTGCACAAAGCTAGTCGTTTTACCCAAGCATATGAAAAGGCTCGTCAGCCTTAGGTTTTTAAGCATAACAACAAAGCAAAAGAGTCTACAAAAAAGTGGAATCCAGTTCCTAAAAAATCTGCATTTTTTGGGAATTCATATGTGTGCAGATCTCCAAGTTTTGTTTGAAGGTGCTTCCCAACTGACTTGCCTTCGAGAGCTAGAGATTGAAAATTGTGAGAGACCACTATATGTGCCTTTTGAGAATTTGACCGCCCTAGAGTCCTTGGCGATTGATCAATGCGAGCTCACTTTGACCCACGAGAATAAGCCCAACTTTCCGTTGAATCTTCGTAAGCTAGTGATATCAAGGTCCCAACAAGTGATGGAGCTGCTCAAATGTCTCGACGAATCTACCTGTAATTTGGAGTCCTTTTCGGTTTATGATTGCACAAGCTTGATAGCCATGCCTGAATGGCTGCCCAATCATAAATATCTCAGATCAATTCGCTTGATCAGATGTCCCAACTTATCATCCATGCCGCAAGGAATACAATCCCTCACCGCTCTCAAAGATTTACGCATCGAACTTTGTGGTGAACTAAATGAAAGATGTGAGCCTTTTGTTGGCGAGGAGTGGCACAAAATCGCTCACGTTCCTCAAATCCAACTTAATTTGATACATGTACAATGGACTGATGATTAGGTACGCGTCTATCTGTCTCTTCCTTCACTTGTTCTTTTTCCTTACCTGTAGAACGGTCATTTAATGAGACTCCCTTCTTATAATATCTTTCCTGACCTCCTCGGACGGTGAAGATTAAGACAAGACAATGCATCCTGCATTTTCATAAAATTGACAACTTTAAATGTGTTGGGAAAATTTTGACAAATCCCACTTTCTCGGTACCATCTGCCATGCTGAAAGTAAAACTTGATTCCCCGATGATGATGGAATCAGATTTTCTGCTTTTACTTGGAAATTCGAATCCAATGTAATTTTTTGAATGCTTTTTTGTTTTTATGATAACTGTTTTTTTTAATGATTACTGTTGAAGAGCTATGATTTAATTGGAAATTTTATTCTTTGATAAATGAAGTTGAAAAACAACACACTCGACCACGGTTACATCTTTCATTGATCTTTATTTTCAAGAGTAATCTCTCTATATAAATAATGACTTTTGTTACCAAATGACGGACAAAACAGTAATTTCAATTGTGAACAACACCATTATCATTTTATCCAATGAATCTCTCTTATATAAATTCCAAATTTAGATAACCTTCCATATCCTTTTATCCAAACTGGCGACCACCCATACGTAAGTTTCGAATGTTTTATATTAACAAAAGGTCAACTTGTGTGCATCATAAGATTAAATTAGATACGTAAGCACTTGCTCATAATGTACGCATTGTATGTTTTTGGATATATGTCCCTTTGAAATGAATCCTTATATCTTCGTATAGATTAATTTACCTAACTCATGAAATATATCTTGGTAAGTAGATTAAAAATAACATATTGGCAGTCTACCACAATAAATATTATAATACCATGTTATACATACTCTTAAGCTCATCTCCTGTGTTTTTTTTTTTTCTGTTGAGCAGATGAACTCCCATGATCAATCTGGTTGCCACTCCTTGTGGGGCTCCACAAAGATTTGTTCGCATACTCGGCAAATCTCTTCATTAATCTCTTTCATTAATCTCTTTCGTTTGCCAATATGAAAACAATGGCTACTGATATCGTACATTTCTTTTTATTTCCTTGAATGGGTGTTGTTCTTTATCATTTGCTTGGTGTCTGTATCGCAACTTTCTCTACGGAGAAAAATGACTTATTCATACTGTATGAGACCAACTGAAGTACTATATGAGTTTGAAAATTTTTAGAGCAACAGTCCTCTTTCATTTACAAACAGTGTATGAAATCATGACGCACCATCGAATCTTACTTTTGATAAATTAGTGTCAATCACTCGATCTTTTTACAACATAATTTTGCATTATCACACTTTTTAACTTTTACAAGGATGAGTTTGTAAAATATGACTGTTCCAATATTCGGTTGCATTAGTTAGCAAACAAATTTATGGAATTTATTGCTTAAAATCCATATTGTATCAAGCAAATTTCACTAAAGGTTTTTCGGGGCTTGTGTTTAATCAGTGCTTAGAATTCATTGCTTAATTTGAAGCGTTTAATATTTTTTGTTTTATCAAACAGCCCCCTCGACTCAATGTGTAATTTTTCAGGACCGCTGTTCAGGAACTGGTCTTGATTTGACATTTTCCGTAAGATTTTGGATTGAAATGTACGGATGTAACTAAATCTTTCTCGGAAAATGGTAGAGAGACTAGTTTTGTCGCCGAAGCAAAGTACATGGACCAAAATTGACAATGGCTAAAAGTACGAGTACGAGTACCGAATGTGTAAATAATTTTGGAGGATTGTACATTCAAGCGCTTCAGGCCGAAGTCGAAGCTGACCCAATAGTTGGAGAATTTCAGGCAGAAATTTGATGGGAATGATTAATTCTGGTCGAGAATGGTAAATAGTTATATAGGGACCGAAAGCGAACTTCTCAAAACATACGGAGCCCTGACCTGAACTGTTATTTAACCCATTTATTGTTGCAGTGTCACATTTTTGGAGAATTGCTGAGCATAGTATTAGCATCCCAACGGTTGAAATACTGAAACTCCATACATAGTACTAGCATCATGCGATCTGCATCCACACAAGGTTCTACATCGGCCTGTAGTACAGGTCCTATATATGGCTCCGGCTAGAAGAAGCCTATATTTATTATTGCCGATCAGAGATCGACGGCGTCCCAACACAACTCGCATCCCCATCTTTAGCTACATCTAGGAGCAGGTCATCCGCTGCGCAGTTTCTTGCTGAGCATGTATCTAAAGGGAGGGTGACTATACTTCCCATTCAGAAACATGTTGGTGATCACCCGGTACGTGGCTTCCGTGAGATGGACTCCGTCCCAGTTGATGTACTCCGAGGGACGAGGGCACACGTCGGCGAACGCCGTGCCGCACGTCGCGAACGGAGTGAAGTGATAGGGCTCCCCGGTACCGCAGCATGCCCGGAAGGGCTCCTTGAAGCCGTGCTTGGCCGCGGACTTCATGACAGTGTGGTGTGCGTACCAGTAATCGGCGTAGACGATCACCGCATCAGGAAACTGCTTCCTAAGGTTGGAAATCGTGGCCAGGAGCGCGGCATTATGCGCGCGGGTTTGGTCGTTCGCGCTCTTCACGCAGCCTAAGTCGTCTTTCTCGCCCAGGGGGTCCAAAAACATGGCCAGCGGCAAGCAACCCGACAGCGGTAGGCCTTGGACCACCATGTACCTCGCCCCCCGCCTCAGAAGCGCCTGCAAAGCAAATCATATCATTGTGAAGTTTACTGGGGATGGAGAAAAAGGGTATCGCATTGACGAATCTGGCCACGGTCCAACCGAAAATTCGAGCTCTTATTTAATGAAGGTCGATTTTTCTACAGTAGATGCATTTATGATCAGCCTACCTAAGTTGGTCGAACTGAGCTATTCGACTCGAAGCTTGCCGTCTGGCCAGAAAAGAAAGCACTTAGGTTTGACACGCAAGTGTCGCTATGTTCGAACAGATATTATCATTTATTGAATATCCATACGTATGAATGGACAAAACCCAACAATTACCTTGTTGAGTTCGGGATCGACAAATCAATTCTACAAGGTTAGCGTGATTTGATTGCTTCTCTAAACAGTTGACAATTGAACTAGATCTACAACTCAAAAATATGTACATAGACCCACAAAATACCACCTTAAATAATGCGACTTTAAATTGACACTAAGGACCTATTTGGTCCGGGCCAATTCTTAGCTGTTTCTGTTTTTTTTTTTTCCAGAATTAAAAAAAATAGAAATCAGCTTAATAGCGTCAACTAATATTTTTATCTCCAAGAATAAATTCATAATAGAATCAAGAAGAAGAAAAAAAAATTAGTTCTTTATTCTTGAGAACAATTCAAGGATCAAGCAATTTTTTTTTCTTTTCTTTCTTTTTCTTCTTCTTCTCTTCTTCCTCTTTCTCCTTTAGTCGGTCATTGGTCTTGACGATGGTTGCAATGGCTAGCAACTGGCCAGACGAGGTCCAATGACCTCGTCAAAGCCTAGGCTTAGCGAGGTAGGCTAGGGTCACGCCTCACCCAACCATAATGAGGCTCATGTTGGTTAGAAGGAGGAAGAACATGAGAAGCATAAAAGAAAAATCTTATAAAATCAATTAAAAACTAAAAGAAATTATAAATCACAAAAAAAATTGAGTATCATAATAAAAGCATTTTTATTTTTTATTTTGAGAATATAAATTTTATGTAGATATATTTAATAATCATTCTATTTCTGAAAACAATTTATACTCATAAAATTTTTTTCTAATTTAATTTTTTTGACAATTTTTCAAATATTTGAACATGATTGATAATTTTATTTTCGAAATAAAAAAAAATAAAAATACATTTGACACGACTCTTGAATTTTATGAGATTTTTCTTTTTTCCTTTCTCTTCTTCTTTCTCCTCTAACTAATTATCAAACCTGACCTCAGCTATGGCCGCAACAGGCCAGACAAGAGTCAATGAGGTCGCCAACCATCAATAAAAGCCTAACAATCGAGTAGAGGGGAAAGAAGAAGAAAAGAAAAGAAAAAATAACTTGATTGTAGAATTTATTCGAGAGTAGAAAGTCAGTTGATATTATCAAATAAATTTTCGTTCTTTTTTATGGATCTAATTGACTAGTCTATCGTAACAGTTTAGCTCAGGTACGGAAGCACGGCTATCTAATTAACCAGTCTACCGTAATAGCTTAGCTCAGGTACGGAAGCACGGCAGCCGAGCCGAAGCCAGAGAGCTTTATTAATTCCGTCACGGGAGCTCAATCTCCGTGTGCTTTTATCATTTACTTCATGGGAAACCCGGTCACGTTCGTCCATCGGTTTTTCTAAGTATCGACTTACTTCGAGAAAAGCGGTGGTGGTGCCGATGGCGAGCTTCTGGATGGTGTCGCCGGAGACGTTGGACCCGAGGGTGTAGGCGTAGTCGTTGACGCCGATCTCCCCCACCCACACCAGCGCGTCCCGCAGCGCGCCCCGGCACGCCTTTCCCCGGCACCCCTCGTGGCTCTCCAGGTACTTGCTGAACCAGAGGAGCTGCGTCAGGAGCGACTGCGGCGTCGTGTCCAGGTCCAGGTTGTTCTTCACGAAGAACTCGTGGTCGATGGCCGTCGAGCCCGCGACGGCGAAGTTGACGCCGTGGGCGGCGGCGGAGGAGGAGGGGGAGGAGGGGAGGCTGCGGAAGGCGGGGAGGAAGGGGAGGGAGAGGGACTGGGCCACGAAGTCGATGACGAGGCGGCCGTCGGAGTAGCGGTTGGTGGGGCGGTGGAAGAAGGTGACGCCGTAGGGGGCTGGAGACGTGGCCGTACCCGCTGGGGCCGGTGTCGGAGCGGGTGTTGCCGGTGTCGGTGAAGGAGTCCCCGAAGGCGAAGATCTTCTTGAAGGGGCGGGGCCGCCGGCGAGCGGCGGCGGCGGAGGCGGGGGAGGAGAAGAGGAGGGCGGCCAGAGTAACGACGGCGAGAGCAGTGAAAACCACACGCGGCGGCGACATTTTCGGTTTGCGTTCGTTGCTCTTCAACGGAACGGCGTGGCCTTTATTTATGTCACGTTGCGCATTTAATAAAACGTACGGGGCAAAATTCGTCCCGCCAGGATAGGTCGAAAACCGGGGCCCGCCCCGTACTAACTAAATGTCCGTGAAAGATATGCTTGTCTGCAGTAGAATCTGACCGAAAAAGAAATGGGGAATAGAAAGTTTTTGTCTTTTGAATTTAGGCCTGTTCGCATTTTTCGTATCATTCACCCATTGTTTGATGACCATCGTGCGACAAAGGCTACGAATGTTGGTTTATTTTGTGAAAAATTGGAAATAATCGTTCGTATCGCTTGAAGTAATTAATCAATTAAATAAATTTTTATTATCGATAATAATTTTTAATTGAACATTTATATGATTGATGACAATATTTTTTATTCATTTATTTTTATAAGTGATAGGAAAATATTTTTAAAATTATTCATTTTTTTTCAAAGTTCTTTAGATAAGCAACGTGGGGTATTTGTGTCTCGTGTCTTCCGTCTTCTTGGGCGTGCGCGTAAAAATTTATGTTTCTCAATTTCTCTATTTCTCTGCTTCCTAATGAAGCCGGTTTGGAATGTAAACTGTTTGGAACGCAAATTGATTTTCTATTTCAAACAGATTGCTTTCGAAATCGTTTTGGATTAAATCGAAGGTAAAATTTTAGCTTTCTCTATTTCCTAAAGTAGAAATAAAATTATTTCTCCATCCACCTCCTTCCTTAAGCGCACTCGACGCCGTTTCAATAAAAACCAATGCCGGGTCGGGTCGTGAGCCAAAGCCGGTCGTGGAGCGGGTCGTCGGGTCGGGCCGAGTGTCCCCGAACGCCCGGCCACGACGCCGTTTCAATGAAAAAAAAAAAAAAAAAGACAAAAAAATCCGAGTCGGGCCGATCCTCGTTCGAGTCGCCGGTCCCAGCCTGGACCCAACCCGCGGATCCGACCTGGGTCGGTTTTATTTTGTTATTTTAATATAAAATAATATTCTAATAAATAAAACATAAATATTTTATATCAAAAATCGAAATTTTTTATTTTCAAAAAAATATTTAAAAATGTTAAAAAATGTTTTATTTTCCAAAAAATCGAGAAAAATCAAAAATAATTTATTTTCCAAAAATATTGAAAAATATTGAAAAATATTAAAAAAATATTTTATTTTCACAAAAATCAAAAAATCAAAAATATTTCATATTTTCAAAAATGCCAAAAATCCAAAAAAGCCAAAAATTCATGAAAAAGCCAAAAAAATTCAGAAAAAGCCAAAAAGACTTGTATTTTTCCAAAATACCAAAAAAGGTAAAAAAAAATCCCTTTTATATCCAAAAATTAGAAAAATACTCAAAAATATTTTTCCTCCCAAAATGCATGGAAAATCCCTCAAAAATACATTATTGTAGGCAAATACTATGTCATGGATTCTCAAGTTATGCAAAGAACTCCGGGATTTTTAACTCCTTTTAGAGGTAACCGGTATAATTTAAATGAGTATAGGGGTAGAGCGAGACGGCCAACAACTGCAAGAGAATTGTTCAACTATAGGCATTTTTCTTTAAGGAATGTTATTGAAATATCATTTGGGGCATTGAAGAATCGCTTTTTCATTTTGAGGCACATGCCCTCATTTGCACTTCGAAAGCAAGCACATATCGTAATTGCATGTTGTGCCATCCATAATTACATCCGTGATCAAGACAAGATGGATAGGAACTTTTCCCTATATGGAGATCCGATGTACTTGGCTGAACCTACGCAGGATGACCTTGCAAACATTCAGTTGACCGAGGAGGGAAACCAAATAAATACGCTTAGGAAAGCCATTGCTAATAAAATGGCAAGGGATAATAATATACCGGAAATTCCATGAAATTGTATTTTCAACTTTTGTAATGCATTAGTGTTATTTCGACTATTATTTTGTATTTGAGGATTTCCTATATTATTATCTAATCAATTTCTATTTCTAGCACAATTTCCATTTTATTAATTTCAAATCTCTCGCAAATTGCGCCTACCTCCATGTCAACTAGTACCTACCATAAAATCACTTCGTGGTCTCAAAAGAATGCAAAAAAATGTAGTGACTTAAACCCGAATCTTGAATGAGGAGAATAAATACATTAACTATTTGCATATTAGCATTTGAAACTACCAAATCTTTTATAGTTTGCATATTAGCATTTTTTATACTAATTACTAGCTTTTATTTACATAAATTGCTAATGTTTTGAAGTTCTTAACTACTTTATCGAATTACCAATATAAATTAAAGTGATTTACCAACTTTTATCAAATTAAATTACCATCACAAGCACCAAGAAGAGTGAGGTAAAAGGATGGGGACAACATGATTCATAGAAATAGAAATTTTTTCTCATTATCAAACGGATTTACTTTCGAAATAGAAATTTTGAGTCGTTATCAAACGGGTTTCTTTACTCGAAACTTGTCCTAGGGAATAGAAATTGAGAAATTGATTTCGCCGTAAATCAATTTCTGTTTCAGAAATTTTACCATGCGCACCCTTAATATCCCATCCCTAATTTTAATTCCATTTCCCTGATGCAAAACTATAGGAGGCCACGCCGCCGCCATATGCCACACAAGAGTTAATGCTGTCTGCGAATGACAATTTCTTGCATGAATTTGAATTGAATATATCACAATCATCTGTTTTATGAGATCCACGTAGTCCCTGGAATGTGAATGCACAAATGGACGATCGTGATAAACCCAATCTAGTGTATTCTAATCCAACCAATAATAGCCCGCTACTAAAAAAAAATTTTAGCTTTTTACTCGAGGCGTGTGAGGTGACCGATTGAATTACTTGTCTTGGATGACGTGTGGAGCAACGACCACCACCGATGGAAAAGATTAAGAGATTTGATAGGCAAATGAGCCAACGAAAGCGAGATAATTGTAACAGCACGCCATTCAGAAATCATCTCTGTAACGAATGTCTTTCTCATGAAGACTTTAAGGTCTTGTTTGATTAATGGGCGTTTGACAAAAAAGAAAAGCAAGCACGTCCTAATCTCCTCGAGATTAGAAATGAAATTGTCAAAAAAAATAACAAAGAGTTCCTCTCCTAGTGAAAACTTTGGGGAGTCTACTTTACACAAAGGATGAAGAATGGTATTGGGCACATATAAAAGATAGCAAGGCATGGAAGTTAATGGAAGCAAATAAGAACATTCTGCTAGTACTTAAGCTTAGTTACCATCGTTTACCATCTCACCTGTCACATTATTTTGCCACATTTTCACTTTTCTCAAAAGGATATGAAATTGCTAGCAATAATTTAATTAGGATATGGATGGCTTTAGGACTCATTAGTTTTTTTTTTTTTTATCAATTATACTCTAACTTTCACCCTCAAACTTTTTTTCCTGTCTCTTTATAGGGCTTAAGAGCTGAAATCCACATCTGAAACTAAATTATCCCCACTCTAACCCTATGAGAAAGTGGGAATTCAAATCCCCTACCTCCCTCTTCCCATATAAGAGGGTAGCCACTAACTAAGGCAAACCCCAGTGATTTTTAGAACTCATTAATTCAACAAGGGAAGAACTAGCGATGGAAGACGTCGGTGCTAAGTACATCAAAGATTTATCACAAAGATAATTATTCAATGTAGTTGAGTAGTCTTAATTAAGGTCCTTTTCTACATTGCACAATTTGGTCCATTCTTTTGCAACATTTATGGCCCAAAATAATTGTTCTATTGTTGGTGCAGAGCTTTCAAATTGAATTCGGTATGTTTCGCTCTCTAGTACTTTGTTAAAGGGAATCTTAAATTCTAGTGGAGTCCCACCTTTTTTGAGAAAGCCAATTTTAAAGAAGCTGTGTGTAATTAGAGTGGTGGGTTTGAATTCAGAGTTAATGATGGCACTATTGCTAAAGAGTTTGTTGGAATATGCATCTCCAAGTGTACTCACTTATGGTATCTGGATTTGTCATGTGGTAGTTTTGAGGAGCTACCACGTTCTATATGCAACTTGAAGCAATTGAGATCATTACCTCTCCATGAGAACAAGCGATTGAAGAAGCTTTCAAATACCATTTGTGAGTTGCAGAGTTTGCTACAATTATCTCTTCGTGGTTGCACAGAGCTAGTCGATTTACCCAAACATATGAAAAGGCTCGTCAATTTTAGATTTCTTAGCATAACAACAAAGTAGAAGAGTTTTTCACCCAAAAAAAAAAAAAAACGAAGTAGAAGAGTCTGCAAGAAAATGAAATACGATTTCTAAAAAAAGTGTATTTTTTGGGAATCAATACGTGTGCAGATCTCCAAGTTTTGTTTGAATACTTGCCAACTAACTTGCCTTCAAGAGTTAAGAAAGTGGAAATTGTGAAGAGACCAATTCTCTGCCTTTGAGAAATTAACCGCCTTCGAGTCCTCGGCGATAAACCATTGTGAGCTCACATTGACCCACGGGATTGAGTTCAACTTTCTTTTGGTTCTTCATAAGCTAGTAATATAAGGTCCCAACGAGTGATGGAGCTGTTCAGATGTCTCGACGAATCCGCCTGGAGTCCTTTACTATCTATGATTGCCCGAACCTAATGGCTACCCGATCATAAATATCTCAGATCAATTCGCTTGAATCCTATATCTCTACATAGATTAATTTATCTAATTGACAAAAAATATCTTGGTAAGTAGAACATCTACAAATGATAAATTCGCAATATATCACAACAAATGCCATAATACTGTGTTATAGATACTCTTAAGCTCATCTCTTTTTTTCTTTTCTTTTTTCAGGTTGAGCAGATGAACTCATATAATCGAAACCTGGACCCCTAGAGTGCCAAAACTTGGCACGGGGGACACTTAGGGCGTGTTTGACACTTATGGTGTGTTTGGTAACATTCTGTTCTCGGGAACAATTTTTTATAAAAAAATGATTTTTTTTTTTTTTTTTTTTTGCCAGGAACAATTTTTGAGTATAAGAACGTGTTTGGTGAAATACATTTGGTAGAATTGTATAATTTTGCTGTTTCTTTTAATTTTTAATATTTTTAATACTTTTTTCTTTTTTCTTTTCTCTCCTTCTTCCTCCTTTGTGGCCGGTCATCGGCAGCCGGCGACCGGCTAGGCAAGGGCCGCCGAGCTTGCCGGAGCCTCGCCCGGCCACCACGAGGCTCGACCTCGCCTAGGTGGCACGAAGTCGGCCTCGCCCTAGCCTAGCGAGGCCAAACCTCGCCGGTGACTAGGTGAGCTCGGCCTCACTAAATCTAGGCGAGCTCCGGCTCGCTCCGGCGAGGTTGCCAGCCATGGCCAAGGTCGGTGACCGACTAAAAGGAAGAAGAAGAAAGGAAAGAGAAGAAAAAAGAAGAGAAAAGAAAAAAATTGTTCTCGATAACAAAAATTTACTTTTTTCTACTTCTTGTTTCTGTTTCAAATCTATTTTCGGGAACAAAAAAAAGCCATCGCCTAATGCTTGCAACTTCTTCTTCTTCTTCTCTTTAAAATAAATATTACTAATAATTTTAGTTTTCAATTTAGTTTAATTAATATTTATATTAAAATTCAAATTGAGGCAAAACGGCCTCATTTTTTTTTTTTGAGCCATGTCAACATGCAAACAATGTCGTTTTCGACTTATTTAGTTATGTCAGAATGCAAAACGATATTTTTTTGCACTTGTCTCGCTGAAGAAACACCGCATTAGCATTTGGTCAGATTTTTTCACCGTTTGCACTTAACCAATCCATTTTGCTCTAATTTTGACACTTAAATGTACATTTCCTAACTTTTGATATTTAAGGGTCTGTTTGGCCAAGAAGGGCCAACAACAGTGGAGGGAGGGTCAGCTGGCGATTAGAGCTTGCAAGCTCTCACCCAAATCTAGGGCTAGGGTCGCGGCCCTCCCCGGATCCGTCACCCTCACCTGGTTGGGCCTAAGGCCATTGCTGGCTAGGGGGTCACCGACCCCTAGCTAGGGCCTAGTGACGTTGGTCAACTCCACTCCCACCCTTGCCGGCCCTTCTCGGCAACAATGGCAAGGCAGTGGTGAGGGCTTGCACAGCCCTCACCCAACGCTTGCAACTTCTTCTTCTTTTAAAATAATATTAGGATTTGAATTTTAATATTAAAGTTAGTTAAACTAAATTCAAAAAAAAATATATATAGATGATAGAATTGCAAGGGCTTTGCTAGCCCTTACCATCGCTGGGAAAAGCTGACAACGGTGTGGGAGGGTCGGTTGGGGTCACCAAGCCCTAGCCAGGGGTCGACGACCCTAGACGACCGACAGCAAGGGCTTGCAAGCCCTCATGCAAATCTGGAGCAAGGGTTGTTGGCCCTTGGCCCAACCAGAGCTCGATAACCCTGGTCGACTCCCCTCCACCGTCGGTGGCCCTTCCTAACAACAATGGTGAGGTGGCGGCGAGGGTTTACACAATTCTTGCCATCTATCATTTTTTTAATAATAATTTAGTTTTAATTTAATTTAATTAATATTTATATTAAAATTCAAATTCAAGAAACAACGACGTTGTTTTAGCTTTTTATTACTCACCCAACTCCCCAACGAGTCATGTAGACAAATTATATTAGTAGAAAATTGTCACGTAGGATTTTTGGCTAGAGTCATTAGACTTGGCACTCAGCTGTCCCAATTTTTTTTAAAAAAATGGCACTTAAGTATATCTCTTATAACTTTTAGGACTTAAATGTCCCCCTTGCTAAGCTAAGTTTCGGCACTTGCACTGTTCTTTTGTCCCTATAATCTATCTAATTGCTACTCCCTGTGGGGCTCCGCAAAGATTTGTTCGCGAACTCAGCAAATCTCTTCTTAGTCTCTTTCATTTGCAAGCAAGAAAATAATGGCCACCGATATTGTACCTTTCTCTAACGAGTATTCTTTATTATTTGCTTGTGTTTGTACCGCAAATTTCTCTACAAAGAAACTTATTCGTATCATATGAGGCCAACTGAACCCTTATCTGAGTTTGAAATTTTATAAAGCGATAGTCCTCTTTCATTTACGAACAATGTATGAAATCTAGATGCACCACCAAATCTTACTTTTCGTAAATTAGTCTCCATCACTTGATCTTTTTATAACATAATATTACATTGTCACGCTTTTACAAGGATGAGTTTGTGAAATATGATTCTTCCAACATTCGGTTGCATTAGTTAGAAACAAAATTATGGAACTCATTGCTTAAAACCCATATTGTATCAAGCAAATTTCACTAGAGGTTTTCAAGACTTATGTCAATCAGTGTTTAAAATTTATTGCTTAATTTGAAGTGCTTAGTTTTTTTTAGAAAAGCCACAAAAAAAACCCCCCAACTTTGCCCAAAGTAACACATGTACCTTAAATTATTTTTTGTGATATCAAAAATCCTAAACTTTGCCAACTACGACATGTTTAACCCAAACTTTTTTCCACGATACCAAAAACCCCGAACTTTAACCTATGTAACACTTTTATCCTAAACTTTTTATTTGTGACACCCAAAACCCAAAAAAAAAAAAAAAAATTATGTAACACCAAATACAAATACTGAAAGAGTAATTTATTTTAGAAGATTGTATACAGAAGCGCTGCAGGCCAAAGTCGAAGCTGATCCAATAGTTTGGAGGGTTTCAAACAGAAATTTGATGGGAATACTTAATCGGGGTCGAAAATGGTAAAGCCATAAGGACTAGAAATGTGAAAATCCGGTTATACAGGGACCAAAAGCGAACTTCTCAATACATACAGGACCCTAAAATGTAATTTAACCCATATATTGCTGCGGTTTCACATTTCGCAGAATTACTGAGCATGGTATTAGCATCCCAACGGTTGAAATACTGAAACTTTATACATAGTATTAGCATCATGCGATCTGCATCAACATGAAGTTCTAATTCAACCCGTAATACAGGTCCTGGATATAGCTCCCGCTATAAGAAGCTTATATTCATTATTACCGAGGCCGATGCAGAGCTCGACGGCGTACCGACCCAACTCGCATCCCCATTTTAGCTATAGATAGGGGCAGCAGTTCATCCGCGGTGCTGTTTCTTGCCGAGCAAGTTGCTAAAGGGAGGCTGACTGTACCTCCCATTCAGAAACATGCCGGCAATCACCTTGTACGCGGCTTCCGTGAGATGGACTCCGTCCCAGTTGATGTACTCCGAGGGACGAGGGCACACGTCGGCGGACGGCATGCCACACGTCGCGAACGGATTGTAGTGATAAGGGTCCCCGGTACCGCAGCATGCCTTGAAAGACTCCTTGAAGCCGTACTTGGCCGGGGTCTTCATGACCGAGTGGTACGCGTTCCAGTAATCAGCATAGACAATCACAGAATCAGGGAATCGCTTCCTGAGGTCGGAAATCTTGGCCAGGAGCGCGGCATTATGGGCGTGGGTTCGGTCGTTCGCGCTCTTCACGCAGCCTATGTCGTCTCTGTCGTTCTCGGGGGCTAAATACATGGCCAGGGGCAAGCAACCCGACACCGGCAGACCTTGGACCACCATATACTTCGCCCCCCGCTTCAGAAGCGACTGCAAAGTAAATGCAGTTAAAATCATATCATCGTGAAGTTACTGGCTATGGTGAAAATGCATCAGATTGATACTTGGATGACGTTATCGACATTAATGATTCGCGCCATCGTCCAACCGAAAGTTCAAGCGCCTATTCAATGTTTGTCGGGGTTTCTACAGCAGATACATTTATGATCGGCCCACCTAAGTTAATTGAACTGAGATTATTCGATTCGAGAGACTTGCTGTCTGGCCAAAAGAGAAAGCACTCGGGTTCGATCCGGCGGTGTCGCCATGCTCCCTAATTAAGGCGCAAAATCAATCGGTTTAGGGTCTGGTACAGTAGACCGGAACAGATATTACCATAATTGGCGAACATCTAAAGGTATGAATGGACAAAACCCGACATTCGCTCTCTGCTCGAACATCGTCCGAGGATCGGGATTGACATAACACTTCGACAGGGTCAGCGCAATTTCATTGCTTCTCTAAACAGTTGACACTGAGCTAGATCTCCAAACTCTTCTCTCTAGGACCATGAAGCCGAAAAATATGTACACTTTCCCGCAAAATACCAAGCTAAACAATGCGACTTCAATTCGACACTAACATTGCGAAAAGCTGATCTAATTAGCTAGTTTAACGTAAAAGTTTTAGATCGAAGGGCATCAATGCCAGAGCCAGAGCACTAAATTATATGTCGAGCTTTATCAACTCCGTCATGGAATTTACTTCGTGCGAAACGCAGTCACGTTCGTCTATCTGTTTTCGTTTTCGAAGTTACCTCCAGAAATGCGTTGACGGTGGTGATGGCGAGCTTCTGGATGGTGTCGCCGGTGACATTGGACCCGATGGTGTAGGCGTAGTCGTTGACGCCGATCTCGCCCACCCAGACCAGCGCGTCCTCCAGCGCGTCGCCGCACGCGCCGCCCCTCGCCGCTCCCTTGCAACCCTCGTAGCTCTCCAAGTACTTGCCGAACCAGAGGAGCTGCGTCAGGATCGACTGGGGCGTCACGTCCAGGCTCATGTTGTTCCTCACGAAGAACTCGTGGTTGATGGCCGTCGACCCGGCGACGGCGAAGTTGACGCCGTTGGCGGCGGCGGCGGCGGAGGAGGAGATGTTGCGGTAGGGGGAGGAAGGGGAGGGAGAGGGACTGGGCCACGAAGTCGATGACGAGGCGGCCGTCGGAGTAGCGGTTGGTGGGGCGGTGGAAGAAGGTGACGCCGTAGGGGGGGCTGGAGACGTGGCCGTAGCCGCTGGGGCCGGACTCGGAGTGGGTGTTGCCGGTGTCGGTGAAGGAGTCCCCGAAGGCGTAGATCTTCTTGAAGGGGCGGGGCCGCGGGCCGGCGGCGGCGGAGGCGGGGGAGGAGAAAAGGAGGGTGGTCAGGGTGACGACGGCGAGGGCGGCGAGAACTAGAGAAGAAGCGGAGGAGGACGGCGGCGGCGGCGGCGACATTTTCGTCGGTGCTCGGTGCTCAGCTCTGACTGTGAGCTAAGCTTCTGCCCCGGAGCGGTGCCGCCTATTTATGTTACGTCGCGCTTCTATTTCATGAGATCCGCCTGGGCCCCAGCACGTGCATTGCGCAGAAATGGACGGTCGTGATGGACCCGATCCGGTACATGCCGGTCCAACCAAGATTAGCCCGTGACTCGGGGTGCGCGAGTGACCGGTCGAACCGGCCGAGGTGCTCCCAAAAAAACTGTGATACGCAACGTTTCTTGACAGAAGGCTAAGATTCAAGCTTATGAATGGATTTCACTCCGTTCTTATCATGCCATGCGGTACGCTAATTATGTTTAACTACACAAATGACATTTTAATAACCAAAAAGACAAGATTGATTATTAAGAGAAGTCACATTGGAAAATGCAGTCCGTGCACTAGAAGCTCAACGTAATCATTCCTCGTTATCTCTAGTAGGAGTGTGCATGGTAATCGAATAGACTCTTAACAAGGAATAATGGGCCTAGCCCTAAATTTAATAATTGAACTGAAACCGAGTTGTGTGCTATCGATTTGATTCTCGATTCTAAGTTGGAATTAGGAATGAGTAGTTCTGGATTTTATATAGGTTTCATTTGGAATCTAAAACCTATTCGTTGAAACAGGTATTCATTTTTTGAAACATGGAACCCATCCTACATACTTTACAACCTGCACCCTATCCTATCATAGATTCTAGTGTCTATACATGTTTTATTTATATAATTAATTGAACGATTATAATTAATAATAATATTTAATGATCACCACTTACGGTTACAATTTACTAACAATATGTTATATTTATATTTATACACACACAAAATATGAACATTAATAACATAAAAGTCTTGGTTATAAAATACAAGTTCAGGTTAGTGATTTCATATTATACATTCATCATCGAATGATATAGAATATTATAAGATCGCACAAAGATATGAATCAAGAAAAACATTAAAACTTATTCTAAATTCTAAATTATAGATTCCCAGTTCCTCCAACTAAAAATCTAGAACGTACTCGTCGTGAAACCTGAAATTTACTTTATATAACTTTGAACTTAGAATATACAGGTTCCTATCAATCAGATTCTCAAATTTCACATCCTATTGTAGAACCATGGTCATTCTCAATTGAAACCGCCCTGATTCGAAACAGACGTAACTCTTATATCTAGGGAATGGCATGTCTGGTGGGCACGGGCTCGTGATCTCCATGATGCGGATGGGACGGGGAAGGTTCGGGGGGCGGTGGGGGCAATCGACTGCGGACCGATGATGCGATGGGCGAATCCCATTGGCGGGCATTAATTCGGGAGGCCATCGGGAGATCGAACGCGGGGTAGGCGTCATAAATTCTTAGCAGGGGACGGGGACGGGGACGGTTGAGGGTTGGGCTTTCGGTATTAATGCCTTCCTTGACGATCGTGTGACGCACCGACCCGTCCACCGCCAGATCTGGCTTACCATAAATGGGCAATTTGAAAGAAAGGGCTCAAAAATATATGAAGAAGATCACCTTAATCACCATATTGAAGATTGATACATTTTCCACTAAAAAGTTTTGACTTCAGGATTTATGGTGTGTTTGGGAAGACTTTTGAGAAAAGTCATTGAGAAAATATAAAAGCTTTTGAATTAAAGGGTTTTTTGAAAATTCAAAATTGTGTTTGGTAAATCGTATTTATGAAAGTTCATTGTAAAGTATATTTAAACAAAATAGTGTTTGGAGAAATTAACTTTACAAAAGACTTTTGTTATTAAAAAAAAAGTAAAAAAGGAAAATTGGTTGGTTACTATCGACGAGGGGCAGGCGGTTCGATGAGGGGCAGGCAAGCGGTCAACGAAGGTTGCCGCAACCAGATCGAGCAGCCCTGACCACCTCCGCACGGAGGTCGCGGCGCGGCGGGTCATGCGACCTTCCGGCGAGGGTCGCCATGACCCAGATCTCACGATCTGGGTCGTTGCGACCCTCACTAAACAGTCGCCGCAACCTTCGTGTGGAGGTGGCCAAGGCCACTCGATATGGTCGTGGCGACCCCAATCACGACCAGATTGTCGCGACCAAATTGCACAATCCCGATCACACAATTTGGGTTGTCGGATGTCGCGCAGCCCAGATCTGGGTCATGGTGACCTCCGGTGACCTAGATTTGCATGTGATTTGTGTTGTCGAAGGTCACGCGGCCCAAATCTAGGTCGCAGAGACCTCCGGTGACCCAGATCTACTAGGGGTCACAGTGTTGCAAGGGTTGCAGCGGTCACGCGATCTTGTTGCGACCCAGATCTGGGTGGTCACCAGGGGTTGCAGTGATCGTAGCGACGCGACTCGCAGGGGGTTGCCGAGGTCATGTGATTAGTCGCCAACGATCGCTATGACGTATCAGCCTCTTGTCGACCTCTATCTAGCTCGTCGCTGGAGCTGTCTAGCTCGTCGCCGACCCCCCGTAGCTCCGCACAACTTTGTCGGCCAACCTCAACGAAGAAGAAGGTGAATAGTCACGAGGACAAAACCGGAAAAATGATATATTAGTGAGGACATTTGTGGAAAAAGTTTTTTTGGCTTGCTCTCCCTCAACCTTTTGAGAAGGCCGAATGTCCCCAACCTGCCTTGGGCTTTCAGCATTGGGAAGGCTTGCCTTTGGCAAAGGCAAGTCAAAAAAAATTTGCCAAACACTGAATATTTGGCCCAAAGGCCTTTAATGGACTAAAGGCCCCGTTTGGTTCAGCATTCCCAATGGGCTTTCAGCCCCGAAAGTCCATTGGGAAAAAATTTAGGTGTTTAGTTCAGCATTTAGAGGTGTCATTGGCCAAATGCTGGTTTTTGAAATACTGAAAGCCCAAAGTAGGTGCAAATCTGCCTCTACTATTCATCCATTGACTTTTTTTTTTTTTTTTAAACCGATCATCTTCCCCACATCCCAACCGCTGTTGATTAACAATGGAGTTTCATCGGATTTTATTTTTATTTTTTAAAAAAATAATAAAAACCCTTTGCAAATGTTGGGTTCACCTTTTTTTTTTGTCATTTTTATCTTTTGACAATCAATAACCCAATTTTTATCAATACACTAGAATGATCATTAATTAACGAAGATGATTAATACTATAATAATTAAAAAAAATTATTCAAAGTTGAAAACAAACCTAAAAGAACCCTAGGCCAAAAGTTAAGCTTTGTATCTAATTTATAATCAAATTCTTTTAATATAATTTTTAAATAAATTTACTAATATATATTTTTTACATTACTCTTAACATGAAAATGTAAAAGATTATATAGTCATTGTTTCTTTTTTGCAATTTTAAAAATACTAAAACTAAAAAATTTAATTTGGTCACACTAAATGGCTTTTCAAATATATGTTTACCAAACAGTCTTGCATTTCCCTAAAGCACTTTTCAATTATAATTTACCAAACAGTCTAACATTTTGGAAAACTCCTTTACCTCAAAGGTATTTGCATTTTCCTAAGAGCATTTTTCCAAAGTTCGAACTAAACGGGCCCAAAGATCCTTGGCAAAGTGGTTGCCAAACGCAGCTTTAAACTGCAAGAAGCTGTTTTTGGAGGTGAGGGGTTCTTAAAAAGCTCAAAAGAGAAAAAAAAAAAAAAATGTGCTAGAGCTGTCACCTCTACCATTTCTACGCACATGGGAATAAAAGTTTCAGTAAAAATCGAAAGACCTACGGATAAGAAAGGTAGAGTTCACGTCAGTATTTCAATACTAGCTATCGGCGTATAGGAGGGTATAGAAGAAAAATTAAGCAAAAATCATTTAAAAGAAAAATAGTGAGTGTTTAATATGATGTTGGCCTCATCATTGACTGAAGCGAGAAAGTTTACAAAAGACAATGTATGAAATTCGATAAAGGAATCCGACGAATGAAATTAACTATATATCTTCCTAGCTAAAAGGAAGATTGATTGATAGTTTTAAATGGAATGGTTACTTTTCAATAAGGTTGTTAATTTTTGGTACATGCAATTGCCATTTCTTCATTAATAACTACCTAAACCACAAATTAGTAATCAAATGGATAAGTTAACTTCACCGCTTTATATGGGCCTTATGAATTCAAATCCGAAAAGGTAGTTAATACTTATTTAATCAATTTTATAAGCATAATCACACGGTATGCACTTAATTATGACCGTTGAAATGTAATTTATTCACTGGTAAGAGGTATAAGAGCTATTATTTTTGTGTTATTGGGAATTCTTCTTTTGGCAATATTGAAAAAATCATAAAACAATAATTCAATGTGCTTTGAAAGTGGGAATTCGATTATGTAGCTTATTCTCCAGTACACAAATCACATCTCTAATGATCAGCGAAACCCGGATGCATGTTGTTTTCACTGATTCACGATTTATCTCATTTAGATAGTACGTTTGTTGCATGGAGAAACATTTACACAATATGATAAAAAATATATGAAACCAGCACCAATGCTACCATCTCTTTATGACCTTCCACTCCTTTTTTGTAAATTAAGTTTAAAATAGATTATTTATATGAAATATCTTATCTCAACAATGACGATGAGATATCTAATCCATCTATCACTAGTAAACCCTTACTCAGCTATCAACAAGCATGTTCACTTTTCTCCAATAAAGTCTTTTACGACTATGTTTAGTAACTAGGAAAAATTCATAATAAGATAAAATTTATATTATCACATGTTTGGTTCCTATCCAATGCATCATAAAGTCGGACATTAGAAGGAAAGTACGGAAGACTAATGAGAGGACAGCACACTTGTCTTGAATCTCTATCATGATGGGTCACCATGAAACCCACGTGGCTCGGGTCAAGCCAGCCCACTTGACTGTCAACACAGCTCAGACCGAAACACCACGGCCCGAGAGGCCCAATACAAAGCCCAGCCCGATAACCCGAAAACTCAGCCCAATCCACTATACCCTTCCCTCCTTCTTCGCAAGCCATATATAAAGAGGCGAAGCTAGGGTTTTGGAAATCCTTACCCTCCATTGCCGTCGCCACTGCGGAGCTGAACCCTCCCTCTTCAACTCGGCAAGCATGGTGATCTCTCCTTCTCCTCCGGTCGAGGTCGCCGGTTTTTCTCGTCAAAAATGGTCTCGTTTCACGTCATCATCTCGCGTCGCTTTGTTGGCATCTGCAGGGTCCCAAGAGAGGCGGAAAGGCTGCGGTCGCGGGCAAGAAGAAGCAGGAGAAGGTGACGAACCCGCTGTTCGAGAAGCGGCCGAAGCAGTTCGGGATCGGGGGCGCCCTGCCCCCGAAGAGGGACCTGACCCGGTTCGTCAAGTTCCCGAAGACCGTCCAGATTCAGCGGAAGAGGAGGATTCTGAGGCAGAGGTTGAAGGTCCCGCCGGCTCTTAACCAGTTCACCAAGACGCTCGACAAGAACTTGGGTACGACGAGCTTCTTTGTTTTGGCCCTTGACTGCTGCGGTTTGCTATTTTCGCAGTTCTGAACCGTGGGGGGTTTTGATTGGGATAGTATCTTAGTTAGGTTCTTTCTGCAACCTGCAATGACAGAAGCATGTTAAGGTAGGGCTTTCGAAGTTTGATTATCGGCAATAGAGCGAGTAACGCAGTTTACACTGTATTTGGCCGTTGAATTTGTGATTTTAATTCGTTTCCCATGTGGAGTAAATAGTGACTCGTCTATCGCACCATAGGTGTTTCCGAAAGATTAAGTCGGTCTATTCCTATCGAGCTTCCCAAGTTATTGCTTTCCAACCGGTGAATTGTTAGAAGCTACATTGTGTTGTATATGGATGGTATTGATCCTCATACTTGTAGATTTGTTGTTTATGACTCATGTAAGCATGCTTCATCGTCATGGCGGTTGCTTTTGACTAAATCAATTTTAGTCTGATCAAGATTAATATTTGAGTTCTACTTTAATTTCTCGTGTCTGTCTAGATTTGATCTCCAGCTGTTTTTCCTTGTAATGCTGCTCACAATTAGATATTTCTTGTATTGATTAGGTATTATGGAGTAATACGACAATGAGAGAGTATCTCACAAATTACATTCGAGTCCTACTCAACTATTCTACAAAAGACTAATATCTTGTTGTCATACATTTCGTGTCTATTATATTTATTAGCTCTGGGGAGATCTCCTTCAGCAGTTTGTAGCTTTTGTGCCGGCATTAGGACTCGTGGCAATGGCATAATATGTTCTGCCTCTTTTTGTTCTATTTTCCCTTAGTGATCCGAATCGTCGGCTTGTTTTGCTCTTTTCCTTTTCAATGCATGGCGCATATGTGTGCATGCACATGTATGCCTGCCTGCCTGCCTGCTTACCTTTTTATTTGTTTCATGGGAGAAAACTCAATCAGTAAGTCTTACGCCTATGCAGCAACCAACCTATTCAAGATGCTTCTCAAGTACAGGCCCGAGGACAAGGCTGCAAAGAAGGAGCGGCTCTTGAAAGAGGCCCAGGCAAAGGCAGAAGGCAAAACTGTTGAGGCCAAAAAACCAATTGTTGTGAAATATGGGCTTAATCACGTCACTTACCTCATCGAGCAGGTTTTACTTTTGTATTTTTGGTGGGTTCTTTTTTCTTCTCTCCATATTGGAAAGTAAATTTAAGTCAAATAAATTTCCTTGCAGAATAAGGCACAATTGGTGGTTATTGCTCACGACGTTGATCCGATCGAGCTGGTTGTGTGGCTTCCAGCATTATGCAGGAAAATGGAAATTCCATACTGCATTGTGAAGGGCAAGGCACGCTTGGGAACGGTAATTGCACTGCCTCCGGTTGCCTTGTTTTCTGAATTTCTAGCAACTGTCTCCTCAACATCATTTCTGTATCTCTGTAGATTGTCCATAAGAAAACTGCATCTGTATTGTGCCTGACGACGGTGAAAAACGAGGACAAGCTGGAGTTCAGCAAAATCTTGGAAGCCATTAAGGTACGGAAGTTCTGCATCTGCAGAATGAGGATAAAGAGTCCCGTTTATAGGTCTCTTGAATTCTGCATTATGATACTGATATCTGTGATTTGTTTTTTCAGGCTAACTTCAATGACAAGTATGACGAGTTCAGGAAGAAGTGGGGTGGTGGAATCATGGGTTCTAAATCCCAGGCCAAGACCAAGGCAAAAGAACGGGTTCTTGCCAAGGAAGCTGCCCAGAGGATGAATTAGGGTTGATATTGAGCATTTGCTTTTCCTTAGGATCAAGATCTCTTGAGTCTTTTATCCTGGTTTTTGGGTTGTGCGTTTGATATAAGAGTAGACGCAGAAGTTTTGGTTTCTTCGTGGAAGGTTGGGATCTAAAATATTCCTTGAGACATCGATTGGTGGCTTAAACTTGAAGTTTTAATGTACTGTAGCCTTCTTCTTTTGCGGGAGACTTGTCTTGATGCCTTATACCTTGCACTGTCATCAATCATGCGCATTTGGGAGCTTGGTATCGGTTTCCTGATCAAGGAGCAGTAGCATTTCATTTTTTTCTTCAACACTAGAAATGGATTCTGCATCCTTGAGCTGCTGAAACCCTTTGAAATGAAAGAGAATCAGCTTCCCTCCGAAAACCAATCTTGGTATCATGGGGATGGTTCGTGCGTGGATGAGGTCGAATGATGTTTTCTTCCAAGGCTTTAATCAGACTCCTCTAGAAGTGTTAGTTTAGTTTGACTGCGTTTGTCTTCGGTCCGTTCAAACATGCAAGGCTTTTTGGGGTTAAGTTTTCTTTGGAGGAAAAAATGCCCGGCTAGTTATTTAATATCCGTGCATTCAGACTGTTTACGAGAATGTCATTCTTCTGATCGGGAATATGCTCGGGTTGTGAGGGCCAGGTCTATGAGAATCAATCAAGCAGGACCCTGCATGATTTAAGTATTTTCATTTGCTGCGAACTTTATGATTTATGTACCTGCTTCGTGGCATGAACTTAGGTGTTCATGGTAACACTTCTTGGTTGGGGAGGAGTTTCTTTTTAGAAATAGTTCTTTACTATTTCTACTCCGAGAAATAATTTCTGAATAATTTCTAAGTAAAATAAGGTATTTAGTAACTCACAAAATTTCTATTCTAAAAATAGAAAAAGAATACAAATATGTTTGGTACGAAACAATTTTTTTTTTTTTGTATTTATTCATTTTTTATTTTTGCTCACGGATCGTTGATTGCCAATTGCCGCCACCCATTGCCGCCTGTCGCCGTTGCATGATCGTCGGCCACCGACTGTCACCGCCAACCGCCGCTGCACAGCCCATTGGCTGCCGCCGATCACCAGAGGTGGACTTCATAATTTGCTTTGAAGAAAATGTTGTTTATGTATGGTAGAATGCATTCTTCTTTACGGCAAACGAAACCCAAGTTAGTGAGTTTTAAGTCTAAGGCCCCTTGGAAACAAACTCGAGTGGAATAGTATGAACTTCGGCGAGTAATGAGCCAGCCTTCCACTAGAAGAACATATATATTTGAACTATTATCAGCCTAAGGGTCCATTCGTTTCGCGAAAAATATCATGTTTTCAGAAAACATTTTCCTATAAGTCATTTTTCAGGAAAATTACTCTATTTTCCAATATTTTGCCGAAACTTAAACTTTGAGTTGAAAATATTTTCCACCGTTTGTTAGCTAATTTAATTATTTGGGAAAAATTATCGAAAATTGAATCTTAATATTTTTAATCGGTAAAAATATTAGTTTTATTATATATATATTTTAAATGAATTTTTAATTATTTGTACTTTTACAAAATTGAAATTTTTATTATTTATTATTATTTCTTTCTTTTTCCTTTTTATTTTCCTTCCTCCTTCCTCCTCCTTCTTCCTCCTCCTTCCTTCGCCGTCGCATGCCTGATGATGGCCAGCTATCTGGTGGCCAACCAAGACCCTGTCACTAGATCCAATGAGCTTGAGGGTCGGCCGATCTTGCCTAAGCTCACCAAAGCTTGGCGAAACTCTGGTAAGGCCCAAGCCTCGCCCTAGGCCAGCGAGAGCTCCACCTCGCTCGATTTGGCGAGGCTCGAGCTCAGCTTCACTAGATCGGGCTAGGTGGAGCCTCGCCGGCCTGGGGCTAGGTAGAGCCTCGTTGGCCTGGGGCGAGGCTCGAGCTGACTTGCGGCCGCAGCCGGTAACTAGTAGTGAAGAGGAAGCAAGGCATGTCGTGGAGATCGAGCATTGTTGGATGAGGGGACGCTCCGTCGCTACTGATCGTTGGCATCGAAGGAGGAGGAGGACAGGATTAGAAACCCGGGCTTCGGGAGGGTGGAGATCCAGCATCGCTGGATGAGGGGATGCTCTGTCTTATCATCGGTGTCGAAAGAGAAGGAGAAGAGATTAGAAGGGTTTTGTGAGAAAGAGGACAAAAATGAATAAGGAAAGTAGAAGATTGTATGTGGGAAAATGATTTCTTCTTTTCAAAAGAGGTAATCATTTTCCACAATCTGATGGAGAGATAATCTATTGATTGGAAAAGATTTTCTATTGACTGGAAAATATTTTATTTGACCATGTATTTGCTGTTATCCAAACACTGAGAAATTTCGGAAAATATTTTATCGGAAGTTATTTTTCACGAAACGAACGGATCTTTAGTTTGGGATGTCAAGGGGCCTATTGATTTGGCAACACATTATAGCACTCGGGGGAATCACCATAGGCCTAAGATAATAGTTCAACCTAATAACGGAAAAGAAGACAAGGATGATTGGATTACAGAAAGATTGTGAGTTAAGTGTGAACGAGCCTGAAGTGGGAGACCCACAGGGACTTAATAATAAATCTATCGAAATGAACCATACACCAATTTCTTAACCTATTTTTGATTAGTCAAGTTGTTATATGAGTTAACTATATTTTGTAAATGGGTCATTAATAAATTTTAGAACGATAAAACTCGAAATAATATGAACGTTAAATAGTGTTTGTAATTTATTTAAATTCAATCCATCTCTATAACTATTTATTTACTCTTTTGCCCTTATTTAATTTTGCATTTACCTATTCATTTTATTACCTCCTATCACTAAATTTAAACGGCGTAAAAGTAAATCAATTTGAGTTAGAAATATTTTTGAAACCGACCCACCTGTCACACATCAACTCAAAGAAGCATCCTCAGTTGCCTTAGTCCTTAAGGACTCCTCGGATCATTTCCCCATTTCTACGCGCATTATCCAAAACGCGCACGGAGAAAGAAGTCGCGGGTCAAATCGGCCTCCGCCATTTGGCAAAAACCCCAAAAAAGGAAAAGAAACCTGAGAAAAGAAACAATATCATCGTACCTCATGATAACCCCATCACGTCCAAAATGCATTTCCCCGCGGGGGCGAATCCGTAATTCCGGAGCTCCTCCTCGCCTTCGTGCTCTTCCCGCGACCTCCCCATTTTCTATTTTGATCTTCTCTCTCTCTCTCTCTCTCTCGAATCTCTCTGCACTAAAACCTCTTCCTCTTCTTTAGAATTTCAAACCCCTCTCTCCCCTCTTTCTCTTTCCGACTTCGCTTTTCCACTGTTCCCGAGCTCGCTTCCAGATCCGCACCCTCCGCCGTCGACGGATTCCGACCCGACCCGAACGGACCCGATCGGCGTCGCTCCTCGGCAGCGGCACACGTGCGCGCGCGGCCGCGGGATTCCGGCCTCCGTCCCCCTCCGGCCGGAGGAGCCATGGCTAGGGCACGCGAGAGCTGGGATAGGCTGGTCAGGGCGGCGCTGCGGAGGGAGCAGCTCGCCGCCGGCCGCCCGGGCCACGCGCGGACCCCCAGCGGCATCGCCGGGTCGGTCCCGCCCTCCCTCACCCGCTCCACCAACATCGACATGATCCTGCAGACCGCCGACGAGATTCAGGCCGAGGACCCCAATGTCGCCCGGATTCGTAAGGGCCTCTCTTCCCCCCTCCCCCTTCCCGAGCTGTCGCTCCTGCTGTAGCTCCGAGCATTTATCTATCTGATTCTCGGCTCCCGTTTTTTTTTTTTTGGTCTGAAGTATGCGAGCAGGCGTATTCGATGGCTCAGAATCTGGATCCCGGTAGTGAAGGTCGAGGCGTTCTCCAATTCAAGACTGGCTTGATGTCTATTATCAAGGTAGGGACTGGACGACTGGATTTGAATTGAGGCGTCGACCGCTCTTTCGAGTTTCGTCATTTCTTGCTACCAGATTTAGTTCTCCGGATGGTGGCGGTTGTTCTTTTTATTCTTTTCTTTTCTTTTGTTGGGTTTTATAGTCGTAGTCTGAAAAACTGGATCCTTCTGCAGCAAAAACTTGCCAAGAAGGAGGGGGCGCTGATCGATCGCAATCGGGATATGGAAAACTTGTGGGAGTTCTATCAACGCTACAAGAGGCGCAATAGAGTCGATGATATGCAGAGGGAAGAGCAAAGAATGCTTGAATCCGGGAGCTTAACTACTAATTTCGGAGAGTATGGAGAACTTCTGCTTGCCTCATTTACTCATTATCTGTCTTGGTTGCCTAGCATAATGTTTTATTACATGAACTACCCCATGATTTCAAGGATCATGGGCTTTTTGTAGGATGTGACTCGATTGATGAAACCAGTTAATCCTAATATTTATAGGATATTATGTTCATTGAGAGCAAGACTAGTGGCTTTCGGGAACTACTGCTTACACAAAAGATAATGCCTGATGAAATGGATTCTTAATATTGGAATGGCAAAAACACAAAGGTGGCAATGGAGGGTGTATCATCTTTACCCCTTGAATCTTCAGAAAGTTAGATGTATTCCAGTGACATTGGGGGGCTGCAAAATCCGACAGTACTTCTTCACCTTCTCACCAAAAAATGAAAATAAATAAATATATATATATATATATAAAATTCAAAAAATCTTAAAACATTCTATGTGAATCTACTCGACAAATTTATGTGTTGTGAAGTGCATGAGTTGCAAGATTTTGATTCCGCAGAAAGGAAAAAGTAGAAGTCAATCTAGATGCGCCTTAAACTGATGAATCAACAAAGTTGGCAATTTGTAGTCTGTGAAGGTGAAAGTCTTCCAGTGTATGGGTTTTTGTCAACTGTGAAGTTCCTTTTACTCCTCAGCTCTTGAATTCTTATCCTTCATGAAAATGATAGTAATTAATGCTCGTTCTTCGATATTCCCTTTTGGGATATGTCTTTTAGCTGCTTATAATGTATTTTCTTCGCGATTGCTCTCTTACTCTCTTTTGTCACGAAATTGCAAACTGATGTTACTCCTTTATAGCTGCTTGACTAGATAATTGATGTCAAGATGGATCTTTCCCCTGCAGTTCTTGAATGGGGACAGGGAATGTCTGGCTCTTTAATGTTACTGTCCTGAGGTCACTGACAAAAGTACTTTGTCTGCAGGTTGGGACTCAGATATGCAGAGAGGAAAAAGGTGTTCAGTACCTTGAGAGCTTTAGTTGAGGTCATGGAGACACTTGGCAAAGATGCAGATCCTGATGGTGTTGGAAAACTCATCCGAGATGAGGTTATCGATCGACATTTTTGGGTTTAATCAGGACATCATAGAGCTCTACTTTAGACAAACATGTGCTTTCTCTTAGGTCAATAGTTTGATAGATGTTAGGTGCAGTTGGGAATGGAAAGGTTTCAGTTTAGATTTCATGATCTTGGGATGTCTGAACTTTTTCTAGGAATACAGCCGTGGTTTTAATTAGTGAAATCCTTGGTAAGTGTAGAGAGAGGGTAGGTGGTGGGGAATGGGAGGGCTTCTGTTAGTATTGGATCCTTTTCATAATTAAATGGATGGGTGCCTTCATTATGACTTTGGGTGGTAAGGATGGGGTGGTCATTCTGGATGCTATATTATAGCTATGTGGTCTTCCTTTTAGAGAGTAAAGCTTTTTACTCAAGCTGTGCTGAAAATGGGTTGGGACCCGCTCATAGACTTGCCGTGTAATTCTTCTTTACTTACAGGAAGGTAGAGAAACTAGCTTTTTCCTAATTCCACAATTCAGTCTTCATAATTACAGAAGAGCAGCATTTTCCAAACAACTATATTGGTTGTGATTTTTTTTATCATACTGTCGTGGCATATATGATTGTTTTTGTTAGGCATAGTATTTGCATAGTAAACCCTTATTAGTGAGACAAGCCATGGTTACTATTTTTGTTACTGGTGTACTACTGTGCCAGGTTGACTCTGTATTTTAACATAAACAATTTTGTGAGTTTTTGCAGGTGCGAAATATCAAGAAATCTGATGCAACAATGGCCGGGGAGCTCACTCCTTACAATATTGTTCCTTTGGAAGCACCGGTGCTTTCCAATGCTATTGGCATATTTCCAGAGGTAAGTTAACCTCCCTTTAGGGGGTCCTAGTTAGCGAAGTCTCTTGATTGGAAATTCTGCCCTTCTTTGGGAAAGCAATTGCTGTCATGCACTAGAATGTTCATTGTCAAACATTGGCCTGCTGGAAGTGATCCTACTGTCTTAGCTTATTGGTTTTTGCTAGTCACCATTTCCGTTTTTTCCAAATTTTCTAGGTTAGAGTTGCCATATCAGCTATTCGATATGCTGATCACTTCCCTAGACTTCCTGATGCTTTCGAGATTTCTGGACAGCGGGATCCTGACATTTTTGATCTTTTAGAATATGTGTTTGGGTTTCAGGTATGTACATTTCATATTCAACTATTCACTTCGCTCTTTTTTTTTTTCTTTTTTTTCCCCTATGGTTAGTTATGGAGTGCAATAAACTGTTTTCATACCTTCTTTCATACTCAAATTTCTTTTGGCATACCACCATCAGAATTCTTGACTGTAATATGTTGAAGAATCAATAGTCCTTATTATTATGCATTCTTGTGCTCACTTTCCTTTTATCTGTGTAATGTATATTATATGAGGTGCAATTTTGCTTATCATGCATGTACCCTGCTTTGAGTGGATCTAGATATTGATTTTAAGGGATTTCATGGGGCTATAGTAGGGTGGTTCTATATGATGTACATAAAGTAGGAGGGAAGAGAAGATGAATGCCAGGTTAATGATTGTAGGAGGATTAAAAGTAGTTACATTGACCTGATAATGTCTCTTCTTTGCGCAAGAAAGTACCTGTATTGTTATGTAATGTCTATACTACAATGCTAATAATTGCACCTGGCTATTCTTTCTGGTGTCAAAATATTCACGATCACATGATTTTACTTATGGGCATTACATGATAAACTTCCTATATAGGACAAGATGCTGCATACATTTTAAAAAAGTTTGGAAGATGATATGCAAAACTGTAATCTTGGTGTAGTGGTTTGGACTTACAATGCTCTGCTTTAAAATAGATGGGTTGTATAAGCAATGCCCACCAGTCCATATTTTATGGTCTCTTGAGTGAGCGCAGATTTCTGTCATTTGCTTCTCCAAATGTTTTTCTTGGATTAAGCTCTTACTAGTGATTGCATGATCTTATTATGAAGCTAGAGTAGATAGTATGGATACAAGCCAGAAAATATAGAAGGGAGGAAAGCAGGTACAAGGGTTGGACTTGCCTCTTACTGGAATAGTTTCTGCGGAACTTCTCTCCGAAATTATCACACTTGCAATTTACCTTTTTATATACAAATACTTGTTCAGTTGAACATTCACAAGTCATAGGTAGCTGTTCTTCTCTCTAGCATACCTATAAAGGAGTGGTGGATCAACCTTTGTGCTGGTATCATGACTTCTGCTTCAGAGATAGAGCTCTTCTAACTCTTTCAGTGGCCTCACCACAAAATAGTTGCCAGTGCTAATTGAAGCTTGTCAATGTAACTTATTGAATAATATTGTGTTGAGGAGTTTTTTAGGTTTTGCACCTTTTTCACTACATGCTGACGATAGCGAGATTCCCTTGCAATGGGTTGGTTAATCAATTGTCCATTTGCCAATGTCTCCATGGATTTGGTCTTGTTTTAGTTAAATGTGCAAGGTTTAATAAATATTTTGGGAGTGGTGATAATTTAAAAGACTAGGATATTTCAGTTGAGATTAGCTGATGCCATTTTCCCAGCCTGCCAGGTAGATTCTTTGTAGTTTCTGAAGTGCGACTTCACTAAAGACATTGCTTGTCCGTGTTTTTCTCTTTGCTCGATAATAACGTGTGATAAAATAATTTTTGTGCTTTTAGTTTTTGTACCGGAAGTACGATAGGGCATGGTCACCAACTATTCTGTCCATTTTAATTTTTTCATCGACGAAGATTGATAGGATGATCTAAATTTTTTGTTTTATCTGCAGAAAGACAACATAAGGAACCAGCGTGAGAATATTGTTCTTGCTCTGGCGAACGCACAGACTCAACTCAGCATACCTGTTGGGACTGATCCTGTTGGTACCTTTGCTTTGAGACAAATTCTATATGGAAGAATTTCTAGTGTTTCTCCTCACAGTTAAAGTTGCTCATGTTATTTGCTTCGCATACATTCTTCACATGCAGTTATTTGGTGAAATTTTTCTCCTTGATTGTCATAATATCTAAAGAATGAAGAGGTAGAAGGTGATTATTGGAATGTACTTACTAGTTTTATGTGCTATTATGCCAACTATAATTGTATTTTCAGGTAGTTTGTTGGATCTTTTCAATATCAGTTTTGTTTGAAATTCATAGTTTGGCAACTGTGGTATTCAAATTAAGCTAGGGATATCAATAGCAAATTTGTTGTATTTGATTTGACCATCTTATTGTTCTTCTCCCAAGTGTAGCTTTCTCTTAAGTAGACTGCATGCGTCTATGAGTTCCAATTGTGGCCGATCCTTTCATGTTGGGTCCTATCACTTGATTCATGGAGACTTCTGCGGGTGAAATTTTCCTGTATTTCCACCAAAATGTATGCCAAGATGATTGTATGATAAGGATTGTTGGAAGGACAATATGACTCATGAGTCCCTCTATGTATAACTAGTTAAAATGGGTTTGGGAGGATATGTGTCTCAAGAATGGATTGGTTCACTAAATCAACATATATTTTCCCAAAGTGTCTGAATTTTATGTTACAAAGTTTCCTTCTTTGAGTCTCATGGGAAATGATTAAATACTGTCCTCTTTTGTGACGTTTCAAAGTGATTATTGTTACTGAGCATTCTAGAGGAGCTTGTTGATCAATCAGTCTCCTTCTAGATATTTTTGTTTCGATGGAGTGCATTCTAATCATTTCTTCAACAGCTTCGTGGGGAATAGATCTAAAGAGGCAGGTTACCTGAGATACATCCTAAAGCATATCTGTTGGTTTAGAAAAAGTTTTGGGGTTTTATCTCAAGTTGTAGGAATTTGTTGATCAGCGCCGTATTTAAGACTCCAAACAAAGATTTAACTGCTGTCTGTATATTACTGCCTGGATGTATGGCCTCTTGGTGCTTATTTATTTAAAAAAAAAAAAAAATTCCGTGGAAACATGTAAATATATGATCTTTGTTCTGCATGGGTTGGTGGCTGAACCCTATCTGTTCTATCTTTTGATCCAGAAAATAGATGAGAAAGCAGTCAATGTGGTTTTCTTGAAGGCGCTGGATAACTACATTAAGTGGTGCAGATACTTGAGGATTCGACTTGTTTGGAATAGGTTAGATTGCTGCTTTTGGAGACTTACTTATATCCTTATTTTCTGTAATTTCATTTGTCTTGATCTAGCTAATGCTTTTATCTTCAGTTTTGAAGCAATTACTAGGGACAGGAAGCTCTTTATCGTTTCATTATACTTTCTCATATGGGGTGAAGCTGCAAATGTGCGGTTCCTTCCTGAATGTATCTGTTACATCTTTCACAATGTAAGTCCTTCAGTTTGCTGTTCGATTGTTTAGACTTGTCCTTCGGCACTTATTCCTTACACTTGTAGTTGTAGTATCTTCAATTCTCTTGGTTTTGGGTTCTGGCTTGGGGAATGGCGCCGCTTGAATTGAGGTCAGCACTCGAGGAAGGGTTGCCTCTACCAATTCAGCAAACTGATGGTCTTGAGCATTAGACTATTTTATAGCTGACCGTACTTGATGCATACTTCCGTTGCCAAAAGATGTCTGAAGTCTGTCTTGACATAGGGTTGCAACATTTCTTATGATGTGAATTTATTGGAGAATAGGACATTTCTCAATTTAATATTTACTAGGAGTTACAAACCAAGAAAGTAAGTCTAATGTCTACCAGTAGTCTAACATAGGAGAGTGGCTTCTTCGATATCCTGAAAGTTCAAAGAAATTAACCACCTCTTCTATAGCTTATAGGTCAGTTTCAGACGAGAATGGAAAAAATCGAAAAGACATGAACTTAGTAGCTCTGTATTTTTATTTTATTTTTATTTTTATAATTGGGTAATGTTTTGTCAAAGCATGGGAAGTTGACAATTTCTCTTCCAGTTATTTTGCCTCCATCATTAATCTTGTTCATTGCTCTTTGAACAACATATTACAGCTTCCATATGTATGACCTGTGGACTTCTTTGAAGAAATACCATTTCTTAGTAGCTGGCTTCCCACCTGCATCTTTTGTTTGCCCGTCATATTCACCTTAATTTAACAAATAGGACAAATATGAGAACATCTCTGTTCATTGAGTTGTCGAGACCTCTCGAATTCACACTTGTTGCAAATCTTCATTCTAATTGTGAGAAGGCGTGAGCATATCTATTGTGATGAAGTCCTGTGAAAACCAATGTCATTTTGTTTCCTATGAAGAAAAACAGGGTTTAGTCTTTCAAGGTCTTGAAGCATTATATCTGTTATAAAGAGATCATGGATTCATTTTCCACGCTTGTTAAGATCATTTTCAATGCCCAAATTTTTGTCCAAGCATCAAGAATTAAGTCTGTGACTCCTAGGGGAGGTTGGAAATTTCCGTTAGACCAAATTTTTGTCCCTCCTATGCTGGCCCCAGAAAATTCTTTTGAAGACTTTTGACCTGTTAGCAATGGTTCACCTTCAAATTTCAATTTTTCTTGAGGTCAATGCTGTCATTTCTCGAAGTGCAATTTTCTTTTTCCAATATTTCGAGAGTTTCAGTTCAGATGTCAATTTGAGTTTGTTCTAGGTGCGAGTTGAGGAATTATTTGTTGGAATGCATGCTGCCCATATAGAATTCTGAATATGCATTGCCTCATGGATGGTAACAAAATCGCTTTATCTTTACAGATGGCAAAAGAATTAGATGCAATATTGGATCATGGAGTGGCTAACATTGCTGCAAGCTGTAAAACAGAAAGTGGTCCAGCATCATTCCTGGAGAAAATAATTTGTCCTATATATGATACCTTATCCGCGGTGGGTACTCCTAGTTATTTTGATGATTCCTTTCTGATTTGAAAAGATGCCAAAATTGTTTTGTTTCCCCTTAGAGTGTCGACATTGTGTTGCTGTTTTTTCTTCGAATGCTCTCGAGGCCATGGAGTTTCTATGTATTGTCTCTTTTCAGATCTCTCTGTTAACTTTGAGATTTCACTGGAATTACTGTCATTGTGTGTTGTATGTTTATAAGCATTCGTATTCAACAAAATGTGTGTTGGATTGATTAAGTTGATAACTTTACTGACATAATAAAAAAAAATTCTCATTATGCCATTTCTATTTAATCGTGACTTCGAGTTGTTCTGTATGTATATTTTCTTCCAGGTGTACGTTATCTGCCCTTGCTATTGTGCTAACATACTCTCAAGAGTTCATCAGCTTCATGATGCGCTCGCATTGCTCTTCTTCAGTCCAGCCTTTTTTCCCTTTCTTTTTTAGCTAAAGATGGGCAAAAAATTTAAGCCTGTTGGTTTCCATTGAGAGACACTTGTTGCTTAAATTAAATAAACGGATGTGACAAGACTGAATTAAATAATTTCATTTAGCATGTCAATATTATTAAGTAAAGCGAAGTAATTGGAGTCACACTTTTAGCTGGCAAATTTGTATTGTAGTTTGTGTATTTTCAGTTACTTTCCGTACCAAAATTTTCACTTTGGTTTAATGCAGGAAGCTGCTCAAAATGATAATGGTAGAGCTGCACATTCTAAATGGAGAAATTATGATGACTTTAATGAATACTTTTGGTTTGTTCTCCTACCTGATATAAACCTTTTCAAATTGGTAAATTTGTTGTGCGAATTTCTTTGTTTTTAAATTTCTGCTGTTTGGATATGTTGCAGGTCACCTGCTTGTTTTGAGTTGAGCTGGCCTTTCAAAGGCGGATCATCTTTCTTCCAGCGCCCTAAAGGGAGGAAAAGGGTTTGTTGTAAATCAGACCTAGATTTTCGAAATCTCTGCTTTATCTGTTATGCTAAGCATGGGAATTCTGTTGCATTTTAGTGTATTGGAATTTGGTGTTATTTTGAGTTTTTTTTTGACATGGATTACGTTGGGAACATACCAAAGTGGAGACATGTGTCCAGTACTTGTAACTTGTTCATAGACTCATTATTAACCGAACATAGGCTTGTAAGTAGAATTATCGTATTTTTCTTTTTAATGGCTGGCATTGCTTATTCTCTAATTTAAGGAAAAATTTCAAATAAGGGCTTGAAGTGTTATCATTTTCTCAAATAAGGGCCTAAAGTGGAAATTGTTTAAAATGAGAGTCTGAAATGGCTATATAAGTTTCAAATAAGGGCCCGACTGTCCAGTTGGTAAAGGGTATTTTTGTCTTTTACCTTTTTTTTTTTGAATTTCTTCTCTTTTTTCTGGTTTTCTCTTCTTCTTCGCTGCTGGTCAGATCAGCCACCGGCAATGCCCAGAGAGGGTTGGGCGAGGCCCACCCTCACCAGTCACAAGCAGGGGATAGCCTTGCCTTGGCTAGTCCTCACCCTTGGTGAGGCAGCCCTCGCTAGCGGCCGGCGAACAATGGACTTGCTCGGGCGAGGCTGCCCTCAAAAGCTATAGGTGGGGATGGCATAGAGGCCGACCTCAAAAGCTATAGGCGGGGTCGGCCCTCCACAAATCTGTGATATGGTCCCCCGCCACGGCCGGCAACCCCTCGCATAGCGGTTGGCAATGTCGCTGGGCCTTTGCCGTTAAAAAAAAAAAGGAAAAAGAAAAAAAGGAAGAGCAGAGAAAAAAGGAAGGAAGAAAGAAAAAAAATAATATAATATAAAAATGGTCCTTTGACAAAAATACCCTTTGATTTGGTGAGCAACCAGCAAGGTCGGCCCTTTATTTGAAACTACCATAGCCACTTCAAGCTCTTATTTGAGACTGATATCAGGTCCTTATTTTACATAGGGTCCACTCCAGGTCCTTATTTGAGAAAATGAAGGCACTTAGGGTTTTTATTTGGAATTTTCCCTAATTTTGATGGGCAATGTTTCGTTGATTATTATCTTTACTGTAAATATCAAAGGACTGGGAACCTATACTGAGTATTTGGTCACATCATTGGCTTCATTTGTTCCAATTTTGCCATATGGATTTGAGACTTCTAATTGTTGAGCTTTGAGTCTTTTTATTTTGTGCTTTATGCTCTAAGTGATCGCGTAAGATGATCCATGGAGTGGAGCCATTTAGTGTCGATAAGCTTGTGTCGCCGTGAACTGTTCAATGCTTGCTTTTGTCTATGTTTTTGTGGATTGTACATGAAGGGCTGTTGCAAACAAATCATACAAGTAGATTATAAATATACAATATTGTACTTGACGCCATTCATTCTTGTTGTTGTACTTTTAGAGTTCTGAGATATTCCATCTTGATTGTTGCACATTTCACTGACTTGCATGCATGTGAAATTTGCAGACTGGGAAAAGCACATTTGTTGAGCACCGTACTTTTCTTCACTTGTATCGGAGTTTTCATCGTCTTTGGATCTTCTTGGTGTTAATGTTTCAGGTAGTTAGATAATAATACAACTATATCAGGTTCAATGCTATTCTTTCTACAATTTGATACAAGATCTCTTTGCTTACTTTTATTTCAGGCTCTTACAGTGATTGCCTTTCATAAGGGTGATATTAATTTGCGTACTTTCAAGGCAATTCTTAGTGTCGGGCCTACATTTGCGATAATGAATTTTGTTGAGAGTGAGTTCTCCTTGGTGTTTCTTTGTTCATGCATCTGCATATTTGATGATAACCCTTGTAGCTGTTTTTTTACTACCCTTTTTAAGAGCTCTCGCTTTGGTTGCTTGCTGATAGGTTGCTTAGATGTCCTCCTCATGTATGGGGCTTACTCTACAGCAAGAGGAATGGCAATCTCGAGGCTGGTCATTAGGTTCTTCTGGTGTGGCTTGACCTCTGTAGCTGTGACATATCTCTACCTGTAAGTTTGTGGTTTTGGCTTTCGAAAAGTGAAAAGGAAAAGAACGGTCATGCAATCTTGTGGGGGTTTTTCTTTTTGTTTCTTACTTGAGTTAATGAGTTGTAATCAATAGTGATTAACTTGCAGGAATGTTCTGGAGGAAATGAATAAGAACAACTCTGATTCTACCTATTTTCGGATCTACATTCTGGTTGTGGGTGTTTATGCAGCTTTACGCTTAGTCCTAGGGCTGCTGCTGAAACTACCAGCATGTCATTCCCTTTCTCAGATGTCTGATCAACCATTTTTTCAATTTTTTAAGTGGATTTATCAGGTATTCTGCGTGGCTTATTTGGCTAACTTCAGAAATTTTAATTGAAATTTTCTTTTGCAGCTAATTATTGGTATATGACTGTCTCCTTTTTATTATGATCTATGCTGTCTCTACCAGGAACGTTATTATGTTGGCCGTGGACTTTATGAAAGCTTGGGTGATTACTGTCGGTAAGCTTCAACCCTAATGGACACGAGGACTAATATGATCTATGTATGCGTGAACCTTGTGTGATCCTCATCGCTTTTGTTGTATGGCGGTGTAAAGTTGGCTTTAGTTTACTCTAAGAAGTGAGAGTTGTAGGATTGTTTAATCTTATTTTCCTTTTTATACTTTCTACAAAATGGGCTACCGGATGAGCTTAGCTCTTCTCCTTCTATTGTCTCAGTCCAATTACTAGTCAGCATGAAGTCCAGAATCGTTGGTAAAGTTCGTTGATATATATATGTTTTTTTAAATTTTGTGCACAAATTATGAGAATATTATGTAGCCTTTTGTGAATATTATGTGTCAGAATCCTTTCTTACGTACCTAGTGATATGCTTTTTTTCATGGAATCATTTCTAATATTTTCTGCTGTATCAGTTTGGCCTGGATAACCTCCCCATGCACGAATATTAAATGATGCGAGTGCTACTTCGTTATCTCAGCCTTTTCTTTCTTTAAGTCTTAACTAACGTCAATAAATAACTACATTCTAGGATGGCCTTCATAATTATTTTTAGGCAATTGATGAAAAAAAGTTGTCGATCCAAAATCGCTAGACCAAAGATACAAGTAACACATAGCAGAGTACTGAATGAATAGAAGGTTGATTAAAAAGAAGAGAGGGTTGAAGGAAGAGTGAGACTGCATTTTGGTCCGAATCTTACTTGGATGGTAATAGTTGGATAAGCACGGTATGTTATCCTTAAAATAGGATTTTTCTATTCCTGTCTCCCCAAGTCTCTGCTCGCTTTATATACCTTGTATGACTTCCAGCATATGATGAGTTTCAGCACAAATGGTGGTGATGGCCCATTGAGTTCCGGCAACAAGCCTTGTAACAGGCAATAATGGTTGTACTTGTGCTATAAAAATCGGTAATCATAACACTTGGAATGGGTTTTTCTACTTTTTCATCTACATTTCTCTGGATGGTTATCTGTGGTTATGGTGTTTGGGTAAGTTGAAGTCTTGTAACTTGATCCAATTAGATATAATGGAATACATTTTAGTTTCTATTTGGAACTTTTTCTTCTATGTTTGCTGATTGTCAAAATATGGGGCTACTTAAGTGGTCTGGCACATACATTCTTTGTTCTTAAGTATGCTGACATGATGTCCCATATGATTTCTCTATTGTTTTGGTTAACTTTTAGATTTTGTTTGAATGTATTTTCTTTTCTTCCGCTGCGTTTATTGAATGTCAGCTGTTAGCATAGAGAATCTATAGTGACCGTTTTTCGTTATCTGCTGCAGGTATGTTCTATACTGGTTGGTAATTTTCATATGCAAATTTACATTTGCGTACTTCCTCCAGGCAAGTTGGCGTAACTTGCTTAGTTGTAAAGGCTAAGCCATGAGTGTTTTCTCTCTCCTCGTGTTCAATGTACAGAATATATGACTCTTTTTTCTAAGCCTGATGTCTTCTATGACTGCAGATTAAACCTCTTGTGCAGCCGACCAATATTATTATTGGTCTTCGAGTTTTAACATATTCGTGGCATGATTTGATTTCAAAACGTAAGTCTTTATTTAGTTTTCAAATTTATGGATCACAAAGTAAGTTGTTTATGTAGTTTTAAAATTTTAGGATCGCTCTTCATGTTTTTTTTTCCCATAATGATATATTTAGGTAGGGAAACTAGTACTGATTTTATCTAGGCAAAAAGTTCTCTTTTTCCTGCTAGTTTATTGTTTATGTAGTTATATTAGTACCAAATTATTAAAATTGAGTCTTTACCAAAAAAAAAAAAAAATTATTAAAATTGAGTAGGAAATTGGCTTATCTAGGTTTTCTTTAGAGATTTCCATGAGGTAGATTGAGATACGGGGTGATCTGTTTAGCGCATGTGGCTCACCAGGGGCAAGATTATGTTGAAGTCAGAGTTTGAAATTTAGCTAGGTTACCACTCTAATTTGCATATTTGTTGCTCTCTAGTGACACTATATGATGGTTGCTAGTGGTATGTGGACCTTAGCTGGCTTTACAAATTAGTTATATATTGGTCACTGGCTCTCTAGACATAATGTGATGGTTGTGCAAATAGATATCTGCATTTTTATTTTGTTAAATTGTTAGAAAGTCCAACTCAAAAGCTTAAGCTTGTAGGTGGAGGAAGACCACATGAATATGAATAGCATATAGGTATCGTTGTCAAGTGATGTGATGTGCAAGTTGGATTACAAGTTGCTTGTGGAATTTTGACTACGCACATTCACGTCGAATTTTTTACCACGCACCTTTGTGTGATGGACAATTGGCTTCGATACCATGTCAAAAGACAAAAACTGAATTGAATGCTTGATTAGGTCAGTCTGACCCCATGCCGTCTATTTATAATAAAGCCAAAAGGCCAAAAATTACAATATCATCGTTATTGCCCCCATACATAAAGTAAATAGACAAATATACCCCTATTAGCAAAATACTCTCTAACATAAATTATCTTAAAGGTATTTTACCTAGAAGACCTGTTTTAATCTTATGTTGGATAACTGTGAGACCCCCAAAGAGCTGGTCATAACTTTTTCATCAACGGAATATGGAACCTTCTCTTGTGCTACACCTTGCCTACTCCACTCTAACTTAGGATTGCTTGGCGTGACACGGGCTATTGGCATATGTTTGGATTCTTATTCAGCTGGTTGTAGGATTGCTTCTGTAGATTAAGCTTTTTCTCTGAGCCTATACTTCCCGGTGGAGTTGCCTGTCTAAGTTTTTCAGTCAAGATATGCTATTTCTATTACTTTGGCACTGTTTACATAAGCAATACTGAAAGTAATTCCCACTTTTGTGTCACATAGAGAGGGAGAGCTAGTGGTAATTGTTAAGTAGCTTCATTTCTTTCCAGTTTAATGTCTTTATTTTGGGAATATAAAATACTTTGTGGTGGATGGTTTGACTCTAGCACTTCTCTGAAAAAGAGTCAATATCGCTCAGACTTCACAGAATTTCCAAGAAATTGTGATTTGCCATTTTAATGCTATCTAAGAGAAATGGTTCGACTGACATTAATATTCCAAATTGATTATTTTGTTGGGAAGCATTTACAATATTGTGGAAGTGCTAGCAGCTGGGCTAAAAAAAGGTCATCCGCAAAATCATAGATAGTCAAACTTATTGAGGGGAGAATTTTTTAAGGAGGACTGTTTGATTGTAAATGAGGTTGTTTGGTTCAATGTGGAAGAGTAACTATAAAGGAGTCACTAGTTAAGTCCTTCTTGTTAACAGAGTCCCTTGTAAAGTTAACATGGAGAAAGTGTAGGACAATGTTTCTCAACAATGCCTATTGTACATTATGGGGATAATTGGTTTGTGAAGAGATGGTGGTGGTGGATATGGTTTGTGGTGATTAGGAGAACGGCATGAATCTTTTGGGTGTGGCTAGTAAAGTTAGTGATGACACTCCTTGGATGAGGCTTTGTAAATGGATTGTTGAGCATTGGCATGATTTGATAAGTATTATCATCTGTAACAGAGTCCCTCGTAAAGTTAACATGGAGAAAGTGTAGGATGATGTTTCTCGACATTGCTTATTGTACATTATAGGGGGAATTGGTTTGTGAAGAGATGGTGGTGGTGGATATGGCTTGCGGTGATTAGGAGAACGGCATGAATCATTTGGGTTTAGCTAGTAAAGTGAGTGATGACACTCCTCAGATGAGGCTTTGTAAATGGAAGCATTGGCATGATTTGATAAGTATTATCATCTGCAACATTTCCAGATGAGATTTCATTTCTGGTTGGCATGGCAGTGCTGTTCAATACCACCTAAAACCCAATTTCCTTAAAGACGTAGAGGCAGCACCTCAGCTCCAGAATTTCTGTTTTTATGGTGGAAATACTATAAAGGTGGATGTTTGAGGAACTTTAATCAGTGGGAATGGTATCCTGTTGCTGAATTCCTTAGGGAGAGAATACAAAGTTGAACGAGATGTGGTAAAATGGCAGTCTGCTAGGAATGAATGATTTAGTCTAATCTTACCAGTGCATAATTTCTGAAATGAGTGAGAATGAAACCGTACTTGCCTTCGATTCAGGTGATCAAAGTTCATAGGATTTCCAGTTTTGCCGGGGAGGCTTTTACTGCAATACATAATGTTGAAGATTGGTTGGTTTTGGTGAGCAGGTGCATAGAGAAAATAAACACCTATAACTCCATCCCCTAGGATGCAAATCTGTTGGAATTTGATTTTGGCCTGTGTCAGGATTAGCTGGATAATAGTGAAATTGATCCAGGAGGAGCTGAAGCTGAAGGCTTTGGCAGGGGTTTGTTTTAATAAAGAGGCGAGGAAAAAAAGAGGATGCTATGATGGTTGATCCCTCTTTAGTTCATGTGGAGGCTGAGAAGTAGAAGAGAATTTGGAGAAGAGAGATTTTGTCATCATTAATGGTGGAAGTGCTTGGTATCATGGATATCCTGGGTAGAGCATGGTACATTGTTTCTCTCTAATGGTTGGTGTCGTCTCGGTGCCACTTCATTAAAATTTTGTTAGACATTCAAAACATGTGTATGTATCTATGTGTTTGCAAATGTATTTGCATTGCGGGGGCAATAATGGTTGGTGCAAATGATCTTTTCACGTGCTTTACTGACACTTTGCTTTGCTGGAAAAGTGAAGTCTCACATTTAGGAAACACGCGTATCTTTTCTTAGTGGATTAGGTTATTATTACTTATTGGTTTCTCTGATTCTTGAGCAGATAACAATAATGCCTTGGCCATAGCCAGCCTTTGGGCTCCTGTTGTTGCTGTAAGTACCCTTTTTCTAGTTTGGTTTTCTTGCCATCCAACGGAGTATAATTGCCCTCATTTCAAGAAGAAAAAAGTTTGTTCTGTTTGGAATCCTCCTAGTTTATTTTATGTCATGGAGAAAAGCTGCAGTTCGATTTTAAAGACTGGATAGTTAATTTATTTGTTTGAATATTACTGTTGATAATAGTCCCCTATATTTTTAAATTGCCAGATATATCTCATGGACATTCACATCTGGTACACTCTCTTATCTGCAATTGTTGGTGGTGTGATGGGTGCTCGTGCCCGATTAGGCGAGGTACAGTTATTTCTAAAACTAGTATTAGACTTGGCTGAGAGTAGCATAGTTTTCTAAGTTGCATATAATTTGCTTTATAGAATGGTTGGATGTTCTTTCCCTCACTAACCTCACACTGTGCATCGAAAATATTTTTGGCAGATACGCTCCATTGAAATGTTGCATAGGCGTTTTGAGTCCTTCCCTGAAGCTTTTGTTAAGAATCTCGTCTCTTCCGAAACGAAGAAGCGGTGATAATTATTCTCTGTGGATTATATACAGCATCTCTGGATTTTTCCTCACTGTCAACTTTTTTCCCCTTGTTGTTTCATAATCACGCTTGATAACTCATCTTTTGTCTTTTTTCTTTCAGGATGCCCTTTAATCGGCAGTCGCTCCAGGTTAACGATGTACTCAATGTTTAATCTTTCATCCTTTTTCTCTAATTGAATTCATGTATTCTGTTTCTCTTATTTTATGGATGTGTGTGCAGGATCCACAAGACATGAATAAAGCATATGCGGCCATGTTTTCTCCATTTTGGAACGAGATTATCAAAAGTTTACGTGAGGAAGACTATATCAGCAATAGGTAGGTATCTGAAAGGGTGCTTCTTTCTAGTGAGAAAGTAATACCTGGATTTTGTTTCGATCTATGTTTCTGCTTCCTCCTTTTCTTTTTATGTTGGTTAATGCTTGTTCAATTGGTTTCTTTGCTACAGGGAGATGGATTTGCTTTCCATTCCTAGCAACACAGGAAGTTTAAGATTAGTTCAATGGCCATTGTTTCTTTTAAGCAGCAAGGTATGTTTCTCAAGTTTACACTAGCTTTGGAGAATCCCATTCTGATATCAAATGGATGATGCTAGTCATCGACTGAACTGATTTTTTTTTTTTCCTCTCTTCTGTCTGATCTTCTCAGATCCTGTTGGCAATTGATTTGGCAGTGGACTGCAGAGACACCCAGGCTGATTTGTGGAATAGGATATGTAAAGATGAATATATGGCTTATGCTGTTCGAGAATGCTATTACAGCACAGAGAAAATATTACTCTCTCTTGTTGATGGAGAGGGTAGACTCTGGTAGGATTAAAATTTTAGATTTGTATGCTTATGTTCTAAGTCGATTTAATTATATGGTTTTCTGAAGAAACCTGACAGAGCTGAATGTGTTAATATAATGATTTAGTATCTTCTCCTGAGAAAACTTGATGTTGATAGGGTTGAGAGAATTTTTCGTGAGATCAACAACAGCATATCGGAGGAGTCGCTGCTTATTACATTGTCTCTTGAGAAACTTTCTTTAGTGGTGTCAAGATTTACTGCATTGACTGGACTGCTGGTATGCATTTTGGCACTTTTTATGTTTTCCATGATTATCTTTCTTTTTTAATGACAAATAAGATGCCCATGACATTTGACCATGTGAGCTTTCCCTTAATTATTCTATTATTTGTGTTGCAAATCCTTTTTTGCCAGACACGGAATGAAACTTCTGAAGGTGCTGCAAATGCTATATTTGAGCTATATGAGGTTGTTACACATGATTTGCTGTCAACCAACTTGAGGTATTGAGTGAGCTCACGTTTTGTTTGTCTCTTTTGATCTATATTATATCTAGGTGAGGTAAAAGATTGTTTTTGAACATGTTTCAGGGAGCAGCTGGATACATGGAATATATTGGCAAGGGCACGGAATGAGGGTAGACTATTTTCTAGGATTCAGTGGCCCAGGGATCCAGAAATTGTAAGAATCTTTGAACACAAGCAACTCCAGGACGATGCTATTCTAATTTTTGAATCAATTGTTTTTCTTGGAACAGAAGGAGCAGGCGAAACGTCTGCACCTCCTTCTCACTGTTAAAGAAACGGCGGCTAATATTCCAAAGAATCTGGAAGCGAGGAGGAGATTAGAATTTTTTACCAACTCGTTATTCATGGATATGCCATCAGCAAAGCCAGTCAATGAAATGATGCCATTCAGGTCACTCCCATGTATTTTCAGGCGGCTTTTGAGCCATTATCTTTCTTCCCTTCTTTACCCATTGTTCTCCTTGTTTTGCTTGAAACAGTGTCTTCACGCCGTACTACAGTGAGACTGTTCTATATAGTTCCTCCGAATTGCAAAAAGAGAATGAGGATGGAATATCCATTATTTTCTATCTTCAAAAGATATTTCCTGGTAACTATGATAACTAGGCTCTTCTTTTTCCTTTAAATGGGCGTTGGCCTCATATGTTATCTTCAATTATTGCATGCTTTCCTCAACTTTTATATGACGTATCATTTCTCACGTTGAGAATAAATAGCTCTGTCAACATACGATTGGTACATTGTCTTAGCCAGTCGGCATGCCATTTGTGCCGTTCAGAAAGATCTGCTCTTGTTAGAAAAATTGCATTTATTAGTTTAATAGGCCCAATTCTACTTTGCTTGTCTTTTCCTTTGATTGCCTTAACTTGATTTTTGCCACACTGTCCTTATGATACTTGTATATATCGATTAAGTAGTAGTTTGGGTTCGATGAATGGAGTTTCCATTATCTTCATTTGATTTTATGCTCCATCTTTTTGGTAGAACATAATTTGCACTCTTAGTGGCAGATTCACGAAGGATAATGGCGCATTCACTCATCATTAGTTTCAGTTAATTCTACGAGTTGAGAAGAGTATAGTTGGAACAATGTTTTCTTCTGTGGGCTGTCCAGAAGCTAGGAAAGCTTATAAATTTGTTTATTTTCTCAAATATGAAAAGAATCCTCTTGATTGACGAGCTTCTTATGATGTAGGAACTTCTCTTTTTTTCTCAGCCTGTCGAGAGTCAATTACTTTGTATTGGTCTTGATTTAGGTCTGGCGGGAGTTAGTTGGGTGCATCACGTGCTGCATATCTGACTGAATTATAGGGATAATTAATCTGCTGTAATGGTGTGGGGCTCAAATGGTGCACAGGAGTGCAGGATGGAAAAAGTGGAGAATTTTGTGTAGGATGTTCGGAGTGGTTTGTTTAATACACTGAAGCTACAAAATTGTGTGCTGTTTCTGTGTATTTTCTATTGCAGATGATGACAGGGTCGAAAGATGATTTGGGGGGTTCTGCTTGGTTTTTGTGCCTTAATTGCATGAACATTTTTTTCCTGTGCTTGGAGTGTCTTAGTTGTATATACTTGTTCAAACCTGATGTCGCATTTGTGTAGTGGAGTGTTAGCGATTTACATTTGACAGAGAAGCCAATGAGAGAAATATGGTATTTTAGATTGTTCTTCCCTTTTCATGGTGCTTTCATGCTCTTAAGATCATAAAAGATTTCAAGAACGTGTTGTTCTAAGTTGTCAATTCACCAGATTTTTTTTTTTTTTGATACTTCAGTTTCAAGATCACAAAGCTAACACGTACTTTCTCTAGATGAATGGGCAAATTTCTTGGAACGAATTGGTCGAGGCGAGTCTACTGGAGACGCAGAACTTCAGGATAGCTCAAGTGACTCTCTGGAGCTTCGATTTTGGGCTTCTTATCGTGGACAGACTTTATCGAGAACTGGTTAGGACTTCTTTATCTTTTCTGAATCTTTGGATCAAATTCATCTTAAAGTGTAAAGCATCTTTCAATGGGAAAATTTCTGATTGTTCAGTCATCATGAAACAGTGCGTGGAATGATGTATTATAGAAGGGCTTTAATGCTACAAAGTTTTCTGGAAGGAAGATCTTTGGGAGGTATGAGTGATATTTTTGCAGCAAATCCTTTTACTGTTAGGGGTGAAACATGCCTTTACTTAAGTATGACATTGTGGCTCTAGTGGTAGACTATTCTCGGGCAAACTCCCCACCAACTCAAGGTTTTGAACTGTCGCATGAGGCGCGGGCACAAGCGGATTTGAAGTTTACTTATGTGGTGTCATGCCAAATTTATGGGCAGCAGAAACAGAAAAAGGCTGCAGAAGCTGCTGATATTGCTCTTTTATTACAGAGGTAGGCCTTTTAGATTTTAATTTACAACTTTCTGCATGTCTATGGTATGTATATGGAGTTTCCTCGCTATGGGAAATTTGTTAGGATGGCTCATTCTAAAGTACCTCATACACCTGTTTAAGGGATTTGTCTAGGCATGTAGACATGTTTACCTTACGTTTAACTTAGTTGGTCGAAGAACTATTGTATAATTATGTTTCATGGAAGGGCTCAGCTACTCTGTCAATCACCAAAACCAAACCCAACCCCCCTTCTGCCCGCGGCCTCCCCAGAAGGTAGGAATATTGCATAAATATGAAGCATAAAGATTTATTGACCTGCATTTTCAGTCAATTCTTTGATTAATTTTTCTAATTAGGAATGAGGCACTCCGTGTTGCTTTCATACATGTGGAGGAAAGTGCTGGAGCTGAAGGAAAGGCCGTCTCCAAGGAATTTTACTCAAAACTTGTGAAAGCAGATGTAAATGGAAAAGACCAGGTATATGCTACTCATGTTATGTAGCTATTATACATACTATATCCTCTGAAGAGTGAGGTGATTGTCTTGCCAATTGTCTCCTAGTGCTACCCTTCTTTTGTCTTCCATGCATAACGTTTCCATCCTTTTTTCACTCGAACTGAATTCAAAAGGAAATGAATCCCCAGATGAAGAGAAAATCTCCCACTTGTGGTGGATTCACAATCCACTGCCTTGATCCACTTGGCTACATCTGCCCTTACCCCCTTGGGATTGGTTTCTGAAAATGAATTTTGGAGTACTCTAAGTAAAAATGTTAAAGAGTGTCCCTGAAGAATGTTAAGTGACAAATCAAAGAAACTTTACAGTTTCCAAAGCTGACTTTTCTCTTGTTATGTGTAATCAATATGATAAGATATGAAAAGATATTATATCCCCAAATGCGATCTTAGAAAATGGTACCTGGGTGGTTACTATTTGTTGCTAAGTTTTGGTTAGGAAAGAATCTAATTAGTTGGAGAATAAAGAACCTCATGATATCATTTGATTGAAAATTCTTTTATGTTGTGGTTCTATTTCCTTATAGGTTCTATCCATAACAGCTGGCTCCTCATTTTTCCCCCATGCAATTTGTGGTTATATGCTGCATTCTTTCTTTTGCAGGAAATATATTCCATTAAACTTCCTGGAGATCCAAAGCTAGGAGAAGGAAAACCTGAAAACCAAAATCATGCTATAATTTTCACTCGCGGTGATGCTATTCAGACTATTGACATGAATCAGGTGAAGAACAGTTTCTTGTTTATGCGAACACTTCCTCGTGCTTTTTTAATGCGATAGTCTACTCTAGTTTATATGTTCGGAGAAAGAAAATCCTGACATAAGTTTTGACAGCTGCTTCAATTTGGTAATGAGTACATTTGTAATTTGAGACAAACTTAAAAATAATGCTAGAGATACTGCATCACTTAATTCGCTAATTTTTTAAACCAATCATACTTAGCGCTATCCTGCCCAAAGCTTAATTGGATCAACTATATCATAAATAAAAGAATCTGGTCTATGCTGAATGCTAGATGGCCTTAATGACATTGAATGCTGGCAAGTGTCAATTGAAACATTTAATGATAGTAGCCTGCATGGTTCTCTTCTCTCTTTGACAAAATTGCTCTCTTCTTTTTCATAAATTTTTCCATCCTTATTATGGAAAGAACTGTTTGAGCACCTGCTTAATGAGAAGGCAGGTAATGGCACACACACTCCTCCACAAATCATCCTTTAGCATTTGCTTATAAAGTAATGGGGATAATTGCACTGTTTTTGGCTTTAGGCTGTTGATGATACAATGATTGAGCATAAATCATAGGTTACCTTCTATGGGGTAGTGAACAACTTCATATACAGAGTTGATGATGAGCAACGATCTTTATGGGCATTTTGGTGTTTTGGCAAATCTAATGTGTGGAATGTTACAAATTTCCTCGTCTAATCTACAACATCGCCATCAAAATGAATGATTGTGCTTCTGAAAGCCTTCTATTGGGACTTGAAAGGGTTGTGGGACAATGAGTGGATAGTTTTTCCATAATGGTCTTTTTGACTGCAGTTAGGATTTAAGAATATTTGGCTTAAAATTCCAGTTAAAATTATTGTATTCATCTTAATGCTTACTGTGCCTTAAAACTTAAAAATAGCAAACAGTCAATAATAATATAAGGGGAAAGATCTGAATTTTTGCTGAAATGTTTTTGTTGCACAAAGAGGGTGAAATACGTCCATGCTCCTCGAGAAACATTGTCCTCTTCTATCCAGTTAAGATCGGAATAGAATTGGGAACCGAAATAAGCATTTGTATCACTTAAAGAACTTTGGAAAAATTAACACTTAGAGATGCTACTCAACATTGCAACATCAGAGAATAAACTAATGCAGAAACTCAAAGTTGAAATGCATGAGTTGATGCTTCTCATTCATGGTCAGCAAAACAAAAGATCTCATGTTGAAGCTTATTTGATTAATAATCCGCTATCAACTCAATTTCAGAGTAAATATCCAAATTCTTCCATCTAAAAAAAATTTGCCTCTTGGATGGAGTATCTTTGCTACACAAGTGGAAAATCGCAAGAAGAATTATAGGACGTCAATGTGTACACAGTAAATGTTTTGGAGCATGTGTCTGTGGTTTTACATTGTGTAGGAAAAAGTGAGGTAATGATATTTAATCAATTGGGAAATGTTCTTTCTTTGGCTTGTCTGTATCTTTTGAATGAAGGTTGCATGTTAGAAGAACAAAATGCGCTCTAATTTAAGTCATGCCTTATTGTTTGTATATTTCTTTGGCAAATAATTCTAAGTAGATTTTAAGAGTACTTCATTTGCAGTCATTTCTAGTTTGTGCTTTGTGTATTGCATTCTTTGCTCCTTTATTTATTTCTCAAAGGGTATAGGTTCTCATCCTCTGTTTGGCTTTGGATAGATATTGATGTTAGAAAGAGTTCTATATCAATTACATGGCAAAATGTTATAATCTTCTCATGCTTCTTGTGCAGGACAATTATCTTGAGGAGGCAATGAAAATGAGAAATCTTCTTGAGGAATTTCGAGGAAATCATGGAATAAGATCTCCAACCATTCTTGGTGTTAGAGAGCATGTTTTTACAGGAAGGTTTGGCATCATTGTCATGGGATCACGTTATTCCTTTCTCTTTAATGATTGCACTCTATTATATTTGAACAACTTTTTTCCTGCAGTGTCTCATCTTTGGCATGGTTCATGTCCAACCAAGAGACTAGTTTTGTGACTCTTGGTCAACGGGTGTTAGCTTATCCATTGAAGTAAGTGGTCTGCAACCTACTATTAAACCAGTTCTCAGTACCTAGTCTGAGTTTTGTGTCGTGACCCCTTCCTGAGAAAGCAAGAGCACATGCAGACACCTTGACTCGCCATTCAAACAGCCAACGTCTTTATATAAACTCAATGGCTAATTTAGTCAACCTCATTGGAATCAGATTATGTACAAATAATTGCCCTTTGTCATAACGTTGCAGGGTCCGTATGCACTATGGACATCCAGATGTATTTGACCGTATCTTTCACATAACTAGGGGAGGTATTAGTAAGGCATCACGTATCATAAATATCAGTGAAGATATATTTGCAGGTAAATAAGTATTTAAGTTTTTTTTCTTGTGCTGACTAGTTTATATTTGTTAAGTGATAAGTGGCCTTCAACTATGGGTGTTTGCTGGCTGACAGCATAAGTAAAGCTAATTGAACTCCCTTGTTTAGAAATAAATCTCAATTTAAGAATTTGACTTATTATGTTATTAAATTAATGGTAAATATTGTAACCAAATTTTGGCTTGAACCTTAGAGGTCTCTCTCTCTCTCTCTCTCTCTCTCTCTCTCTCTCTCTCTCGATAATTCTGGTCTTTATTAATTAGGTGTGAGATTTTGGTGGGACTACTACTAACTATTCTATAAGCTTAACCTACTAGATGAATGCGTGATTTAATATTTAATTATCTATCGCTCCCCTCATGCTTAATTTGGTTTTTTGCTTAATACTAAGCGTGGACATATTTAATTGGGGAGGCAAATGAGGCTGAAAAAATTTGAACTCAGGACCTCTAGCTCTAATACCATGTGAGATTTTGGTGAGACTATTGTCAATTGTTTTAAAAGCTTAAGTTGTTAGGTAAATGCATTGTTTAATATTTGATTATTCTATCAAATTGAGAGATTCCACTCTACTTGGAAGAAAGGTTCTGCAATGACAGCAAAATTTTCTACCTTGGGACTTGGGTGATACATGCATTTCTTCGTAAAATGCGTGAATATAACTTCAAGATTCCTCCTTCCATCTTTTGGATTATTTGGGAAGAGTGAAATAGCGAAAGCTATGTTATTACTCTAATATATGAATATTCCCTTCATCTTCTGCCTGATGGGCGTGATTTGTATGATCTTCACTCTTTCTTTGATTCTGTAGACCTGTTTCCATTTTCCTATTTTTGTTCGGTCGGTATGCAAAAGATAACCTCCAGGTATTACCTTAGATGTCAAGACTTCATTGACCTGCATATTGAGAAGCTTAAGGTCTTTTTGAAGTCTATGCTAGTGTAGTCCCCTGAGATTCCACTGCATGGTCAGTGTGCCTTGTTCTTACACTGTGCGAGGAGGGATTGCAAGTATGTAAGGGACAAAGAAGGTGCAAGACAATCTTCAATACCTACTTCATGTTGAAAAATAAAGGATGTTGCTTCCCAAATACTCTTAATGTTGTCGGACTTATTTTTCTGAGCATAGATAATCTTCAGATATGTTTGTATGAAAGTATATTGTTTAACTCTTTGGATAAACACAACTCACTTCCAAATTTGTCTCATCTTGGTGTAATGAAATACTGCAGGGTTCAATTCTACACTGAGGCAGGGCAATATCACACACCATGAGTACATTCAGGTTTTCATATAGGAACAATCTCTATCTCTACTGAGAAGATTGTAAAAATTTTTGGGAGTAACCTTCCTGCTTATGTCTTATGTAGGTGGGAAAGGGCAGGGATGTTGGCTTAAATCAGATTGCCCTGTTTGAAGGAAAAGTAGCTGGTGGCAATGGAGAACAAGTTCTTAGCAGAGATGTGTACCGCCTTGGACAACTCTTTGACTTCTTTAGAATGCTTTCGTTCTTCTTCACCACTGTTGGTTATTATGTTTGCACAATGGTATGATTTATTTAGTCATTAAATTCTCTTAACAGTGACTGTACAATAATACTATTTTTCTGAAAGTGGTGTTTAACTTTGTTTCAATACAGATGACAGTCCTTACAATATATATTTTCTTATATGGGAGGGTTTACCTGGTAAGATGGCTATCTTCAATCTTTCTTTCACATTGAATTAATCATTTGTACCATTTAAATTTGAAGATTGGGAGTGTCTTGCATTTTTTATGAATTTCTGGTAAGTCACTCTATATGTTGCTGCTTTATGCAAGTCCTAGTGCACAGCAATATGAACAATGAAGTTCAGATTTTGGAGTATCATGGAAACTGTGTGTGAAACTTGCCATGTCTTAATAGTGCTGGAACGTTTAGTTACAGTACTTACAGAAGATTGTCTTGTAATTACATTTTTGCTTGTTCTTTCAAATCTGTGGTTGGCATGAGTAACCAGTGAGCATAAATAAGACTTGGAAGGGCAGTATAAGTAAAACATACATGTAGATATACTTCTGTGTGTCAAATTATCCCAGTTGGTGTATCAGTGCAATGTCTTTTAGAGTGTTGGTTAGTTGATGCTTTTTGTTTTTGGCTATCTACTTCTCAAATAGCATATGAATAAAATGTCTTTTTGACTGTTTACTTATTGGATCTTTTTCACTGTGTCACTTATTTCAGGCATTCTCTGGACTTGATGAAGGGATCTCAACGCAGGCCAAAATTTTGGGAAATACAGCCTTAAATGCAGTTCTGAATGCACAGTTCTTGGTTCAAATTGGAGTTTTTACTGCCGTTCCCATGATTATGGGCTTTATCCTTGAGCAGGGGTTACTGAAGGTCAGGCAGTACATTTCGCTTGTCTTTATCCCATTCGTTTTGTCTGCCTCAGCGAACTTTATTTTTCATGTTTAATGAGAGTTGATCAACTTGTGATTTTTACTGCATTGCGAATTTAAAGTGAATGTGTGTGTGTGTGTGTGTGTGTGTGTGTAAGAGAGAGAGAGAGAGTGGGTGGGAGGGAGTTTGTCATATTGAGTAGTTTTATCATGATGCAAAGGGAGGGAGGGAGGGAGTTTGTAATTTTTAGTAGCAGACAGGATCCTATGCCATGCTTTAACAATCTGTTGATTTTCACACTTGTCAACAAGATATGACATATAATTCCCCTTTTTTGTTTATGTGCAGGCTGTTTTCAGTTTCATCACGATGCAACTCCAGCTGTGTTCGGTGTTCTTTACTTTCTCATTGGGAACCAGAACTCATTATTTTGGACGAACTATTCTTCATGGAGGTGCAAAGGTAGGAGCCTAAGTCCAAGTTGAAGCTGCATACTTCTCTTAGGGCTGATCTCTGAACTTATATTGCCCTTGTGCTTTATGATTGTTTACCTTTATTTCTTTGATTTGGATCAACAGTACAAAGCAACTGGGAGAGGCTTTGTTGTACGTCACATCAAGTTTGCTGAAAATTACAGGCTTTACTCAAGGAGCCACTTCGTTAAAGCGTGAGTTACATGTTGCATTGGAAGAATTGTTTTGTTTAGGGCTTTCCCCTTTCTGTTCATCTTCCCATGTGCAGATTTTTTAGGTTGTGCATTTTCTTGTCTGTTTTTCTGTTCCATATTGCATATTATATAAACAGTTCAAATTGTCAGTCGATGCTCATGTGATTTTTTTATTTGCTTTGAGTACAGGCTTGAAGTGGCACTACTACTAATAGTGTATATCGCATATGGGTATACAGAAGGAGGCGCTGTTTCTTTTGTTTTACTAACTCTCAGTAGTTGGTTCCTTGTCATCTCATGGCTCTTTGCTCCTTACATCTTCAATCCCTCAGGTTTTGAGTGGCAAAAGTAAGACCAGCTGTTCTTTACCATTGATCTGTCTAGTTCAAATTTCAATAATTTTGTATTAACCTACCTGTGACTTCTGAGTCTTTTCTTGACTGGATGACAAGATGCTGTATTTTCTTTGAGCACATACTTAATCTCTTTTGATGATCAGGACTGTTGAGGACTTTGATGATTGGACCAACTGGCTTCTATATAAAGGTGGAGTAGGGGTGAAGGGAGAAAATAGCTGGGAATTTTGGTGGGAAGAAGAACAGGCATGTACTACTTGCTTTCTGGTTGCCATTTTTCCTTGTAGACCAAAAAAAAAAAAAGTTTTGTTGCATGGTAATAGGTTTGGAATAAATACTGTCGGTTAATGGCTTCAGACTTGCTTTTCCTTGTTTTCCCTTATCTACCTGCTGCCCCTCTACTTCGTCCTCTTCTTTTGCTTTTTCTGAATTTGGCAATGGTAATCTCAGAGACAGATGCCGGATTTACGATTTTCTTTAATTTTCCCAGAATTTTTATGAACTTTTACATGATTCACAGTCTATATGAATATACGTCAATATTTCTTGTCAATGTCACTTTTTCCTTGATGCATGGTTCCCTAATTCATCTCCTCTCTTATTTTAAAACACTCCCTGGTTTTGCAGGTGCATATCCATACATTCAGGGGTCGTATATTGGAAACTATATTAAGCATAAGGTTCTTTATGTTCCAATATGGCATTGTATACAAACTCGATCTCACTGGGAAGAATACATCCCTTGCGGTAAACTTCTTGGCCTCTTGTCTCATGACAATTCGCTGTTCTCTTTGTTAATTTCACCTTGATTTTTATCAAAGTGCCAGTCTCACTTTTGGAGACAATTCTTGTCATAAAGCTGCACTTAGGTTTGTATGAAGGCTGTATTAGTCTGTTTAACCTATCCTTCGGGCATTGAAGTTTTTGCTAGGATCTAGGAAATAAATTCTAGTATTTGAAGTGGCCTTGTTTCACACCTTATTTGCAATGTAACGTGTACATTCATGGTTTAATGAATTCAGCATTTACACTGCAATCATTTTGAGACTATTACAGCCAGTCCTTGTGTAATGCACTATTAAAACCAAAGAGAGAGATCATCCAATCCTGGTGACATGAAAACGGATTTCGTGTGCTGTGCTTGATGGATTTTCAACTTGTTATATAATTGTTATTTCTAGTGGTAAACAGACAGGCCCACTACATATATATCATGCATATTCCTTAACACACATCCTCTCGGGTGATTCGGACTTTATGCATGAAGCATCGGATGTGGATGTAACCATACACGAGCATAATAAGTAGAATAACAGCAAGATAATAATTAGAGAGAGTTTTCAAACTCATCATGTTGACTCTGAGCAATGTTAGATTCATATACGGGGCATAGTGTGGGTGACATGGTGGATATAATTGACATTATTTTTTTTTTGGTAAAGGATATAATTGACATTATTTATCCACATTATAAATGAAATTTTCAAGAATTTCCTAAAGTTGCTAAGGCATGTTTAAGATGATGTGAACCTTCAGGTTTCCATTGGTTCCAATCAATTTTTCTGTGTTACATTGTAAAGATAATTCGATCTAGATTGAGAATTTAATTGATTTCACAATGCCCATTGAGAAACATGACTTAGCATGGCTGTCTACTTTATATCATAGCAGTTGCTTTTGATCGCAGATTTATGGCTTCTCCTGGATAGTACTGGCTGCCATTGTCATGATATTCAAGGTGCAGATTCATATTTCCATTTGCATCCCTCCCCTGCTATGGTTGGCTTTTGTCAGAAATTTTAACCAGTACTATTTGTGGTTTCTTTTTGCTGTGCAGATTTATACTTTTAGCCCAAAAAAATCTACCAACTTCCATCTATTTATGCGACTTATTCAAGGAGTCGCATCATTGGGACTTATTGCAGCCCTCTGCCTTGTTGTCAAGTTTACTGATCTGACAATAGTTGACTTGTTTGCAAGTGTTCTTGCATTTATTCCTACCGGCTGGGGCATGCTTTGTGTAAGCACTTAAGATTAAAACCAAACTATCTATGTTGTAAGTTCTTGTTATTAAACGTGTCACTGCTTGACATTTTTAAACTCTCTGTTTGAACTGATACAGCTGGCAATTACATGGAAGAAGGTAGTTTGGACCCTGGGATTATGGGAGTCGGTAAGGGAGTTTGCCAGAATGTATGATGCCGGGATGGGGATGATCATCTTTGCTCCAGTAGCTTTTTTGTCGTGGTTCCCATTTATGACCACTTTCCAATCTCGTCTTCTCTTCAACCAAGCATTTAGTCGTGGCCTTGAGATCTCTCTGATCCTTGCTGGTAATAAAGCCAACGTTGAAGTCTAAACTTGTAGTCACCAAGGTATGCTGAATCTGTTGTACGGTAGAGCCTTGTAAGTCAGATAGATTCCCTAGTTGTTCTTCTATTTTCCCCTTTTCCTCTTGCTTCTATAGTTATTCAGAGTAAATATGTCTGTACATGCTCATACTGGAGAGAGAAATGTATAATGCTAGGAACATTGTTGTGGTTGTCTCAATCTTTGAAGTACTCAGGACTTACATTTTTTGAACTCTGATGTTCTCAAGTCTCTCTCAGTTGGAAGGGAGCCGTAGAACAGTCAGCTCCATTTTCGCCACACTGATGAGGATATTGGTTTAGAGCCTCTGTAAATCTGAAATGTTTGGGTTGATGGTTCCTGTCCGATTAATGCATTCCCAATGGTATTTTCTGAATTTGCAAGCCACGCACTTGATGATGTTAAATGTATACTCGGTGAAGAGGAGTGCTAATTCAAGGTAAAAACTCCACATTCTGCTGTCTACTGTGCTCTGCATCTTGCATCATTGATTGCTTGCAGAAGAGCCCATTTGAGATGGTTTAGCCCCCACCAGGGTGGGGCTTTTGTATCATCCCGCGAGTTGGAATGGAATTTACCGTGCTGGGCCCAAGGATCATGGCGGCATGTTTCCCTAATATTTAGTAAATAATTAGAAAACAAGGAATGTGGCCTTACCTAGTGTAAATGTAACTGTCCAATCAGCTTGCTGCAGAAAACCATGAAGAGAGTGGATTTTGGGACTGAATTTAGGCTCTGGTTGACGATTCTTGGGCCGCAGCCACACTTGTAAACTTGTGCCTGAGAACAATTTCTTCATCCGATTATTAGTTATTAGTGATGACGTTCCCTAGTATTACGAAGAAACCATCTTTTTACCACAGAAGCCCCTCTGGTGACTCTGGCATTCTTCGCAGCACGTTTTGTTTAGACGCATGCAGGCTTACAGCTTCATGGAACGTTTTCGGACTGGAAAGTACGTTTTGATCTTTCTTGTTAGACAGCCTAGTTAGGCATGGCAGCTTGAGGGGCCAATAGAAATTGTTGGGTCATACACCAAGTGCTCACAACTACAGTCTCGTGTACTTCAGGTGTCAACAATGCGGGTCCGAAACGAAATGCCTTTGTTATTTAATGGCGTGGGACTTAAACAGGAGATTGTTGAAACAGAAATGCCGACACATCTTTTGCCTAAATGATGTAACAAAGCCGAGCCACTTAGCCTTCCTTCTTTTCTGACTGCTCAATCCTCACCCGCAAAATTGCATCATTTAAGGACAGAAACTACACTAAAATCCCACTTATCCCAAGCTCTGCTCCATTTAGGGACAAAGTATTGCACATACAAATTTACCAAATAATCAAAATAGAGCTCACTGCACATCTCGAATTCAATTGGTGAGGATTAGAATGTATGGGAACTCGCGAATATAATGAAGGACTTATAAAGTAAGGAATCGCATGGGTAAAGCCAATCTCAGCAGCCGTATTACAGAGGTCAGCTACCGCTCTTAGTGCTGCCTTTTGTATGGCAAGCTACGCCACAAATCTCACTCACCATCTATTCATGAATGATAAGGTTATTGATACCCGTACCCGTTGCCTTTTATTATTCCAAAGCCAGATCACCTTGAATGTCCTAACATATGCCTCTTATTTAGTAGGGTAAAAATCTCCATATGGAAAGGATTTGTGCATTGCACAGCATCGGTTAATCCCATCTTTCTTAGATAAGAATCAATACGATCTTTATAAGGTTCCTAGGTTCCTTCTCCGAATGAAATTCAATAGGATCCAGAGAAACCATGTCTTCATCCATAGGATCCCAAGTACCTAGATCAATCCACAGTTCAATTCGATCTGAACTACTCATTTTCAAATAATATCCACATTGGTCACAAATATTCATTTTAAACTTCAAAAGTTTCTTATAATTTAATCCATACAACTTCACTCGTCTTTGGCCTATTCCTGAAAAGCAGTCTCACTGATACTAACCAATCCCGCAACCAGACGAGTCCCAAAATATCCTAAACTGAGAAAATGTACAATTATTTAAATACTGACCAGTTAACTAACATTGTAAGAAAGCACCACTCACTGGAGATCTTGGGGCAGCTGGACATTAGTTAGAATCCTCCATGCTCAAGAGATATGAGCAAGGGAGACTAAAGCCTACAAAGCTAGAAAGCAGTTGAGCTATACAGATTGCTGAATAGCTTCGCTTGAATTCCTTGTCCCGTTCATCAATGGCCCATCACTTGTGGCAGAGTCGCCAATTGAAGATGGCTGATCTAGTTCGGATATGGTTGACGAAGTCAAGTGCTCAGGATGGTCAAATTTACAAGCAGGACCAAACTTGCAAATGCCATAGCGGCTGTAATATAAGCAGACGTTCTGATCCTGGATATAAACATATAGTCACATTTAGCGGGAAAAGAATGGAAATGGCTGCAATCAAGCGGACAATTCACTTGTCCTTTTACTTTCTCTTTTGCCCAGAAACTTCTGAATTCGCAAGTTATCACAGAAAAATGTCTTCATACCTTATTGATCCTGGAAATTAGAGCTTCCCTGACTTCAAAATAATATAATTATAAAAAAGATCCAAGAAATTCCTTATGGCATTTATCTGCCGATGTTTTACAATATGGAGCACCTAAAAAGATCCACCATAGAGAAGACAAATACTGGCACTAGATGGGCTTTGAGCGTGCATATCAAATGGTTTTCTTTCATCTTTTTCCGTGAGAGAGCGATAACAAAGATATAAGACTTAAAAGAAAAAGTGGGAAACCATTACCGGTCTCAATGGAAGGCCCTTGTCACTCAGCACAACTGGAGGTGACTTTGAGATTCGATCCTTCGGATGGTGATATTTGCAGTTAGACTTGAACTTACAATCCCCAGTTTTCAGAAAGTAACTGCAGTCAGGTTGGCCAGGTCGTTCTGGAAATTCATCGATCACCATCTGATGATGGGGATAGATATGGATATCAGTCACAGGGTGCTTCATGATATATGCCGAAGGAGGGCGCACAACTGGTCCCGGTTGATTGACAGGAAACTTGACAAGCCACGAGCAAATATGAAACAAAATAAATGAGAGAAGAAGCACTCTGTTTGACCAATGTCCAACACAAGCAAACCTCACAGAGACAATACTCAGCACAACCACGCTATTCCTCCACCTAATTTACCTAAATAGCCTAACATCATGAGAACTGAGCAACACACAAATAGAAGAGCCATATGTTGACTAGATATACAAATTTCGCCAAACTCAAAATCTACCATTAGAGCCTTCTTTCATGGGAATTACATCTCTTTCTGTCACATTGGCTATGTTTGCTACAGTGTCCATGCTATATATTTTTATGCTATGAATGCACAACTTTGTTTTATAATTTTTAACATACACGCCAAGACTGGAAAGTTTTGATTCTATGAGGTGCTTAGAATGGAATATCTATGTGTGAAATCTATTTATGGAATGCTTACATTGGGATTTTCAGAGTTAGACAAATGATAAATGGCTTTAGGATCATGTATCTCTAGCAACGTCTTCCACTAAAAATTATGATGTGTAAAGGGGAGCGGTTTGGAGTTAGAATGGTTTGGTAATTAGGTGCTTACATGCACATGTCAAATCTTGAGCAGAGGGTGCTTCTAAAATGGGGTGATTCTAGTACTAACCATGTATAATCATTACATTTTTTGCTATCAAGTCGTAGTAATTACATGGTCCGGGAGCATTACTACTCATGATTTTCAACCACTAAAAATTAGGAAACAAGGCAGTCAATGAATAACACTCATTGCCATTAATGGTTGAGAGATATTGGGAACAATCTTCCAGATATTGGCTTTGTAATTGATTGATAAACATCTCACATGGATACCAACAGAATCTTTAAATAGTCAGGTAGCAAATTAAAATTTAATTTTCATAGCACAAGACGGAAGTTCAACAACCACTTGAGTTGGGCCAGTTAATGGATTCTCTTGATGTGTGCATTGCTATGTTTTAGCATAATTCAAGCCCTCCCCACCCCCCTTCCATGGATGCTAAGGATCCAGACCTGAATTGCTATTACCAATAGACATGAGGGCCAGATGAAACTAAAGAACTCACGATAACAAAGGGCATACTTGTATGGATAAGTTCTGGTTTTGTTTAACGTATCCTTGTGCTTTTATTTCTGATGGAGGGAAAACCTTCCTCAAAATGATTACTCTCCACATGGCCAAGTTACGGCCCATGTAAAAATTTAACTATGAAAGCTCTGGCCCCCATATCTTAGAAATTTGAGAAAATAATCCACCAACAAAATGGTCATTCCCTCTAAAGCCATGCCTTTTTCCGTAGGGACTTGCAAGTTAAATATACCATTCGTAATACCGTTTAACATTTACCTGATAACCGTTCCATTCTGCATTGTGCGATGACACCGCATGGGTTGGAGAATACATCACAGGCACAAATGGCGCAGCATCGTTCAACGTTCCTGGTGATGACCATGAAGCCACCGGAAATTGTGATGCACTTTGCAGTGAAGCAGACCCCCCATTACCATATTCTGAAGGAGGGTCACCGCCTCCAGCAGAGGGTTCAGGATGATTATACCTGCAATTAGCTGCATACTTGCAGGATCCAGTACGCATGTAAAACGGACATTCTTTCTCTCCCTGTGTAGAGAAAATATCTAGTCAATATTTTCAGGTAGATGGCTTAATTAGACTATGATGAGATTAACAAACTCTTAATTGTGGTTTACAGAGATATAGATTGAGTGTTATATGGATGCTATAGCATACCGGTCTGATGGGCAGGCCCAAAAAGTTGAGCCCTTGATAGGGGGGTACAAACGTTTTTGGTCTGGAATGGTTGAATCTACAAGCTTTGCCAAATTTACAACCTCCTTTATTTAAGTAGTACTGCAACCAACACTCATGAAGAGTTAAAACATTGCATGAACTGTTAATACAGGAGAAAGGAAACCATCATACAGGAAAACTGTCCTTTATTGTAAACTGTTAAGGGATCAATAACCCGTACAATGTGATGCGAGCCTCAAATTCAGAATGGATACACAAATCAGTAGCAGATTAGCTACCGATTGTCATGATTCGTTCAACTTAGTTAAGAATGTATGAAAAGTTTGAGCATGTAAAATACCATGTCTAGCTGCAGTTTACACTATCTTTTGCCAAATGATAGTGCAGAGATCCTAACCAAATTGCATTTGACAGAGCATATTAGAATATAGTTACTGTTTCCTACTTATCCATGATAACGATTTATCTAACCCCAAACCATTAGAGGATATTGGGGATAGTATGTAATCTCCAATAAGCTATAGTTGGGAGAACAACCAACATCGTTAGCAAATATAGAGTGGTGTAAGTATATGATCTGAGGACTCAATAGAAGTTATATTAAGTTGGAAATCAATCTCTACTCTCCTCTGCGGTACTTGTGGAAAGCCAAAAGCTGGTGAGCTTCACAATAATTGCCTTGGCAACAGTTATGTCAGAATGATAAATTAACAACCCAACAACATTAGCCCCAGAAAGTTTCACCGAAAACTTCATGGAGATTCAACATGCTATTAAAGTAAGCAATCAAATTCATTATTCCACCAGAACAGCTTTCTAAGAGTAGGCAACATCAGTTGTTCAATATCTGGTCCTAAGAAATTCAAGACTGCAAAGATTTTTTGCTGATGGACCTCGACAGTCAAAAGTAATTAAAAGCAGCCTTCCATGGTATTGATACAGGATTAGACAGACTGAACGGGCCGTCGAATTTTTTAGCTCAAAATCGCAAATGCACACAATATTCAAAGGTACTGAGAATAACCTTGCATTCTGTCTGTCCCACCCTCTCTTTTGGTTCTTCCTTTTCCTTCATCTTATCCTTCGCAACCTTCATGGTAAATCGATCCAAAACACGAAAGTCAAAACGCGAACAAACATAAGCCTTCAAACATGTCACATTATCTTGATGACCAGATTTCCAAGCACCCCAAGCGTCATTTCTTCTCCGAATGACATGAACTCCCCTCCTAAGTGGAAAACACTTAAGTTCACGAAAACACTATGCTATGCCGTGGGCAAAAACATAAGATTTAAATGCCATAAGCAAGCATAAACCTCCATCCAACAACTTCCACCTTAATAGAGCCATGGAACCATCATCCAAACAAGACGTACACTATACCCATCGACACCACTTTCAGATACAAACGATAAAACGGCTCGAACAGCTCCTGCTCGGTTCAAGTCGCGAGCTTTATTCGACGAATGCCGCATAAAACAATGCAAATCCCTCGCCGACGCACCTGATTCTTCCGTCGCACCGGGTGATTGAACTTGCAATTGGATCCAAATTTACAAGTTCCCGTCTTGATATAATACGAGCAGTCCTCCGCCTCGGGCCTCACCGGATACTTATTAACCTTCCTCCTCTCTTCCCTCTTCTCGTCGTCGCTCTCGCTATCTCCGTCCTCGCCCTCCTCCCCGCCGTCGCTCTCTCCCCCGCTCTTCCCCGCCGCCGCCGCCGCCGCCGCCGCCGCCGCCGTCCTCCGACCCGGGAGCGCCCGTCCCCTCCTCGGCCGCCCCTCCGCCTCCTCCGTCGCCGTCGCCGCCGCCGCCTCCTTCTTCCTCGACCAACGGTTCCGACGCTCCCCCCACGTCGAGGCGCCAGAGCTCCTCCGCCGCCCGATCGGGATCGGAGGGCGGGGGATCGGGCTCGGCTGCCGGTTGAGGGGGCGCGTCGGGGCACGCGCCGTCGCCGTCGCCGGCGCCGGCGCCGCCGTGGTCGGGGGTAGTGGCCATGGTGGGTCCGTCAGCGGTCGCCTTGCCACCTAAGAAGCGACTAAACAGGGTGATCATTCGAAGCACATTTCGAAGCTCCAATTCAATCCCCACCCACCCACCCACCCACCCCAAGCTCCCGCGTGCAGACACAGCACAAGACGAAGAAGAAGGAGAAGAAAGGTTTTTTGATACAAAAGATGAAGAAAGTCAGAGAGAGAGAGAATGAAGGAGAAGCAAAAAGGTGTTTCCTTTAAAGCAGGTACGTGTACCTGGGAACAGTATTTTTTTTTTCTTTTATTTTTTTTATTTTTTTTATTAAAATTTTAGTGCAAATCTGTATTTATACAGTAATTCTACAATTTCTTATCCATTCATTTTATCCATTTTCTTTATTTTGTGTATTTGTGTATATGCAGAGGCGTATTTCATGCGGCGCATACGTACCGCGTACATGTATGTAATCCCGAATTAGGAGCTGGAGGAGTTTCATGAGTGAAAAGGGTCTAGGGTTTTAGTGTCTCGATGGAGAAATGTTAGGAGGTGACCTCGATCTATTTATTGGAAGACGGGGCTTATTAATTTCGGGACCATCGCATTTATTTGATCTTGAAACGGAGATTTTCTGCTCCAATAACCCTGGATTGGCATTGATGATCGAGGACCTAAGCTCGTCACAAGTATTAATGATAATCGATCGGCATCTTGGATTTTTGCTAATGGGTGGTGGTCCATATGAAATGGTCTCTCATTGGGTACTTTTCGTGAAGCATAGTAGTTTCAATTTATTTGATCTTGAAACGGAAATTTTCTGCTCCGATAACCATGGATTGGCTTTGATGATCGAGGATCTAAGCTCGTCGCAAGTATTAATGATAATTTATCAGCATCTTGAATTTTCGCTAATGGGTTGCTGTCCATATGAAATGGTTTCTCACTGGGTCGTCATGATGCGTGACTAAAGTGGGGAGCCGTGAGAGGTGGATCCCTGATCCCTGCGCTAGCACCCTCGTAGTTTACGCATAATTGTTGTGTTAGCCGCAAGGCGGTTCCACGGTCATCAAAAAAAAAAAAAAAAGGAAAGTATTTCCGGATTAACATTTCCACCATCATGGACACCACCGGTCCACAGGTACAACTTTCATCTTCTAACCTAATAACCATCACCTGTGATTTGAAACTTGATGGTGACCAAGCTTCAAATCTTGAAATGAGCTAATTCTTTAACCCAAAAAAGAAAGATAAAATCGAGTCGTCCTACACTCATTTATCTCAAGTTTATCGTCGGATTCAACAGATACGACATAAGGCTAACCGATCCTAGTAGGTGACATAAGGCTAACCGATCCTAATAGGTAAAATACATGGAGTTGGTATGAGCCGAAACACGAGTATCAAACTTCCAAGATCAAACATGTGTTCGACTGAACAAGCCACATGCAACGATACCATCCTTTAGGCCCAACGGTTATAGCTCTGCATTACCATTACTTCAGCCCGAGATGGCCTGCCTACTCCTCAGTGATCACTACTCAGTAAAGCAAACGCCTATTCCTCAGTGATCACTAGTCAGTCAAGCAAATGTGTACAGATCCCGTGATACCACCCAACACAGACGAGTCGTGCCGTGCCTAAGCCTACCAGGTGAGGCGTGAGAAGCAACCTAAGAGGAATTCGAACCCCTTCATCTCGTCAAATGAAGAACCGATGTAGTAGGGCTACAATCATTCTCGAAAAGTAAAAAGACCGCGCTGAGATGCCCAAAGCTCTTCAAAAGGGCTGTAGCCTAGATTGCTGAATCTGGACCACAGAGTATATTCTTCATGATGTGCACCATTCATCAAGCATGTTGAGGGATCTTTCTAGCTACAAGCAATGTGACCCCAATCTAACTCAACATTAAGCAAGCTTGAGCCCGGACGGCATGCTAATCATGAATCTTTCTAGTACCAACAATGTCTTCCGATCCAGATTTTTCATCAAATGATACTGAGAATGGGAGCTTCATGCCCCAAGCAGACAGATTCTCTCCCAGCCATCCTCCACCAACTAAAGCAAAAGATGCCAGTGCCATTTGGGATGCCATGAGATCAGAAAGCGCATCACCACTTTTCCGCAGTTCCTATCTAAACAGTTCAATTAACAAGCAACGACCCTAGCGTACATTGAAGAGCCTCTGAGCAGTGAGCAGAGTCCAGAAGCCATTAGGTATGAGTCAAACAAAACGATACAGTGAATTCCAAATCTGCCAATTGACATTAATGATTGGTTAGTACAAAACTTGACCGAAATGTAAATGCTGATGGGCCATTGCAGGTATGATAGCATGACTATGGACATTACAATCCTAATATTAAATTTCAGTCTGACAAATGCCTGCACCATGCTTCTGAAAATAAATGCACCATCGATCTAATAGATGCGCATCCGAGGAATGCACGAAACATCATAACCTTAAGTTGAAACCTTGGCTCTACACAGAATCTGATATGGCTTCTGAAAGCTCAAGGGAGACAGGGCAATGGTCGCTTCCATAAAAACCTGCATTGTGCTCAAGATCTTAGCATGAGGTTGAAGCTGCAGGAGAGATTAACTGAAGAAGAAGAAGAAGAAGAGGATAGAAGAGTATAAAACCACTCATATCTTCATCAGAAACTACTGATACCTTCATTAGGGAAAAGTCAAGTCTCACTTTATAATTGGAATAGACAGACAAATAGACCTTTAGGCCTCAGTCTATGGAGGAAAGGAATGCAACTTATACAAATTCTATATATGTACATTTGTTGCATTTCCAGACATAAATTCTGCATGGAATTTCCCACCAGAACCGAAATTACAAAAGTAAAATTATTTTAAAGGATTTGAATAAGCAGACCATGTGAAAGCAATGTACTTCCCACTCACACATATTAACCCACCAGAAACTGTTTTTTTTTTTGTTCTTTTTTAAATAGAAAATTACACATCTTTACTAGTTTAGATTGTATATAACAAGCTATAGAAGACAGGCAAAACATAAAACGAGCCGAACCTTCCAATTCAATCCCTCGCCCGTGCATCTCACATGATTTGATCCTATCTTTGAACTTCTCTGAAACTATAAAATAATCGATTCTCATTCTTTTTCCTCTATACCTGCAAAAGAAACAGCCATTCGTCACCTTGTGGCATAACTGACAAAATCTTCGATACGATCAATCACTCCTTTTGATTAAGCAGATATGAAGAACTCAGTATTGCTTCATCATATACACGTGCATGCAAGGATAGGTTGCTTCACATACTTCCCAATAGGATTTCCAGACCATGAAAAGCCGCACTCCATATCCTTATCTTTGTGCAGGTATCGGTATGCATCTATGAGTTTTCCCCTAAAGCATAATTCAAATAAAAGCAACTAGAGTTAAAAGAAGTATTGACAACACAAAAATTTCTGAGAACCAATAAACCCAAATCATATAAATAACATACTCCTTTAGTATGGCTCCAAAGCGCTTTCTCTCAGCCAAGGTAAATCCAGGCTGTCCACAGTCCTGGGAGTGCAAACGAAGTTCAAAGTCACAAAGAAACGATGAATACTCCATTAAAGACAACAAACTACCTACTTTCGGTAAACTTAGCATATATAGAGAGTGTAAGATGTTTTCATGGTATTTCCAAGTAAAAAAGGATTCTAAATTAAAGAGTCTGAAGATGGCAAGCATATTACTTATGGTTAAGGTCCATAACATCTCCGAGAATCCAGGCTAGCTACAAGGCAATTCCCTTAGATCTTAGAATATTACATATCTGAGGTTTTAACATCTCTTGTAGATATTTATGCACATGATCAAATGGAAGGCAAAACACAAGTCTTAAATTCATTTCAAGGTGAAAATACCAAAATGCTACTTTAAGTGAGTCCATCTCTTTTGAAGTCAAATCCTTTTGGAGTTTCCCATTGCTAAATTCCACATGCATTATTCATATTATGGCAAGAGAAGCCAGTCCAAAAGCCAAAGTGTTAAGGCAAACAAGTGAAAAGTTTATTCCATTTAGGCTATATTTATTTTATGGAAAATGAATGATTTGCAAAACATTTTCCTAAATATGATAGCTTGTATCATTTGAAATAATTAGCCAATGAAAAATGTTTTCATTATTGATGACAATTATTTTCGTGGACGATAAAAATATTTTTTGCTCATTCATTTTTGTAGTGATATAAGAGATCATTTTTAGGAAAATATTTTCCAAATCATTTATTTTCCGTGAAACAAACAGAGCTTTATTCACACTAACTTCAGATGACAAAATTGTCACACACAACCAAGGAAATGACACTCCAGTTCATAGCAGCAACAGTCTATATAGTTATTGAAAACCTTCTGTTACAACAAAACAGTAAAGTAAGCAATTAGTCACCCAACAAAAAGACACATCTGGGTGAACAAAATAAATGATTCAGTGAGCAGTCCCTGCTCAATTCTACCCAATTGAAGTCTCATACCGTAAAGCCAAAAAGATGAATAAGCAAAGAATGATATCTAAACATTGCTAACATCCAGAAAATCCAATTGCACACAGATATTACCTCTGGATTAGGAGGGACATAACCATTTTGTTTTGCAGCGCTAAAGAACTCTGGATGAGTTACGTCAATCTCTTCATGGCTGCAGATGATAAATAAGAAGCCATTACTTGCATGATTAACTGCACAAAGTGCCATGTCATCATATTGCAAACAAGTTTGTTTAGAACCTTCAAAAGCAAGCTTAGGGCTAAGAAAGTTAAACCAAGCATACCACATAATATAACCTGGTAATACAGAAGTTTTCTTAAGTCAATGCAAAACTTGCAGTAGTTTACAGTAGAAGGTTCGACCTTAATTTAAGTAATAGTCAAAGACCATCTAAGCTAAAAACCATAGGCAGGTCAATGTTTGCAAACAAAAACCAGCCATCGACAGACCATCTGGCACCATAGCATGTGCTATCCTCAGGGTTGAACTTTTTGCAGACGCATTTATGAAATTTCACAGGCCATAGCAACTTCAATGTATGAATATGGAAAGAAAAAAACGCAAGAAAAGGGATAACGCAGCAAGATGGAATGACATAGTGATCGACAACTAAAATAGTACCAAGACAAAGTCAAAGGAAAAGAATAAGAAACGAGACGGCCTCACCTCACATTAAGATCACCACACCAAATCAAGGGCTTGTCTAACGATTTGACAACAAACTCCAGTAACTTTTTATCCCATTTCCTTCTTCTTTGAAATGAGTTCTCCTCCTCCTTCCAACCATTGTTAGGGGAATATGTATTCAACAAACGAAATGTCTCAAATTCGGCCAAGATAACTCGACCGTCTGGCTCGTGCTTTGACGCTACACAAAGACAATTAGAGCATGAGAAGGAGTGCATTCTTCATTCATCCACAAATATAAACATTAAAGGAATGAATTCTCTTCATTGCAATTCTCTTTGCAAAAACTAGCATTGATTTCAAACAATTGAATGATGCCTCCACCTATGAACTTAAGCCTCTAAATGGTGGACACTATCACATAACTTATCATGATATCAACGCCAAAGATCCTCTGTCTGGATCTGATCTCCAAACCCTCTCTCCCCTCCAGTAGAATATTATCCTTCTAGACAAGAAAATAAATATGATTGGACTTAAAGTTTGCAAACTGCCCATTCAAACTAAAGAGGAAGGCTGTGCAGAAGGGGTCTATATTCAGATTCAGGTAGAATAAGTTGGGACAACTTCCTAGGAGAGTTCGTTATAGGGCACCATGGGAATGCAGACCCTTTAAAAAAAATCTATTCAACAAAAGCAATAGTATAATATTTACATTTAACATGTTAATTCACGCGAAATGTATCATACAAAATTTCTCTATTTGATCATCATAAATTGTCCAATTAGAAAATTTAGCTCTTGTTTTGCGATATTTCAGAATTTTCAAATAGGAGATATTTAAGGGTCAAAATAAATATAAATTCTAGTAGGATCAAGATTCAAGATCTTCATATTTTTTAGCAAGAAATTTTTTTTTATTTTAGAACATCATATAAAATAAGAAAAGTAGAGTTCAGAGGGTGCAATTGCGCAGACTGGACAAAGCTTGGTATCATCCCTGTACTGAAACATGTGCATCTGAGTACATTTTCAATTCTAGAAAAAATTGCTTAAGCAAACATACTGTTAAATCTTCCAATTCCCAGTTTCACCTAGGAGGAACTGTTTTTAGGCCAAAAACAGACAATAACTTCTTTATCAAGTACCTTTGCCATCGAGAGAAAAGGAGACTTTCGGTTTGAAGCACTTCTTCACTAACAGTGCAGTCCCTGCATACTTCAACTCTCCAAGGGACCACCAAACACGATAGTCTCCAAAGGGGGGACTTGAAAGTGCGCGCATCAGTATCTACTCACATGAAGAAACAAAAAGGCACCATTCATTCTGAATCAGCACAGCCATGAGCATTAGCACTTCGTAAGTGACAGCACACAATTACCTGCTTTTCCTCTCGTGACGAGCTTGTATCATCTTTCAACTCTCCAGGATTTTTAAGCGCACCTTTTGAACCAGCTGCAGGCATCCTTACTTCCTACCATCCCTAAGCCGTTAGATGATTTTATTTACGAAAAAATCTACAAGGTACCAACTTCAAAAGCCAGCATGTTACATAGCGAAAACAGCTATTGTCGCAGACATTTACAAATTAAGAAACAAGAAATCGAGGAAAAAAAGGCTGGAGCTCAAATTGGATTCACAGGCATGCCTCCTTTAGTCATACAATTTAAACAATAAACCAACTCAAACGAATGCTTATTAGTATGATGGAAGCAAGTCTATTCCTACCTCAACAAATTTTCTTTTTATCACAGATGGTAAAAAAATGGGCACCAACCGGAGAAACCAAATGAAGCTTGCAGTTCAAAATGTACAATACACATTACACGGGTCATGCCTCGACAAAGAAAGATCGCAGACCACCAACCTCTTTCCGCAAATGCAAGCAAATTATAGTACTTTCGACAACTCCCAAGACCCAAAAAACATCTAAAACGAGGGAAAGAAAGGGAAAAAAACGACACCCATTTCACTTCATTGTCAGCAGTCGTGAACAAGGAAAAGGCCCTCTTTATTACCTCATCGCAACTTAAATGGCTCATCAAACAGGAAAAAGAAAAAGAGAGTAAAAAGCGAGCGATCGGTAGTCACCTGTATGGCAATGACGTCGGGGTCGAGATCGGAGACGAACTTGGTGAATTCGGGCCAGTTGTTCTTGACGCGGAGGAGAAAGCTGTTGGCATTCCACGTCAGGAACTTCAGTGGCTCCCTCTTCTTCTTCTCCTCGCCCGCCGTTTCGCCGTCGTCCCCGCCATGAGACAGAGCGGGCTTCTTGTTGGAGCCGTCCTTCTCCACGGGCTTGAAGAATCGCTTCATCCTGCGTCTCCCCCCTCACCCTCTCTCGCGCTCTCTCTCTCTCTGCGGTGTCGAGGACCCTGCAAAGTTGCAGGGACTGTACTGGGATCCGCCTCACTCGTCGGGCTCGTCGTCCGTCCCGGAAAGGTGCGATTTTGAAACCATTACTACAGGAAAATTCATGCGTCTCTCCACTCCACCTTCGTTGGACCCTTCATCGCTTCTAAATTTGTAACGAGGAAAGATGGGTCCAAGAAAGCTCCCGTTCGTTCATGGGTTCGACAAGGTTGTGATGAAGGGTCATCAGAGCAATGCCTGAATTTGTGTCGTTCAGATCAATCCAGCTTCGTCGTGGGCCGATCAAAGCAGCGGCCCGTGAGCCCGCAGGAGTATTCGATGTCCGAGGCGCTTGTTAGTTGTTACCTGCAAATGAAGAAGGAAGTATGATGGTCAGTTTCAATGCACTGTTCGTCTCGGTTCTAGAGGTTATTGATTTGGAAACTGGGACTGGTCACTTTTTTTTTTAACTACCCGATGCGTGTTATGAAAAAAACTGATTACTTTTATTTTTCGAAGAAATAATAAAAAAAAGTATAAATAATTGGTCTAATCCAATTCGATTTGAGAGGGACCTTAGTCTCAGCCTCAAAAAAAGGGAACTGGTGGATTTTGCTCCGTCTCAAGATCTCCAAATCCTTATTTTGATTAAGCACAACATTAAAGAAGAGAATGCTGATTTTGTTGTTGATAGTAGCTTTCGAGACTGGAAATATACTCATAACTACATACGTGGTAGCCTAGGTTGACTCTGGATCTTATGGAAGTTGTTTATTCTTAGTCTAACTATGTTGGAAGTTTAGCTCAATTTTTTTTTTGGTTAAGAAGTTTAGCTCAATTCATACATTGTCTTATTGAAAAACTTGAAATTGATCCTTTTTTGCCTTCTGCCATATATGGTTGCAACATTGAAGTTGAACAAGGGAAGCCGTCACGCAACATTTCAACTTTCTCTACTAGAAATACCAGAAATGTGCCCTGATTGCCTATGGGGGATTATAATGAAACAAGGGGCATTAGTGAAAGGATTGGCTCGACTATTTGTTCGCCTTTGGGTATGGACAACATGATTGAGGAACTTGCATTGATTGAACCTCCATTTATAGGCCCTTTCTTCACACGAACAAACAAAAGCTCGAGGGAAAATCTTAGAGCAAGCATAATTGACAGAGTCCTGATCACTGCAGAATGATAGAACAAGGCCCTTTCTTCACACGGACAAACAAAAGCTCGAGGGAAAATCTTAGAGCAAGCATAATTGATAGTCTTGATCAATGTAGAATGACAGAACAAGTATAATCACTATTTTGTTGAATTCTTATTTCTGGGGGTTTCTGACCACTTCCTATGTTTGGTGTGACTGGATATCACATATAGGAGAAGGAAATCTTTTTTTAAATTCTTCAATTTCTGGACTACTAGTCTTGATAACCTACCAATGGTCTCCACTTGCTAGCAACAGGAAGTTAGAGGATCAAGAATGTTCATGGTGGTGACGAAGCTCAAAGCACTAAAACAACAACTTAGGCATTATTTGGTAATCATCCAAACAGTGCTTGATTCTGATTTTTTGTTCTTGAGATCAATTTGAGAACAAAATCGCATTTGGTAAAATTTTTATTATCGGGAACAAATTTTGGAGTAGAATTAAGAATAAAAAAAAAAATTGATTCTTGTTCCGGGAACAAAAAAAAAAAATTAAAAAAAGTGGAACTCTTTTCTCCTCTGCTCGACGTTCTCTCCCATCCTATACGTTCTCTCCTCTCCTCAAACCCTTTTCTTCTTACATCACAAAAGTCATTCTATCCTCAAGAACGGGTTCATTCTCTCCTCAAGAACGGCGACGGCATTTGCTGCTTCTTCATCGTTGAAGTTGCTCGTTCAAGGTGAGTTCCCTTCACTCGCAGCTATGGGTGGTTGTCGGCTAATCTGGGTGATGACTCGCTCACCATCGCCGTCGTTTGTGGCGGCTAGCGGGAGCGCCATCGGGCTCAAGTCGACAGGCGCCTGCGTCGATCTGGCTGAGGGGTTGCTTGCCGAGCGACCCCTGGGCCTGAATTGATGGGCGCTTGTGCCGAGCGAACCCTCGGCCTGAATTGGCGGGCGCTCGCATCGATCTAGCTGAGGGGGTCGCTCGCCAAGCAACGATTTCCTCGTTTTGTTGAATTAATGTTTTACTCTTACGAATTTCATGTGTATGATGAATCTGTGAAAAAATAACAATTTTTTCGGGGCTGCATCTGATGAATTAGTGAGTGAGCGGTCGTAAGTGTTGTGTCCAATAGCTATAGGTTTGAATCTGCTTGAACCGAATATCCTGGTATTAGTTGTGACATTTGGAAATTTTCTGGATTATGAGTAGAGGTGTAGGACTGATTTAAATGGCTTGGTATGTGACTACTGACTAGTGTTTGTTGTCAATTCTCTTCTTGCTTCAGTGCTTTTCTTGTTCTGTCCCTGCTGTTTTCCTAACTTATGGGTCTATGTGAGCATATCTATATCTTCTTATCCGAATGCTTGTTCGACTTTGCCGCCTAAAGAGCTCCTTAGGCAGTACCACTTAGGGATATTGGTCTACTACCAGTATCATCAGTTTATTGAGTTTCTATACTGAATGTAGCTATAGGGATCTGGTTGCTCATTTGGACTTAGTTTCTTGGACTGCAGTGAAGGCGAATTAGATGCGTGTTTGATGTTGTGAAATAGGAGGTGAGAGAGTTCTATTTCTTGTTAGATCTCTTAATTAATTAAGAAGTTGAACTTCATAAATATAAACATTCCAATTGTTTTTCTTCTCTTTTTGGCCAATGCCAAATTCCAATTACTTGACTTGCATGCTACACTAGATGTCGGGATTCTTTGGTTTATATCGGATCTCCTTCCCTTTGGTGACTTCTTTCCTGATTAGATATGGTGTTCTCCTTTTTTGTGCCCATTGACCAGACTTCTTTCTTTGAAAAAGTTCTTCTCATAGTTAATACTCAAATTCTTTTCTTCTATTGGGATCTGATACAGAAAAGGCTGCAAGAGTTTGAAGCCACACTTACTACTTCTCTAAGACAAGATGGACACAAACTTTTCTCGATATGGAGATCCGGAGTACCCATTTGGAACTATAGAAGTGGAGGTTGTAGATGATACATCAAATGAGTAAGCAATGGGAATAAACATGCTTCGGAGAAGTATTACAAATAAAATGACAAGGGATTACAATATGTCAAAGATTCCATAACTTTATGTTTCCAACTTTTGTAATATTGTTTTTACTTATTGACTTATCAAAGCCAATATTTCAAAGTTGAACAATGGACTAAGTTACTTCATTATTCATTTATGGATAAGTTGTAGTGATGAGTTTCTCGTTAAAGCATTTTCTTTGTTTCAAAGAGTCATGTTGGTTTGAAGACTTATCTTCTTAAACATTGGGTGTTCGGTTTTGGGGAAGGGAATATATATATCGAGAGAGAGAGAGAGAGAAGAATCTTGGCTAAATTAAAATTAACATCCATCTATATTAAATTCAAAATGGATTAGATATTTAATCATATAAAAGTAAATATTAATTGAAAATGAGAAATCACCATGATAAAAAAAATATTATTTAAATATAAATAATATTGAAATTCTAATAAGAAAACAAAATTTAAAATAACAACAATTTTCGTTTTTTTATTTTTATCTATTTTTTATTTCTATATTTTATTTTAATTTCTTCCTATTTTGGGGTATATATTTGCTATATATAGAATACATATTTAATTTTGTATTATAATTTTGTATTTATATTTATTACATATTTTAGGTATATTAGTATAGTTTATACTATGGTTTATTATTTACTATTTAATAAAAAAACTTGATTAGTTAATATTTTTATTACTTATTATAAATATAATTAATCAATAGAATTTCTATGATTTGATAGAATTTTAAAATATAATAGAACTTAAATTCGAATTATTTTGAAATTGAAAATATAATAAAATATAATATGATTTCTTCACTCATAAAAGAAGACAATTATATTAGTGAATGGTTTATGAGAATTCAATATCAAATTTACACTAATCTAAAAAGGTAATTAAAAAAGAATTGGAATAGAAATTTTATGCAGTTACCAAATGCATTTATGTTCTTTTTCTATTCCAAAATAAAAAAATTTGTATAGTTACAAACGCGTTTTTTTTTTCGAGAATCTATTCCCTTAATGTAATAAAAAGAATTATTTCTGATTAGAATTTGTTCCCGAGAACATAATCGTTACCAAACGTGTCCTTAGGGGCCTGAATAGATCTCAATTTGGTGACATACACTTAAAGGTTAAGTAGGCTAAGAAGAGCCTTCATCGACTTCAACAAGAGCTTGTGATTTACTCTTTTAATCTCATTTTTTGGGATGAAGAAAAGGCACAATTGGAGGATTTTCTTGCTTTAGTATACATGAAAAAGTTTTGCTCAAACAAAAATCTAGAAATCTTTGGCTCAAGGAAGGTGACAACAATAGCAAGGTTTTCTTTGCTTCCATGATGCAAAGAAGTACACATAATAAGATCAATCATCTCCAACTTGAGGATGGCTTCGTTATTATCAAGGAGGATGCTCTTAGGAATGCAATCATATCATATTACTAGCACTTTCTTGGTAACTCTAGTTATCCATGTGTTCCTTATGAGAGGTATTGCCTCTTTATTTCATGAAGATATCAATACTTTAGTTACATTTCAAACACTTCAAAGATAAGATATCCTCAAAATTTTAAAGGGCTTCAACGACTTCAAGTGTCACTCTATCCATCAAATAGACCTAGAGCAATATTGCTAGCCATGATAGATCGTTAGCTTAGAAGTAATGCAGTATTTCAGAATGTAATGAGCAACTTGCTCTAATACGAATTGATGTGCTAACACTATCACCTAGAAGGGGTGGATATGTGATCATTTACAATCTCGATAAATTAAAATGGAATTTAAAAACAATCAAGATTAATACTACGAATGAACAAAGTTTGATGAGAAAATGTTAGAAAAAACATCTTCAAGTGATTTTGATGATGCACAAACTATCCTTAGTATATTACTTAGTATTTTATATGCAGATGTTTGGACCAAAGGACCAAACAACATCCATGGTGTGACCCATTGAAGAGAAGTTCGCAAATGTCCTGTTATGACAAACAACACTAGTTAACCTGAAAGATCATCTACTAATGATGTTTATGTCGAAACTATAAAGATTAAGTTGATGGTGATGTAACAACTAATTACATCGAATGATGTCCATTGGGTCAGCTAAGCAGTAGTTGAAAGACCTGGATTCGCACAGCAGTAGAATGAAGATAAAGCATGTAGCAGAGTAGCTAGGTTGTCTGACAAGTTAGTCAGAGACTACAGTGAGAAGATAGTGGTGATTGCTATTTTTGGTTAGCCTACAAAGGTTCAAGGAAAGAAATTGTATGGGTAGTACCTTCCCTGTACAGTAACTCAATGGAAACTCTCCAATGGTTATTTGCTTCTCTAATTCATCTTTAACGATTAGATTGAGAAAAAGTATAAAAGAGAAGACCACGGGGAATTGAAGAGAGTGTGCGACGTATACATAAGATCAAGTAGCGTTGTTTTTAAGTATAAGCTCTCTGTCGTACTGTTTTGGTATTCATGTTGTTTGGCAATTGTGATAAGGATTAAGTGTACAAATGTAAGAGCAACAATTGAGTCTAGATAATGGCATCTATCATATAAAGGATTAGTGCTAGCCATCTATAACTTTCCAAACAAATTGTCAGTGGAATCTAGCCCGTTTTGAGGCTATTAGTCTAAGGAGTGGACATGGACTTTTAGAAAAAGTTGAACCGCTATAATTTTTTGTATCCCACTGTTTATATCTGTTTTACATACATTGGCATATGACTAGTTAGTACTTACTTAAACATTAGGTTGAGCTGATCTTTGCAATTAGCTAATTTTCGTAAAAGATTATCAAAGTTCAAAATCAACCTATTCACCCTCCTCTAAGTTGTATTCTTAGCCCCCCTCCCAACAATTGATATCACAACTTTGCTGCTCGCTATTTGAAGTGCATTTCTTCTAAGTATAAAGATCCTTTATATGGCTAACCTTGGCAGCTTCTTTACCAATGATGCTCAAGCTTCCAACAAGCCATCATACTTTGACGGAAGCAACCATGGCTAGTGGAAGCAAAGAATGAAGTCATACATTGAAGCTGCAAACCTAGATATGTAGGATATAGTTGCTAATGGTCTAGATGTACTAGCTCCTCTCATTTTACTTGTCCCTGTTTGTAAGCATTACAAAGTGTGATCAAGGGAGAAAATACAAAAAAAGTGTCTTAATAAGTTAGAGAGTTCTACCACTGAGTGTATGCGTATAAGTTGTAATCTCTTGATTAATCATATAGTGGAATCAGCTAGTAGACTGTCAGTGTAGAAATGTGGATGTAAGCTTGATCTAAGCCGAACCACTATAAAATTTGTGTGCACTTTTCTTTTTCGTTAACTCCTTTATTTATAGTCTGTTGCATACTTTCTGATTAGGAGTTTCGTGTTTTTGGTTCTTATCCGAACTTTGCAAGTAATTTATTTTATTTCGCACCTACTTGTCAAGATTTCTTTTGAACAACTATTCACCCCTTCTAGGTGTGAGTACTAGCTTTATCACTTGCCAACTGCTAGGTAATATGTTGATTTCTTAGTTTTCAAAGAAACAAAACTTAGTTGCTCTTTTAACCACTAAGGCTGAATATATTGTTCTCAGAAGTTGTTGTGCACAACTTAATTTGATGAAACAATAACTTAGTGATTTTGGAGAATGTGAGGAATGTATTCCTATTATGTGTGACGACACCAATACTATAAATATCACCAAGAATCCAATCCTACATCAAGAGCAAAACACATCGAGGTAAGACATCATGTTAGTAATTGTGATATCTATATACAATTTGTAGAATCAAATTAGCAGCTAGCGACATTTTCATTAAGCACTAGATAAGCCAGCCTTTGAATACATTTGTGATGAACTGGGAATATGCAATGCTTTAGAATGATATTCTCCAAGTAATGTTTCAATTTTGTCAAAAATATCAAGTATGATAGAAACTACAAATACGTACCCACTGTCTCATTAAAAAAAAAAATTACCGTTACACTATATATATATATTTTTTTTGTTAGTCCTACTTTATTCTTATTGGAGAGAAGTCCGCAAATATCCTCTTATGACAAATAGTACCGGTCAACATAAAAGATTAGTTACTAATAATGTTTACGTTGAAACTATAAAGATGAATTTGATGGTAATGTAACAACCAAATACATCAGATAATGTCCGATGGTTCAGCTAAGTAGCCATTGAAAGACCTAGATTCGCATAATAGCATAATCAATATAAAGCATGTAGCAAAGTAGCTAGGTTTTCTGATAGGTCAGTCGAGGACTACGGTGAGAAGATGGCAGCAGTTATTATTTTTGGTTAGCCTACGGAAGTTCAAAAAAATAAACTATATAGGCAGTACCTTCCTTGGACAGTAGCTCAGCGGAAACTCTCCAACAGTTATCTGCTTCTCTAATTCATCTTCATTGGTTAGATTAAGGAAAAATATAAAAGAAAAGACCACGAGCAACCAAAGAGAGCATGCAACATATATACAAGATCAAGTAGCTTATGTACTATTGTTCTTAACTTTAAACTCTCCATCGTATTGTTTTGATACTCATGTTGTTTGGCAATTGTGCTAAGGATTAAGTGTACAAGTGTAAGAGCAATAACTAAGTTCAGATGGTAGCATCTATTGTGTAAAGGATCGGTGCTAACCATTGTAACTTTTCAAGCAAATTGTTAGTGGAATATAGCTTGTCTTGAGGCTGTTAATCTGAAGAGTGGATGTAGGCTTGTAGAAAAAGTCGAACCACTATAACTTTTTATGTCCTGCTGTTTACATCTGTTTTACATACATTGGCATATAACTAGTTGGTATTTACCTAAACACTAGGTTGAGTTGATCTTTACTTAGTGACTAACTAATTTTTGCAAAAGATCATCAAAGTTCAAAATCAACCCATTTACCCCTAGGTTGGATTCAATTCATTGACTTGAAGAATTAGTTGGCAGACATATTTATAAAGCCACTGGAGAAAAGTCTATTTGAGTTTATTCGCACTAGACTGAATATTATATCTTCTACTGGTTAAAGTTTGAAGTTAGTCGAACTCAGAATATTCAGAAATAACATCTGTAAGTTAATATCTTCTCTTTGCAGGAAATTTTAGCATAAAAATTTCGAACAAGTATGATTGATTTTTGAATCGTTACTTGCCTATTTTTGGAAATTATCTTTTTTGAATTTTTGAATTTTTGGCAGTTTTTATTTTCGAAAAAGGCAGTTTACTTTTTTCCTTTGTGACTGTTTGTATACCCCATTTCACTTGCTTTATATACCGTCGAAGTCATTCTTCTCCATTTACGATTTCTCAAACCCTAGAATACAGAATTCCTATTTTCTCACTTTTACTCTCAAGTTTGCTCTGCAAGTTTTCACCTTTTTCAATCGAACGTGTTCGAGAAATCCTCCTCGACTGTGAAAATGTCTTTCCAAAGGAAATTGTCTCGGATCGCAAAGAGGGGACCACAGAATATGCCAGAGAGTCCTACTCATTTTGACTTGACCGAGGAAGAAGATTCTCCACAACAACAACAACAACAACAACAACATTCTCAACAGCGTAATCCTCCACGACAACAAATGGAAGAGGAAATCGTGGAAGATGTTGAACCTGTAAGAACGTTAAAACCCCAGTTTCTCTTTAAACTCTACAATTAGTTGAAGCAGGGTGGTACTATTATGACCTTTATTGATGAATTTCTGTAAGAAAGAGGTTATAAGAATGAGACTCTGTTCTTACGAACAATGGAAATGTTAGGCATAGCGCCTGAAGGAACGGCAGTCAGAACGTTTGCTAACTTTCCAGTTGATCCACATTTTAGTTCTTTTAATCAACTAGAGGTGAAGGATGATGATGAGAGAATGTACGCAAATTTTCAGCCTAGAATGGGTGTTGCGCTGAAGACCACAAAAAGACTTACTTGAAATTGTTGAAAAGAGGGATGATGAACCCTTGATCTGTGGAATTTGATTTCTTGGATTCTTTGAAGGTGAACCTAAGGGAGAAGCTGACTCTCCTTCAACTTGAAAGATTTTGCTCTGAGGCTTCTGTCGCTTACCTTGAATTAATTGCATATTTCTATTTGAACTTGTCATTTCTTGACGCGAATAGATTTCGTTTTATTGTGAGGGAAAAAGAGTTCGTAATGGATGTGGACACATTGGTGGATGTTATTGGTGTGGAAAATAAATGTGAGTGTTGGTCATGCAACAAGTTTTCTTGTGAAGGACAGACTTTTTGAGGGCGGCATTATCTATTCCAGAATGACTGCCTTCAACATTTCGCTGCACAAGATTGTGATCAATTGCATCCGACCCAAGTCAACCTCCAAGACAGGTGTCTCTCGTTCTGAAGCAAAATTGATGTTCGCCATCAGTAATGGGATGAAGTTCTCGCTGCTACACACAATCCTGATGTACATGTACATGACTGCTGTGAAGGATAAGGGACAACTCCCTTATTCAACGCCAGTCACCAAATTGTTTAGGTATTTTCAAATTCAGTTTTTAGAATCTCTCCGTGTTCGAACCATTGCTCCTATGGTTATAGGACTAAAGATGGTATCAGAGATGAGATTGAAGGAACTGAACAAAGCTTTGGAGTGCTTAAAGGAGAAGTCCCCCAACAAAACAAAACAAGACTCTGTTGCAAAGAAAAGAAAATGCAAGGAGCCTATGAGTGCACCTATCAAGTAGAGAAGAGCCCTTATCCTGCAAGACGAAGAGGATGAGGATGATCTCACTCTCTCTGCATTTGCCTTGAAAAATCTTTGGAGTTTTGTTAGTTTTGAGCAGCCGCAGGACAAAGAGGAAAGAGGACAAGGAGAAACAGAGTAGAGAAATGAAGGAAGAAAAGAGAGAAGAGAAGGAAGTGAAGAAAGAAGAGCAGAGGAAAGAGAAAGAGAAGAAGAAAGAAGAGAAACAAAAGAAGGAGAGAGTCAAGATGACTCTATTGAACCCACTTTTGCAATTTCCTTGTCAGAGGTTTCTGAAAAGACTAGGAGTGGAATTGCATGAGATGGAAAAGAAAAAGAACATCACTTGGGTGCTGATACTAAGAAAGAATAAGAAGAAGATTTTCCTTCTCCATCTATAGGCACGAAAATAGGGGGAGTTGCTAAAAAAAAGGTATTTCTTCTTCTCCTATTTTTACCAGTGATGATGTTAGCAAATCTCCTGCCAATCCAGAGGATGTCTATGCCTCTCATTTTCCTGAAGCTAATATTGAGGCATCCTCTCCAAGTCTTGGTGTTCGACAAGCTAAAGTTCCCTCATCTATCAACACTCCACAAATTGAATGCGTTGAAGCTAGTACTCAAACAACCAATTTTGCAAACTTTCAAAGGCTGCTAGAGCTCCTCCTGGAGTTAAAAGCATAGAAATATGGAATGGAGTGTGAAATTCAGAACCTCCAATCTACATTGAAATCTACTTCAGTCTCTTTTCATGATCAAGCACAAGATCTTAAATTTCAAATTCAAGAGACTGTCAAGTTTGAAGATGTTGAGAAGGTGCAAGAGTCACTGCGAAAGCTGGAGGAAACAGTTCAGTCGATGGGAGATTTCTAGCTCGTTTGCATTTCTAAACAGCCCTGATTGGATTAATCTTTTTATCCTTCTCCACTTTTTGCTATTGACAAAAAGGGGGAGAATGTGTAGGTTTAACTTTTTGTTTGATTGCTTAACTTTTGGTACTTTTTGTTTGGACTGTTTGGACTTCTTTTTTTTTTTATTATTGTTGAACCTTGTTTGAACTTTTTGACACTTGCAGCAACTTACTTTGGTGATAATGATTATGGTTAAATAATTATTTGTCTTATCTTTTCAAGATTAACATGTTTTTCTGTGATTGCAGAATCAATGCTATCTAGATCCTAATCAACTTATTTTTATAAGATATCATGTACTACCTAAGAGTTGTTTTACAGGTCAAAAGCTCTCAAATCTGCAAGAAAGTTTTGTTACCATAAAAAATTGGGAGATTATTGGAGAAAACTCCTTAACTATTTTGAAGTTGACAAAATCTTTTCAAAGTCTAATCTAAAGACTTCCAGACTTTAATGTCAAAATCTGAAGATCGCCAGACTTTAGGTTTAAAGTTTGCCCACATTGACAGTTTCCAAACTAAAGAATGAAAACTTATCCAGATGCGAGATTATCTTTATTTTTTCAAAGATTTGATTCGTATGGTTTATGGATCACTTTATGGCTGGATTTAGCACCTACATGATTGATTATCCTTATTGGAATTTGAATTCCAATATTTAAATTTTTTGAAATGCGAGTAAACTTGGAAGGTTCTACTTATGGAAACCAAGATTCCGATTCTATATGCGAACAAAATTAACGGACTTTCATCACAAATCATCAAACGACTCAAGATCTCCTTGATTGATTTTGTCCAACGGGTAGATTGGAAAAATTCCTTTGGAAAGTGCCAATGGTCGAGAAGGCATGACAGAATATTTAAGGCGGACTCTCAAATTATTTGAAAGTGTGTGTGAAAGAAAATTTTCAAAGTCTGAAGCTTCCTAGTTCCTTGTTATTTCATTCACTGAGCTCAAAGTTGTAAACAAAAGAGAGAAACTCATAGTGAGACTTTGTGAGAAACTAGTAGAGACTCTTTACAGAGAAGTCGAGATCATCAAATTATAAAATCTCTTTTGATTCTTAGTGGAATCTAACTAGTGGGCTGTTAGCATGGAAGAGTGGACATAGGCTTGATCTAAGCCGAATCACTATAAATCTCGTGTTTTTATTCTCTTCCCTAAACTCATTTATTTTTATTTGTAGCTCTAATTAACTGATTAAGTTTAAACTTATTTATTTTGTTTTAAGTTTTATCTAATCGCTAAAGTCTGAATTCGTCTGTGATTTTCTAAAGGCAAATTATTTCTATTAAACTTTGCAAAGATTTTTGTTTACACATATTTACCCCCATTTAGGTATTCTTACTAGCCCTTTCAAAAAAAAAATTATTATAATGGTTCTGCTGGCACTATCTATCAGGGTCAAATGACGATGCAACTGCTCCAGACATTCTCTTGACATCTTAGAGAATTAGGGCATAAAGTTTTGAATATCTAATTTGGACAATAGTTCACATTGATGGTTTTCTTATCACTCTTAGACAAGTTCAAACATTCTGACGTCATCTGAAAACGTTCAGACTTTCACAATTTCATCCTAGTTGATATAACATAAGACAAAACGTAGGAAAATGATCATTTCTTTGATTACTGACCTTGAGATTTCCTCGTAAGTGACATTGAGCAAGCATGGAATAGAAGGAAGAAAGGAATACACTTGATTCAAATGAAATTGTTTTTATACACGAGTTCAGTTGTATGTTTAACTCTTAATTTCTATTCAATTGTAGAACATACAAATCTGCAAAATTCATTGGCATCTTCTAGTCAGCTCAGTACAAATCCTTGATCAGCATGATCTAATATGCGCCTTTTAATTAGATCAGTTCTCAGCTAGTGGATCTTTCATAAAATCCAAGCTTAACTTACGGAGTCTCCGATGGGACTCGGAAGAAGTATGACTCCTTAAATCCAAGCTAGTTTCAAAAAAAAAATTGGGCCGCGGTTACTTCTACTGGTAACTCGTGACGAGGTGGTATAGTTTTCTGAGTCGCATAATTTTGTTAGACTAGCTTTGAACAATTGCCTTAAACATCATTTGTCAACAGTAAAAATAAAAAGACGAGAGGCATGCAATCATTTGCCAACATTAGAGGTTAAGAAATGAGAGGTGTTGCGCTTCTGCATGTAAAAAGTACAAAGTATTTTGCTATGGCACATTGCAATTTAGCCCTGCTAAACCAAATTTGAATACAGAATCTCTGTCGATAAAACCCTAGTAATCTATTTGTTGAAAAAATAGATCACTATCATTTTTTGGTATATTTTTTTTTCTTTACAAGGCTATATATATATATATATATATATATATATATATATATATATATATATATATATATATATTACATACATACAAGTACTGCTAGGGTAACAATCGCCTATTAGGTAAAATATTCGCTTTCTATATGCATTACCCCCACAAATCAACTCGCGCAAATATAAATATTTTCTTTCTATAAATATCACTCCTACAAATCAGCTCATGCCAACACTCCCCCTCAAGTTGGTGCATAAATGTCGCTAATGCCCAACTTGTCAAGTGAGCTGTAGAAGGCTCTGCTTGAGACTGTCTTCGTCAATATATTTGCTAGCTGATCTTCAAACCTCACAAACGGGAATTGAACTATCTTTGCATCCAAATTTTGCTTAATAAAAGGACGATCAACCTCAATGTGTTTGGTCCGATCATGTTGCACAGGATTATGTGATATATCAATAGCTGCCTTGTCATCACAAAAGAGCTTCATCTCGAATCTAGGAGGAAATCCCAATTCAGACATCAGCTTTCTAAGCCACAAAAGCTCACATAGCCCTTTGGCCATCCCTCTGAACTTTGCCTCTGCACTTGACAAAGCCACCACTTTATGTTTCTTATTTCTCCAAGTGACTAGATTCACCCCCCCCCAAAATGTAAAATACCCTGAAGTTGACCTCCTGTTGTACACACTCCCCACCCAATTTGCGTCCATGTAACCTTCAATTCCAAGATGACCATTCCTCAGGAATTTTAACCCTCTCCCTGGAGATGCTTTCAAATACCAAATTATTCTCACTACAGCATTCATATGGTCTTCACTAGGAGCATGCATGAATTGACTTACGATACTTACCGCATAGGCAATGTCTGGATGCGTATGCGATAAGTAGATTAACTTCCCCACTAACCTTTGGTATCTCTCCTTATTTGTTGGTACTTAATTGGGATACTCTCCAAGTTTATGATTCTCCATGATTGGGGGTATCCGCTGGCTTACAATCTAGCATCCCTACTTCTACCAACAAATCTAGTACATACTTCCTTTGAGGTAGGAATATTCCCCCTTTTGATCTTGATACCTCTATTCCCAAAAAATATCTTAGTTCTCCCAAGTTTTTCATCTCAAACTCTCCAGAAAGCCTCCTTTGGAGTGAGGTGATTTCTTTCACGTCATCTCATGTAATGATTATATCGTCAACATAAATAATCAATGTAGTCATCTTCCCTTCTTATCGTCGAAGAAACAAGGTGTGATTCAACTCACTTTGTTTGTACCCACACTTCTTCATTGCCACACTGAACCGACCAAACCAAGCCCTTGGCGATTGCTTCAAACCATACAAGGACCTTTTCAATTTGCAGACCACACCTAAGATGTGAGGAAGACTTGTATCCTGGTGGTACATCCATATAAATCTCCTCCTCCAAGTCACCATGGAGGAATGCGTTCTTCACATCAAACTGATATAGTGGTCAGTCTAAATTAACTGCAAGAGACACCAAAACTCGAATAGTATTAAGTTTTGCAACAGGAGAGAAAGTCTCTTAGTAGTCAATTCCGTACGTCTGTGTGTACCCCTTTGCTACCAATCTTGCTTTGTATCTTTCAATGGACCCATATGCCTTATATTTGACAGAAAACACCCATTTGCATCCCACTGTTTTCTTTCCCTCAGGTAAGTCCATCAATTCCCACGCTCTATTTTTTTGCAATGCCTTCATCTCTTCTTCCATAGCTTGAACCCATTGCAGATCCTCCCAAGCTTCCTATACTCCATTCGGAATTTAAACTGAAGATACAGCCAACAAGAACTGCTTCAATGGTTTAGATAACCTTTCTGTTGAGACATAATTTGCGATGGAATATTTCGATATCCTTTCTCTAGTATCTGGTGAGTATCGATTTGGGGGCTTTCCCCGATTATGCCTAACAAGTAATTTATATTCCATTGAAATATTATATTCATCAAACAAACCAGAAGCAGTAGAGGAGATTACCTCAGGAAAGGGGGTTGTTCAACTTGTTCACATGTGGGTATTTCGCCATTTGTCGGATCCTGTGAGGCTTCTGTAGCTACACCTGTTGCAAATTCACCAGCACTAGCACCATTTGTTACCTACTCAACAGTTCCACCATTAACACCAATCGTGCCAGCACCACCCACAGTTGCTCCAACATCAGTCAGAGCTTGCCTAGCCCCGTATTAACCAGTGTTAGAGCTATCATCGACACTACCACCACCCCCAACAACCACGTCTCTTCCTTCGGGTATAACCCTAGCAATAATCTCCCACCAATTCTCCCTTTCTAGCCAATTCTCCCCCTGAAAGGTAGAATTGGTACTCGGGTAAAAGAACTCTCCTTCGACAAATGTGACATCCATAGTCACATAAGTTTTTTTAGTAGATGGGTTGTAGCATCGATAGCCTTTTTGATGAGTACCATACCCCAAGAACACACACCATAAAGCACATGGATCAAGTTTGGTACGTTGGTTCTTCGGAATGTGACCAAACGCAACACATCCAAACACACAAGGAGGAATTGTCAAGACTTATGGCAATGGGATAAATGTAGAGAGTGCTTGTAGAAGCGTACGAAAATCTAGCACTTTCGAGGACATTCGGTTGAGGAGATGCACCGCCGTGGCAACAGCATTATCCCAAAAATGTGAAGGAACATGTCCCTCAATTAAGAGGGTTCGAGCGGTCTCGAGAATATGGCGATCCTTCCTTTCGACCACTCCATTATGTTGTGGAGTTTGTGTACACTAGGTCTCATGAATGAGACCATGTTGCTGAAAGTACTCCTTGAGATGTCGATTCACATACTCTCCGCCATTATCACTTCAAAGAACTTGTAGCTTAGCATCAAATTGTGTTTGAACCATATTGTGAAATACTTTAAACACATTAACCACTTCATCCTTAGTTTTCATCAAGTAAAGCCAAGTCATACGCGTGCAATCATCAACGAATATGACAAACCACCGACAACCCGAGATAGCAATAATATGAGAAGCACCCCACACATCAGAGTGAACTAACAAAAAAGGCACGTTATTCTTATTCAAGCTTATGGGAAAGGAAACACGATGGCTCTTAGCCAAAATGCAAGTCTGACAACAGAGATCCACCTCTTTTAGATCCAAAAATAATTCCGGAAATAGCTTTTTCATATAGCCAAATGAAGGATGTCCCAATCGTCGATGCCAAAGCCAAATATGTTTTTCTTTATTGCTAGGTGAACCCCGGACTTGATGCACACTTCCAAACTTGAGATCATCCAAGTAATATAGCGCCCCCGATTTAGTACCACGTCCAATGATCTCCTTCGTGAGGATATCCTAGAAAAGACAGAATTGAGGATACATTAGAACAATACAATTCAAATCTTCAACGAGCTGTCCAACAGAAATTAATTTCGTAGTCAATGACGGGACAAGTAAGGTGTTAGGCAATGACAACTGAGGGGAAACCGCAACCACACTAGCCCTTGTCACTGGGTATGTACTCCCATTTGCATTTGAGATACTGCATCGTCTTGGTTCTGTAATGCTCACAAAATCATCTGGGCTAAAGGTCATATGCTCTGTAGCCCCTGAATTGATAACCCATCCATCACAACTACTGTGATTAGGGAGAACCAGCGCACAACCACAATTACCTTGGATATTACCTAAATTAGACGTAGCCGATTGGTCTTGAATTTCAACTTTGGGCACCAAAGACAACTGAGGTTCCATCTTAGCTAAAAAAAACCTTCCCTTTTCCACTGTTAGTACCCCTGTCGGCTTGTTTTCGCGCCTTCAATTCCTTCCACCACTCTGGATAGCCGTGGAGCTTAAAGCATGTCTCTCAAGTATGCTTAGCATTCCCACAGTGTGAGCATACTCCAGATGAAATCGTAGTTCGTGAACCATTATTCGTCCGCCCACCCCCTTGCGTAGCTCCTGATTTATTCATCTGTAGAGTTGGCATTACTGGTGATTCTCGGACACCTGTCTTGCTTCCCAGTGCCACCATGGCAATAGACCCAAACGTGGAATCAGTATGGGTGAGCATCACTGACTGTCTCGTATCCTCCCTACGAACCCGTGCATATGCTTGCTCGATAGTTGGGAATGGTTGCATTTGGAGAACATCCGCTCTCACTTTGTCTAGACAATCGTCCAACCCATCAAGGAAGACATACACCCGGTCTTCCTGAATGGCAAGACTGTACTGCTCAATATCAGCTAGGCATGTCATTGGGTTTGGACGACGGAAATCGATCTCCCTCCACAAACTCTGAAGATTATTGTAATAAGCCTCAATTGTCTCTCCACCTTGTCTCATCCAAGTCACCCGCCTCTTCAAGTCATAAACTTGGGAGGCATCACTTCCATCAAAGAAGGTTGTTGCAACAAAGTCCCATACCATCTTCGCATTTGGGAAGCGAATAAAATTTCCTATTAATGCAGGATCTATCGAGTTGATTAGCCACCCCTTCACAATCGCATCCTCGGTCTTCCACTTTCGAAATTAAGGATCGGTAGGTGAGGGCTGAGGGAGATCACCATTAATATAACCCAACTTGTCTTTACCGGAGATGAACATCTCCACCACTTGAGACCGTAATCCATAATTTGATCCATCCAATTTGATTGAGATTTGTGCAGTGGATGGCTCCTGGGATTGTGTTGATACCTGAGTCGAACTCTGAGTCAAAATCTGTGTCAGCTTCATCGTAAGATTCTCTAGAAGAGAAGCAGTTGTTGAGTTCTCCCCTTTGTCTTGATGAGGTACCTCATCAGTTAGCTTTGTCATGGTTGCCAATCACAATTCCTTTGCAAAAGAATTTCTGGTCAGGTCATATTAGTGCAACAACAGCACAAATCAATGCTGTGGCAACGATCTGATTTGGTCGGTGCGGCGGCAGCACAAGGAAAAACCTAAAGTTGCAGCGGCGATTTGATCCGGTGGAAAGAGTGGAGAAAACTAGGGTTCCTGCTCTAATACCATGTTGAAAAAATAGATCGTTATCATTTTTCGGTATATTTTTTTTTCTTTACAAGGCTATATATATACACACATACAAGTACTGCTGGGGTAACAATCGCCTATTAGATAAAATATTCGCTTTCTATATGCATTACCCTTACAAATCAACTCACGCAAATATAAATATTTTCTTTCTATACATATCACTCCTACAAATCAACTCACGCCAACACTATTGCCATACCAAAGTTTCGACTCTATAGCACAGATCGCCTACCGGCCTTCTGGCAAAGTCAAAGTGACTGCATTTTGCGAATAAGGGTCTCCCTTTGCTAAAGCCCCTTCTCTATACTCTGAGTTTCTCTCAGAGAAGTAACCAGGCTCTTTAGGTTCAGGCAAGACCAAGCCACCATTGAGTATCATATCAATTGCAGAAGACACAGCTAGTCTATCTTCAGGGAACTTTTGGACACACAACAAGCCCACTTGAATGCATCTTTCCACTTGGGTTCTGTCAAATGAGTTGTGCAGGCATTCATCCATTATTTCCAAGGCCCTGCCTTCACACCAAAGCAACCACGCCTACAGAAAAATTGGAATTTGTCTACTTAGTTATTGAGAAATCACCCTGAATGCACGAGTAAAAGATCAAAGAGAGATGGAATGCCAGAGTTACTTCTGCCTACTAACTTACATGTCCGAGAAGGTTGTGGTGATGGCTTGGATGGGAAAAACCTCTATTCCTTTTGCCACTGATTATCTCCAACAAGAGCACGCCAAAGCTGTATATGTCGGACTTCAAAGAGAATTTCCCATCGAAAGCATACTCAGGGGCCATGTAGCCACTGCATTTTGCACCCAAAAAAAAAAGTTTCTAGGCTGTGGTCCTCTTTAGTAGTTAGTGCTTAATATCAAGAACCCCAAAAAAGAAAAAAAAATTGTAAGGAAAAGACTTACTAAGTTCCAATGACTCTTTTTGTTCTTGCTTCCTTTTGGTCAGCTCCAAAGATTCTTGCCAAGCCAAAGTCGGAGATTTTAGGGTTTAGGTTGTCATCTAGTAATATGTTGCTTGTTTTAAGATCTCGGTGGATTACTTGAAGTTTGGAATCATGATGAAGATAGAGAAGTCCTCTTGCAATACCGACAACAATGTCAAACCGTCTTTGCCATGTCAACAACAAGCTTTGTTCTTGATCTGTGGACAGTTTATAATTCGCATAGTCAATCTCAAAATGAATATAATTAATGAAAAGTGCTAACATGCTTCGATTAATATCAGGAAGATGAAAGAGTATTATTTGATCAATAGGCAATTAAAACATGAAATTGTCTGACCAAATATGAAGTAATTCAAGCTCTTGTTCTCCATGTACTCGTAAAGCAAGATTCGCTCCTCTCCCTCAATGCAACAGCCTAAAAGTCCAACGAGATTCCGGTGTTGAAGTCGCGCGATCAAGAGTACTTCATTCTTGAACTCTTCTAGGCCTTGCCTTGAACTCCTTGATAGTCTCTTGACTGCTACTTGATGTCCTGTCTGAAGATTTCCCTACACAATAGCAGCATCTTTTATAATGCGTCATCAGTTTGGCATAGAATTCTGTATGATATACGCTAAATTCGGTACCTTGTAAACAGAACCGAAGCCACCAGCCCCAATCATATTGTCATCAGAGAAGTTGTTTGTGGCACTTACAATGGCGGCCAGATTGAATAATGGTAAATCGATGTCTTCTTTTGTGATTTCTAGATCAAGTAAAGTAATATCCGCCAATTTTTGCATCAGTATAGAACTATGACAATGAGCTAGCGCGCCTACTAAACCAATTGAAGCATTGCAGCTTTGAGTTTATAACGAAATCTGGCTCAATCAAAGATCAGGCTTACCTCCAATCCTGATTCTCCTTTTCCTATGCTTTACACACCACAATGCAGTTCCAACCGAAAGCAATCCGCCAATGATTGAACTCGATATGACAGCTACTAATATTATTTTCCTCCTGGTGCGGTCACGAATGGCATCTAGAGTAGAGAAAAAGGATCGGAAGATTAACTATTTCCACATTTCTCTTGCCCAAATAACAAGTCTTTCCATAATTTAGCAGATAAAAGTCAATTAGCATAAGTATGCATACCTAGTTCAGAAGCTGATAGCCGTATGTATAGAGTTTGCCCGTAGTTCTGTTTTTCAAACACTGTCATGTCGATCAAGTCTCCAAGCCACATCAGACAGCCACTGCCTCCATCTCTGATATCTGAATTAGCATAAGCCATACACGAACAGTTCTTCAAGCACTCATCCTTGCATTTCTTCAGGCTCATATTCTTGTTCAGTGTAACGTCCAAGAGGTCCGGCAGTTTAACTCTTTTAATTTCCATGAACCCTTCTCCTTTTGAACAATTTGTGGGTATTGTCCTTATGCATCCGCTGGAAAACTCAAGGACCTTCCATTCATCAGGCGACCTAGGCATGAACCCTTTCACACATTCGCACAAGCCAAGGCTGCAGATGGCATTAGCGCCACACCTGTCATAAAGATTGCAAGAATCACTAGGGAACTCGTGCATGAGATTCGACATGGCACTTCTCGATCTATCCATCACAAAAACCTGCAGCACTCCTGAATAGTTTAATGTCATTTTCAACAAGAGTTGACTTTTCTGAACCTCAAACATGAATGAGATCTCAGTTTCATTGAACATGAATATGGGCACAATAGCTTGATCTGGTATTGGTATAGGGGGAATGCCGACAAATTGAACTCCATTCCATTGCCCAGTTCGAAATTTTTTGCTATGCCCATCCACTTGGACTATTTCATACTGAAATAGTCCCTGACTGTAGTTTAAGAAATTTACATAATCTCCAGGAGCAGGGTCGTCCATGCTTTTCCACGCAGTCAGACGCCATTCGAAACCCGTTTTCAAATTCAATCCCAGCTTCATACCAGCTAAAAGCGTATCAGACGGGTAATCAAAGCTTTGCCATGAATAGGCTTCATTGGAACTTGAACTAAATTTATCCCAAAGAACAAGATTTCCTGAATCCAGTAGCTGCACAACTGGATTCTGGAGGACCCTAGATGACTTGGAAGACCAAACAACACCATTCGACTGGTTGAGAAGAACTAGATTACCCACAGTGCTAAATGTGAGAACACCACTACACTCGGCTAGCGGGTTGTTTCTGTTAGCAACCCACACAACCGTTTCAGGACTGAACTTGTACCATATGCCCAAGTAGCTCATACTGGACTTGCCAGGAGTAAAGAATCCTAGCTCAAATATTAGGTCTGAAGAAACCAATGTTTCTCCATAACTGATGGACTGGTTCATGCCTAAAATATCGGCTGTAAGTGACAAACCGATCGTAGTGACTATGATGAAAATGTAGAGGGCGATCTTTGCCATTGTTTGCAAATGCCCTCTTCTAAGTTCTAACTCCATCTTTATATGCAGATCATTCTAAACCTGTCCCCAACATGAACACGAGTCAAACGGGTCCTTAAAGTCTAAACATTTTCTATTGCCTTCCGCTTTAAAATTCATCGGTTCCTAGCACCGGTTTCTGCGCATTCCCTTGGTTCTCTGTTCTTAACTCTGACCGACATTTTTCTCCCTTCAAGTTCTCCATGTTTACATTGCGCATTCCCTTGGTTCTCTGTTCTTAACTCTGACTGACATTTTTCCCATTTCAAGTTCTCTTCGTTATCTGTTCTTAACTCTTGACTGACATTTTTCCCCCTTCAAGTTCTCCATGTTTACATTGCGTATTCCCTTGGTTCTCTGTTCTTAACTCTGACTGACATTTTTCCCCCTTCAAGTTCTCCGTGTTTACATCACCCACTTCGTTTAAAACTGCTTTTTCAGATTCCAGTTGGTCATGAAAGGGCAGGAACTCATGAGTCGTACTCAAGAACCACTTTCCACCACGGCCATTTCGTACCTCATCCTTTTTCCAGCTACATCCTTCAAAGTCAGATGAAACCCAGACATTACGACGTGAACAGTTACCCGCTTGTCTCTATCAAACCCTCTACTTCTGATAAGGATGATTTCAGGGTCAACAATGTCCGTATAAATGCACTTTCTATGCAGGTCATTTTAACCCTTCAATGGGTTGGACGGTATGACAAAACGAATTAAACGACAGCAGCGCAGTCAGTAACGTAAAGAACGAATTATGAAGAATAGGACGGGGGATAGGTTCGCTCAAAGGGTTATTTTCATATCGTAATGGCACACGTCATTCATATAATGAAAATGATTTACAAGGCTATATTATTTTTTCCCTTATGCATGAATGAAAAAGCTCATATAGTAATTTGAGATGGACTTATTGTACGACAATTATAGTTTAGAATGTTAAAAAAGGTAATTATAATTTTAAAAAGACTTAATACCTACAAATCCCAAATTGGTACATTCGTGTCACATTTACTCCGAACAAATTTTATGTTACAAAAACTCCCATACTCATATATCCATGTAACATTTACTTCAAATTAACTTTTACTTCACAAAAAATCCAAATTTGGTGCACTTGTGCTACATTTATCCCATATGCATATCACATTTACCCCAAATTGTGGTAAATCTAGGATTTTTGGGGATATATATGTTGTGAATACACCAATTTGGGATAAGCGTGGTACGGGTGTATCGGTTTTAAACTTTATGTGATATAAAAATTAATTTAGGATAAATATGATACGAATGTATCAATTTAGGATTTTTTTTGTGGTATTGATCCTTTGAAAAACTGACTAAATATTAAGATCAAAAATCATGGATTGAACAATAAATAGATTATATAAATTGTTAATTTAAAATTAATTAGCAACGAAATGGACCAATGTCTGTAAAGTAAGTCCGCAACCGCCATGGTCTCGCCGGAAGCTATTTTTGTAATATATGGGTTTTGACTAAGTTAAAAAAAATGATAACAAAAAAAGGTTGAAAAGTCATACAAGAAAAAGAAAGTGGGATGTTCAGCCCAAAATAGGAGAAACGTACGCACGAAAGAAAAAGAAAGAAGGGGGAGAAACAAAGAGAAAGGAAAAAGAGGATTCACTTTGATTCGCAACACCCTGTGAGGATTCAAGCCCTTTATTCGTCCAATTGGGATATTTTTCAGAATTATGGCTCAAATTTAGAATTAAGTGAAATTTAAATTGCGATATCCGAGTTAAGAGTTGGTAAACTCAGAAATTATGAGCTTCGATAATTTAGAGAGTTGTGAAGCTGTAGGATTTTCAGAAATTTAATTTAAACTTATGGTTTGCCCAAAACAAATTCTCAAAGTTCTTCATGTGTGATGAACAATAACGACCAACAGATTTCACGTTGATTTTCGTTAGTTTTTGGCCAAGTTTGGGTTGGCCAAATTATGGATCTTCTAATACTTCAAAAGGGTTATCTTTTGACTTTAAGTTTGCTTAAAATGGAGTTCATTAGAGAGTGTTATAGCACAACCAAGTTTGATGCACAAGCTCCAATTTGCGAACAACTTTGAATAATCGATTTGAGCTTTGCGGACAACTTTGAATAATCGATTTGGACAAGTGATTTGTGGGTGCATATAAGTCATTTATTAACAATTAAGTTTACTTTAGCCAATTTGTAGTTGAGGTAGCATTTTTCCTTGGTTTTGATGTCGATTCTTGTTTAATTGATAGGATTACAAGATTGAGATTCAAGTGAGCTTGGTTGTTTGGTTTTTTGGCATTCTCAGGTGAGTGGTGTTATATTATCTATTAATTTATCTTGGAAGCAACATGGACTAGATATATTATGAGTTTTAAAAGAGCTTGTTTGTTGCAAAAAATTTAGATCAGACATTTACTAACTTTTTATTATTTGCAAATGGTTTGATAAACGTTTTATGAAAGGCATTTTAAAATGGAACTAGTTTATGAAATGAATTATGAAATAGTATAAGAAATGTTTAGTGGAAATATATATTATGTTTGATGAACAAAATTGAAAAATATTACATGTGTTGGGTTTGCGAAAGCTCTTTGTGAAGAATTATGAAAAGCTCTAGACTTTGAGTATGATTTATGAAAGGTTATGTGTATCGATTTGTGAAATACTTTATGACATGCATTATGTTTAATAAATTGGGTTATGACAGGTAATTTGATTTAGTTTGTAAAATCAATTTATGAGATGAGTCCTAAAATGATTTAAGAAATATTTTACGAAAAGTAGTTACAAAAGGTTATGTGTTTGGTTTATGAAAAGTATTTTGGTTTATAAGATTGATTCTGAATTGGTTTTGTGGAAAGAATTGCTTTATGAAAAGCTATATGTTTTGATTTGTGAAATCAATTATAATACGAATTGGTCAAGAGTTAAGTGCTACATGATGATGTGAGTCTAGTGAAAGCTATCTCTAGGGTCTCACACCATTGATACACATTGGTTGAGAACTAAATGCTACACAATAACATAAATTTCGTGGAAGCCACCTTAGGAGCCTTAGTTGGATATTTAGTACGGAAATTGATCATCCATGTGTGATTTGAGATTAGTTAATGGAATTGACCATTGACATATGAATTGATGAGATTGATCAAATGACTTGACCATTGATGTTTGAATTGTGGAGGTGGGTAAAATGAGTATTTTAATTTGTTTTTCTTATTTATATAAAGCATTGTTGAAATGAAACAAGTTATATTTGATTCGATGTTTGTGATTTAAAATGAGTATTTCTGATACGCATAAAATTTTGTTGAAAAGATAAAAACCGTTTGGCCTTGCACATATGCTATATTATGGATTTGAATTGAATGAATTTCGGTATGGTTTTGTAAACATGCATAGTGATTACTCAATCTGCTTAGAAGAGATATATTACTCACCAAGCTATGGTTGCTCACCTCATTACCAAATATTTTTAGGTTACTCGATTAGCAGCTGATAGTATGAGAACGCCATTGACAGGAACTTTCAGTAATTGAATTTTGAATTCGTTGGAGATGTATTCATTCGTTTTGTTGGATTATAGAAATTCCGATATGTTGTTTTGACTTGGAGGCTACGTCATTCAAGTGAAAACGAATATGATCGTGTCATTAACCCTATTCCTGTAGGATTCGGATCTGACAATTTTAGCAAGCCTAAAGCTATCGGGGTACAAGCCGAAGGGCTCATCTTTCCTTTTTGGATCTCCAATAATTGTCCAAAACGGAAGAAAAATTGTGTGGGTTGCCCATTTTAGGATTAGTCATATGATTACTTGAACTAATTATGTTCTTTTAATCTAGTAATTCAACTAAATGTTAGACAGTGGTTAAGGAAAAGGTCAATGGGAACCATCTTCGAACATTTTTGTTGGCTTTTCAAACTAGTACATGCACGCATATCGGACATAAGCATGTACCAAAAAGGCTAGAAAACATTCGCAGACAATGGTTATGTGGCATCAATTAATACCATCTCCATGCTATTACAATCCAGGCATATTATTTTTCGACAGTGAGATTTTGGAACGTGATGAGTTGAAATAAATTATCACGAATTGGACTGTCCAGCCCTAGTCACAACGTCAAGAAGACTTGTTGGACAGGTTTTAGTAAGACTATTTGCTTAAAAAGCCCAACACATCCGATGGGGCCCTAGTCATAGCCCAAGCCCGATTAAAAAATATATATTCTTAAAGCCAATAAAGCAAAAGGACAGTCTGCTCTTTGAGAGGAATAGGACCCGAGGTTTTACGGTATTTATCAAGAAAAGTTCTATGAGCAAGGACACTATTAGGAATGAAAAAGTCTTCGAGAGCTTCGATTTGTTCTAGATTTGTTCTATAGGAATACCATTTAGAACAAAACCAAAGATAGTAAAAGCATCAAAAAGAGTTATGGACATAGGACCCCAAGGGAGAAAGAAACAATTGGTAGATGGGACAGAACCCACTAACCCCTATTTAAATCATGGGACAACTTGCTAACCTCCAGTGCCATCTCTATGCCCGCATTCATGCCTAACAATCGGGTTCCCAAATCTTCTTGCAATCGTAAGTACTAGGCGTGGAAGTTTTCTTCAAATGGATGGAAGCTTCAAAATTTGGTAGGAGCAAATGCATAGATATCCTTGATAGAAGAATACTATATGGAAAGTTTCTCATTCCTCTTAGTCGTAATGCAAGGTTTGAGAGGCAGTGGAACATGATTGTGGTCCAAAAGGCAAGGCCCAAGGAGCAGTGACTCTAGATGCTGCTCTACAATGCTTAACAACTGAAATCGATAATAGTTGGCCTCTTCAGTGTGAAGAAGGCCGTTGAAGTTCGAAATATAGATCTCAAGATCGAATTTGGGAGCTTCGGTGGTCATGGAAAACTTACAGATAGTATACAAAGGGTTTAGGGTTCAAGGAAGAAGACAAAAGTACAAAGAGAAGACGATGAAACGTATTATTCTATTTGGAGTAGGAGATGACGATTCAAAATTAAGAATATCTATCAAAAGCTGAAACAATATGTCAAGATGCAATGGGAGTTGTTATCGATTGCGGTATGTCAGAGAATAAAAAGATATAATGCTCATCTATAGCAGATTGTGTGCAGAACAAGGTATTTCCTTTAAATGAAATAAACTTCCAATATACTTCTTTTAAAAGGGAGCATATGTTGACACCCAAAAATACCCATGCAATCACGTGTTGGTCATGAAGAACAAAAACCTTTAAAATCACCCTCACTACCGCATGTGGGCTGTGATTTATATCAACCCAGTCCATGGTAGTCATGAAAACGAAGGTTAGCCAAGGATTTCAAGAACCCTTAGGTTAGGTTTCAATGAACCTACATGTAGAGATACATAATTCTATGATAAGGCAGTTGATTGACACATGTACAAGCCAAGAGACGTTGTTGAAGTTTGAAATACGCGAAACATCCGTAGCCTTACTTTCTATTTTGCAATTATGAAATTTAAATAATACATGGTCTTAATCCAAACACAATAAATTGGTGATATAACCTTGTGCTTTATGGACAAAAAAAAAAAAAATTCTTGTGCTTTCATCTATTTCCATGAATAGTACGGAAAATTGAAAATGTTGTTGTCAGCGTATTTGAACCGTCGGATGGACTTTTACTTGTTTGGATACATCCAATCCGACGACCGAGAGATGTACCAGGAACAACTCAGGCAATGCGAATTCTGGTTGTCATGATTCGGTGGAGAACGAGATCAACTAATGTGTTGTTGACATCGAAACAATTCGAATTATTGTGTCCAACATGGGGGGACCCTACCAACCCACCTTAATTGATAAAGAAGAAGCATGATAATTTCATTTTGTGTCCCCGCCAGTTGTGGATGAATTGGCTCTCTCTCTTATATTCTCTCTTTCCCTTTGCTTTTCCACACCATTGGTCACCCATCTTTCCAAAGATAAAAGAATATATACCCATTGACACAAAAAAAAAAAAAAAAAAAAAAAAAAAAAAAAAAAAAAAGGCCCACCTCTTCATTATAAATGATAAGTAACAGATTTAATCAATAATAATAAATTTCGGTAAACTCATCAATAAGAATAGCAATCAACAAATCAAAAAGTGTTGACTACCAATCATCAATAAGAATAGCAATCAACAAATCAAAGAGCATTGACTAGTCATCAAAGAAATTATCAATGGTATACACTAGTTATCGATGGGAATCCTCACTAGGGTAAAGTTATCGATATCAATATATAATTACCAATTGACAATATTTTTGAATATGTAGCTTCTTTTAGTGTTACTAGATAATTGGTAACTGCTCGATTGTTATGTCTATGGCCACCATTTTAGGATTTTGTAATTACTCATGGATAAATGCCGTTGTGATTTTTTGTGATCACAGATAGAATTAGAAAGTTATTTGTTTAAAAGATAAGATTAGAAAGTTATCTTTTCTAAATTCAAAAACCGTTTTATAACTCACGATTGTAGGCTTCAAAGATCACCATCGCACTCTCTGTAAACCCCAATCAATCACGGAACTCGAAGTCATACATCAATTTTACCATCAGGATCCAACGCATGAAGTACGGTCTCTTAACTAAGTACCCGCAATGTAATCGCACAGCAACCGTCCCTAGCCAAGTTTCATCATGTGTCCCCAACCGAACCAGTTAATTTAAATACATACATTCTTCCACCCTTTGCGGTTGTATTTACTTACATCACGGTTGACTAAAAGACATAATTTTTGTCAACTATACTTTAAAATTCACGCACTTTCGCATGAGGATGAAAATTGGGAGTCACATGGATCCCTCGTAACGCACGCAAACCAACCACCTAATGAAAAATAAAAAGCTATATTATAAATAAATAAATAAATAAATGAATGCAACCCGACATCCTTGCCTCGGGCGGCGCGGGCCTACATCTTCGGTTCCACATCAATTGCCAACCACTCCGAATATCAAATTTCTCTCTCTCTCTCTCTCTCCTTTCGGTCGGATCGCTCCAGAAAACACCTCTCTCTTTCTCTATCATTCACTCACACGTGCCAGAGTCGACCGCGATCGAATCGCTTGTGTCAGAACCCCGGACTCCGTCCGCCAGAGCTTTAGAGATGTACTCCAAGATACCAAGAATCGTCGAAAACAAGCTCTGCTTGCATGCTCCCGTGAAAAGAGCAGAAACAAAGCTCTGATTTTGAATTCTGGATGTACATTAAACAGCTGAAATCTCAAAGACCCATCTCGGTGATTCCTTGAAATTTGTGAAATTTAATAGAAATTCTATATTTGGGGAGCCGAGGCCGGATCGACGTCAAGATCCAGTGAGAACCCGTTTTTGGAAATCCCCGTGAACGATGAGCGATGACCCATCTCTTGTAATCGCTTGGAGATTGCGCAAGAACCACAAACGTCCCACCTCATCTTTCCAGCAATTTTTCGCGCAGATTTTCCCGAGAAAAGTTACAGAGGGAAGAAAATTCACGAATTTGTGTGTTTACAATCTCTATCTTCGATCTGGGTTGCGTGGATTTTTCCCAGATGATCAAGAATAACGAATCTATGGAACGAAAAAAGACGAAGGGAAAAAGGGAACGAATGAGCGTGTAAAGAATGTGAATCACGACCTGCGGCTTTGCTGCTTCATCTTCTTCCTGAAAACGACCTCAGTGTCGAGGCCGAACCCGTCGATGCTCCTCGACTCCACCAGCTCCGACTCCCGGAACATCTCCACCAGCGGATCCAGGCTGTAAAGGTCGTTGGCCGAGTACTTGTCCGTCCGGTGCCGGACCGTCACGTGCAGCACGCAGATCCCCCCGGGCCGCAGCGTCCGCTCCACCTCCCCGACGAACTTCCACGGGTACAGCGCGTGGTCGAACACGTTCGAGAACTCGAAGTCGAACGTCGCGTTCGGGAAGGGCTGGGCGTGGAAGTCGCCCTCCACCACCAGCGGCGGGCGGGGCACCAGATCGATCCCGATCGAGTCGTTCACGCCCACCAGCTTCAGCGCCGCCACCTCCTGGCCGACCCGCGCCCCGATGGAGAGCGCCCTCCACGACTCGGCGAGGAGGCCGCGGCGCTTCAGGCTGTCGAAGAAGCGGGCGAAGACGCGGACCTTGCGGTCCCAGTCGCGGGTGGTCCAGATCTTGCGGAGGTTGGGGTTGAGCGTCTTGTTGAGCTGGTGCTGGATGTAGGCCTCGTAGGAGGTGTACCCGGAGCGAATTCGGATGCCGCCGCCCCCGCCGCCGCCGGAGGAGGCGGGCGGCGGGTAGGCGGCGGCGGAGGGGCTGCGGCGGAGGGGGGTTCGGGAGGCGAGGAGGAGGAGGAGGACGGAGAGGGAGAGGAGGAGGGAGAGGGCGAAGGGCTTGAGGAGGAGAGGCAGCTTGGAGATGGCGAGGATTCTCATGTCTGCATGAAGAGATAGAGATAGAGAGAGAATATTTGTATGGGAAAGTTTTTGTTTTTGGTGGTGTGTGGAGTTTCCGAGTGAGGTTTTGTCTTTTGTTCTTTTCGATTTGGGAAGATGTACTTGCCGGGGGGGTGTTTTGCTTTCACTTTTGGCAAACTTCCCAAATACGAACGCCCTCGAGTTTGATTGGGAAAAAAAGGAAATAGGGAACAGAGGGAAAATCCTATAGATTAAGCATATTTTTACTTGTCACGGGTTGGAACTTTTCTAGTCGAGGACAACCCCATACGGTGGGCGCTGCCTTCCCTCGATAGACCGTTTTCAACGGCGGTGCCTTCCCTCGATAACCATATTCTCATCATTGATCGAACTACTCTCAATATAATTTCAATATCCAATCCCTCAAGCAAAACATAATATCACTTCAGTTCGGGCTTGGGCAAGGGAAAGACGTCAGCTCCAAACCAATTTGCACGCGAGAAAGCAACCCCACTATTAAAGATCCTCTAACATAATAATAATCTCGTTCTTCGATTCGTATCACAAATATTCTGACGTCATTCTCACAAACCAATTGTATCAACCCTTCTGCATATCTCACACTTCAACCCAATGCCAGAAACTCCACTTTCCACAATTGTGTCAACCCTTCTACATATGGTGATACTCTCCTCCACCCAATTGTCCCAAGCCCTTGTTGCTGAGTATTATGTCGCTCACTTAACGTTCTTCGACAATCATTTTCACTTCCTCGGGACTTACATAAATGACAAACACTCAGCCAACGGAGCATGTCACTCTCTCCATCAATTGCTTCCCCTGATCAAAACCCGTTCGTGAATCTTCAGTTACTTGGGCCTTCCTTAACAAGTGTGGCATCCCAACCAAATACTCTCTCTCAGCAACACTTTCTTTTGCCAACTAGATTTCTCTTGATCTTAGCAAATCAAGGAAGGTTTTTTCTTCTTGTAGGAAACATGGCAACAAAATGCAAATAATTTGGAATATCTACATGGATACCATCTCTACTTTCCTACCCAAGGACAGCCCTATACGACGCTTGATGAGCTAGAATAGCAAGCCAATTTTCCCTTGATAAACCATTCTTAAAAACAATATGGCAAATTGCATCCTCATCACTAACCGTATAATGCCTAATTTACTTCAGGCATTTAGTCCCTCAAGCAAGACAAATGGATCACTCCAGTATAAAAACCAATTTCAGCCTATTCGGCCATTATCAAGAAAGCGGTGTCAACCCCTGATTAATTTATGCATGGGAAGCCAATTTTTAGAGATCTTCTGAAATAATAATTATCGCATCCCCAAATTTCTAGCACGCACACTCTAACGTCACTCCCTCAAACCAGTTGTATCAACCCTTTTGTGTCTTCCACACTTCATCTTGATTGCTCAATGCTTCACCTTTCGGCCCATATGGGTACGAGAGAAATCAGACCATGAAAAATGCACTTTGCATCCTCCTATAAACATTGGGACGAAAAAATTGCAAAATGAATTTTGTTCTTACGACTAAGGGAAATGTACCAAAAGAAAAGTTTTAAGCATATTATATTTGTACTATTTTAATCATAAAAATTTTAATTAAACTAAATTTAGTCTTAAACATTTTTACATTAGAACTAATCCAATCCATCCAGCCAATTTAGACTGGAAATTGCTAACATGGATGTCGACCGTCCTACGTGACAAAACCAAACAGCCACATTGACAATTTTTTTAATAATTTTTCGAATCTTTTGTTAATAGAAAGAAATCCCAATGTTAACATTAGTCGTGCCACATAAAAGGCCAGACATCCACATCACTGATGTCGGCCTAAATTAATCAAATAGACTGAATTGGTACTAATTTGAAAATGCTCAAAAGTAAATTGGTCGTGTGAAAAGGTTTATGATTGAATTAGTATAAACAATTTTGGTACTTTTCCCTATGACTAATTGAAACAATCTTTATCAAAAGATATTTCATCGTGTGCATGGTTTTGCTTTACGGTTCCTATCTGCATCTATATGACACTTTTGGGTCTGCACACCAACTCATCGTATATAGAAGGAATGTACCAAAGTACAGAAATGTCAATAAATAACCAAATCAGCATTTTCAACATGAAATAGTAACGACATTATACGGTTAGAGTTATAATATATGTGTTTTTAAGGAAAGAATTGCATGACACAACAGTAGTCTTGCATTCATGCTGTGCGTACATAAGTCTAGTGACAACTATTCAGAGGCATTTGAGACTTTGAAAAATTATCACATGAATTACCCATTTCGAACTCTAGTCTTTCTAGCTGTTTTTCCCCCTCCCAAGGGCAGGTTCTTTATGGTCATTTTTGAATGTATGGATTGGAGCATACTCGACCTCGAAGTTTACTCGGTGCAACAATTTACCACCTGCATTAGGTAACTATCCATTCTGATGTTTCAAGTACATGGAATGGAAAGCACGTGAACACAATCCTTTTTACTCTACGAGAACATGAACATGGACATGGACATGGAGAGGCACTTCCTGAGATGTCTTTTCGATGGAAAGAGGGCCATAGCTGAAGATATAAGAGGAACATAAAGTGTATTGTTGAAGTTGCCATGCAAGATTCAAAGTTCTGAGCTTTCCAGCAGATTGGAAGCTGAGGCTATTATACACATGTTTATTGAGCCTAAGACTTGCAGAGACTCGTACGTTGACTATTTTCCTGACAGTTAAAGAGAAATTTGATTCTTGCTCTCAACGTAAGTTCCTCTATATGCCCTACTTCTTCAAATGCTTTAGATGGCATTTCAGACAAATCTGTCAAACGAGGATCAGATGACTCTCCCAACTGATACATGATGTACTGATTATTGTTTTTTTCTTCACATCAACGAACTGCTTGACATGGCAACCCTTTTGTTGACGAGCTCCTGTCTTCGCTCTAGCATGCCATCAAGCTTGAAGAACAGGAGGAGAAACCTGCCCTGGCCAACAATTCACTACCAATTTGATTTGATCATAATGGTAGATTTCGAGTGAGTTCGCAAACATCGCCTTGACACATTCATACTGTCTAAGCCACCAGATAGAGATTCACAAGATCCACATGTTAGAAAACTTTGCAGGCGTATCCTCAGCTCAACTCCAGCCAAATGCCGTTGGCCCCTTGCATACTATCTTGGCTTCTGATGCATCCACAATTGAATGCAGGAAGATACCCAGTGGTCAGCAATAATCACAACATCCACACTGCAAACAAGAGAACAGAAAATTCAGTTTTCAAAGACACAAGAACATAGCCATCTGCACTGTCTTTGCAGCTGCCCTTTCTTTTGCAGTAGATTGCTGAATGCGACATAATAATGTACCTTGAAAATGGCTTCTCTCTCTTTAAAACTCTTGGGAGAGAATATCCCCTCTCTCGTTAGCAGGAGAGATGGCAACAGAGGGCATACATTAACTAACGTGCGCTTCCTGACCATTTTCCTTACCAACCGGATTTAATCCTCTTTGAATCTTTATGTGAACCTTGGATTTTCTGATGGTTCTTCTTTCTTTGAGCATTTGGAAGGCTTGATTGAGAGATATGGCTCTATTCTAGGTGTCCCTGATTCATCACAAGAAGTTCTGAATGATGTGGGGAGACTCACATTGGGTTCTCGGTAGGAGTTCCAGCAAGATTCTACTCAGGAGCATTTAAATGTTACTCAATCGTCCTGGAAGGATATTCTTCTTGAGTCAAATGCAAGGAAAATGAATTTCCATGAGCCTCACATGATTGATGGTCGAAAACAAGTTCTAATACCTCGATCAGTGGTTTTGGAGGGTATTATTAAGTGGAATGATTTCCTTAGTGGACAGATTCTGGGGGAAAAAACGAGTTTAGGAGTTGTTGCTTTTCCAGCGAATTGATTATGGGGCAGAGATGGGAGTATTGACCTTCATGAGATTGGAAAATGGCTTATTCATGATCAAATTGGCCAATTCTTCTATATAAGATTGAATTCTTAAAAAGGGTCCTGGCATATTGCGCATTTTCCCCTGCTTCTTAAAAAATGGGAGCCAAATCTGTTAAAGTTGGATGTTGAGAAAACTCGAGCTCCAATTTGGGTTAAATTTTTTAAAGTGCCTTTGATGACATTAGAGAGTTTGAGTAATAAAGCTACTGCAATTGGATTTCCTCTCTTCCCTGATAAGATAAGGCAACAGAGGAGGGTTCTCGTTTATCTTTTGCAGAAGGTTTTTACTGAAATAAATTTGACTTTGCCTTTTCCCGATTCGGGGTCTTGTAATTCTGGAAGATGGGTCCTAATCAGAGATGAAAGTAGAGTATCCACGGGCTTTATGGAAACGAACTTTATGTAATAAGTCTGGTCACTCTACTAATGCTTGTTCTGTAGCACAGAAGTAGATGGTGGAGAATCACTGGATTCCAAGGCAGTCCTGTGCTAATGAGGCTAAGGTGCTGTTAAACAACCTGGAGATTCGGTTGGAAAATTATCTGAGATTGGGATAAGGAATCATTCGCAAGTGGATGAAACACACGATGTTGGAAAGAGTGATGAGTTCTAGGTGGATGAATCACTAACAGCTGCAAATTGGCGGTGGCAATAAAGTTTGGGAGTTCTCCTATGTCTGTCTCTAACTCTCTGTGAATTAGAAAGTTCATGACAAGCACCCATCTTCCGGTGAGGACGAAATGGAGGAAGATTTGCAAGATAGTGGTACAACCTCTGTCATTAATGAGGACCCTATCCTCTCATGTTCTGCTCCTTCAAGGGAAGCTACAGAAGCTGCTAAAGTGCATGGTGAGATAATGAAGCAGATTGCTCAATCCAGGAGAGGAAGGAAGAGGAATTTGTCGACTGATCTGCAGCACGTGGCCGGTGAAGTCCAGCTCCTCCATCTTGAAGTAATAATATAATATCTTGGAATATGAAGGGTTTTAGTGAATGTCTCAAACGCAGAAAAGTAATAAAAAGTTGAGAGGACGTCTATCCATTTGTTTTGTTTGCTTGAAACTTGAGTAAAGGACAAGAACGCTGAGAAAAGAGGAAATAGTGCTTTCCCAAATGTGACTTGGATTGACAATTAGAAAGTACGTGATTATGAAAGCATTTGGGATTTTATTAAAAGGGGCATACTTGTAGATATTATACATATACATGGGCAGTTTATACATTGAAGATTCTATATAATGACAGTTCTTTTCTCTTTACTATTTTGTATGGCTTCAAACGAGCCTGAAGAAAGGAAGCTCGTCTCACTTGATAGCGGGCCCTTGTGGGTGATTTCAACACCATCGTTCCCCACTGGAGACTACTAATGCTGATGCTGCTGATTCAGTTGATAGGGAAGATTTTGAATAGTTGTCTGTTCGATGCTGAGTTGCAAGATGTAAAGTCTACTGGGAATATTTTTGCTAAAAGCGGCAAAAGAACACAAGATTCTGTTGCTAGGAAAAGGGACAGAGCACTAGCTAATATGAGCTGGCTTCAGAGTTTTCCCTTTTCGGCTGCTGATTTTCTTCCTCCAGGAATTTCAGATCGTTGTGCTGTCAATTGTGACCAAATGATTTAAGCGCACCAAAACCCTTTTAGATTCTTCAATTACTGGTGCTAGCATCCCAAGTTTTTGAACTAGTCAAGTCAGCACGGGCTTGTGCTGTTTCAGGATGTTCTGTGTTCAAGCTATATGAGAAGCTTCAAAATGTTAAAGCAGCTTTAAAGAAACTCAATAGTGAGCAACTTTTGTCAAATTAATGAGCAATTGAAGCAAGTGCAAGAACAGTTGACAGCTTTGCAGGCACAAATTAATTCAGGTGGACCAGTTCCAGATGAATAAGTATAGGAGCATTAATTTAAACTCAGAACTGAGTTTGAAGACTCAAGAACGGTGAAGAAGCCTTTTTCAAACGGTTGGGGGATAAAAACACACATACATTCATAGAATGGTTAGAATAAGAAATTCCAAGGGATCCCTTAGATTACTATACTCTGGAGATGGAAGAAAGCTTGGTCATAAGGCCATAGCAGCGGAGGCTAAGTTTTACAGGAAGCTTTTGGGAACCCCTAGTTCTGTTCTTCACATAAACTGACACATTCCACCAGATTATACAATTCAGGCTAGCTGATGATCAACGCACAAGATACGTTGAAACCAGTCAAGCAATTGAAGTTAAATCAGCTCTTTGGGCCATGAATGGGGAACGCCCCCCCCCCCGGTATGGCTTTTCTTCTCGGTTCTCTAATCCAAGGCAGCATGGACAGTGGTCGGGGAGAATTTTACTAATGCAATGTTGGAAATTTTTCTCATCTTCAAAGCTGATGAGAATACTTAACATAACTGCTATTTCACGGATTCCAAAAGTGAAAAATGCATCTAAGATGACCTAGTTCAGACCTATTTCTTGTTGTAATGTCATTTATAAATGCATTACCAAGATTAAGGCAAATAGAGATCTTGTCATTTTTTATTAATGTCGGCCAGTCTGATTTTGGCCCCATTTGGTTCAGCATTCCCAAGGGACTTTCAGTCCCGAAAACCCTTTGGAAAAAATTTTAGGCGTTTGGTTCAGGATTTTGAAGTGTCATTGGCCAAATGCTAGCATTTGGAATGCTGTGGAATGCTATTAGGAGGTTTAATGAATTTTTTTTCTTTCAAATATTGCCCTTATTGATAATCATGTTTTTCCTTTTTGCCCTCAAAAATACTATTCATGAAAATACTGTTCATCGTCTTCTTAAAGGAGCTTGCTGCTCCATCGCAGCAAGCGGCGCTTAGCCACGAGCGGCCAGATCTAGCTGCCAGGGGGCCGGATCAGCCACGGGGCGGCGCCCGGGTCGTGCGACCAAGGCGACGCCGCCCGAGGTCGGGCAACCTCGGGCGTCGCCTATGTCGCACGACCCGTGCGCCGCCGCCCGAGGTCGGGCAACCTCGGGCGGTGCCGCCCGAGGTCCAGGCCGTGCAACCTCAGGTGATGTTGCCTGAGGCCACGTGACCTCAGGCGTCACCTAGGTTGCGACGCCACTTGAGATCGAGCGACCTAGGGCGTTGCCTAAGGTCGCCGACCTCAAGCGAGCTGCCTGCCCCCCATCACCACCGCCACCGTCACCAGCCGCCTCCCCACCACCACCAGCCTCTCCCCCACGATTTTCCCCTGCAGCTGCATCTCCTCCTCCACTTTCTTTTCTTTTCTTTTCTTTTTTTTCATTTTTCTTTTCACCTTGAAGTAGCTTTACAAAACATATACAAAAAATTGGGTTTCTAAACACACTTGCATTCACAAAATGCCCATTCACTCAAAGATACTTGGAGAAACGCCATTTCCTCAAAGTTGAACCAAACGTACCATTTGTTGATGATAGAAGGATTGCTAATAATGTTTAGTTGGCGCATGAACTAGGTAAAAACTATCATAGCAATCGTATTTCTCCTCGAAGAATGAAAAAAGCTGACACAATGGAGGCTGTCGGCTCAGTGAATTGGGATTTTGTGCTCAGCATCTTGCAGACTATTGAAGTGCCTGAGAACTTTATTTAATGGGTAAGGGTAGGCATTACTCCCCCGTACTTCTCAGTCAGCTTGGATAGAGGCTTGAAGGATTTCCTAAAGGGGAGAGGGGACTCAGGCTGGGAGATCCTTCATCTCCATCTTTCTTTGTAATTACCACGAATGTCTTCTCTAGAATGTTGGACTCAGGCGCACAACATTGATGGATCAGGTATTATCCACCTTGTGCTGAGGTAAAATTTACTTATTTGAGTTCTGCTGACGATTTCTTGATATTTTGGATAGGAGATAGGGCATCCTTGTTGGATGTACTCTCCCTTTCTCAGGAATTTCATAGTATGTCTGGCCTAAAGATAAATCCTGAAAAATCTCAGCTTTAGTCTTCCTGGAAATAAGTTTGATCACAGCAAAGATCTTCTTCGACTAAGTAACTTTCAGAGGATCTCGGCAACTTTCGAAGAGGATCTCTTCCTGTCAGGAATCTTGGCCTTAACTCATTTCAGGAAGGCTAATTGATCGTGATTTGTAAGCCAATGATTGATAAGCTGACTTCTAGAAAGGATTAGTGGACTTCTACGAGCTCAGCTATGCAGGAAGATTGCATTTGATATCATCAGCTACGTATAGCATGGTTAATTACTGGACTCAGATCTCAGGCTTGCCAAAGGAAGTAATTAAAGTTGTAGGAAGCTAGCGTTCTGCTTTTCTGTGGAAAGGTCAAACTGGGCATGCTTATGGAGCAAAAGTGGCCTGCTTTGATGTATGCATTCCCAATTTTGCAGGGGGCCTTGATCTTAGGAATCTTGCTTTGTGAATGCTGCTTGTATCCTCAAGAAACTCAGCAGATTGCTTCTGAAATCATGCTCTTTATGGGTTGCATGGGTTAATTCTACATTGATGAAGGGGTCTAGTTTGTGGCAAGCCAAGGAGAGATCAGACAGCACAGATGCGTGGAGGAAAATGCTCAAACGAAGGCATTTATTTAAACCACATATCAAGCATCTGGTAGGTAGTGGAGAAACTCTCTTTGGGATAAGATGAATGGCATCCATATGGGATCTTGATTGAAAAATATTCTCTGAATCTTTTATACCTTTAGGTTATAAAGCAACCATTGCAGATGTTATCAGGGCAAATGACTGGAGATGGCCTTTAGCAAGGTCTGTTGATGTGCTTTGAATTATGGATCGCCTTTGGCAAGGTCTATTTGCTGGATCATCTAGTGGCTCTTTCTCTGTAAAGGAAGCTTGGAAGCTAGACAGGAAATATGGGAACAAAGTGACCTGGCAAAGGCTTGTATGGATTTGGTATAATGTGCTAGGATATGGCTTTACAACTTGGATTGTGACTCATGATAGGTTGCACACATGGTCCAGGATGAAAACTTGGTGGGCATGGATAGCACTAGTGTGCTATGCAGACGACATGAAAAATCTCAAATGCACTTGTTTTTTCAAGATTATCTTCTGAAAGCAGATTTGGGAAAGTTTTACAGCTACTCTCCTGTCGAAGATTTGCAAGTGACACGAAGGATGAATTTACTTGGGTCATGCAGAACTTGGAGGGGAATAGTTTTAAGTTAGCCGGGCATGCAACAATTTATTATCTCTGGAGAGAGAGGAACTTGGTGAAGCATGAAAATACATCCCCTCAAGCTTACCGTGTCCTTGATGCAGTTGATTTTTCTTTAATAGTCTCTGTAGGAGTTATGATTCAGGAAGGAAATTAGAAACTTACTACTGATGTTAAGACTTTGTGCAGAAAGTAGCAAGTTCATGTGACTAACTTTTATGTAATCAGGCATGGTTTTGAGCTTGCATCCCTAAATCATTTTCTCCGGCTTGCAGTTGGTACCAGCAGTGTGGATGTGGAACATATGATTTAATGTTGTTCTTTTGATGTGTAGCTCGCTGTTAGTGGTCTTGTATGGGATGTAATCCTCCCCTGCTTTTTTCCACAGGTTGTGCAACAAAATGGATAATCGATTATCAAAAAAAATTGTATAAGATCACAGGTCAAATATGTCTACTGTACTTTCAACTATGCCAGGTTCCCCAAATAAGTACCTTTGACAGCATGACCATAGGGTCTTGTGGAAATAATTTGGCTCAGCAATGCTTGGCAGCTGAACAAAGCTCGAGTGTTCAATCTCCCATTTAAAGATACCTCAACAAGTCATCTTTCATGTCTTGTGAAGCTTCTTTAGTTGCTCATTTTGAATGAGGGACAGAATTTTTAAGTCCACTGACCAGCATAGATACAGTCAAACACAAGCTTTCTGAGCGCAGCAGGATTTGCCGCAAAAGAATCTCCACTTCATAGAGAAAACAGCAATGACTGCACGCATCATCTTATAGCCAGCAGCAAACAACCATGGCCACCCTAATTGTCTCACCAGACATGAACCAGGGACAGATACATAAGAGCAGCCAAAGATAGCTGAGGCAGGGAACCAACACAGTCCAATTCCCTCTTCTTCCCAAGAACATTTTTAATGCCCATCAAGTACCCTTCGATGTCTTATCCGATTCTTCCAGAACTCATCCTTCTTTCCTTTCTTCTTGGGTCTCACTGAACCCATTTTGCTATTGACTATACCAAGAATAGCACTCCTGTCCTTCCTATTGTTTAATGCCGCTTTTACATCCAATATTTCCCTGAGCTTTTGGTATGATCTGGCATCTGGCACCTGTCCACTTTTTACCATCTTCTTGTGATAAAAGAATGCCCTCCTGAAATCACGAACACGGACAAAGGCATATATCATGGTCGAATAAGTGATAGAATCAGGCTTCAGATTCAAAGTTGCCATTTCTTTCAACAGTTGGGGCAACTTCAAGTGCTGACCTCCTCGTGCATATGCATTAATCAGCATATTATAAGTCATAACAGTTGGCTGCAGACCTATCTTCCCAAATTCAGAGATCACATCTCTAGCTTCAACGTAGTGACCTTGCTTAGCAAATCCATCAAGGAGAATGTTAAACGTAACCCGTGTCCCTTCAACTTTCTCGATAATCATCATCTTCCATATTGTCATTAACATTTTGGTGTCACCGGCACGCCTAAATGCATCCAGGAGAGTGGTGTAGGTTTCAATCGAGGGTTTGATTCCTTCTCTTAGCATATCCTCAAATGTTGAGTAAGCTTTTTCATGCCAACCACTTACGGAATAAGCATGAACAAGAGCTGTATAAGAATGTAAATTCGGTTTTATACCAACTCTCCTCATCCTCATGAACACTTCTGCCGCCACGTCACTCATTTTCCTCTGCCTGCCATATGCACTAATCAAGCATGTATATGAAGTGGCATTTGGCTCCAAGCCCATCTCTTGCATATCTTTAAGAAACTTTTTAACAATCTCAGGCTGTATCCTTCTGCTGTATGCATCCATCAGGATATTAAACGTGGCAGCAGTGGGTTTGAGGCCTTTTACTTTCATTTCAGCAAAGAGACCCTCAGCTTCTTCAACCTGATTGGATTTGCTATAAGCATCCATTAATGTGTTGTATACAATGACATTTGAAGGGATACCTTTCTTTTCCATTTCCACTTGGATAATAAGAGCTTCCTTCTTCAGCCCCTCATCACAGAATGATTTTATTAGAGCACCCATAACTTCTGAACTCCATTTAACTCCCTTTCTATTCATCTTCTCAAAGAACTCCCACGTTTCTTTAGCACTGTGGCCATTCTTCCTCATGACTGTGATGACTATAGAGCATGTCACATGATCCGGCTGAACATTATTAGCCTCCATTGCCTCATACACCTTCCAAGCATCCTCGTAGCTGAAACATATGACGAATTATCTCATTTAGAACGTCTGGAAACAAGGGAGAAGTAAAAGGCAGGGGAATTACAGATTGAAGGAAGACAACTGTTGCCAGAAAAAAATTCAATGTAATTGATGAAAGGACGATTACATCTGTCTGGGGTATGTTCTTATTTTGTTTATAAAAAGACTCAAGTAGGACATGAACAACGTGGTCTAGATCTTGAACAGTGATCCAACAGATTGTCCTTCAGCCTCAGAAAAATAGAGTCAAAAGCCAAAAATTTACTCCCACCAAGATATTACACATTGACAGGAGATTCAGACCTCATCAAATTCAACAAGACAATACGATAAAACTACTTCCTCCAAAACTAAGCGTAAATTAGCCTCAAGGACTTTGCTGATCTTACTATGAACAAAAGCACAATCGGTGTCACACAAAGTCAATCGCAACGCGGCATACGAAATAAAGAAGCACGAAACCAACGAACAAACTGAACACATGGAGACAGAGAATTCCAGACATCTCCATGTCTCATACCTCCCGGAGCTCATCAGGCCCGAAATAGCAGAATTGTAAACACGAACATCCCTGAACTCTTCCTTGTTCGGCAGGTTTTCGAACAAGACCAGCAATTTGGCCCCCATTTTAGCTCTTCCCAACATGGGAAACATAACGGAGCATGCTCGAGAGGTAACAAGCGACGGCTCCCGCAACCCCATCCACTCGAAAAAGTAGACGCTGCTCCCCACAAGCCCCTCCTTTTCCATAATCCCCAACACCTCCACGCACTCCTTCGCGCTAATCCTCCCCTCGAAACCCCCCAACAACTCCCCCAACGTCGTGTTCACCGGCAACCTCCTCGCAAGTTTCAAAATTTCGCCGACCACGCCGTCGGGCGACCCTTTCGGGGCCGACCCAGAAGACCCCATCTCCTCCCCATCTCCGACGGCCGGCGCCGACGCATCCTGGTCTTCGGCATCCGCACCGAAGCCGTCGGGAGCGAGGCGCCAAGAAGAGCGCCGGTTGCTCTGGATGGAGACCCGCCCTTCGCCCGGCGGGTCAGGGGCGGGGGCGCGAGAATTGAAGAATCTGAGAATTGGGTCGTCGCCGCCGCCGCCGTCTTCCTCCGGCCGCCGCGTTGGTTGCCGCCGCGGCTGCGACTGCGGCAGCACCTCCGGCCGCCGCCGCCGCCGCAGCTGCTGCTGCTGCGCTTCATGTTGCTGGAGGTGAGGAAGGAAGATGGGAGAAGAGGGAGAGGGAGAGGTTGCGGATAGGGAGGGAGGGTTGCTGTTGTTGTTGTTGCTGCTGGAGGTGGTGGAGATGGCGGGGACGGAGCAGGATCTTGTGAAGTGAGCGGGAGGAGGATGGCGGAACGGGAATGGCAAGCGCTGGTTCGTGAGAGCCATCGCCTCGTCCCCAAAAAGATCGAATTTTTAGGGCCTTCCCTCGCTGAGTACTGAGCTGAAATTTGTACTGTCGACCATGATCGTCCTATTCCTAATCAGAACCATTTTTCTATCTCCGAAATAGAACGCAATTTTATTTTTTTGATTCTAAAATAAATTTTTAGTCCGGAAATAAAATTAGAACAGAAATGTTTTATATTTCTAGAATAAAAATGAAGAATAAATTTTTTTATCATTGCTTGTTCTCACTACTAGTCAGCCACCCACTTGCCGCCATTTGCCACCACTGGTCATTGTCCCCGCTGCTATTCGTCAATGGCTGGTCGCTAATCACCCGTCCATTGCCATCGCTCAAAAGAGAAAAATTATTATCAAACGAATTTTTATTCCGTCAATAGAATTTTTATGTCATTACCAAACGCTTATTTTTCCTCAGAAACTCGATCAAAGAATATAAATAGAAAAATCTATTTCTAGAATAACAATTGATTTCTCAAATAGGATGATCAAATTGGGTCAAAAATGGTTCAACTCAAAATTGATTTGCATAACTAGTTCTAACGTGAAAATAACCCATTTTCATATGATATGGATTTAGTGGTATGTACAAAACCCAACTCAATCCAGTCCATATTTCAAACGAACTATAATCAGTGTCAAAAAGTGAAAATGCAGCTCATTGTGTGTATGTATAATTCATCATCTAGAAAATGTGCTATACACAAATCTTTTTCTTGAAATATAGTAATTCTTTTTCAGACCTTCTCCTAATCTGTCATGACTCTACATCACATTTCATTAGGAGGCAAAGAGATTTGAGGCTATAAACAATGGCACTCGGACTAGTCATTGAAGTGAGAGTGGCTTTAGACCATTATCAAAGATGATACTCATGACATTCAGCGTCTGATAATAGAAAAAATAGCTTGGATCTCGTTGACAAGCTCTACAGAGGAACTACCAGCAACCAATTTTCAATCCTTGGAGTGTATCAAAGAATGCCTGCGATTGCTGAGCAGTGAAAATAACCATCCTCTTGCTCGGATACCTGCGAGTCGAAGGAAGAGTTTGGACTAAAAGCTCTGCCGTACAGCCCCTTCATGCGATTAATGTAAAAGCTAAGAAGTTGTATTGGAAGCTCGTGAACGAAGTCGAAAGAAATGAGGCTTCGGATTGATAAGATCATCTTCTACAACAGACCCAAGGCACGTCATTTCGGAACAAAATATGACCACAGCGAAGAAAGCACCGTGCCAAAGAATTTACATCCTATTTACACGAGAAAGTCTCATGCTTTCTCACTGCAGCATGTTTCGATCTTAAATGATACATGACGACATGCTCGCACAAAATCTAGACATCGCTGCTGCTTTGATCACGTTGGACTTGGCTGCATCTAGCAACGGGTCAGCCTGTAGAGCTTGGTTGAAACAATATTGGGCTTCTTCCAAGTTTCCCTCGGCAACAAACACGAGACCCAGGTTGTTGAATGCAGGAGCATATCCAGGGCGGAGTTCAAGAGACTTCGCGAGCATTGCCCTGGCTCGTCCATACTGTCCAAGATGCCGGTAGAGATTTCCAAGGTTGGAAAATATAGCATGTGCATGCTCAGCTCCTGTCAATGCCAAAGCCCGCTTGTATACTACCTCAGATTGTGATGACTCCTCAGACAAATGCAGAGAGATGCCTGACCATAAACAATCAAAACATGAAGAGTACAGTTTACCAAAGCAATTAAGGGAGATGCATATTGCAACGAACTGTACCTAAATTTGACCATGCACAGCTGCATTTGCTCATGCGAGCAACCGTAGCTTTGAGGTACTTTTGTGATTCTTTGAAATGTCTAGTACAAAGACCATGGAGGCCAAGCTGGTGCCAATGGACAGCATCATCAGGGTCCTCTGCTATGGCCTAGTTTATTCAAAGACATGCAATTTAGGAAGAAGGAAAAAAAGCTGAACTAAGACAAACTACCACATGAATGGGGTCAAAATAAATATGAAAGAACACCTATGCTCTGATTTTGATTTTAGTGAGCACAAAAAATCTCCACTCAAAAAAGATAAACCCCAATCCATTCACACCAAAGGACACATTTAACTGAATTCCACTAATCGCCAGGCAGTAAGCGTACAATCAATGTGGTGGTGGCAGCAAGAAATAATTCAAAGAACTTCATTGATTTCCTAATATCTCCCAAATCAAACATCAAAGAATAGACAAAGTGGAATGAAGTAGTAGGCTTATACTTCAAAGATAAAAAATTTAAAACTGCAGGCTTAATCTATTTAAAAACAAATGTATATATCCATACTGTCGCCAATTCAAGATTGAGGCATACTTATAAATGTGATTGCTCCTATCATGAATAGCAAACTCAAGAGAGGAAGAGAGCTGACTATTAAATATGGGCTAATTAAATACTTTACCCAGCTATTATCTTCATTTTGTAAGCCGCTTTAATATCAATGTAAGACCCTTTTCAAGCAAATCTACTACAGCTATACCTCAACATAACCTGACGGAATATTGTTTCCAAAAAGAAAAACCACCCAGTCAGGCTATTTCCAGTTACAGCGCTACATAAATCACATAATCATACCAGTAGCCCACAAGCACTGACAGAATATGCGACTAAAGTTGCAGCCCACAAGCATCGATAGAATATATGACTAAAGTAGCAGGCTTCCCAAAAAACCATTACAGTTACTAAGCTAGGCAGGACACCACCTCTTTATCTCGGGGCTAAACTAGAGACCAGAGCAAATACCTGCTTCAGACTATAGGTAGCACTTTCTTCTACGTCCATCAATTCATTTGATTCTTTTCCAAATCCAGCCACAATCTCGTGTTGGACCTTATGAACCATGGCAAGCCCTGACCAAGCAACAGGAGCTTGAATTATTGCAGAATCTCCATCCCTCACAATTGAAGCCATTTCATTTCCAGCCAAAGAAAGCTGATCGTAAGGATCCTGAGACCTCTCTACATCCTTGATCCGGTGGAGTGCCACTGCATATCGAGTCGCCATGCAACCAGGATCCAATTTTACTGACTAGAATAGGAACAGCCACAAGTCATTCTCATAAAAAAAGGAAATAAACAGCTGCACAATACATAGTACCACAAGTCATGACAGACAATGGAAGCATGAATTCCATTAGAATATATAAAGATTCATCAAAGAAACCAATGGACAACCTCAAACAGAGGCCATAAGCACCTTCTCCAAGCACTTGCTGGAATTACGATGATCACCAATCGTATAATATGCATCCGCCAGATTGATCCAGATATGTGATGCTTTAGGATCTGATTTCAAAGCTGTTAGCAGACACTCCTTTGCCAGATTGACAGCAGTAAGCTGATCTACTAAAGCACCTTCACTGGCATTTGCCCCAGCACCTGCAAAATTTAGATAACATTAGTCAGCTTCATATGACATACTAAAGGATAGCAGAAGTTAACTCATATGCACCAGAAACAGTAGATCCTGCTTCAATTCTCAACCGTCTTATAGACATGTATCTCCAAAATCCAGTTAACTGTTTAAAACATACCTGGAACAACAGCACCGTATCTGCAGAGAAGAAGGGCTGCATAGTTCATTAAAGCAGCAGGATGATTTTGATCTTTCAGGATTAATCCTTGAAAGCATTTTGCTGATTGCTCCATCTTTCCACTGGAATAATATTAGTTGTTAGTCCATTATCCTTGTCCAGGTAAAATGTCAAAAAAGAAATGGACAAATTGAAAATTTGACTCAGCAATATAGAAACAAAGGACTCAAGTCATGCTAATCTGCAAAAGCAAAAGTTGGAGTTCGAGTCATCTCTCTCTCTCTCTCTCTCTCTCTCTTCCCCCCCCCCCCCCCAAAAAAAAAAAAAAGAGAGAGAGAGAGAGAGAGAGAGAGAGAGAGAGAGGAAAAAAGAAAAGAAAAAACACACCACCTTCCAACTTCATTGTCATAAACAAAAGATCCATTTCCTTTTCTAGCCATACATACTATTGATAGATTATACCAGTGGTTTTGCCTATAATCAACACCCACCCTCCCTGGCACCAAACGATGTTGCTAAAGTATGCCACTAATAGCATTGAACAATAAACTTCTGATAACAGGCAAAAACCAGTACATGATCCATCTCACCTTTGAAGATAAGCAATCCCGAGATTCCCGAGGCAATCGAAATTGTTGGGAGCAATAGCCAACAAACAACATAAAACTGAGATAGCACTCTTCAGACAAATCAATAAGAAAGGTAAACTAATTGTCAGTTCAGTTAAGAAAACAGTGTAAAGGAAACGATTAGCAGGACTATATTCACCTGCACACGATTTGTTTTAAGGAGAATCAAGCCAAGGGTGTTCCAAACAGTTGCATGCCTGGTATCAGCTCGCATTGACTCCCTCAGCTTAGAAATAATTTCCTCAAGTTCATCATGTTCAAGCTCTTTATCTGAGTTGTCATCCCCCAAGCTCTCCAACAGAATACACTGCACATTTGGACGACCACCATCATGTCAGCAAGCCCAAAGTTCTTAATCTACGCCAAACAACAAGTACAAGGTTACTTCACCTGTGCATGATGAATCTGAACTAACGAGAGCAACTCCGGCCGCTCAATCTCGATCTCAGGACGCAACAAGATCTCAGCTGCTTTTTCATATACAGAGACTGCCTAGGAATTTTAGAAGAGACATGAATACATCAATAAGCACAGAATCGTCAAGATGAAATTAGATATGTGACGCATGGAGGGTACCTTTTGAGGTTGGCCCAACCTCTGATACATCAAGCCAAGAATGAAATGAGCATGGGCATTCTTGGGCATCTTTCTAGCAACATGAACCAAACCCTGGGAGCAAGCACTGAGTTAAGCATGGAGAACATTGAGAAAAAGGGAAAGAATTGACTGTAAAACAATTCTGCAACTTTATATGACTGCACACCACATCCATTTTCTGATAGCCAAGAGGTACTATCAAGAACAAGACCAAAAAGTTGTTTAGCAAATAAACACCAACAATAGCTCTTTAAAACCCACTAGAGACACATATTTCAGTTGCGACCAGCACCAAAATCAACATAACGAGATGAAAATGGCTATAAAAGCTGAAGATGACTCACGGTTTTTAGACTGCTAACTTTTTCTTCTCGAGACGAAGGAGTCCCCTGACAAGGCTGATCAACGTCGCCATCACCTCCACAATCAGGAGAGCACTCTACCTTACTGATCTTCGAACGGCATTTTCCCAACTTGTTTAGCTTTCTACAGTCACCTTCCGCACCATCTACATCTTTAGAGATTAATGTACTCTTCTCTTGGCTGCTTTCATCATTGTTCAACCTAATGAATACATGACTCACATCTGGTGAGCAATTTAAAAAGAAAACCAAAAAGGGGGCAACCCCTCTTGTAGCAAAGGCGCGGCAGGAGGACTTACACCAGTGATGCTATAAACCTCATCAAGTTAACGAGATTGAGATTGATATAAATTCGTGCATTCACTCCTACTAAATAGAGACAAGAAACTACAAATTCATTCCTACTTCTACCCTTCTATACGAATTCTTCTTTGCAATGCCCTCTAAACTACAAAGGAAGCTAGAATTGGTTCTCCAACCACCCGATTCTTGCAGCCACTGCACAAATTTCTCGAGCAAGGTCATCTCAAATTACCCTTCCGCCTATCAATTAGCTAAAACCGCCCCCTTTTCGCCTTCGAATTCTCGCAAGTACCGGCCTCGGAAGCTCCGAATCGGAGAACCCGAACGCGGCAGCCGAGCTAACCGAACACCGTGCTCATCACGACGAGGGAGAAACCATTGATCAAATCGAAAGAACAGCCTCAGCTCCTCGTACCTGGAGCTGAAAGGAGACGGGGCGGGAGGAGGGAGGGGCTCGTCGCCGTCGGACACGGGAGGGTCGACGTTGAGGTCGGCCAGCACGACGAACCTCGCCGCCGCCGGCTTCTGGTGGTGGTGCGGCGCCGGCGCCGCCGCGTCGTCCGCGGAGGCGCCGGCCGCCGTTCCGGGCTCGGTTTTCACGACGGCCGCGGGGTGCGGAGTTCTCGACATCATTCTCGCGCTCGCTCGATCCTTCCCCAGTCAACTGCACTGGTAAAGCGCACCGTGGTCAGCTCGACAAACGTCAATAATGCCATTAGGGCACGAACTTGGGCTTGGCCCAGCAAAACTGAATGGGCCAACTTTTTGGGCCTTTATGATTTGGTCTTACTTTGATGGTGAAGAAAATTTAGGGGTGCATGACTAATGGGGAGTGCATGATAACCAAAATTTCATTCCGAAATAATTTTTCTATTCCAGGTTTAGAATAAAACCTTTTTGATAAATCTATTCAGTTTTTCTATTTCTGGAATAGATTTCTATTCCAGAAATTGATTTGGAAGAGAAATCAAAAATAATTTCTCCCACTAAACCTTAATTTCGGTGAATCCTCCCTCATCTCCTATATGTCTCTACCTCCTCCTCCTCCTCCTCCTCCTCCTCCTCCTCCTCCTCCTCCTCCGCCTCTACTCATTTTATTCATTTTATTCATTGACAAATAAAAATAAATTTATTAAAAATAAATAATTTATTTTTCAAAAATAAATTTAATAAATTTATTTTTATTTGCCTTGAGTGTTTTGCCAAATAAATTTATTTTTATTTTTAATTGTAGTCATTTTAAAATATATTTATTCGTAAAATAAAATAAAATAGAATAAATAAAATAAATTTATTTTAAAGGATATTTTAATTTTAAAATAAAATGATTATTTTATTTTATTTTTTATGATTTATTTTATTTTATTTTATTCTTTATTTTTTTTTGTTACTAAATCATTTTTATTTTTTATATTAAAGGTCGACGGTCGCGCGCCGCCGTCCGAAAAGAATAAATTTTGTGTTGTTATCAAACGGTTATTTTCGCTTAAAAACTCTTCTAAAAATAGAAATAGAAAAATCTATTTCATTCCGAAATTATTTTTGGAATGTAATGATTGTCATCTTGCGCGCCTTAATAATTTCTATTCCAAAAACAATTTTTTTTATTCTATACTTGTTTCTGGAATAAAAATCCGTTTGATAAACTTATTTCGATTTTTTATTTCTGGAATAGATTTTTATAGATTTTTATTCCGAAATAGGTTTGGAATAAAATCGAAGTAGAAATTTTCTACTTTTTTATTTCTCGGAACAGTAAATGAGAAATACAAATTTTTCTCATCGTTCATCAACCGGTCCCTTATTTGTTGCCGTTGACCACCGTCCATCGATCACTCGCCGGCCGTCGGCCCCCGCCGACCGCCCATCGTCGCCGCCACCAGTCGCCCACCACCGGCCGTCGGCTGCAGATAGCCGGTCGCCTGTCGGTCGCCGGCCACCGCCACCGCCACCGCCACCACTAGTCACCGATTGCCGGCCGCCGCCGATCGCCGGCCACCACCGGTCCGCCATCGTTCAAAAAAAGAAATTTTGTGTCGTTATCAAACGAATTTCTATTTTTAGAGTATAAATTTTGTGTCGTTATCAAACGGTTATTTTTGCTTAGAAACCCTTTTAGAAATAAAAATAAAAAAATCTATTTCTGTTCCAGAAACTATTTCTGAAACAGAATAGTTATCATGCACGCCCTTAGAAGCCCAGTCTGCGTTTGTTTATCGGAAAATGAATGATTTATATAATGCTTTCTTAAAAATCATCACTTATATCATTATAAATATGAATCGATGAACAATAATTTCACCCCCTCAAAGATGTTAAGACATGACTTGTCATCAATAAAAGCATTTTTCATTGACTGATTATTTCGAATAATACAATTGATCATTCTTTTAAAAATATTCTCGAAATCATTCAATTTTTCCAAGACGAACGGAACCTGAGGAAACAATAGCCGCCGTTATCAAGACATTCGTTTTCACATTCTCGGGGGAAGAATAGTTGCAAGACTGAGAGTTCTAAAAGCAAGCAATGACCTGCAAGAAAAGAGGCCGCCCATCTACATTGCATTCACGAGCAGGCGAGCCCGGGAGTTCATTATTCACCGACACTTTCAGAAAGTTTGCTCTTCAGAAAGTCAAGTTTACTGACATGTCACGATTTACAAATTTGAAAAATTACCATCGCCAATCAAAAACTAACCAACCTATGGAAGATTATCAATCAGGAATTGGAAATACGTTAGCGACAAATTTGCAAAAGTATCTATACGAGAGTAAACAAACACCGCAGCAACAAGTAAACCAGGAATTTATACAGGACATGGGAATGTCGTCGTAATCTCTACCCTCTTACTCCGCATTAGCAGAGAGTTTGAAGGTGTTCTCAGAAATGATGCCCTAGAGTTTCCTCCTCATTGGCAAAATTGCTAAGTCTTCAACTTCGCCCCAAAAACAGATTCAATTTAGACCATGTTGGGCCTCTGAGGCAACAGAAGATTATAAAACTTATCATGCAAGAAGAAGCTCTTGCCCTTGCTATCTACGGCTTTTTTCCAGCCACACCATCCGCCATTCACAATCTTCTTATGATCATCGCTCCCAGTGTAGTGAGGATCGAGTATGAGAAAAGCGCAATCTCCACTGGCTTCATCATAGTCGACCCCTAGAAGAGTGTATGCAAGAACCCCACCGCCTGTGCACACAAAGCAATACAAACTTAGGATGAAGCAGTAGAGTGTTCCATCACATGCATCGATCATGACCTGCTTGGAAACTCCCACACACCGATGGTCATTGTCTGCAAAATCAACCTGTGAAGTACATTTCGGGTTCATCATCCCCCACATATTTTGCCAATATTAAAAGCTTAAATGAACCAGGCTCATCCTGACCATAACCATTAGCTCGTCTCATTCACTATGACAATATAACCATGTGTTGATCACATGTGTTTCCCCTTAAAAAGCACTGTGAATACAGCAAGATATTTTTCAAACTAATTATTGAACTGGATTATTTATTCCATTTTTTTATTAATCTGTTTCTGCATTGAAATACTCAACTCAAAAATTCTTTTACAGAAATATGTTTTTTCCTGAACAAGAGAAGGGAAATTGTAAATTACTTTGACCGCCAAAGATGCGAAAGTACTTTTACGAAAAAAGATTGTGACAGATGCATTTCACTAACCAATCATAATTGGTGTTCCTTGAGTCTCAAAATGCAAGGCCAGTTCTCGACACTTCTCAGGTAGCTCAGCTCCAGATCTTACATTAATCACTTTGCAACTAACCTGCTCAAAATAATTACATCTAGTTTTATGTAAGGCATGCTCCAAACCATAGACACAACAAGAAGAGTTAAATAGATAAACCCCAACCCCCCCCGCAACCCCCAAAAAAAAAAAAAAAAAAAAAAAACCACTTCTTTCTTCCCCTTTCTCTCTTCCCCAGGGAGAGAAAAATATTGCATTGCTTTCAACGAGTACGCTGTAAATTTACCATTGAGTTTCACAACCTTAAACAGACAGTAAGGAATCAATAGGGAAAGCATATGAATCTCCACCACCTTTAACTAAGTACTCCTTACAAATACTTGGCAGATGTATATACAAAAAGATCGTCATGTGGGGATACTTACACCAAGGAGCTTATCTAAAACAAAGCTCAATTCAATGGCACCAATCCACTCACGAGAACCAATGAAAGCAGGCTCCTTATCTCCAATTTCCACAAGTGACTGCTGTATTTCCCTACAGGACAAAGAAAATCGATCATTATATTGGCTGAAGCCAAAAATTTGAGACAGTAAGGGCAAGTAATAGAAACCCAAGGAGCCCACAAAATCGTTTCTCCTGGGGTAATCTATAGAAAGTCATCTGATAGACATATTTGTACTCAGAAGAGGAGTTCCCACAACAATTGCCTAAACCGCAGGAGAGGGAAAAGACAAAGGAAATTCAAAGAAGGGCATTAAAACCCAATATAGCATGACTAAGTTCACAGTCAGAAGCAGAGGACAAAAGAAAATCTTGCAATCACTTAAACTGATTAAAAAGAGAACTGTGTCTAAGCTAGTGCACCAAAATCTAAACAAGGACCAAAACTGCTAAGATATCCATACCTGTGAGAAGGGACGTCAATGGATGTGTAGTATTGGAGTCTGAACCAAGAAATGATAGTTTGCAGAGAGCGGTAAGCACATCCCCAGCCCTATTATGATGACACGCATAAATTCATGAACTCGTGAGGAAAGAATAGAAAAATGTCAAACTGGGGTGCCCATGTGGACATGGACGGATCTGAATCTTCATTGAGCACTCCTCTCTTTCATTTTTTGGAAACACAGAAACAGAAAAGCTACACGAAGATGAACCAAAAGAACTTTTTCAAAGTAACAGCATGGTTTTATAGAAAAAGGCAAAACAGAACCGCATAAAGGAAGAAGTAGCATTACCGAGTCATCAAAACCATCTTGAAGGTAATGATGGTACTCATATGAACCTTGAACAAGAGAGGTAACTCCACCAGAAACTATAAACAGAGAGAAAGATTCAGCATTTCATTTGAATTAAAGACCCAAGAGAAAAGAAGCAATAGAAAGATAACTTAATCAACATCTCACCACCACTGCTTGGAATGCCGATGTGCACATCTTTAAGCAAAGAAGGCCCTGATATAACCAAAAATTGTTGCCCCGCAGTTATACACAATATTTTAATGTGTGAACAAAGAGAATGCAGTGTAGTTTGAACTAGAAGATTATTACCCTTTTGCCTTTCTTTGCTTTTTACACCATCAACCGTAAAGTATAGAGAATTTGAAATTCGTAGAAGTGGTCGATCAGTCGGTAATCCAAGTCTCATATGGAGAGATCTTCTTACTTCAACTGTAAAGTACAAAATCTCATTAGTTCTTGCCAAACCACCACTGTCGCTGCTATATAACCATATTGGCAATTTCCAAGCTATGTGTGTGATTATACCATCTATGAAAGCATAACAAGACTAATTCTTCATTCAGCCTCTTCGATCATAAGAACTTAAAACTAGAGGAGTAAAAGCAGAGGACAAACTTCTTTATATTGATCAAAAAAGATATTGGGCGATGAGACCCAAAACTAAGATATATTCAACAACGGATTTTGCATCACAACAATACTTTTCACCTATAAGCCAAAAACAAAAAATTACCTTGGCTCATTTCAGTCTCTCCATAACTGAGATCATAAATAACTGTAATTGGGTGCAACATTCCCAGAGGATTGAAATGATATGGATGTAACTGTAAGCAGCAAGATCAAACGCTGAATAAATCGAAATGAAAATGAACAAATGAAAGAAACAAGCAAACAGGCTTCAGGTATAATGTCCATTCTTAAGCAAGATCATCTCAGCATAATTTTAGACCAATTAGTGCATGCAAATATTTCTTAAGTTATTTGTAAGTGTTACGTGCTCAACTTAATATCGCCACTAATCAATGTACTTGACTATTTTAGCATATCATTTTTATGGCAAAGATGTCTTGGGATTTGCTGATACCGAAATTGTCTCGTGTTTACTAAAAGCTTTTCTCAATTTCTTTCTTAGCTAGAAGTTGTACGTTGAAAATACATAGTAATTACAAGTACAATGTGTGCATGTTCAGGCTTATTTGAGCGCATGTTCAGGCTTCTATATATTCTATGGTGTGCATATGAGAGAGAGAGAGAGAGAGAGAGAGATTTTACCCGGGGATGATCCTTTAAAAGATTAGGTACATATGCATTCTTCATTGCAGTTAGCTGGTCAACAACGCCTGGGATCAGTAACTTTGAAATTGCGCTGACTAGGGGAAGATCTTTTGGAGCATAACAAAGCACATCCAACTTGAACTGAAGAACAGAAAGTCTTGTTTCCTCAAGCACTGAAAAGAAAAAATAAATCATCAACAAATCTTTGTCCCAAAAAAATCATCAACAAAAACTTAAGAACAGAAATCAATGGAACTGGTTATGTTATGGAAACAAGATCTGCAGTTAAGATTCTTACTTAGTCAGAAATAAACTAGTAGCTATACATCAGGGCCCATATCAGTCATGCCACATAAATTACACGACATAAATACCTGGAAAGTACACTGCAACAGGAGCAGCGGTTTCCCCAGACTTTCTCGATCCATTAAGCAGAACAGTGACTTCAATAATGTCTGCATTCTAAGCAGATAAGCTTTTTAGAAACCAACCAAAAAGACCAAGCAAAACTAACACACTAAATATCTAGTAGAGATTACCTCAGCTGAGAATGACTTTGTTCCAGGATTATTTTCCAAGCAAAAATGTGAACACAGTAATGACTTTATATCTCTATCTTCCGCCACTTGACTAGAAAGCTTGACATTCGAGATATCTGCATCAACATCTAAGTCCCCAGCATGAAAGATGACTGGTTGAGGCGCTTCTGCATTTGCTTTATTTAAAGTCTCCACCATAAATGTGACTTCCGGATCTTTAAATTTTTCTGCCGCTGCCCCCACGGTCGACAAATACAGCTCCACAGCATCTGGATTCCCAAAAAAAAAAAAAAAAAAAAAAGTTACACAAAATGGATTAAATGCAGAAAATAGAAAAGACGCCTCTAAAGTTCATCATCCTGTTCAAAAAGATATGACCATTATATACACATTGTAGCAGATGCAACATAAGAAGACTTGCATAAGGATACACCATATCCTAAAAATAAGAACATCAAAAAAATGTTCCCATTGCCACGCTTACCTTTAATGTTTATAATGTGTATAAATATATCCTTGCCTAGCATCTTAAAGCACCAAACTTTTGTCAATATGCTCGTCCAATGATACATAAGTCAGCTTGTATCATATCAAAAGCCATCTTTTATGCCTTTCTCTTACCTAGATCCTAGCCAATTCACCGCTACCCCATAGCTGCAGTCAGTTGTCACTATATTTGTGTACACAACTTCACAATTTTTCAGAAAGGACTATCAGCGCCTAATAATGTACGGATAAAGTAAGTTTGAATTAATCTTTACCAAGAAACTTTCTCCCAATAAGCATGCATATACATGAACACTTTACACTTACTTTTTGAGCACTAGAAATGACAAGGAATCATTGTCCACATCCTAGGAGTATAGATTTTGCATGTTCCCAAACTCCAGTCAACAGGGATAAAATGCGCGTGCTTAAATCTCAAAAGTTCATTTCTAACTTCCTCTAAGCTAACACTCTAACTTCCCTAGTAAGCATGAAGTAGTCACGAACATTAGCCATGAACACTTAGTCACTTACCAACATTTCACTTTTTGCACTAACAAAAAACAACCAACGAAACTTCCAATCTCAGCCTGTCGGTTATATAAGGTTCAGAAGTGTTTCAAAACCGTTATCAGGGCACTCAAGCTGAAGAATAGGCTCAAACTGCAATCAATCAGCTATATCAATCTATAAAGATCAGCGAAGACACGTCAGCACGAAATGCAGATAAACTTACCAGACTTCTTGTTCTCAGGAAAAATAAATGGCAACTTTATAGGTAACTTGCAGCGAAAGAGGCATCCTTTCTCCCAAACATACTTCTCAGGATCACTGTCGTATATGACAGATGTGACAGCCTCGAGGCTCTTCGAACTTTCACTGATCGAGGAAAAGAAGTGAACATCACCAGAATCGATATCACCAACAGCACCAATTGTCCAGTGCTTTTCCGACTTTCCTCCAAAACCATCCACCCCTAGAAGCTTTTGCATCCTTCGAGCAGCATCGACAGCGTGACCAGCCATTTGCTCCGCATTGCCATCTCTTTGAACAACTAGTGCTCCAATTACGCAGAACCCCTTCATAAGCAACACCTGGAGATCTTCTGCTCCATCCAAACAAGGTCGACAGTTGAATAAAAACCAAAACACAGCATGCAGTATTTTAAATTGCCAAGAGAAATGCAACAGAATCTAAGGGTGTGTTCATTTCGTGAAAAATAAGTGATTTGGAAAACATTTTTTGAACAATGATTGTTTATATCGTTCAGAAAAATTAGTCAACCGAAAATATTTTCATCATCAATAATGATCCATGCATAACTATTTTTATGGGTGATAAAGAAATTTTGCATTCATTTATTTCTGTAAGCAATATAATCGATTAGTTTCCAGAAAATATTTTCGAAATCACTCATTTTCTGCGAACGAAGGCATCACAAGAGACCCAATTCCAGCTCCATCGCAGAAAGTGTACTTAACTAAAAATAATTACCCAGGACCGAGACAATGAATCACTCTCTTTAGAATTCCTTCGGTTCTACACAGCTCTCAAGACGGAAAATTTCGAGCATGAACATAACGTCTAATTGAAGACTCAGCTCGCCATTTCCCTCGTCTTCTGAATGCCAGAGTCATTATGAACTCCAAAAACATGCATAGAAAATTCTTACGCCAGTCTTTTCTACTGATTCCATGCGAAAACAGACTCGACCCACTCGTGCTGCAAACTGCATAAATACAAATCCACTGCCTCCCCTCGCTCATTCGCGATTCCGACGAAAAAAAACTTGGACGCGAGAAATTACCCGATTCCTTGGCGTAATCCAAGGCGAGCGCGTCCCCCGGCGACGAGGAGTGGAGGCACCGGAAGGTCGAGAAGATCGCGACGGGATCGGCGAAGAACGGGGATCCGATCAGCCACTGGAGGCACGGCTCGTCCCTCCTGAGGACGAGCTTCGGGCACAGGACTCTTACGCCGGGGATTTCCATTGGCAACTCCGATTCCGATCGCCGCCGACGAGCGTGAAATTTCGACGAAAGTCGGAGAAATTATATAGCCATTGACCGGAGCGAGCGAGACTGTCTGGGCCTTCGGGCGTCGTGGAAAGATCTAGGGAGAAGAGTGGGCCTTAAGAATGGGCCTCGAAATGGCCCAAATCAATGCCGGCGTTCCGTCTTCTGGGCTTCAAAAGGGGCCCGCTTGACTCGAATGAATTTCCCGCCCAGACTATACAGACTGGGCCTGGAATTTTGGGCCTTTCGTGGGCCTCGATCGAGTTGAAATAATGGGCGGGCCCGGTAGCCCAACCCGACTGAGTCCTGATCCTAATCCGACTGCTCCGACCCGGGTTTTTCTTATGATTTTCCTGAGTGTTATTCAACTAAGGAGACTCGATTCGTTTTACGGAAAATCAATAGTTTTGAAATATTTTTCTAAAAATAATCACTTATATCATTTGCAAAAATGAATGGACAAAAATATTTTCATGTCTACAAAAATATTTAAACATAAATTATTATCGATAATGATAATATATTTCATTAGTAAACTATTTCAAATTATTCAAGTGATTGTTTTTGGGGAAAAAAATTTCAAATTATTCAATTTTCATAAAACAAAGTTGGAAAATCTTTTCAATTTTCAATGCATAAATGCACTTGACATAGTTGTCTTTTGCTTATTATATGTCCAAGTCATTTACATTAAGATTTCCTATTCATTCGTTTTTATTAATTTGGTCTAGTTGCTTTGCAACCGTCTTGTCTTTTCTTATTTTTGAAAGACGGGAGGAAAGAGAGGGTAATGTGATTAGGCGATATTTTAGCTCGGCTTTCGATTGAATTTTTCATTCCCAGTCTAATCAATAAGGAGCATTTTATCCAAACATTAATTGTAGAAACGAAGGCCAAAATGCAAAGAAAAAAAATGGTTAGTCCACAAATTATAAATTAAGATTAGTCAAGCGATGAATTGTGAAAGCAGCAACCACTGGTAATTAAGTCGGGCAATCTTTCAATGATAAGCAACCCCATAGGAGGTCATTCATAGTTAAAAAAGCTTCTCACGAAAGCTGTTAAGATGTCATCAAGTCATAATCAGAAGTTAGACATAATAATTGAGAATCAAAGTGCCTGACAGCTCTCTTGACCTTGGCAACGTCAAGCTAACGACCCCTCGATATATTTGTTTGTCGAATCTTGTTAACGAGTGCTCTCAACACACATTCAAATCTTATTTAATAAAAAAAATATATCAATTTCCAGTGCATTAATCATATGCATTACGAGGAAGATAATACGTTGAAAATGACAAACTTTTTTCCGAATCAAGTACTTAACAATTATTCTCGAGACACTTAGGCCCCGCATGTTTGGGTTCTTTTTTGTTGTTCAAGAAATGTAAACGCGTTTATTTGCGTTTTTGTTCAAAATCCATTTTTCTTTCTTCTTTTTCTTTTGACCGGTCCGCCGGCGATCGATCGGCCATCGAGGGCCAGTGAGGCCAAGCTCGCCCAATCAAGGCAAGGCCGAGCTTCGCCCGCACTGTCGACACTCGAGCTTGCCTAGATCCTACGAGCCCAAGCTCGCCCAACCACCGGCGAGGCTCGACCTCACTAGATCTGGGCCAGCTCGAGCTCGCCCAAGCCTAAGGCAAGGCTGCCGACCAAAAGAAAATTTTAAAAATAAAATATTAAATATTAAATATTAAATATTAAAAACTTAAAAGAAACAAAAATATATATAAATTTACCAAATGTGTTTATTTAATTTTTATTCCCTAACAAGTTTACCAAACACGTCATTCGGTAAAAAATTATTCCTGGAACAAAAATAGTTTTTTTATTTCGTTTCCGTAACACTTTTTTTGAATAGTAAACGTTACCAAACGCACCCTTATTATTAAAATTATTGTGAACTTGCCTCGTTCACGAATTAATAGGGTCTCAATGGCTCAACTAATCATCATTATGTTGCATTGACTTCTCAGACACAAAAGCCATTCCCCAATTATGGCAGAGAAACAGGATCAAAATCATCATATCCACCTGCCGATGCCCTAAGCCTTGATCATCGAAAGTCCTGCTGCTGCAAGGTACAATCATCAATGCCCCTTTGGTCTTTCCCCTTTTTGTCTCGCGGAGAGGAATGATGATGTTGGATAGCTCGATTCGCGACTTCGAGTAAGTTTCTAAACGAGAATTGCCGACAAGCTATGAAAATGCATTTATTTACAACGAATCGCCATATGTAAAAACCGTCAATATCACGTTAAAGTTGCTCATCGTAATTTTAGCTTCCATCGACTCTAATGTTCGTTACTCTACTCGATGTTGTAGGCTCCATTGACATAAATAATGTATTCAACCGACATAACGTTAAAAGAGCATTACCGAATCTTTGAAAATGATTTTACGTTGATTCTTGAAATTTCATATATGTCGTATTTTTGTTGCTCGTGACATATATTTATGAATCTCGAAGCAATAAATCTCAACTTGGAAAAAATAAAAGAAATGAGAAATTTTAAATAGGAAAAGGGGCGTTTTATGAAAAGAGACATCAAAGTAGATTTTGTTTCAAAATAATATCCCGAAATGACCAACTTAGATTCAAAACATACCTTTAGCGCATTAAGAGTGCATATTAAATGTTTGATACCTTCATCTAAGAATACCTCAAAAAAAAGAACCAAAGTCCCAATTTGTTAATATATCTAGTTTCATTTACATTCATTCAGAAGCTTAAACCAATAAATTATGAGCAAATTATGAATATTATCCACATCAATTATTCAAAACAAGAGTACTCTAATACAACTCATATGTCTTAAGGAGATCTAAAAAAGAGAACTCACTAAAAAATTTAAGTTAATGAGTTATGAGTAAATTAAAAATATTAACCACATCAATTATCTAATATGGGTTTTTTTTTTAACACAACTCATATGCACATCTTGACATATCCTAAGCAATTTCATCCAAGATGTCCGAATTACAAAGCAGGGACCCCGATTTGATTTTATGTGCGAAAGTAACATAACTATGCGGTAACTTTTCCATCTGTCGAGCGTCCATCCACCTTCAGTCCCACCTTTTGCTCGACCCGATTTAACCCCTAAATTCTTTCACCCTCCTAGATCTCAATGGGACAAAAAGAGGGCTATAAAAAATTGTTATTCTAACGACCGATGTGCAATTCCGCCTCACCCAATTAAAAATTGTCGGTGGTACATCTAATCAAAAAGCTAAATCTAGCTAATTACGGGTTGATTTTGGCTCCTAGTAAAACCTAAAAAAAAAAAAAAAAAAAAAAAAACAACAACAACAACAAAGCGAGAAAAATCAGGGGGAGCGAATAAAGGAGAATCCAAGACCCATCATTATTGGCTAATGAAAATCGCAAACAGGTCCTCCAGATTCCGACGGGATTGCGATTGCGACCCCTGCATGTGCTGGAGGGCACGGCCTGGCTGGCCTGCCGAGGGACGGCCACGTGGCGGGGCAGCCCAGCGCCACTTTTCGAGGAGGTTGAGCGGGGTGGTGCCGGGTAGCTTTCACGTCGCTAGTCTCTCCCCCGGCACAGGCCCATGGGGGAAAAAGCCCATTGGGCCCATCTAACGTGGCCTCCCCCTTGGGTCCCCCCCCCCACCTCGACGGGGGGGCCCACCACGTGGCCGCTGTCCCGAGGTTGCTTCGCTTGAAAAGGCGGGGATCCCGAATCGACGGCTCTCGTCCCCCTTCCAATCCAGAATCGACGGCCCCGATGGACCCGTACGGCGAGAATCTTGGGCCGTGACGTTACAGAGGAACATGCGAAAATTCGGTCGATCTCCACTAAATCTCTTGATTTTAAGATAAGAATTAATCATGGCTTTATCACGAGCGGCTTTAATCGCTTGGCACCTACAAATTTAAAGCAGCTGGAGGCCCATTACCACGGACAAAAAGTCATTTCATGAAGATCATTTGCCTAAAAAAATCTGTTATCTAGTACCGCGCCGTATGATCAGGCCTTGAATCACGAGAATGTTTCAGCCTGGCTTAGTCCGACTATTAACAAAGCAATAAAGCAAAAAGAGATCACACCTAGGTCTTGGAATCTTATGGACGGATTTTGTGACCACATCATTACTCACGACGTAAATCATCTTCAAACTTTTGTTAAATATACAATGTGATATCTAAATGTTAAATTTGTTCAATGTGGTTAATGGATCTTAACTCAATATGTAATGACATCTCTAAATTATTAATATGTTAAATGTGATCTTTAAACTTTTGATTTGTGTTCAAATTAATTAATGAATTATATGAAAATGCAGTATTTTCTATGAACTTAAATTAATGAAAATATAATATTTGATTTTTCATATTGTCTAGAAAATCAGTTTGAACCTCTACCAAATTAAAAGTCTGCGAATCACACTACTTATTTGGTTTAAGTTTAGAGATTATTTATATCAGTGTTTTTAGAGAGAAAGGGAGGAGAGGATCAATAAGAAAAATGCAGAAAAATAAATATATTATACGTTCGGTTGGGCCCCACGACCAAGAAAAGTAAGACCAATAACTGAGGAAGTATCTCTCAACGAACAACGGCCAAAGTCAAGCGAGATGAACAGAATCGACCCCCCCAAAAAAAAAAAAAAGAGCAAAGCGAGATGAACGGACATTGCGGGTGCGGCCTCCATCCGGGGGGCCATGTGTCGGCCGCAGGCCACGGGCAGCTGGCGCGACAAGTGGCTGCCGTTGCGCCATGTCACCAGAGTTTGTTCGTTGCTAATTCCGGCGAACTTTGCGGTCTCTAAAAATAATATGAAAACGAGCTGCATTGCTTTCAAGGCATCGTGGAAAATGGAGACGCCATGGGGCGGACCTACGGATCAGATGGGAAGTTTGATTTCTAGCGCGGTTGCATGTGCGGCTGTCACGAGGATGTTGATTTCCGATACACATTGCAATAGATACTTTTCTTTATTCATGAAAAATACAAGAACACGAGCGTAATGGAATATTACGTGTACCCCATAGGGGCAAGAAACCAAAATGACCCTTATCTGAACGGTTTAAGATTGGTTCACAACGAGACCGATCCGGTCACATGTCCTAAACCGGTTAACTTTACTTGGGAATGTAGAACACGCAAGGCCAATTCAATGGTGGAACATTGAGGCAACCCGGTTTAACTCAAAATCTAAGTAAGTTTTTTTGGGTTTTTTTTTTAAAGAAAATATTCGTTCAAATTAAATATGTTTGACATGCTATTGTAAAAAGAAGCTCGCTCGATTCTTGATTGAAAAAATTTGAGAACCAAAGCTAGCAATTAGCACGGCGAAACCTACCCATATTGGAATTGATGCCCCAGGTGTCAGTATGAACATAAAACACGAGAAAATGGGCATATACGTGTATATCTCCGCCGTTCCTTTTCTCTAAAACACATGCCGATCAAGACGATTGTCGAGTAGAGCCGTGGAATTCAATAACACCTATCAAATCCACGCGAAAATCAATCTACTTGCTTTTGCGAATCGTTGCAAGGCGATAAAGAGGCGACAGGATTCAAATCCGAAACTCGAACCCTCGAAAAGGGAGCAAGTACCCGTCGCACGCTCCGTCGATTCTTCACCAGCAAGTCATCTTCCTCGTCACGCAAGCAACCCGTGACGACGTGACTCGAGTCGAAGGAACTTCTCCCGGGCCACACAAGCGACAATGGCGGAATTCTAGACTGGCCCATGCAATCTTTCGATCTCAGTCGGTGCACGCAATCGCCGTTTGCTGGAATTTATTCGGATCGGAGAATAATTTACTCATCCGAAAGCGCAACTAAGTGCGGTCAGCATGCAATTTCAAAGAAAATCACATGTACGAAGGAATAGGTCCGAATACTTAGTGGCAACTATGCAACATACGTATGAAGATGTCCCTGTAGTGTCGGTGTATCTTTTTGCTCACGAGAGCAATTCTTTGGTTAATGCATGTCCTTTCGGGTTTGGTGAGATTGCACCAGCATTTATGACTTTGCTTTTGGTCGGTTGGAGGCGTGGCATCCATCGAGTCATTCCTAAAGAGAGAACCCATATCTATCAAGATTTTTAAGCTCGAGTCATATTCATTCTGCACTAGTTTTTCGATACATGACTTTTATCTTTTAACACAACTCATACCTACATCTCGACACAAGATAAAAGAATTAGGTGGCGCTGTAGCATTGGGTAGCGCCGGATGGCTTTTTCTCTCTCGGAGACCGGGATTGTACCAACTATCCAATCAAAGAAAAATCAAAAGGCATGCCTAACTGCCCTCCTCCCAAATCAAATTTCTTTGCGCACTTTTCATCCAATCATGCTCTCTCCCACCCCCACCTAAAAGGAACACGACCATTCCGGCCTCAGCTCAGGCCACTTCCCTCCGCACGGCGATGCGCGCGAGCGCAAGGAAGCAAAGGACAAAGCCGATTCTCGGCCGTGTCCTGTCCGAACCAAGGACGGCCGAGGACGAGAGGGAAAACGCTAACGCGCGAACTTCCAATTTCTCAAAAGTGCCACCCAACCGAAGTTTTCCCCAATTTTTTTTTTTTTTTCCAAAATTTTCCCATGCCGAAAAGTCGTGGGCAGGCAGCGATGATGATGGGTTAACCTCGATCCGTGGCCAGTTTAACGTTGCGAAGAACTTGCTCAAAAGGAATCCCGTAATTCCAGAAATCACGAGGCCTGCGGTGGGCCCCGGCGGTGGGCCCCCGCGGCGGCTTTTCTTTTTACAGTTTAATCCCGCCATGTTAGCCCCCGCCCTTTAACTCCTCTTTATAAATACCCTTCCCCCCGACGCAGTTTCCCCCACAAACAAACTCACCCTCTCTCTCTCTCTCTCTCTCTCTCTCTCTCTACTCCTGCCTTCTTCCTTATTCGCCCCGAAGAAGAGAAAGCAACAGAGCAAGAAGACAAGAGGTCGAAAATGGCGGTGGCAATGCCAGCTCTCTCTCTCCTCCTCCTCGTCTTCTTCCTCGCTGCGTGGCCCATCTTCTCCTCCCCTGTCCAGGACCCGGAGGGGGTAGCACATGAAGTACACCAGTAAGTTGGCTGCAACTGACTTCGCACTGACTCGTTTCTGTTTCAGATCTTGAATGTGACTGTTAAGTTTTGTACGCCTCGTCATTGCAGGAGCATCGCCAATGCCACCCGGAACCGGAGGGGCCTCGGCTACCTCTCCTGCGGGACCGGGAACCCGATCGACGACTGCTGGCGGTGCGACCCCAATTGGGAGAAGAACCGCCAGCGCCTCGCCGACTGCGCCATCGGGTTCGGCAAGAACGCCGTCGGGGGCCGCGACGGCAGGATCTACGTGGTCACCGACTCCGGCGACGACGACCCCGTCAACCCCAAGCCCGGGACCATCCGCCACGCCGTCATCCAGGACGAGCCGCTGTGGATCATCTTCCAGCGCGACATGACGATCCAGCTCAAGGAGGAGCTGATCATGAACTCCTTCAAGACCCTCGACGGCCGCGGGGCCAGCGTCCACATCGCCGGCGGGCCCTGCATCACCGTCCAGTTCGTGACCAACATCATCATCCACGGCCTCCACATCCACGACTGCAAGCAGGGAGGGAATGCCAACGTGCGGTCTTCGCCCCGGCACTACGGGTGGCGGACGATATCGGACGGCGACGGCGTGTCGATCTTCGGCGGGAGCCACATCTGGGTCGACCACTGCTCACTGTCCAACTGCAAGGACGGGCTCATCGACGCCATCCACGGCTCCAACGCCATCACCATCTCTAACAATCACATGACTCACCACGACAAGGTCATGCTGCTCGGCCACAGCGATTCCTACACACAGGACAAGGACATGCAGGTCACCATTGCCTTCAACCACTTCGGAGAAGGCCTCGTCCAGAGAATACCGAGGTACATCATAAACTAGCAATGACCCATTTCGCCTTTTTTTCAATCTGTGCAGCCAGCACTGACAGGGTGATTTCTTTGTCCTTTTTTTTTTTTCTCTTGGCACAATTGCAGATGCAGGCTTGGCTATTTCCATGTGGTCAACAATGACTACACCCATTGGGAGATGTACGCCATCGGGGGGAGTGCAAATCCTACCATCAATAGCCAAGGCAACAGATTTGCTGCTCCAGAGGACAGATTTAGCAAAGAGGTAAGGAATCCTTTCCAAAGAGTCAGAAAAATGTTTCAACCCTTTCAGTTTCTCGGTCCTTTTTTTTGTCGAGGAACCCTCTGCATTTTGCTCTGTTTCTGACAAAGATGGGGGGTTTGACTGAACTTCACTGAAGGTGACCAAGCACGAGGATGCACCACAGAGCGAGTGGAGGAACTGGAACTGGAGGTCTGAGGGAGACCTATATTTGAACGGAGCCTTCTTCACTCCATCGGGCGCCGGAGCTTCTTCGAGCTACGCCAAAGCATCGAGCTTGGGCGCGAGGCCATCCTCCTTGGTCGGCGCCATAACCGGCAATGCCGGTCCTCTCGGTTGCAGAAAAAGCTCCCGCTGCTGATAGAGACCCATCATCATGGTCATCTTCAGCCATCATTATTTGCTACCACAAGAGAAAATTTGAAATGGGAATGCCTCAAGGTTTTATCTTTTTAAGAAAGGGGCAACTTCAGCTAGATTTAACTTTACCCATTTCTTCTTTCTCCGTTTCTTTTTAGAATTTTTTTTCTTCTCTTTTGTTTGTAACCCGGGCGGGCGGGCCTGATGATTACAACCTCGGCATGTTACTCTCGGACCCCTATATGATGATTCTTTCGCGAGAATCGTCACAAGGGCGTGGAGAAAAACAGGCGCAGAAGTGTTGTTTATACTAAAACTATATGTTGGGTTAATGTAATGCTAAAGCTTTCTTTCTTTTATTTTGCTATCGTATTCAATTTCTTTTTTTATGCTTTCCTCGCACGCATGCACATACCCCATAACCGTAGAAGCTGACCTCGGCCATGCCAAGATTAATTTAATCAAAAGAAACGAAACGAAAAGGCGAAGCGAAACAGAGCAAGGACAAGAGGAAACAGAGCTTGCAGTTGCAGACAGAGAGGCAAAACAAAAAAAACCAAGTAAAGAAAAGCTTATTCTCCCTTTCTCTCTCATCCACTGTACAAAAGAGATTATTGAAAGCGAAAAAGGTAAAAGTCCAACGACCACCATAACTATACATAACAACCGAATCTTCCTTGACCAACTAGCTCCACAGAACGCCGCACAGTGGCGGTGGCATCGTCGCTCTCTCTTCTAATTTCCACTAGTGGGGAAGAAAGTTAGCGAATCTCGAACGAGAAGCCACCGCCACTGGAAGTATGGAACGCAGCTTGTCCCGCGATCACCATTGACGTCATTCCCACAGGAACGGAGGCAAATTAACAGGATATCTTATAACCACCCAGTTGCATTCGCATCGTCCTTTCCTCTCCCAATTTTTCCTAGTGGGGAAGAAAAAGAAGGGAATTTCAAACCAAACCCCATAAGATTTCGTAATGCAGCAACAGACGCAAACGGAAAAAACATTATTTTGTCCTGGGAAGGACACGACGTTCCGACGGTGCTCTGTTCCCCGTGCATTATGCAGAACCTGCTCTCTTCTTTTTTTACAGGAGTTGCGCCGAGCGAAATTGCCGAGCCGACAAGAACGATACAAATTCAAAAGAAAGTTCGCTCCCCTAGTGGGACTGGGAGGTCGGGTAGAGCGTGGGCCCGGATTTTGAAAATTCGACGGAAGAGGAAGGAGGGAGGGGGAGGAGATCCGAGTTGACGACAAAATCAGGAGGGAAGCACATGGGCGGGGGAGGGGGTTGGATTGATTTCGGACCTTTGATTGATCTTCTTTTGATGCGGGACAGATTTAACCCTGTCCTCGCTCTGGTTTTCTCATTTTCTTTTCCTCATTAGTCCGCCTGCCCCGAGCTTCAATCTTTGACCGTCGTGGAAATGGACTAGTGAAAAGAAGAAAAAGAAAAAAAAAAAAAAGGTGGGAAAGGGAGGAAAAGGAAAAGTGGAAAGAGAAATGTTTTCGAAGGAAATTACATGTCGGGAAATATCAAGATCCGTTCCTTTTTCCCGCCCTGCTTTCCTTGATTGGTGGCGTTAGCGCAAAATAAATTGAAAAGGACGTCATATTAACTGCATCTAGAGCGTTTATTTTGTCGAGTTTCGCAAGACACCTTTAACACTTTCTCCAGTGTTGAAAGAATTCTTCCCAACTAGTTACTCAACCAATAATATTAACATTTTCTTTTTGCGGTAAAAGCCATTGACTTATTATATTCAAACCGAGAGCATACCCTTTATAAAAAGGTGGGTAGTCCTCAAATACATTGTACAAAGGCATAATATTAAATTTCCACCACCATGAACGACAGCAAAATTCGAACGGAAATTCTAGTATACCCTTCATTTTGAGAAGGGGCCAAGGCGATTAGGTTAGTGCATTTCCCTTTGGAAAACTTTAGGTTGAAATTCTTTCTACGAATTTAGATCATACGAGCCTAAGGTGCTTATATTGTTGATGCTTCGCTGTCGTTATTAGAACAGTCCCTCTCAATCTCTTCTTTTTCCGGCGGCAAGCATATCGTGGAGATTGCATGTCCACGATTAGGGCAAATAGTCCCGTATATAATTACCTCAAATGATGAAGCCCCAGATCTCCCTTCGCTTCATTTCCTCCAATAATTCCCTTAACTTCTTCCGTAAGTGGTAGACACCGTGCATGTGCCGGGTGCGAAAGGACGCCTCACGAAAGAGACTCGTCATGGCTTCCAGCTATCCATCCAAGTCCCAGCGCATGTTCAGCGTTCCCGAGCCTCAGGCAAGTCAAGTTCTCTCGTCTTTCGTTTTGACGATGATCTGGAAAGGACAAAGGCCAAGTGTCGTCTTTGTCCCCCTCCAGCACGAGACTCTAACTACTGAATAATTTCTCCATTCGAGACGAGGGCTTTTGCGCAACTTCTCTCCACGGAAAGAGCGCGAGGCACGGGTCATGGCCACAGATATCAAGACGCGACCGGTGTGAACGGGGTTAGCGGGGAGAATGCGCGAAATCAGGGTGATTAGATTTACCATTATGGGCAATCGGTGGGGTAATGAATGATGAGGTCAAATCGCGAGACGGGTCCACGCATGTGGGGGGGGGGCGCATGCACATGCACATGCAGTAAGTGGGTGGGTGGGGAGGGAATTTAGGCCTATCTTTGGTGGAGATCTGACGGCCAGGACGTGTGCAGACGGCGATGGCGATGATGAAGAAGGAGGAAAGCGGACGTTACCGAGAACGCAAGCTTTCATCAAATGCGGGCGCCCGTTTGACTGAACCTTTGGCGAGGGGAGGGAGTGAACGAACGTGGGATGCTCCCGATGCTGCCGCTCACGAGGCCTGAGACTTCACAGGAACAGGGACAAGGCCTTTCGTCAGAGGCGTAGCGGCAGTAGCGGAGATGACAATTGGGAATTCTGTCAGTTCGGCCGCATTGAATGCGGGCCTGCCCGAGCCTACCGACCAGCCATGCCCTACGACCCTCGACGACGACTGGGGTTTTCGGTTGATGTATTGACTCGGGGCCCGAAGTGGTGGGCGCGAAAGGCAGTCGTTAACAGCGACAGGCTTCCCGAAAATCAGGGCACGGCTGTCGCCATCGTCTGTTGTACAGTGTACTGGCCGAGTACGAATTGGGACTTGGCGGTCTGAAAGAGGGAGCTGGGCTTTGTGGATACGCCATTTGAATTGGGTCATCTTGAATGACCCTTGGATAAAGAAATGAATTGGGCTACTCTGGCCTTCCGGACCATGATCAGTCTCATTCGAGTATCGGCCTCATTTATTTATGTGGAGCGCCTAGTCATGTAAGGTTACGTCGGTCAGTTTAATTGGGTCGTAAGTTTTGATACGAAGGTCATCGCTGATGTCCCCAGCATTGGATGCAATAATTTTTCTAATATCAGCTACATTAATTAAGATTGTAATTGACCATTTTACGGGGTTGAGTTAATAAAGTAAGGCATCAAGTTTTCTTAATAGTCGAATATAGGCCTGGTTTGTGTTGGCCGAGTTAGGCCCGGCTCGTGATAAGAGGGCTCGTCTAAAACTCTATAAATAATACTAAGGTTCCTCCTCTAACTCTTATTCTTCCATGAACTTTTTCTTATCTCACATAAGGCAAGCTGTGAGTGGCAATCTTATCGAGCCAAGAATCGAGAGCTATAGAGGAGAAAAACCTAAGCGTCAGCTCATCATTTGAGCGTTGGATTATTGTTTTTCCACATAAAGAATGATAGATTCCAAATCAAGTATGCAAATTTTCGTATTCTCTTCTAATATGTTCGGGTTTCTAGTTACTTTGATCGTGGGATGCCGCTTCGACGGCCAACATTGGAAGCTCACCTCTGCTTAGGCTATGTTTGTTTGGAGAATGTTTTCTTCATTTTTTAGCGTTTGGTACGGGAAAATGAGCTTGTCATAGGGAAACGACTTCCCTAGATAAGAAATACGGAGTTTGAAGCTAAGCTAAATAACTTCCTAATTTACAATGTCTTGGAAGTAACTTCTGGAAAGAACACGGAGGAGGTCTGGTTGACCGAGTGAAAGCGGGCTTACCAATGTAACTTCTTTCCTTAAGCAAGTCCGAGTGGAATGACTGATCTTCCATGAAGCAAGAACGTCAACCCCAATCTCTAAGCAGTCATTGCCGCAGTCGCGAGCTTTATCGGCCGCTCCCTTCTTTCATCTTTCTCTTCTTCACTTGCAGCTGTCGGCACGGGGAACTGTGGCCGCCAGGCCCGAGTTCAGGCCCGCTCGATCTCAAACCCGAAGGAGCTCTCATCCATCGCCAACGCATATATTGGATTTTGTTGAGCCTCATGAGTCCATGCTTCTGTCCATTTTCTTGAGAGGACAAAATACATACAAATCATTTATTTATTTGCTCTCCACCGTTGACTCTACAGATGTGGTTGGAGCTGGATGATCGAATCGGAGAGTGATGCTTGTTATAGCAAGCCCCACTGAATGCTTAGTGAAAATTTCTCAAAGAAATATGACTTGACATCACAATGATCTTGCTAAAACAATTTTTCACATGAAATGGAGAGGCATCAATTCAACATAGAACTGTCGAACAAAGATAGAAATCAAGCAAAGCAACAAAGCGCTCTAGAAAAGACAATGCATTCCTTAATAAAAAACACAAATCAATAGAGGTTAAGGGCACGT